>OY735239.1:11870581-12053081 GCA_963457665.1 Thysanoteuthis rhombus | reverse complement strand
GTGGAGGAGGAGGAGGAGGAAGAAGAGGAAAGTGATGATGGTGCAAACACTTATCAAGTTTAAATTAAAGTAATTGTTTAATTTTCATCGATAATTTATTCTTGAGTCTTTGTGTAAGGTTATTGTATGTACTAAGAAGGCTTTAAATGGATATATATAATAACATATATAACATTTTTTGCTGTAATGTCAGCTGGAAATTGAAAAGTTTAGCCGATTTTAGCCATTTTAAAGACAGTTTTAGCAATTGATAATAACGATATTTGGAAACACTGTATCAAACAAACACTTGATACGATATTCATTGATCAGAATAGATGTTCTTTTAATGATGTCACACGTTCTCCTTCTTCCTCTACGTGTTGTTTACATGAATGGGACAAACCAACCAAAAAAAGTGAAAGGGAATTAACTGTGATCAGAAGTTATTTCCCTTGGTCAAACTGATTGAATTTCTAATATGAATTTAAGAATTAAACAGTCTACAACAAGAGGAACGATATTCTGAAATTTTCTTCGGACAATCCAATTTTTTCTTCCCCATCTTTGATGTTAACACAACGTTTCATCTGACTTATCCTACGGTCTTCTTCAGGAGTAATATGTAGTACCCATAAGGAAAGAGGGTCTCTTTCATCTTTCAAACATGTTAACATCAAAGGTAGGAGGAAAAGATTGGATTGTCTAAACAAAAGTTTGAATAGTAATGTTTTTCTTGAAGTGATAGACAAGAGGAATTACTCATTATCATTAACTAGCAAATATCCGTCAAAAATGACAGGGTTAATAATTAGGTGATCAATTTTAATCATTCAAGTATCCTAATTTAAAGTTTTTTTGAAGTCTCGAAACAAGCTTTTTTAATGAGTGATGATCAGACATAAATTCTTAAGAGTTTCTCTGACATTGACCGAAACAAAGCAAGAAAGTTGGGCTTCACATGAAGTTCAGCAAAACAAAGGTCATGTACAACAAACATGTTGGAAATAAAAGCATAACGATGAAAATCAAAAATACAAAGCTGACCACTACATCTGCATGAAATCCTCAGAAGAAGAAGAAATCAAGCAAAGAATCATTCTAGGATGGCAAGTTTTTGGTAGAGCAAACTCAACCTTTAAGAACCAGAAAATCCCATTAGTCCTAAAGAGAAGAGTATACAACCAATGCATCCTCCCGATAGTCACCTATGGAGCTGAAACATGGAACCTAACCAAGAGACAGACCTGCAAACTGAGAAGCATGCTGTGTGCGCCTGAAAGAATCATGCTCAACCTCACATGGAGAGATTGCAAGACAGCACTGAAAAAGCAGACGTCAGAGACATCAGGGAATTCATTGTAAAATTCAAATAATAAAGGGCTGGTCATGTTGTAAGAATGGGAGACAACTGATGGACATTACAACTCACAACATGGACAGGTTAAGAAAATATTGGTTCCGCAATGCCCATAATAGAGATGTGGCGATTCTTAGAGAAGGTATATGTCCAATAACAGACTCTAAAAGCCTGATGATGATGGTGACTGCCTAAATTAAAAGGTCACAGAAGACTTCTAAAATAGATAAACAAGACAAACAAATACACACACACACATATATATATATATATATATAGATTATTGTGTCATCCACAGACAGCTGTTTCGTTGTATTATAACTCTTCAGTGTGGCTACAGACTATCCATTATCCCATCCACGACGTAGGATTGAAACCTTAGTTTCAGACCCGGAAGCAGGTATCCTCCCTCTACTCCACAGAACTTGATGGTCAGTGAGGCTGAATTTCAGCGATATATTCATTTATCGTATATATTCCTCATCCACCAGAGTGCTCCATTCAGCAATATAGAAACACCTGGATATATATATCCCATGAGTCTTAAAACAGGGTTGCCATTTTATGGCTAAATTTGATAAATCTGGTCTTTTAAAAAAGTATTCGGTCATGAATGTTTTGGTTTGGTCATATTTGACTATTTTAACTTAGTTTTATTTTTGATAAATTCTTATTTCTTATTTGTACTTCAAAATTGCAATATTTGATAGAGCATCATAATCATCAATCTTTTTTTCTATACTGTTACCTCCATCTTGATTTTTTTAGTTGTTTTTTTCTAAATTGCAACGTCAATATTCAGGCAGTCACCGTAAAGATATGAGAAGAAAGCAACTGGAAAAAATCAAAACAAAGTAAATAACCGTATTAATTATCTTTTAATTAATACTATAGATTTACAATACTTCCTCTATTGAAAATGAATAATAAAATATCCGTACCTCACATAAATAAATACTGTAGTCCACGCGTGTACCAATACTATTTATCTTTTAAAATACACCTTCTATCTAAAATTATCCAGAAAATACCAGTACAAGATTTGGGCATTGTTGGTCCAAAATTACCATAAATAACCCAAAAAGTAATTCTTAAACAAAACAAAAAAAAACATTTTTAGATGGTTCCTAGTGACATTGTACTCATGCAAATTTCTAAGGTTGTAGCCCCTAAAATGTAACCAGGAGAAACACACACATGCTCACACAGATGAGCAAAGAAAGAAAAATTTGTAGCCGACTTTGGTTGGTCGCGTGAGCTATTTGTAAGGACTCAGTGATTCAATAATGTTTTAAGTCACTTTTGGCCATTTTAAACTTGTTTTTGGTATGAATCGTCTCCAACTGTCTGGCAACCCTATCTTGGAAGGGCTTAGGGTTAAGGTAAGTGCGTGTAAGAGTCTGAAGAATGATATCGATATCTGGATTCAATAAGGAGAGCCCTGGAATATTTTTTTCAAGTTTTGGTTTAAAATAAGGTTTTCTTCTATTTTCAAGGAAAAGGAAAGGTTTTAGTTAGAGAAATAGAACTATGATTTAATAATAATAACAACTTACTTTTTTTAACAGAAGAGAAAAAGATTTATAAAATAAAATGAGCCAAAAAAAAAAAGGACAAGTACCAAAATATCACTTGTAGTATCTATTTATATAAAGAAATAATGTTTGTCTGTCTGTCCCTCCCTTAAATATTGGTTGTACATTTGCACAGCTCAACCAAATTTGGTATGAATAAATAGCAGACCAAGGGGAAGAATTTGGACGATGGTTTTTTTTGAGATAAAAAACATTTGTAAAGGTTTTAGAGGGGTTTCTATTTGCATACTCATTGGACCAAAGGGGAGAACTTGGACTATTAGGTTTTTCACTAAATAATTATCTTCAGAATTTTAGATATCTGGTTCTATAAATTGAACCATAACTTTTCGCTTTACTTACATGTATACATGACCATACTCGTAGAAATTCAGCAAGTAATAATTGTTTTTACTATAATAAAGGAAGAAAAAAAGAAAATCTTACCTTTTTTTTAGAAAAATGAAATTTTAAAAAAAGTCTGGTTAGTCACTCAATAGAAACCATCACATGACCAATGTCTTTTGGGCAGGATGCTGTGTTGGGGGTGATCAATTAAAAAACTTGAAAAATGGGTGATCAATGAATAAGCTACTTCTATTTTCTTTTGATGGGCAGTGATCACTAAAGAAGTCTGATTTTTAAAAAAAAACATGTGTAGGTGCTGGTAAGTGATCAATTTAACATTTAGCACAAACTTAATTTAAAAAGATTGCGCCAAAAAAAAGAAGGGAAATGTATATTAGAAACCGTCAACCAGAACTGTCGCCGAAACTGTCAAGAGAGGTTCCTTCAGTTTTTAAGTCGGTCCGGCTGGCTATGTATACATCATGCATAGGAGCCACACCAATAGAGCAAGAGGGATGAAAATTTAAACATTTACTTATCGTCTCTAAAAAAACAAATTTTTTCAAGATTCACCCCTAAAATAGTTTTTAATGGCGGTTCAAATTCAGGTTTAAACTAGTTGGTGCCCACTTGTTTTCTTGAAATTAAAACTTTTTAATGAACCTCCAAAAAATGAGAGAAGTTATTTATTCATTGATCGCCCTGTATTCAAATTTTTTATTTGATCACCCCCAAAACAGGATGCTGCCAAAAAACCACCATGGTTTCTATTCCTTTTTCTATTCTCTTTTTTCTTTTAAATTTTCTTTTTTTTCCCCCTCCCCTCTCAAAACTAAAACAAGAAGTGAATTTTTTATTCTATACAAGAGATTCCCAAACTTTTGTAAATCACGGCACCCCTATTCAGGAAATACAGAACAATCACATATACGTTCATGTTTCTACACCTGGGGTTTGTGATGTATAACTTACACAACGCTTGATAATGTTCAACAAAAACTTTTCCTTTTGTACTAAGACAGCAACTGCAACTTTTAAAAATACTCAATTTAATGTTTAATCTTATCATTAACTTAATAGAATGAATTAAACTTTTCAAATATCCAGCGACACCCCTGGGAGCTAACTTCGACTCCCCGGGGCATCACAATGCACCTAGGAGTGAACCATAACTTCCTTGGGTGCCACAGCTCACACTTTGGGAAGCACTGTTTTATAATACAAGTCATTATTTTTATTTTTCTCTCTCCTTTTTTTTTCTTTTCTTTTTATCCCCACATCCCTCAAATTAACCTCCACCCCATGATTCAGAGTCCGCACGATGATAAGTGCTCCTCATGACCTTGTACCAAAGCTTGCTCCATTCTTATTTTCTTGAAAACAAAAACATGCAAAAAGACTGAATCTAAATAAGAGTAAATCAATGTTGTTTTTTGAGTTTTTTTTTTGCTTTCTCAAAAAACAAGGGTGAACCCCCCCAAAAAGTGTACAGGTCTGGTTAGTCACTCAATAGAAACCTATACACGGCCAAAGTCTGTTGGCGGTAGGCCATGTTGGCGGTGATCGATTATAGAATTGGAAAAAGGGGTGATCAATGAAAAAGTTATTTCTCTAGCCTTTTGTTGGATCACTAAAACGTTTGAATTTGGAAAAAAAAAAACAAAAAAAAAACGAGCGGGCACTAATAGTGACCAGTTTAGCATAAATTTACAACATAAAATGAAAATCCCCTCCAAAAAATTTTTAGTCATCTTTGGTTTTTTTTCATCTCCTTCGAAATTTTATTCAAAACAGCAAAAAAGATTTCAGCCCAAAACTTAATCAGTTTGAAAAGGTTAATACTCTAAGGTTTTGCATGGGGATCCATTTATAATGAAATTGTAATTTGTTGTTTATTTTCTGCAAAAAATTGACTTTAAGTGCAGAAGTATTTTTTGTAAATTTTAATTTTTGGTGTTTCCTCACCATGAAAGAAATGGGGAAGATTATTACCGTATTTCGCCTTGTATAACCCACATTTTACCAGAAAATTCTTTCAATAATGTCACACCTCTAATAACATCATATCTCTCCCTTCCTTCCTATTTTTATTGTTTAACCTAATCGGTGACCGTCCGGTAAATAGACTGACTGAAAAGCGTTTTATTGAGATGTATGGACACATCTTAAAAGAAGTGAAATCATGAAATTCCGCTACAGGTGGTCCTGTTGCATCAGTCCATTTAAAAAAAATTTTTTTCTTCATAATTAGCTCTCCTTCTTCTTTATTTCTTTTCTGTCTCTCTTCTTTTCTTTTCTTATTCTGCCCCCCGACCCTCAGAATTTATCTCCAGCCCCGACAAAATGGTGTCTGCAAAACTGTGTTGCCAATTCAACACTTTTCACGCTATATTCAGTGCGTTTATTGTTTTGGCAATGCGAAAAAGGGCTGAATAAGAGCGGACGAGCCTAGAGATTAGGTCCATTTTTGGTGTGTTTTTGATGATTTTTAGCATCTTTTTGGTATTTTGGCCAATTTCAGCGGTTTTTTGGCTTTTAAAAAAATTAGCGCTTTTTAGCTGTCAAACTAGCGCGGAAATACGCAATCGAGTTAGCAACACTACTGCACGATAATAAATGCTCCCCTCGACCCTTCGTTTTCAACTTGAAAAAATCTTGCAAGAACAAACAAGATTTTTTCTTAATTGAGCAAAAGTATTTGAATTACAAACATTTTACTGCAACTAAGTGTTCTTTGGGATAGTACCTCATTTTTTTTTTTTATAAGAAAAGGTTAAACCAAAATAAGAATGAATTATACATTCTACTACCAGTCCCTTTTTCTTTCCTTTCTCTCTTTCTTTCTTCTTTTTTTTTTTTTTTTCCTTTTGGTTTTATTCGCCTACCCCCCTGGATTACCCCCCAACCGGTCTCTGCACAATAATAAGTACCCCCCCCCCTCGACATCGCCCAAACCTTACTCCCTTCTCCTTCTTCTTCCCCTGGAACATTAAAAATAAAACACATTCACACATGAAGTGAAAACCAATATAATTGTGAATTATATATATATTGTGAATAACAAGTTGGTACAAGTCCTTTTTTCTTTTATTTGCTGTTTTTATTTTAGAAAAAGGTCTGAACCAAAAGAAAGAGTGAATTACAAGTTGTTCTGTGGTGGTATCAGTTTTCCTATTATTTTTTTTTTACCGTAGGTCACCATGTATAAACAGCCACCACAGAAAACCCTCCCCCACCACGATTGAGCTTTTAATTTCGAATAAGAAATACATTGAAGATTATGTACAGAAAGGCATAACACTTATGTTTCCGTAGATAACACGCACCTGAATTTTTTTAGCTCAAAACTTTCGGGGGGAACCGCGTGTTATACAAGGTGAAATACGGTAATAATCTTCCCCATTCCTTTGAGGTTAGCCAGATGGTTTGAGAAGTTTCTCGCAAGAAAAAAGAGGATAACAAGTGGCCGAGTGCCCAAATTGTTTAGAAAACATTGCAATAGTGAAGTAAGTATAAAACAAAAAAGAAAAAAAAATTTAAAATACTTCTGCAAAAAGTAAATTTTTTGTGGAAATAAACAGCAAATTACAATTTCATAGTAAATTGATCCTCATGCAAATCCTTAGAATATTAGCCTTTTCAAACTGACAAAGTTTTGGGCTTAAATGTTTTTTGTTGTTTTAAATAAAAATTTTGAAGGATATGAAAAAAAAAATGCCAAAAATTACCAAAAATTTTGATATGGCCAAAGTAAACACCCCAGGGCCGAAGTCCTTTTCAAAAATGCCAAATTTAGTAGATTTGGCTATAAAAAAAGCCAAAATGGCATCCCTGTCTTTTTTTCCTCTTTTTTTTTCAAATTCCCCCATCCTTCAAAAATTAATCACCTCCCCCCCAACTGGTGTCCGTACAATAATAAGTGCTCCCCTCGACCTTGATCAATGCTTGCTCCCTTTTCTTTCTCCCTCTCCTTCTTCCCGACGATGTATAACTTCTTTCTTTCTTTCTAATTGTCAAAGAAGAAGAAGAAGAAGAAGAAGAAGAAGAAGAAAAAGAAGAAGAAGAAGAAAAAGAAGAAGATAACATACATTTAAAAAGAAGGGTGTGTGATCTTGTCTTAAAAATATTCTTCCGCGGAGCTTCCCCAGAAATATCACATGCAGAAATAAACCTTTTTTTCTTTACTACTTACTCTATGAAATAAAATCAAACACAAGGGAAAAATTACTAATTTCAAGTTGAAGACAATTACATTCAGAACCTGGTAAAAAACATTTATTCACAAATTACCGAATGAATAACACACTAAATCGAGAGAAAAAAATTACTCCACAAATTGATTTTTTTAGAGTCACTTCTTTCTTTCTTTTTTTAATCTCTCCTTTTTTTTCTTTCCTTTCCATTTTACGTCCTCCCGTCCCCAAATTAATCTCCATTCCGATACCCCAATCAGTGTCCGCACAATAAGTGCTCCCCTCGACCTTACACACTTTTTCCACCTACCTCCACCAAAATTAATCCTTCCCCCCCAACCTGTGTCCGCACAATAACAAGTGCTCCCCTCGACCTCGCTCCCTTCTCTCCCCCACGCAATCAATCTTCATCCTCCAGCTGGTGTGTGCGCACAATAATAAGCGCTCCTCTCGACCTTACTCTCTCC
This sequence comes from Thysanoteuthis rhombus, assembly GCA_963457665.1. Lineage (NCBI taxonomy): Eukaryota > Metazoa > Mollusca > Cephalopoda > Oegopsida > Thysanoteuthidae > Thysanoteuthis > Thysanoteuthis major. Next base: position 12,045,160 of record OY735239.1, on the reverse strand, counting down.
CCCCCAACTCCAATTATTCCCCATCCCCCAACCGGTGTACATACAATAATAAGTGCTCCCCCGATCTTACTCCCTCCTCTCCCCTACCCCCCAAAATAATCCCCATCCTCCAACCGGTGTCTGCTCAACAATAAGTTCTCCCTTCGATCGTACTACCTTCTTTTTCATCTTCTTCCCTTGAAACCTGTTGAAATCAAAGATTATATATATATATATATATATATATATATATATATATATATATATATATATATATATATATTCTAAAGTTTATTTGCTTCTTGAAGTAGAAAGATGAGGTTTTCTTTTTTTCTTTAAAATAGTAAGAAATATAGCCCCAATATGAGAATAAATTATATATTACTATAAATGGATTTTTTGGTACCAATCCTTTTTTTAATGTTTATCTCTCCTTTCTATTTTTTTTCTCTCTCTCTCCTTTTTTTACCCCAAAAGACTAAACAATAAACTCCACCCCTACTAATGTCCATTCATTAATAAGTGCTCCTCTCGACCTTGTACCAATGCTTACACCTTCCTCTTCCCTTGGAAACCTTGAAAAAAATTGAAACGTGGATTATACATTCTATTAAAAGTGTTTTTGGTACCAATCTTCTTCCCTCTCTCTTTCTCTTTCCCACTTAATTTTTATTTTCTTTAAAATAATTGAAAAAAAAAAGGTTGGACCAAAATTGGAGTGAATCATATATTCTACTGAACTACAAATCCTTTTTTTCTTTTTTTCTTCCGTTCTCTCTCCTTTTTTCTTTCTTTCTATTCCCGTACCCCCCTAAAAAAAAACTTAAATAATTAATCTCCACCCCCCCGAACCGGTGTCCACCTAATAATAAGTGCTCCCCTCGACCTTGCACCAATGCTTGCTCCCTTCTCCTTCTTCTTCCCTTTTCAAAAAAACCTTTTCGTCTCTCTAGCACAAGGGACAGACATTGTTTCAATAGACACTTTGGGTTTGCAAGGTGCAAGCCTCTCTAACCAAGTCGCTCCTTACGTATCTGGCTTTACAATACACTACATTTCGGGTCCACCAACCTTTTTACCACCACAAATTCTGGGGTAAGTCATTTAAAAACCCTTTTTAGGGCCTTAATTTTATCCATTTTTCATATAATATCCGCGATTTTTCTACGGTACTACTAGAAAATAGTGGAAGTCTGAAATTCACGGTCGGACATTTATTTTTACTATTTGGAACGGTTATTTAATAAAATTAACAGTGATAACATCTAAATTGGATCATTTAAACCTTTATCTATAATATATCTATCTTTATTTATCTGTTCTTTAGCTAAGGATAGCTTGTTTTATTCATTTGAAGCTCAATATTGGATTGTGGTTGACATAGACAAATGCTTGCTGTATGTATGGATTCGCCCTATTTGAGTCTAACCAAAACATCTGGTTTCGTTTTTGTTTGGGGCTTTTTTTTATTATTTAACTTATAAAAAATAACCCCTAATCAATGTCTTAATTAAAGAAAATTAATTGGATTTCCCTAAAGTATAAGAAATGATTTTGTGCGGTTAGAGTTCAGGAAGAAATAAAGTCCGTAATCGACAAGAAAATATGTAAGGTTAACACGTAGGGAATTTATTAAGGGGGAGCGTATATGTAGAGAACGAAAGCAAATTACTTATTGTTTAAACTCTTAAAAACAAAAATAATCTCACTAATCTGTTCTTGGATATATGTAGATAAATAAACGTAAACAATCCCTGTATATAATTATTTTAAGGCTTTAAAATCCCAAATTCGAAAGAGGGTTAAAAAAAAAAAAATTTCTGGGACACCTGGTCATAAAATGGGGGATCTTTTTTTTTATATCAGCTGTAATTGTTGCTTATGGATTTTTATATTGGAGTCTACGTTTTTTTTTTTTCATCCTTGTTAATTATCCTCTTTTCTGTTCAATTTTAACGGTCCTTTCTAGTTAGCTTAATTGGTCCTTTGAAAAAATATGGAATTGAAAAAAATATATATATATGCCCCCCTTTGAATTGCTTGACCCCCCCTTAAAAAAAAAACAAAAAAAAACACACTAATCAGCTGTTTCTTATGAGTTTTAACTAAAAACAGATTCTAGATAGAGAGAAGAAATTAGACGAAAAATAGACAAGAAAGCATAAAAACAAGATCTAAATAAAACATATACACTCTGCAAAAAATATATATCCCCTTTAAGGAATTGAAATAAATTAAGATTTAATCGACCCTTTCGAAAACTTTTAAAGAAAACTTGTTACTCGATTATTTTGTTTATAATTTAATAATTTCTTCTAAATGTCCATTGTCTAATTGATTTAAATCCCTTAAAAATTCCCCAATGGTGGGCCTAAAATAAATAGGGTGGCTCTCTTCTTTTTGGAACAAATAAACCGGATTTGATTTTTTATATGTCTTTATCCTCTCTATAGCCAAACCTTTTTTCTATCTTTTAAACATGTCTTTTCAGAATGATAAAACAATAATTTACTGGACATGTTATTTTGGGGTGGGTTTCCTCCTTCTACTATAATTTAAATTGATTTATCAAGAACTTTTTTTAATTGCGAAAAGGACCTAAGTGCGCTCGCTTTATCTCTTCTCTTCAAAAAGGCCCCCAAATCCCCACATATCTTTCTATAAGCTATGAATGATCAAAAACATTGAAATACGATTCATAACCAAGAAAATTTGTTGCATTATCGTATTAGTTTTATCATAATTTCAAGTTATGATTAGATTAATAACGAAGGATTCGTTTTTCAAACGGTAAAAAACGTACAGTCTAACCTTCAACTGTTTAAGCTTTTTAGAGCAAGATATATACGACCACCTTGTCATCAAATATCCTGTAGATGAGCTGAAAACATAACTTCACTTGTGATTATTATTTCTTTTAGGTTCTTATTAATTTAACTTGAACGATGTTAGATGAATTCTTATGGCTTTCAAGACCGAAAAAAACGAAAACAATACAGTACATATCAGAAAAAAGGGGCGTATGCACAATAAAATGAAAATCCAATTCATAAAAAACCAATAGTTGTTAAAAATGAATGTACAATGGTAATAATAAGACCAGGACCATACAAATACAGTTAGTTGTCGAAAAGGTTAGTATGTTTAAAAAGAATCATCGCCAGATATTGTCGCGCTCTCAATTCGTTTTGTTATTCCTGGTAAAGAAATACATTTTTTATCTGAAATTCTAGGAAAAAAAGGGGGTCAGGTTAGTTGTGATTGTGAAGGTGATTATATTAAACAGGGGCGTAGCTGGATACTTCAGGGCCCCGGGGAGCTCAGCTCTTTGAGGGGCCCTCGCCAACATTTAGTGAGATTTGTTATTGTACAATGTTAGTAGAAATGCAATAGGCGAACTACTATTCATGAAGCTTTTGGGGGACGGGGAGATTTAAAATAACCCCAACCCCTTCTTCAGCTACGCGCCTGATGATTAAAAATAATATAATGAAGGTCTGTTGATAACATTGGTCAGTACTAGTAAGAAAAGCTAACCCTGCTTCGAGGTAGGTACAAGTACTAAGTGCTTTTTTTGCTCTTGAAAAGCACTTGCTGCAGCAGAAGTAAAAGTACTAGGAAGCATTTTGTTGCAGTACTAATAATCATCGCTTGTAACCGCAGATTTAAGAGTACTAACACCTTGCTAGTGCTACTATAACCATTTATTAGTTATCAACAACATCATAGTTTCATAATTAGTAGTGTTATTAGTTGCTACTAAGTTTGCTGGAGGTGGTCCGTACCGCCCGAGAGAAGCCAAGTGATATATTTAATTTTAATTCAAAATTCATTTTTTACCCCTCCTTCTTTCCTGAGGAGGTAATCGTGGGTAGTTATTAGTTTGTTTTTTAAAAAGATATTTCTTTTATTTTAATTATAATATTTATTTCAACATAACCCAGAAATCCACCCATTTCTCTCTTTCTAAATGAAAAAATGCTTCATGAAACCCCTTCCTCTTTTTCCGTCTGCTATAATGAAAGAAACGACTACTTGAGTGTGAGAGATCCATACGGCTATCTCGTAGTTTAACGCAGGGTTGCCATTTTGACCATTTTATGGCCAAATTTGTCAAATTTGGCCATGAATCTTTTTTCATTTACATTTTTTAATAAAAAAAAACAAACAAATATTTACAAGTTTTTTCGCACTTTCTATAATTAATACCTTCGTTCTCCTAAGGAAAGAAGTTGGTTGTTGAAAACAGTAATTTTTTAAAGGTTTTGTTGGGATGTCTGTTTACAGTGAAATCGTAGTATTAAAGTGGACACTTACTTTATGTCATTTGTACGGAACAAATGAGTTTACTTTGTTCTAGTTGTATTTTTATTAAATTCTTTTTTTTTTTTTTTTTGAGTGTACTACAGTATGAGTATCTCTATGATTTGATTTTTTGGATTTGGCCATTTTTGCGTGTTTTTGGCTAGAAACGTCTCAACTATCTGGCAACCCTTATCTCGTAGTTCAACGCCCTAGATTTAATTATCCCTAATTTGTTTGTTTTTTTCTAACCAAATATATAGTGTGCCCCCGACCATTAAACCTGCCTATAGTTGGGAACATATATATATATATTTTTAATTCATTTATATCTTTGATTTATTGTATCGAGTAAACGTTTAGTTGAAATAGCAGATATAGTGTTTACTTTTGGGATTTAAGAGAAGTTAGATTTGATATTTGTGCTTAGTTAGTATTTTTGGGTGTAACTAAATTGACCAAGTGCCCTTACTCTCAACAACCGGTATAATTTGGGACGTTAAACTACGAAGTAACTGCATAATTCTACTTTAAAATAATTAGATCTTATTATCAAATAATATCCCCACCCAGTTATTATTAATATTATCTGTTTCCATTGCCAAAAACGAAAGTTATTAATTACAGATGAACAACACGGAAATTCTAGTTGCTTCATGAAATGGATCTATCTCTTGATGACATTGCAAAGATAGAGTCCTTATTATTCGAGTCGATCTCAGTGTTGCCAAATTTATTTCCACATTTACATCTAAAATTGAATCAAAGAACATCTAAAATACCAAGAAACATCTAGATTCTCAGGATATATATCTAAAATATAGGAAATATATAAAAATATAATTATTAATAAATTGAACGTGATTTTAATCGTCAACATTCATTTTATTGAAATATTACTTGATTTATTCAAAATGATACTTATTCTATTTCCATAAATCAAATGAAAATGTTACCTATTTTATCAAACACCATCTAGACGCAAACAAGAACATCTAGATTTAGATGAAAAACATCTAAATTTAGATGAGAATTCTGAATTGGCAACACTGCCCTTGTCGGCAAAATTTAAACTTACGTGGCAATAAGTTCTTTTGGGGGGCAGAGCCGTAAGCTAGGGAGCGGGGCTGGGGGGTATTGAAAAAGCCCCTTAGGACCCCAATGAAGAGGCGGGGAGTTCAGAAGCTTTATAAATAATAGTTCACCTACTAAATCAACAATAACAAGGATATATTTGTACCCACATGAATCGCATGAATAATAATCCAGCCTTTGGGGTTGTATTTCTTTTCATCAATTAAGTGATGGTGCATGTCTATTTATTGAAAAATTTTCGTTTTTCATCTCACTAAATGTTGGGAAGGAGCCCTCAGGGAGCCAAGGTCCCCCGGCTCATAAATCTCTTGCTACGCCACTGTTTGGGGGGTGGGGAGATAAAGGAAATCTTTTTTTTTTTTTTTTTCTTCAAGTACAAGATGAAAATAGACTTTGTTTTGCAGAATATCATTTTTCTGTCTTTTTCATTTTTTAATTTATTTCAATCCGTGATGATGCACTTTTAACATTCTCTTCGTGAGGGGTTTTCGTATGTTTCCTTAAAAAAAAAAAACAGCCAGATCTTTAGCCCTCCCCCGCTTTGAATGAAAAATCATTTGTCATGACCTTTTAACCTAATCGAACCGTTTTGATTCATTCTAAATTTGCGACAAAACTAGAGAAAAAAAATGTCGGGCTTTAAGTAGGGCTCAAGCCCACGTACACGACTTGAAATTTTTGGTTTACGTAAACATTTTTTGGTTATGGAAAAATAAAAACGATTACTTAAATACTAATAGGGAAAAAAAAGGTCGGAACAAGTCATCTTGTAGAGCTATTTTAATTCCCTTTACTTACCGTCCGTACGTTTCACGGTAAGTTATTATGCCCCTAACTCTCCTTATTACCTAGTTTTGCTCCACGAAGATGTTTCATTTTCTCTCTTTAATCAAAATCTATGTTGGTTTTTTGACAAGCTCGGAAATTCTGCTGTCAAAAATTTTGTATAGATATTTATCACTTAATAAGATGTACCATAAATACTTCTTGACTGGATCATCGGTATTTATTCCAATGGATTAACACGGACTTAATTTGGTTATCAGATCTTGATCACAACTCTTTCCTCGCAGTTTCTGGGTTTTTGGTTGAGAACCTGTTGAGTAATAGGCTAAGGGGGTCATAATTACCATCTGTAATGTATTTAACTCGTCTCGCGCCCTAAATATTTTTTTTTTAGCGAGACTGACCGCTCTAATATTCGGGATTCAACACTCTCGTAATCACGAACAAATACATCTCTTCCGAAGAGAGAGGTATTTGAATGGTGTCACCACCTTCCCGATATTTGGACCCTATATCCATCAACATATGGGAACTCTTTGGTTAACAGAGGCTAGGGGCTTACTTAATTTGCCCGAAATTTTCACGGTTTTGCCCGAAATTTTACGATTTCGTCCAAATGGGGGGGAGGCACTTGCGCCCCTTTATTCCCTGGCTCGTACGCTCAAGGCCATATATTTGATTGCATAAGGAGCCTTACCTAAAACCTTAATGGTACCTCTCATAGCGAAGGGCTCTTATAACGAAATATTTCCACTTAGCGAGGAATAAAAAAACGAAATTTCATAAAATTATCCAGAAACATCTAAATTTCATTTATAACTATCTAGATTTGTATCTAGGCGCTCATTTCCCGACAGGCGGGCGGACATTTGGTGAATTATAATAAGATTATCTATTTATTTATGGTATTATTTACATGTTTATTTGTATCCATGGATTACTTAGAAAGTAATTAATACATTATTATTCACAAGATTATTATTGAGGTTTAGGGGCCCGGTATTTCTATTTGAACGGGTTTCTAAAATCCCATAGGTTTAATCATTCACCTAACGAATATTGTGGAATGATTGTCCTCGTTAAAAGGTACCACTGTATTTTAAAAGTATAACGCACAACGTGCACGTTGATTTTTGAGCGAAATATAAGTGAATTAAAAAGAGAAAAAAAATCCCCAATAATACCAGATTTTTCCATTTTTCTCCTTTTCCTGGGCGTATGATAAGAAAACGTGACCCAGCAAATACATAACGTGATTTTTTTAAGGGACTATTTTTAAAGTTCAAGGTGAAAATGCCGACCCTCGCTAATCCTACTTTTTTTTTTCTTCTAATTTACAACTCGAAATAAAATAATAAAGATGATAAAATTAATTCTTGAAAATCGATTTTTTTTTTCTCTTCAGTCTGAATTTTGTGTCGAGCACAACTTTGGTAAAAATTTAATTCGTAAAATCGATTATTGATTCTTCAGCACCCCAACCCAACCTGAACGTGGTTTAGGTTTCAACATTCAGTAAAAATGGAGCTCTTCAAAAATGTTTACCATATTTTTTTCTTCATTCTATTTTCTCTTCTTTTAACTTTGATCTGGCCTTTTTTTTCAATGAATTTATGTTAGTACTCTTTAATAAATAAGCTCCTGTTACCTTTCCTTATTCTAAATGGGAGCCGCTTCTGCTGCAAGGTTAGTGTTACGGTTATCATTATTATTTTTAGGGTTAGTATTTTTATAGTTGGCGTTATTGTCGTCTGCTTTGACTTTGAACTCGCCATCAACGCCTCTCACTCTACAGCTGAAGCAGCGGCCATTTTGAAACGTGAAAGGTCACCATTTCCTAAGTACACAGTTCACAATCACTTGACCAATTATTATCACGAACAGATAGGCAGGGATTCATTTTTCATTATTTCGGTCAAGTCATGTGCCAGGACCTCTTGTTGAGAATGGTTTGACTAGACTGATAGCAAAAAGGAAAGAATCTCTTTTTCGAGGGGATATTTTCCGAAATGAACAGCTAAAGCCTTCACGGGGATTCCATTAGGAACCACAGAAAATTTGGTGGTTACAACTCTGGCCGCTCTTGAGTTCAGCCAACACAGACGGAACATGGAGGGTGTGAAACTCAACAATCGGGACCACCTTCCAAACATTACACTGAATAAAAAAGTGGTGGAAAAATACGCCCACCCAATTGATGTGGGCTTCTTGGCAGCGAGGGAGCGGCAAGCCTTTTAAGCTGACTGTTATTACGTAGCAAGTTCGATCTCCAGAGTGCCCTACATTTGTGGCCTTGTAACCGACTACTAGGTTAAGCCTCGTGTGTAGATGTGGGAGTGAGAGTAGGTATGCTTATGTGTGATACATTTGCTCAATTTTTAACCGGGTCATTAAAGATTGTTGACTTTGCCCCCTCCCTAATTGTCTACGTGTTCGGAAATTGCGGGCGCCTTCTCAACAGAAGTTGGGGAGGAGGAGGGAGTAACAAGGTTTCTAGCTGATCATTATTACGTAGCAGGATCTCTGCCGGAGAGGGGGTGCAGCGGGTGCATCGCCCCAGGGCCCTGAGAGCTGTGTATCGAAACTTTCCGAGGGTCGATCAGCCTGATCAATTGATTTGAGATGGACGATAGTTTACCGGCGAGTGATGGCGCGCTACGAAGGGTTGTAGCAGATGAAAACTAGATGGCTAAAGGACGTGGGTGCCTTTGTAGTAGTGAAGGGAGTGAGAGAGAAAACAGCTTTGATCCGCCTTTTTTTTAAATTCCTCTCAGCGGCTCTGCTCGAGTTCGATCCCCAAAGTGGTCTACATTTGTGGCCTTGTAACCGGTTGCTAAATTAAGCTTCATGTGGGTGTGAGAGTCTGTGTTGGGGGGCTGTATGCTTATATGGTATATTTGCTTAATTTTTTTTTATCCGGGTCAGAAGAGATTGTCTACTTAGCACCCACCCACCCTCCCATCTCCAATTGTCTACGTGTCGGGGAATTAGGGCAGGGTCTTTTTTGTTTCAAATATGTAACAAATTCTCTTTTGTTTTAATTGTATTGTAAGCCGGATGGGGTGGGTCCCATTAGAAACCGTCAGTCACAACTGTCACCATTGGTTTCTTCAGCTTTGAAGTTGATCTGGTTGGCTGGCTGGCTGGCTGTGTGAGTACCATGCATACAGGATGCCTCAATGGAGCTAGAGGGCTAAAATTTTCAACATTTATTGGTCATGTTTAGAAAAATACGTTTGTTTGTTGGTTTTTACTTACACACCCCAATCAAATTTACAATATAAATTCATACCAAATTGACCCCTTAGTTGGTAGTCTCTTGTTTTTGAAAATTCAGACTTTCCAGTGATCACTTTCCAAACAAAAAGCGAGAAAAGTAACTTATTCATTGATCACCCCAACAAGCCAGCTGCCAAAAAACGTTGGTCACATGACGGTTTCTATTGAGTGATTAACCTGACCTGTTTTTCTCCCATCTAGTGGCGCCGCGCCCCCCAATCTGTCGGTCGTTGTTTCCCCATTTTGTTTCTCAGCTATTTTGAGTAAGATTTCCTTGAAACTTGATAGAAAAGTGCCCTTTGATGAGACGCTCCTTACTTGTAACAATCTTCCATTCAGGATCATCTGATCTGGCAATCATGGCGTTTGAACATTGTTTTAAAATCAATTTTCTCAGCTGTTTTCGGTCTGATTCACCTGAAACTTGTTGGAAAGATGTTCTTTGATAGGATGCTCCTTACGTAGAATTCTCCTTCTCAGGATCACGTGATCTGGCAATTATGGTGTTCAAACTTTATTGTGGACACCTCATTGAACTTTTGGTTCTTGCTTTTGTCTTCGAGGTTGAATTATGATTACTTGGGATTATTTTTTTTTTTTATGAAACTTCTTTTACATTATAAAAAAAATCAATTGTGCTCTGCTCTAACATGGGAGGTTCAGACCTCCCCTGGATCCTCCCCCCTTATAAATGAAGCCACTTAATGTGATCACTTTTGGACATAGTCTTTTAGATAATATGTCCAACGATGTATCTACATTCCATCTGCCATTACTACAATATAGTAAATCAATGAGATCATTTTCTTCTTGGAACTATTATGACATCATCAATTCTTGGAATGATGTAATATCTCGTGGCCATAAGGTCAGGGTCCAGTTCCACATAGTAATTATATAGTAAATTGGACCCCCCTTTTAAAACATGACGTAACGCAGACGGAATCTACCCGATTTAGTTTTATTTGCCAAGTTAGAGCGCGATGAAGATCCAGGGCTAAAAAGATCCTTTCTAACATTTGCCGAAAAATGATTTCGAACATATTGGGGACGGACCAGACCCTCTTATAGAGAATCGTGTGAACGCATCTAAGAGGAAAAAAAACTGTTTGATTACATTATCCGTGATCATAATAAGCGATTTCATAAAGCAACTGATTCTCTTTGTCTGTCACTGTGAGAATTGCCGAGGATTTTTAGAGTCTGGTCACATGTCTTCAACTATAATATGAAACTAAACCCTTACTTACCATTCAATACATACTGTCTGGAAAACGCCTGATATGGCGGTTTTCAGATATCCCTCCCGGAATATAAGGTTGCGCAGGGACCAGCTGAAAACCACCCGATAGGGTGGTGTTCGGCTAGTAAATATACATACATATGTAAAAGAATGAATGATCTGATCTTATTACGAGCGACCTGTTGCCTGACCTAAAATTCCCCAGCAAGGTCTCGTCGTACGGTCTCCTCATAGACCTACCTACTTATGCTATTATCTAACCCCACATAATGATATATGTACCTGCCTGCCTACCCGCCCTCTCCAGCGGCCGTACACTGCATATCTACTGATTATTTAATAATAGTATTAAAAGTTGATGATCCCCGGGGGGCAGGGCTGGTGCGTCCATTAGGCAAACCTTAGCGGTCGCTTAGGACGCAAAGGTCGTATGAGCACACTCTAAACTGAGGGGGAAAAAAACGTATTTCACCATATTTAAAGATCATTGATAGCCCCCCCCACCCCACCCCGATTGAACTTATATTTTGAATGAACTATGTGTTATCCTGTGCAATTATGCTTCCATGGATTTTTTAGCTGACAATTTGGGGGGGATGTGGGTTATACATGGGGAAGGGGAATATGATACTCGTTAGAATACAGCTGTGCAAATTTTAAGTTTATCTTAGTGTGCATGAAACCCCTGTGCCAACCCTGTCCGGGACAGAGGAGATACTCGCCGAGAAACCATTCTTATCTGAATTCAAGTCCGGGTTCAATCTCACCGGGTGATCATGTAGTTGAGGCGGATGTCTCGGGCGATATCCATTTTTGGTGAATTTAAGGAACCCACTTTCATATCGTGCGTTATTAGAGAAACGTTTGTTTTTTTTAAATGACGGTATGATTTACGTATGGATCAGCACTTAAAGAAAATTTTTTTTTTAAAAGCTTGAAAATATTTTAAACTTTGTGTAGTACGGAGAAACAGGACCGACCCCAGCTTTTATGGAGCCTCAAGTAAAATTTCGATTTGAGGACCTGCACTCTCTTTATGAGGTCCTCAGCAGAATTTGATTTGCGGGCCCCATGCCCATAGCTTTTATAAGGTCCTAAGCAGCCGCCTAGTTAGCTCATGCGCTGGTCCGGCTCTGGGCGATGGAAAGGGAAAGTACCTATTTGTTTCATATCACATGACTTGTCTTACCGTTAATCGCTCTGTTCAAGTGCCTTTTTTTTGCTATAGTTAAAGGTGTTTTGTTTTCTTAAATGCACATCTTTTTTAAAAATAAAGAGACTGTTATCAGACCCTCACTAATGAGTTTTGATTTTCGCTTTTTGATTTATCTCAATTCCTTCGAAATATTTTTTTTTGGACAGTTGTTTTGTAGCACTCTAGTAGAAATAACTGTATTGACATTTAAATAGTTTTATCTCTAGTTTACGTTATAAATCCTTCGAAGAGGATAACTTTTGAATGATCAACACGCCTGGAAGTCAGACCATTGGTGCCCTGGTCATTTCCTTGTATTAAAATCTATAAACGGCAGTTGCCAACTTTATTTCAAGTTTACATCGAGAATTGAATTGAAAAAAAAACATCTTGAAACACGTAGAAATATCTAGTTCCTCCAGATACATATCTAAAATCTAGGAAATTATCGATGTATGAAATTAGTTTTTAATCGTCAACATTCATTTTATCAAAACATTACTTGATTTATTGAAAGTATTTCTTATTTTATTACAAAAAATTAGATAAAGATATTACCTATTTAAACCTGATCTAAATAGTTATTTCTGACATCTATACGCAACAAAAACATCTAGATTTAGATGAAAAACATCTAAATTTAATAATACTACCAACTGAATAAAAATATCATTTGTTCTATTAAAATCTTTTAATGAACAAAATTCTTACATCTTGGCGCGATGTAATTGAAAAACATATAAATTTATCATACCATCAATTAAATGAAAACATTAATTGTTTTATTTTATTAAAAGCATCTAAATAGCAATTTCTGACATCTAGATGCAACAAAAAAAAACATCTAGATTTAGATGAAAAACGTCTAAATTGGTAACAGTGGGTCAAAAATGAAAAAAAGGTTCGACTTGAAAAAATGGAGTTTGACCTTCTTAAAATTCTCGCTGTAAAATGGCGAAATGGCGTAGACCAAAAAGAAAAAGAAAGCATCTACAGATATATCCTTTTACCACTGCAAAATGTGGCGCCAACACCGGACCCTCCTTCTTTCCCTTGCCACAATATATGTGCAACACTTGAAGCCCAGAATGAGTTGTGACCAAGGCCATAAGCCATCTTAGTAAGGGTTGCCAGATAGTTGGAGACATTTCTGGCCAAAAACACGTAAAATGGCCAAATGAAAAAAAATCGTTTGCAAAAGCAATTATTTTATTTATTATTTTTTTCAGATAAAATATTGTAAATCATCTTTTATTAATTTAAATTTTCATACCAGAGTTCACCTTCATCTTAAATTTTCAGTTGCTTTTTTATCTGAAAGATGAAGATAAGTAGTTGTTCAAAAAAATAATAATTATGATTGTCTATAAAACATTTCAATACTGAAATTCACACCAAAAATTAGAATTAATCACATACACTATTATAACAAAGTAAAAATGTCCAAAAAATATACATGACCAAAATAAAAAGTCCAGAGGCCTTTTTGAAAAACCCCAGATTTGTGGAATTTGGCCATAAAATGGCCAAAATGGCAACCGTGGCTCGACCCCAAAGCTTCCTCTTATTTGACCATACTTGGTACTGCTGCTATTTTTGTGTAGTGGAGTCTTGCTCAGTCAGTAAAGACGTTGTTTTTTTTAACCAAATATTCCGGTTTTTCATCTCAACTAAAAAAGAAATTATAAACCGGACTGACTCCTACCTATTTAGGGTCAGTGCTGTATATTTATATAATCTCTAAGAAACAAATGCTGATATAAATATATAACCGTATTTCCCGACACGAAGGAGGCACCCTAATTTTGACTCGCAAAATTCTGAAAATTAATAAATAAACGTAAAAATCCAATATCTTTCGATCTGTAGGAAACAGGGGTGGATATCCGGGACTTATTTCGGGAAAAATCGTGTCTTCGACGTCGGAAATATATTAATCCAATCGTAACAGCAATTATATACTTAATCCAGTGATAAAAATTGAGACTATGGTTGACGCGTAAGGTCAAAGGTTCAAACTCTGTATAATGCTGTTGTTATACTGAAATCAAAATATGATCGTTGATTCCTGCCGATTAAAATTTTCTCCTCCTCAAAATGTCATCACACATGCCGGACTATAAGATGAATGGTTTACACAAGGGTATTTGGAGGTCTACCGCCCCAAATAACTCACCTAAACCCCATAATTGTTCATTACGAGCTTTTGGTAGACGGCCCCGGACTTCCTAGTTATAATACCAGCACAGAAGATGCTGGGAAATATTTGCGTTTTTTTTTTTAATTAAGTGCTGTAGCGTGGTAATGGTTTTCAGCGCCTGGGGGCAAATACCGTTCCCGGGGCATTTGCGCGGTATCATTAGGGACTTATTATTAATTAAAAAACATTATAGACCAGAAGAAACTTTGCACCCCGCTTCACTGCACTGGCGTGAGGGAGCGAATCCCTCCCCCTTTGCCCCCCCCCCTTACGCTTGCGAATGTTCATCCTACCGGATGAATGATATTTTTTTGGGCTGGGCTGATTTATCCGTATGGTAGAGGTGAAGGGTCAAGGTTGAAAAAGGTTTGTCTTGAATTTATCTTGGGGATCTGGACCCCTACTCGGGCACAGTACAATTCAAAGGATACTTTCAAATATCTAGGTAAATGAATTTTAAAAAATAAAACACCAAAATGCAAATAATACTTATCATGGATTTATTGACCTTAGGGTAAAATTATTATATCCATTTCCTAATTAAACATACGGGGTAAAAAAAATGGAGCCCCTCTGCTCAAAATCCTGGATCCGATCCTGCCTACGAAAGGCGACTACTATAGACTAATTGTATGTTATTCTTGTAGTAGCGGTTTTGCAACCAGCCATTTCTCCAATCCTTTTTTTTTTCCTTCCTCCGGTTCTGCCGACACTCTTTTTATTTATTAGTGTGTCTTTTCCACGCTACCCCCCTACAGGCTTCATCTAATCAGGACGAAATAACGTTTTATCTTTCAAGAAGTCCTATCAACACCCGAGTTATTTAAATAAGGTTTACGCGTCACATCCAGTTGCAACGAACAGGTTGGGGCTTGAATCAAGAGTCGAGACTACATAAGCCTAGTATGTCTCCCTCCATGGGCCTCCCACGTATGTACGTGTAAGGTTGTTGAATGTCGAGTGCCTTTCCCCTTCACTGTCGGGGGTAGAGAATTGCATAAGTTGCCCTAACAATCGCACATAAATAATAAAAATACTTATGTGTGTTTGTACAAGAGAAAGAGATTAGCTCACCTCGCCCTTTATTCATGACCTACATATTACCGGCTTAATTTTTTTCTCGGTATACCTTTCGAAAAAACCTTGCACAACTTGTTCGTGTTAGGATCAAGCTAGCGCGGAGCCTATTGCATGTTATAAAGGGACCCCAAATTTAGATACACTTATTTATAACATACATTTTTTTTTAATTGTATTGTAAATCAGTTATTAACTTCCTTTTCTCTACAACCAGATAATACTATTGTGTGTTATAAACAGCAATAATATTACTTTTTCGTTTTGATTTTTTGTGAAGCAGCTAAAACTTTAGTTTCAAATACCTTTGTAGTATCGTATCACAGAGATATCACTCCCAAATCGTTAATCTTGAACAACCGATCATTCAGCGAAGTTAAAGGTGGATTAGTGCTACTACTATATAGAAATGGAGAAAGTGCAGCCATTAGCGCGGGGCCCTTGGGATTGTGGGGTCTGTTGCATATGCTACAATATTGGTCTGGCACTGCCCTTGTATTCCCTAGTTAAATCTAAGATGTCTTCCCGGATCCTCCAGCCGTGTCTCCTATACTGCAACCCAAGATGTCGTATATGCCGGTTTAGCAGACGGACATTTTTTTTTTCCAACTGCAAATATTACACTGCGTCTGATGCCAGGGGCAGATCCAGGGAGGGGTTCAAGGGGTCCGGACGCCCCCAGCCCTGGGAAAGCGGAATTTTGAAAAAAAATATCTGAAGAAATCTTTAAAATGAAAAAAAAAATCCGCTTAATCCCAGATAATCGTAATTATGATGTTTGAAATTTAGTTTCATTTTCACGTATTCGTTTGAAATAAATAAAAATAAATAAAAATAAATGAATAAATAAATTTCCCTATCGGATTCTCCTGCTAAAAATCCTGGATCCATCTCTGGATTTGTTTCTCCTCGTTAAAAATGTTTTTGAGATTAATGTAAAAAAAAAAAAATCATTGATGTTTTAAATTTGTTTTCTTTTTCATCTTATTTGTAAAAAAAATGAATTTTCCCATTTGCTCCCCCCTGCTCAATTTCCCCATTTTGACACCCCTATCTACTCAAGATCTTGGATCTGCCATTGAACGCACTGGTATCATGACTAGGAGTAAAGCGTTATTATTAATATTAAGAGGGTTGTACTTGAGGAAGTGCTTACAGTACAGCTGCACGAGTCCCCAAGATGTCAGGCCCCACAATGTCTTGAAAAATATTTTTATTTCAATCTTTTTCAGCGTTTTCATTCGTTTGAGTATGTTACACGAAGAGAGATTATTGATCCATAAAGAACTTCACGTCAAATTAAACATCATAATTTCAAGAAAAAATTTCGTTATGATTCGTTAGAAAATAATTGCCGAATAGAAGAATAGAAGGGCTTCCTAGAAATGTTATACCCCGAGTCTCATCAATATTAAATCCAGCCCAGATTTTATAAATATATATATATATATATATATATATATATATATATATATATATATATATATATATATATATATATATAAAAGGGAGGGGGATTGTTCATTAGCTTGAGTTCTGTCTCGACTCAACAGGACAATATGTATACCACGTACATGGTACATACATAGCTTTATCTCTATGATAGGTCATTGGTGCGCCTGGGTGGTTGACATCTGTAAAGGGTCCGTTTTACCCACGGAATATTACGTGACCTGATTAACAGAAGAAGAAAAGAAGACACTATTATACCATCTGTTGATAGAAGAAGCCTCCTATTCACAATCAGTGCCTATAAGACAACGGTCTTCTCTTCTAAGGTTATAGCTGCTACCCTCTCTCCTTGCATCCTACACAGATCTCCTCAGAGAACTGCTACAAATGGTTAAGATAGTTGGACCGTCTCTCTGACTGACTCACTTACCCGACAACCACCCTCAGATCAACTACGCTGGTTGATCTTCCTCCCTTACTCGACGGATATAAAGTACTTGGTACTAACAATGGTTCCAGTCACTGCCCTTTTGCGACCTGTATCCTAAATGAAGAACCTTTGGGGGAGATTTCTTGACAGATTTAAGCGTTTTGATCCCGTGAAGAAAGCGGATATCGATGTAGTATTGATTTAAAAAGAAATAATAAAAGGGGATGGCACTTTGGTCTGTTACAGTAAAATACCGAGCTGATTTCGAATGTACAAATAAAAAGTCTGGTTCGTGTCACTCTATTGACACCGTCACGTGACCAATTTCTATTGGCGGCATGCTGTGTTGGGGGTGATCAATCAATTATTTTAAAAATTGCTCGATGTGTAGATCAATGAATAAGTTACTTCTCCTACCTTTCATTGGATCACTGAAAAGTCTGAATTAAATACTTACTTAGTGGGAGGGGGTTGAAAAAACAAAAACGTTTTTTTCCAGAAGTAATGAATTAATTTTTAAATTATCAGTCCCTTAGTTTCGTTGATGTTGCCTGTATGCGTTGTACAATACATACCCAGCCAGACCAATTTGAAAACTGAAGTAACATATCTGGACAGTTTTGATTGGCGGTTTCTAAAGTGTAAGAAATATATAAGTAAAATCGTAAAAGTAAATACTCCGTCAGTCATTTTTACCTATAGATGTATATATTATTATTCTATTTAGTTTTGAAAGCTGGAATATTTTTTTGTTGATCTGTTTTTTCAAAATAAAATGAAAAAAGAAATAACACGCTCGGCTGTGCTGGGATCAAACTCCCTTTCTTCATTAAAATCCTAAAAGGTCAAGAAAACTGAATTTATTTCTCCGTACAATAGTATTCTCAAACTGCGTGTCCCATTTCAACACCTCAATTAATAGTTCCTGTAAATGAGATTCGTTAACTTAAGCAAAACAAGTCGACCTGATTCAGGATTTCGTCATTTCCGTGTACGTCCCTAAGTCACTGTTGTTCGTGTATGACGCCATTGGTCTTTGGTCTGGTCATTGTCACCCGTCATTGTTGTTACGTATGAAAATGAAATCAAAAGCTCAATGGTAGGATTCAGACAAATGATGAAATAAGCATGGCTGCGCTTCATCAGAATCTAATAAGTAAACAAAACCGAATTGATTTCTCAATACAATATTATTCCAATACTATGTGTCACATCTAAAAACCCTCTTATTAGTAATCCTTGTAAATGGAATTTGATAACTTTAGCTAGACAAGTCAAATTAGGCTTTAGAAATGGGAGTGAATTCGTCACCAGTTTTTGCGTATGTCACTGTTATTCATGCATCACATAACTCGTTTTCCGTCCGGTCATTGTCATCTGTCATTGTTACATACAAAAATATAGTCGAAACTCAATAGTAAGAGTTGGACAGAAAGAGAGGAAAAGCTTACTCAACCTAATGGTTAATCCGCTACTCACATTAAAAACAAGAAAGAACAGGAAAGGCTCACTCAGCTTAATTGTTAATCAGCCAATGACCTAGAAAGCAAGGAAAAAAGAAAAGAAAAATGTTTTGCTCCCAGTTGGATTCGATCCAAAAATCTACTGATGTCTGACAGAACGCCCTAGACCACTGCACCACAGAAACACTACAGAGAATTGGAATTCATTTGTAATTATAAATAACACGGTTAGATGAATACCTCAAGATCACGGGCGAATATCTACTGCCTTTTTTAAATTCTTATGTTTTTATATCATTTAATGATTGTATTATTATATTAACTGTTTTAATGACATCCTTAGTAGCAAGGCAAGCAAAGAAAAATAAGTCAAATATATATACTTCCTTTTATATAAAAATAATATTTTTCATGTCAGAAATTCAATGTATACAAAAAAAAAACCTGAGAACTTAGATACGCAAGTTGATACAACATGACGTCCCGGAATCACTTTCTTATCCATTCTCTCTGTTATTCATGTCTTAATTTCACACATCTTAAATTCCAGGTCCGACTAATTGCACTAATAAAGTCAACTCTGAGAGTTTAATAATAGCAGTGAAAAAAATGTTGGCAATATTTGGTCCAACAAGAGCCATTTAAATGACTAAAAGTAGCTATATTTTTCAATGACCCTGTATGATTGGTTGGATGATTATACTCTTTTGAGCCTTTGTATGAGTTTTATACTATATGAGTTATATTTTCAGAAATACAGGAAATAAAATCTAGCCAATTTTAGCCATTGATAATAGTTATCGTCTTCCAAAATGTGGATGCAGTTGAAAAAATGTCTGTGAAAAGTTTTTTTAATTAGATTTGATATCTGCTTTGATAGTATTTTGTTGTGTTGTTTCTAACACAACAACCATAATGATTTGGGACCAGCTACCAACCAGTTTTCTTAACTTCTGATTAAAAGAATCTGTTTAGCGACACCAGATGATTCAATCTAGCATCCATAGCTTTCCATTTATTCACTCTGATCTTCTCTTTTTCTCTCTCTCTCTCTCTCTCTCTGATCTTCTCTTTCTCTCTCTCTGATCTTCTCTTTCTCTCTCTCTGATCTTCTCTTTCTCTCTCTCTGATCTTCTCTTTCTCTCTCTCTGATCTTCTCTTTCTCTCTCTCTGATCTCTTTCTCTCTCTCTCTCTCTGATCTTATCTTTCTCTCTCTCTCTCTGATCTTATCTTTCTCTCTCTCTCTCTGATCTTATCTTTCTCTCTCTCTCTCTCTCTGATCTTCTCTATCTACTCCTCTTTTCTCTCTCTCTCTCTCTTCCCTTCTCTTCTCTCTCTATCACTTTAAACTTTATAACATTTTCACTTTTTAGTCTGAACTCACTGTCCTGACCCGATGTCTGAACTTGTCATTGTTGTTAGGTCAGACTCAATAAGAGTTAGACAAAAAGCGACATCTGTTCCAGTCTTTCCTTCTGTTTCTCCTGTTATTCAGAATGAATGAAACTTGTATTGTCTGTCATATGTGTATTACTATGAGATTGTAAAACTAGTTATTTCATGAAATCCCGAAGCATTTCAGTAATTTAAACAAATTCCTTAGTTTGCTATCAGTTTAGTAATAGTTAAAAAACTTGTGATGCTGACCATTACTTCAGTAATGAGTTTGATCCTTACTGGTGCCTTGCTACTGTGGCCTTATGTCAAACTAAGTTGACAGTAATTCGTCCGTTTCTTGAGAGATAACCCCAAGTGGAGTAAGCAGCCAATAATGAAGTCCCAGTTCCCAATCCTTGCAAGTTTTAAGTCTGGTCGAAACAAGGGCTTGTATTCCTACAAGTTTTTATGACCACCCCCTTGGTAGGATGCAAGTCCGCTGAAGGAATACCTCCACCCTAATCACAGAGCTTAGAATGTACTCAATTAGTGACTGAGTTCACAGGGAAATTCATCCTAATGAAGAGTTTTCAACTCTCTTTGTTTATATCGAGAATCAAACCCAGAAGCCTCTGTGTGTGAGGCAGATGTGCTAACCATTAACTATCTGAACAGTCCAAACAAAGCTAAATTTAGTTAATAACAAGTATATTCTGACTCAGCATTCACAGTGTTCGTTTTGCTGAGAACCTACACCATCTCCAAATAGTGCTAGACTAACTGAATGAAGAAAGCAAGAAAGTAGGTCTTCGCATGAACTCCATTAAAACAAAGGTCACGTACAACAAGCATGTTGAAGACAATACACAAGGATAAAAATCAAAGACAGAACTGAAGAAAGTAGACCACTACATCTACCTAGGACAACAAATCTCCATGGAATTCTCAAAAGAAGAGGAAATCAAGTGAAGAATCACTCTAGGTTGGCAAGCTTTTCGTCGAGCAAGTTCAACCTTCAAGAATAAGAAAATCTTATTAGTCTTAGGGAGAAGGGTATACAACTAATTCATCCTCTCAGTAGTGACCTACAGAGCTTGAACATGGAACCTAACCAAAAGATTGACCCTCAAACTGAGAACCATACAACGTGTGCTGGAGAGAATCATGCTCAACATCCCATGGGAAAAACACAAGAAAGCACAATATATTAAGAGTCTAAGTTACCATAGAATGCATCAGAAAACTCAAATGGCAATGGGCTGGCCATGTTACAAGAATGCAAGACAACCGCTAGACATCACAACTCACAACTTGGACCCCTAGAGATCATATGCAGAACTGTGGCCAGCAAAAAAACGTGGCAATCTAGACAAGTTCAAAACGTATTGGCTCCATGATACCCACGGTAGAAAGATCTGGCGAATCTTGGGTAAGGTTTGTATTCAACGATGGATGCTAAAAACGCTGATGATATCTCCATTTTACATATGGAAACTAGGAATCAACGTTAAGTTTGAATATCGTACCCTCATCAAAATATTCTCAAAATTGTGGTCCGGACCCCAAGGAATAATGCTACGCAATTGACCTTTCACCAGGAATGGAAAAAAATATTTTACTTTGTGGGAATGAATTTTCTGTGGGCATTGATGGTGAAATGAAATGTATACTTGATAAGTTACACATAAGACTGCAGTAAAAATTAAAAAGCTATTATCTCTCCAATCTGCAACTAACTCTAAGATGTAAATACACTTGAATTTTTTTTCATGCATGTAATCTAGATTTTTATATCGATAAAGATGGTGAAGGTTTCTCCCTTTTTTTTTTTTTTTTATACATGCATATCTTTGTGTATTCCAGTGCCCCTGGCAATACTGTCTTGTCTACAGACATGAAAATTGGCATCAGTACTCCACTAAACCTCTTCTAAAGATGTGCTCTGTTTATTTTTGGTAAAAAGCTTTTTTTGACTTAAAGATTTATTTATAGCATCTAGATTCTGAAGAATCTTGATGGGTTTTTTTGACTTGATTTCAGATGTTTTTCTGTGGAAATAACACTAGATTCTCCGGAATGTTGCTAGACTTTTAAAAAAATTAAATTTTAGATGTCTTCCAGTCGAAAATGCTAGTGATATTGTCAATAAAATTTTTTTCTGACCATATTTATTTCCCTATGGAATTTTTTAAATTACTTCAAATTTTGATGCTACAGTTTTTCAATTATTGACTGCAATGGCAAGTCTTCTTCATTCTTATATTAAAATATACTGTTATGATTTAAATTCACTTATTCATTTTTTTAGCTTTTGCACTTGCTATGTTAATTTTTAGCAAAACACAAAAAGATTTCTGGAACTGTTGGTTTTGTACTCCGCTATGTCACCCCGTTGCCCCTGCCTTCCACATTTGTACATTATTTCTGTTGGGGTTAATTGTCTAAACAAGACAATCAAATGTTTGAAAGGTTTAACAGCCTTCTAAATATAACATGCAAACGTTTGGGAAAAAAAAAAATTTATATTGTTCTCTATCAGGAAGTTCTAAAGTGTTTAATTTCACACTTATTTTTATGAGTTTGTTTTGCTATCCTCTTGATTAGATTAATATCAGACGCGGATATGGGAGATCCGGAACCCCTCCTCTCCTCAGACAAAGCAGAATTAAAAGATTTTTCTTCAACATTTATCTACACAAAGAAAGTTCATGCATAGAGAAACTCAAAAAATCTCAAATAATCATTAATTAACCTGAAAAATTTACTTGCATTTGAAGAGAAATTATGAATCACCTCAAATCATATCGGCATACATCTTTTCACCTAATAAATTAAACAGTAGTGGACATAAACTAAGAGATTGATTTAGGATAAACTTACATGGCAAATTGAACCTCACTGAATACCTGTTGAGGGGGGGGGGATTTGAAAAAGAAAAAAACCCAAAGAGTAGTATTCCAAGGAAAATTATGTTATGAATTGGATGTACAATCTGACAAATAATTATAAAAGCATTATGTTACTTTGAAAATCACCATCACCAATATATGTTGTGTTGGGGTGATCAATTAAAAAGTTGGTGATCAATGAATAAATTACTTGTCTCTCCTTTTGTTGGACTGTGAACCCAGGACCTTTTGCATGTGAGGCAGACATGCTAACCTTTATAATATCTGAGCAGGTATGTTGCATCTTGAACCCCCTGTAAAAACTTATTTTGGAAGGAAATCTTGGAAAAGAAACAAAACTTTTTTCATACATGTTATGGGGAGCGTGTATGTCAGGGCTAAATTTCAAGTTTCTGCTTTGAACAGAAAGGACTGGGCAAATGATGGATATAAGTCACAACACTTGAATAACCTTAACCCTTGCTACAGTGTTTAAACTGGTCTGCTGTGGGTAGCTGTGATTGATAGTTCTTTCAATCTGGACACACCCCCTGCCCTGGATCTGCCTCTGAAAATGCTTGATCTTGCTTATCTACCTATCAAGGTTTTTTTAGATAACTTTAACCATAGGTTTCTTCTGTTTTTAAGTGGGTTTGTCTGGCTATCTATGGTACATATGATGGAGCCAGAGGGCTGAAAATTTGAACATTATTCTTTACTATGTTGAAGAACATTTGCTTTTTTGTTGTTTTTTTGGTTTTTTTTTGTTTTTTAAAATCACTTGGTCCCAATAAAATTTCAGTGTGTGGGGGGGGCAGTTTACATTGTAAGTTTTATGTTAAATTGGTCGCTTACTTTGTGTCTGGTAGAGTTTATGCTTTTTTTGAATTCAGACTTTTTTAAAAAGTGATCACTGCCCAACAAAACGCAAGAGAAGTCACACATTACAATTTTTCAGTTGATCACTCCGGACATGGCATGCTGCCAAAAGATGTTGGTCACATGAGTTTTGTATTGAGTGACTAACCGAGCCTGTTTATGAAGCTGGGGGGGGGGACTCGAGAAGGGGTGATTTTAAATCCCCCCTGCCCCCTCCGCTTCCCTGGATTGGCACACTGAGAAATCAATTTTATCCTGATGGGAAATCAATTTTTATTCTCTGGGGCAACTGGGATAAAATGTTAATCTTCTCCCAAATGTTGAAGATTGATTTTTGTTCCGCTATAAAAAAAAAAATCACTGTAGCTACTTTGCAAAGAGCTTGACCTGAATCTTCCGCCACATGCACAACGGGAGATTAAGGTAATGCCCCACTTAACACTACCCCGTTTAGCGCTGATTCAGTGTAGTGCTTTTTTTCTTTTTTTTTTTTCTAAACATTTGTTCAGTTTCTGAAGTAAGTGATAATAAAAACAGGTCTGGTTAGTCACTCAATAGAGACCACCACATGATCGTGGGGTGATAAATTAAAAAGGTTGTGGGGTGAAGGTGATAGATAAGTTACTTCTCTCACCTGTTAGTTGGGTGGCAATCACTCTGAGTACTCAGATTTTTTTTTTCATGCAGACACAAAATCAGGGATCAATTTAGTATAAACTTAAATTGCAAATTGAACCCCCTCTAAAAACCTATTTGGGAGGGTATTTTGAAAAAAAAAAAAGGTTTTTGTTGGCATATCTAAATTTTCAGCCTTCTAGCTCCATTGGTGCATCTTGTATGCATACTGTACACTTTGGTCATAGTGCCATGTGTATATGAGAATGAAGACATTCACATACACAGTAATGTATCATTTGTCAATATATATATGTCAATATATACTAACACATACTGTAGTGATATTTCACAGTTCTAGAATATAGCTACCAGTTGAGATATACAGCACTAATCCATTCCATCTGATCAACGTCATCCTATATTCTGGCTCAACAACGTCATTCTATATTCAGGGCAGGTGCGAAGGTTTCACGCGCTTTGAGCAAGAAATTTGTGTCTCCGGTTGCTTGAACTTGAATTTTTCTCCTGAGAGGTATGTATTACGACCCTCTGAGGTCTGTACCCTAGGCAGCTAATGGTTGAACATCCCTTCTTCCAATTATTTAATTGATCACCTCAAACAAAGTTTACTGCTGAAAGGCATTGGTCAGGGGTGGTTTTTATTGTGTGACTAACCAGATGTTCTTTGGTAGGTTATTGAAACTGTACTTATTGGTAAAAATTTGTTAGTCCTTGCATAATTCTTTTATTTTCTATTTTCTCACTAGAGAGTATCAGCCATAACTGAAAACTAAGGTTTCTTCAGTTTTCAAGTTGGTCCAGCTGGCCGCTAGCTGGCTATGTATGCATGTATGAATTACATGTTACAAGCTGCATCAATGGAAAGTTCACTCTTCATTATACCCACAAAAAACTTTCTTGTTTTGTTTTTTGTTTTTTGCCACCACCCCCAGATTCTGGGGGGGGGGGGCTAATTTTCAAAGTAATTTTATGATAACTTGATCACATAGTTTTTGCCCAGCAGTATCTATGGACTTTTTTTTTTTTTTTCAAATTCAAACTTTTTATTGATCATGCACAACAAGAGGTGAGAGAAGTAACTTATTCATTCATTGATCACCCCTCTTTCACACCCTCCTTACATGACATGCTGCTGAAAGGCATCGGTCATGTAACAGTTTCTATTGGGAGTGACTAACCAGATATATATATATATATATATATATATATATATATATATATATATATATATATATATACTCTCAAAGACTTCTGCCCTGGTTGGCTCGGTAGTAATTTCACTGAAAGTCTTTGTCCAATGATAGCACCCAATACCTACATATGTGTGCATTCAAAATTTGCAAAACCCACTAGTTATAAATAACAGCCTGGTATCATAAGTAACCCACTATTTTTGAATAGGGTCTGCAGGCACTGGCAGAAAAAGAAGGCTGCTGGCGGCACCAAATTCTTATCTTGAACTCGGTAAGGTTTCAGTTTTCTACTTCCCAGAATGCTATTGGTGGTTTTTGTTGTTGTATATTGGAAACCATCAACCAAAACTGTCAATATTGACAGGTTTCTTCAGTTTCTAAGTCAGTCTTGCTAGCTACACGTTAGTATAGTTTTTTAATGTTTTTTGTAGCTTATTCAAACCAAGCGAGTTCATATTTTCGAGTACCAATTCTTTAGTCTCTGCATATTTTAAAAACCATCGTCCAAAACTGTCAGCATAGGTTTCTCCAGTTTTTAGGTGATTCTGCCCGGTTACGTATGTAATGTGCCTGTCATGTGCACAGGCAGCACCAATGGGGTTACAAGGTTGAAAATTTAAACATTAAACATTCATGTCTTTTTTCTTATTTGAAACCACTCCCCGCTAAATAGTTTATTCATTGATCATCCCCTGGACACAGCCTGTTGCCAAAAGATGTTGGTAATAAGATGGTTTCTATAAAGTGATTAATCAGACCTGTTTGCAAGATCAGTCAAGGTGGGTGCTCGTGCTCAAATGCTGAAAGAAGGAATTATAATATTGGCTGGGGTTAGGGCGGGGACCCTCTTATAGACTGGGGTAAGCTTAGGCTGCCTCCCATGATTCTTATAAGGACTGCTGTGAACAGACCAAGTTGGTCTGGTGGTGCCTTTGTTGAAAACAGTGGGACCCTGTTCTTCCTATCTCTTCTCTGTCTATTTAAATATCTTATATCTATACCTATATCAGTGTTTCTCTGTAAGTTATATATATATATATATTGAGTGCGTGTGTAAGTTTGTGTATATGTTTAGATATCTATGTCTATACCTGTATGAATGTGCGTGTGTGTACATAGCGTGTATGTGTGTGTGCATGTATATAGTGTGTGTATGTGTGTTTTTGTGTGTGTGTATATGTATGCCCGTATATAGTGTGTGAGTTTGTATGTAGTGTGCGTGTGTTGTGTTCTCATGTCCGTACCTATGTGTGTGTGTGCATGCTTGAATTTATGTGATGTATAGGTTTGTAGGAAATGTGTTTGCCAGTGTGTATATATACACCTTATGCATATATATATATATATATATATATATATATATATATATATATAATGTGTGTGTGTATGTGTGCATACACATGGTAAATATACGTGTAATCATGCTTACTATTTCTTCATATCTGTATATGTGTACTGTGTACTTCTTCACATATATGCTCTCCTTTCTAATATATATACATATGTATATTATCTGTACTTATACATCTGTATGTGTATATAGTGTGCCTTTCTATCGTAGTCTATTCATATCTATCTATCACAGTATATATCCGAGGGGGTAGATAGAATGTTAAAAAGATATGTTTGTGGTTATTATTCGAGAATGTTATTTGTATTTACATTAGTGTGTGCGTGTGTATATATTATATATATATATAATATATATATATATTTATTTATCATTATCATTATCAAAAAAAGGATATGAAATTTTATTTATGCTGTCTGTTATGTGTATTAATGGGAGATCATTCCAAATGGAGTTTCCAAATAATATTGAGCAATTTATTATATGTGTGCATGAGTTGACGAAAGTCACAATTGGGAGGTGAAGAGAAATCCAAGAGAAAAGCAGGTGTTACATCTGAAAAAATTTTATAATCATATGGGCATGTTTCTATGCATTTCGATGGCTGCCAACCATCTTTATCTGAGAACTTGTTGCGGTGCAGAGAAAATTGTATGCTGTTCACATGTTTGAAATTGAGGCTAGAAATGAGGATTTTTCTGTGTTGTCAGTTGTTTAGTATGAGCGGGAAGGGAGGTGTCTGTGTAGGTGAGTCCAGTTTGGTTTGAAATAAGGAGAGTCTATTTGAAGAGGGGTCAGAGGAGTCAAACTTGACTCTCACTCACAGATACAAACACATGAAAATTCACTCTTTATCATACCTAGAAGAAAAAAATTTTCTTCCTTTTAAAAATTCCCTTCTTTCTTACTTGGGAGCTCAAGTATACAAAATTAGTTCATGCCTTATTGATCACTGGTTTATGCCCACTTGTTTGAAAATTCAGACTTTTTTTAGTGATCACTGCCCAACAAGAGTTACTCAGATGGGTTTATTAATAAAATCTAGATTCTCAAGAATCTAGATGTTGTTTTTATTTTAGATATTTTCCAGTGGAAAACACTAGTGAGTTATTCTGGCCATACTTATCCTTCAATGGAATTTTTTTTCACATTTTGACACAATTATTGACTGTGAGAGTGATTTGTTTATTATTATCATTACTATCATTATCAAGTCCATATTTTGGAACAATGCCAGTCACAAATTGGCCTGGCTATCTCCCTATCTGTCAGTCATCGTTTAGTCAGCTGATTAGCTAAGATGGACTAAAGTTGGCTTTCTGTACCAGTTTGGCCAAGGATATAAATTAGCAATTCTTGAACCAATGGTCGCAACCCAAATGAGGACGACCCCTGAGGGTAAGGGTATGGTTTGAAAGAATTTGAAAAAAAATTTAAATGAAAAAATGTTGAATGTAAAAAAATATTGCAATTATAAAGCACTCAAAGACGTCATTGTCAGGGGGGGTAATTGTGTATAGCTTAACCCCAAAATTTAATCTGTTCTTCCATAGCTTCTCATTGAAATTCATTTAGAACTTTTGGAGATATTGTCTTGACAAACATGAAGTTTTAGCAATATTGTGTGGACATATACCTACGACGTAGGGGAGATAATTGTGCATGGATTCGCTCCATAATTCAATCAGTTCTTTCACAGCCTATTGTCCATCCTTCTATCATAATTCATTGAAAACTTTTGGAGATATTGTGTGGACAGTCATGAGTGTATACATGATTTTTTTTTTTTTTCTCAGGGCAAAATTACTGGATCCGCCCTAAAATTTTACTACCTCCTTCTTACCCCAATTCTCAACCATACACAAAATTTCATTGAAATTCATGTAGTACTTTCAGAGATATCGTGTGGACAGACGAACAAACATGACACCAAATACATATATGTACCTCTTTTCTATTCTATTGAGAGAGGTAAAGAATATTTCCATCACAATATCTCTATATAGAGCCTCATAGAAACTCTGGAATAGGAAAATAGTTGTGAATGATAAAGCGTCAATGGATGTATGAAAACTCCTGATGCATTCCAGTCTTTTCATATCCAATACTCATACTTTATTATTAAATTAGAGCGAAATTCAGTAAAATTTATGTGATAAAACTAAATGAAGAAACACTAAAATTATGTTTCCACCCTGAGGATCGCCATGATAGCAGCCAAAAATTTTGGGAAATGATTACACAAACAACAGGTGGGACGTGATCTCTAGTGTCAAAATGATGCTACACAATCTTTCTGTACTTGTAAAATCTTTTATTAGGGATGTGAAATATTGTATACTTGTGCAATATTTCTTGAGCAAAACCTTCCTTTAACTATTTCTCATATTTCATCATCACCGCAAGAAGAGAGAAAAAAATGAGCTAACAAAGTTGGGGGGGGTGCTTCTCTGCTTGGTTTCCCTCCCCTAATCTCCACCCCCTCATTCCTTCTCTTTTTCTTTGCCCCCTCTACCTCCTCTGCAGTCCCTCCCACCTGTCTCCGTTTTTGATGGAGATTCACCTGTGACGAGTCTTAGGGAATGGTTGCTACAGTTTCTTCTTATTTCTGCCCCACTGTTTGGTTGGATCGTGTGGCAGGGGTTCTGTGGCAGGCAGTGTGGTACAATATAAATGAACTACTGCTGTTTTCTACCACATTGAAGAATCTAAAAAAAAATCAATCATTGAAAGTCTTTCAAGATTTGGGATTTCATCATGGCTTGGGTGTTTCTACACAAGTGGTTCTCAATCTGTGAGCCTTGATGTGTCCAGTATGAAGATTATGTCTGTCCCACTTCCGCCTCAGAGTGACCCACTCATTGCTTTTTCTTTCTTCTTTTCTTTCTTTTTTTCTTTTTTCTCTCTTTTTTCTTTCTTTCTTCTTTTTCTTTCTTCTATTTCTTTCTTTTTTCTTTCTTCTTTTTCTTTTCTCTTTCTTTTTTCCCTTTTTACTTTCTTTTTTCTCCCTTTTCCTCTCTCTTTTTCTCCCTTTTCCTCTCTCTTTTTCTCCCTTTCTCTTTCTCTTTTTTTCCCTGTCTCTCTTTCTCCCTTTCCCTGTCTCTTTTTCTCCCTTTCCCTGTCTCTTTTTCTCCCTTTCCCTGTCTCTTTTTCTCCCTTTCCCTGTCTCTTTTTCTCCCTTTCCCTGTCTCTTTTTCTCCCTTTCCCTGTCTCTTTTTCTCCCTTTTACTTTCTTTTTCTTTCTTTCTCTCCCATCCTCTCTTTTCTTAAAAGAATTATGATTATAAATATTTTTGTTTATTTTTGCTTCCTCTCACATAAATATTGGGGCTGTGTTGCTAATTTGGTGCTGTTTGCTCTAAATTCAGCAATTTTCTTGTCATGACCATGCGAAAAAATGCCAAATTAATACAGATGTGCTCAAGTCATTTTTTTGGAGTGTTTTCAACCATTTCTACTATATTTTTGGTGTGTTGCGGCCATTTTGGTTTTGGGGTTTTTTTTTCAGCACATTTTAACACTTTCGGGTTGTTGAACTAGCATGAAAATATTGTTTGAGTTGGCAACATTGGTTAGGGGTTACATTTAGGGTTTGAGGAATCAGGTTATATTAGTTACTTATTGCTTCAACAAAAGATTTGTGTGTGAGATGGACAGACATAGAACGTACATGAGAAAAATTAGACAAATTTAAAAAATAATCAACAAGCTAAAGAAAAAAAACCTCATCTGAATGTATGTACCATCGCATGCAAACAATGACCGTCTTTATGCAACAAGGACATCAAATTCTAAAAAAATTGTCTTTTTTACAGTTTGGAAGCCTCTTCCATAGGTGTCGCATTAACAGATGCTCCTTAGTTCTGTGTTCCCCAAATTCAAAATGTGGATTTCTCAGATAAGACATTTCATGATAAGCGTCTTCTTTATCTCCAGTTGAAGAAGATCGTCTTCCTGTCTCTGCTGTCTTTTGTCATCCTGGATAAAATGAAGTTTATTTAATCGTATTCTTTGTTTACTGATTTTATTTCAAGTCAACTCAAGTCTTGTTTATTCATTAAAATTTTTAAAAAAAGAAAAAACAGGTCTGATTAGTCACACACTAGAAACCATCATGTGTCTAACAACGTTTGGCAGCATGCTGTGTTGGGGTTGATCAATGAAAAAATTGGAAAAAGTGATCTCTAAAAAGTCCGAATTTTTAATGTCCGGGCTTCGCCTATGAAAATATGAACAGTGGCTAATTATATCTATAAAAAAAAAAGTTGTTTTTTGAAAATTTCCCCTTTTAAATAAGTTTGTGGGAGGCTAAATTTGCAATGTAAATTTATGCTAAATTGGTCTTAGTTTGTGTCCTTGCAGTGTTCATGCTTTTTTAAAAAATTTTAAATCCAGACGTTTTTGGGGATCACCACCCAACAAGAGGTGAGAGAAGTAATTTATCCATCGGTCACCCTTTTTTCCAGTATTTTAATTGATCACCCACCTCAACATAGCATTGGTCAAGTGACGGTTTTTAACAAGTGACGAACTAGATCTGCCCCCTGTTTATCGGTTTTATTCCAACCTCCTATGTGAACTATAAGATAGAAACCTTTGGTTTGAAGGGTGGGGTTGACCCTGTGCAAGTTGCATTTCATCTCAAAATTCCATTGCTCAGGCTGGAGGTTTCTTCTGCACATAGGCCCCCTGTCTATGGTCCTATGTAAATGATAATTTTTTTTTCAAAAAAATCATTTGCAAAGCCAAGCCATCATATATATATATATATATATATATATATATATATATATATATATATATATATATATATATATATATATATATATTAGCGTTATATCACATAGAAATGATCAAAATGATCTCCTGCTATCACACAGTGATTATATCAATTGGACAAACCAAGTAGATAGGCCAAATGATACATGCACCATGTAATAATAGGAGATCATTGCAAATATAGTTTCAATATAACACAATTTATATGTATATATATATTTAGCAGGAATCCTCTTTTTTGATTTCTATTTTTGCTTCCAAAGAATAACATCCCATGCTAAATTGGTTTTCTTCCCAAACTTTTTAGCCATCAGAAGGTACACGCTATCTACTGGAGAAAGGAAATCCACCTGAAACATGTATAGCATACTTATTAATTCATTTCAGAATTAATTGATTAACGAAGAAAGTCTCTATATACTTTTACTTATGAGTCTGTCACATTCCCTATTGTTCACTATATATATATATATATATATATATATATATATATATATATATATATAATGACCACCCATATATATTGATTGCTATTTGTTTCCATATCTATCTTTTGCAAGGGAGTGACCCTTTCAGCTTTATATCATCCCGCCTCCCTAACCTCCTTAGTTACTTACTTACATAGTTATTTAGTATTACTAATCAACAAACAAGTGTTTGTTCTCTTTTCAGGGCCACACCCTTAACCCTCATGAATGTTTACTTAATATCTAATTCTTTGCGGACTGGTAACGTAACTGTTTTTTATATTACAGGAACATATAAACCCTTTTTCAACTATCTTTCAGTTGACAGGGCCTGGAGACAGTAGCCTTTTTAAAGGCTAAAAGTGGGTGGCTCTGTCTATGATTGGCTTTAAAATGGCTAAGAATGGCTAGTTTTTTCATTTCAAAATGTACAATAAAAAAAATTAATGGACCTTATTTTCATTATTATTTTTGTACTTGTGGGGTGGGGGGAGTCGGACACAAACTAGTGCCAATTTAGCATATACTTACTTTGCAAATTAGAACAACTCTTGGAATAACTGTTTTTTTTCTGGACATAATGAGCAAATGCTTGAATTTTCAGCCCTCTAGCTCCATTAGTGCTGTCTGTACGCATGGCACATACATATCCAGTGAGCCAGCTAACCAGATCGACTTGAATGCTGAAAAAACCTGTGTTGATATTTTTAGTTGGCGGTTTCTAATTATAATTCTTTATGAGAAAATAAGAGGAATAAGCCAATAATTTATACATATAAGGACCATTGTCACAAAATTTGTATGTTTGCTTGTTTGTTAAGTCTCGGTGTAGACATAAGTTTCACTCTCCTCCTTTCTTTAAAGTTAGTTGAAGAGAGATGAGAGGAAGACTTATGTGACTGAATATGGTTAGCAGCTAGCTACGTCTCTGTAAGTTTTGCAGAAAAATAGATTTAATTTTTTTCCTTTTTTAAAGCTGATTAAAGAGAGACTTGAAACGATGTTTAAAAATAGAAATATTCTAGAATAAAAATCTATATGTAGATAACGTGAAAATCGTGTCATTTTTCACGGGTAGTATGCTAGTTGTGATTTAAAATTTATTAAAAGAAAGTGACTTGACTTGGAGCTCAAAGGCCGCCTAAGTCAGCTTTTAAGCGAGTGGACGTAGAATCAATTTCATATACAAACAGCCTGATCTTTGTGATCAAATAATCCAACTGTTGTTGAATGGAAAGAGAGAGGGTGAAGTCATGGAGCTGGGCTGACGTTTGATCGATATCCACGCAGAAGCCAAACCTGAAAGGAAAAGGCAGAGTCTTGACTTATTTTTGCTTATTTCTATTTGAGTAAGACCACAACTTTTACTTACATGGATAAATGAATGTTTCAGAGTGAGGGGGAGAGAGAGAGAGAGAGAGATAG
This sequence comes from Thysanoteuthis rhombus, assembly GCA_963457665.1. Taxonomy (NCBI): domain Eukaryota; kingdom Metazoa; phylum Mollusca; class Cephalopoda; order Oegopsida; family Thysanoteuthidae; genus Thysanoteuthis; species Thysanoteuthis major. The sequence continues at coordinate 12,011,660 of OY735239.1, read as the reverse complement.
AAAGAGAGAAATGGGAGGAAGGAAGGAAATAGTTAACAGTAGAAAACTAGATGTTTATGTCCCCTGTGATATCATAGGCAGGATTTATTAGAAACCCTCAACCAAAACTGTCAACGTAGGTTTCTTCAGTTTTTAACTCATTCAGGCCTAGATTTTTTTTCTAAGGGTTACAAAGTAAAAGACACAATGGATGAATTCAAGTTTTCTCATTTCCCAAGAAACCCTGGAAAGTCATACATTATTTTGAAGGTTATAAGATATGGATTTCATTTATGGTAAATGCAAAGGTTGTGTGACCTTTTTATGTATTCAAAATGGCAGCCATATTCGGAATGTCCACAATGTATGTTCTGTGTGTATGAGCCGCACCCATGGGGCTAGAGGGCTGAAAATTCCAACATTTACTTCTTATTATATCCTGAAATTTTTTTTTTTTTTCCTTTTGAAAATCCCCCACCATAATTTGGTGGGGGGGGTCACGATGTAATTTTATGTTAAATTGGTCCCTTAGTATGTGCTCAGCAGCATTCATGCTTGTTTTGTTTTTTTTTTTTGTTTTTCAAGTTCTGACTTTTTAGTGATCACTGCCTGACAAAAGGTAAGCGAATTAACATATCATCGATCACCCTTTTTTCAAATTTTCAATCAATCACCCCCCCAACATGGTGTGCTATCAAAAGGATTGGCAGTGAGAGAGAGAGAGAGACTGAGATTGTTTACATTATAAAACTAGATGTTTATGTACCCTGTGATAGGGAAGATTTATTTAACAAATATGTCTAAATTTATGAACTTTATAAATAATAACATTGCAAATACTAAAAACATCTATAGAATTTTTGTTCCTGGGTTATAAGTGTTAGTTTTTAATTTCACATCCGTGAAAAGATAATGGCTTCTTTTCCCTTGAAACTTAGCTTTTGTGACCAGGACATAGATATTCATTTGTGTTCGTTTTTTTTCTCACTTTACGTGAATAAAAATGTGCTCTTTCCCAATTGTAAATAATTGGACTTCAAATTATCGATGCTCTGTTTCAAGGGAATGATTGACGTTTTCTCTCCTTTTTTTTTAATTTTTGAAACCTTTTTAATCTTTTTAAACGTAATCAATCAGAAAATAGCACTCATTACCCAGAAATAGAAAAAAAGTTGAAACATGTTTTTAGTATGGAAATGTACTGCAAATCTTACTTAGAATCTTTTCGTAGTCATTTTTCAAATAATCAGTCTGAATACTTCAGATGTTCACATAAAAAAAAAATCCATCTTTTCCATCTGTTGACCATTGGATTTTGGCCTGGAAATCATTATTTGCCTTGTGTATGGATCCACCCGGGTTTTGACGGTAACAGAACAATAAATTTGGCTTGAGAAGCTCTGTACATTTGCTTATTCATTCTTGGTTTGCTCTGATGAGGCTGGAATTCTTCCATCATAACAGTACTAGTTCAAGGCAGTCCATCGATATTTATGATGACCAGTGTTGCCGATTTAGCCCTTTCTTGTTTTCGCAGCACGAAAAGGCAATGAGTTGCCTAGATACATGATTGTATTTTTAAGAAGTCAGCTGCGTGGATATGGCCATGTAGTCAAAGCTCTAATTGCCCCCACCCCTCATGTTGTTTTGGGTTTAGATAGTCCAACGTTCAAACTGGAAATAGCCATTTTCATAGTCAACCAAAATTTGGCCTGTATTTCGGACTCTTCACACCAAGGATTTTACTTGGCATTTTTCGGGATTTTTTTTTTTTTTTTAAATTTAGCACTTTTTTAGCACATTTTGGCAGTCAGACTATCCTGATAATGACTTTTGAGTTAGCAACTCTGTACCTTTAGGAGCAGGAGAAAAAAAAGTTAAAACCAGAAATAACCATTTTATTGCCGGAAATAGCTATTTTAGAGTCAATCAAAATTTGGACTGCATAACGGACTCTTGAAACCGAGGATTTCACTGGGCACTTTTTGGGGTATTATTTTTTTTAATTTAGCACCTTTTTAGCACTTTTTGGCTGTCAAACTATCCAGAAACTATTTTTGAGTCAGCAACGCTGTACCTTTTAGTGGGAGAAGAAGGGAAAGTTATTTATCAACAAACTTATATCTATAAAGAGCATTGTTTGGTTAATTGAATTGGGTTTCTGTTTCACATCGAGTGATTTAATATTTTTCCGTTTTTTTTTTTTTTTCCTTTATTAGATAAAATGGGAAAATGTTTGTAAAATGTAACTATCAGGATAAAAATGAATGGTTGCTGAGAAGGATGGGTTTAAGGCTGTTATTTGAGCTTCTGCTCCTTGTTGAAGTCTTGGTAGCTTGATTGGAAAAGCTGGCTGGGCTAAACCTTGCTCCCTCTTGGCTAGGGTATGCGGGTTGAATCCAGTTTGAGGCTTATTCTTCATTTTCTAATCAGTGCTATTTGCTCACTGTTAGAAGGTAATTGGCCTGAGCAAAAAGTTGCGATAAAAAGAAACTAATAAAATTAAGATGAAGGTAAAAAGTAGTCATAAAGATTTTTGAAATAATAATGATTTAATCTTGTTTGAAAGAAATAAAGCCTAAACATAGACATTTTTTTTTTTCCCTACAATGAATTTTAACAGGTCTATGAAAGCCAACATCTTTTTCTTTCAGGAAAAAACTGAAAAATATTAGAAGCATTCATTTAGAGGAATATTCTTTTCCTTTTTACGTCCTACTGAATTATAATTTTTTTTTAAAAATCTTGAGATGAAAAAAAGATTAAATTTATCAAAGATCAAGAAAATATATCAGTGTCCAATTTTTGAGATTCTTTTTCTGTTTTAAATTTGTTATCAGCTTTATATTATTTGCCTTTTTTTTTTAAAAATCAATTAACAACAATTATCTTTTTAAAGAAACAGATGTTGCTAAATGTAGTCTAAAATTATGTAAACAATGTCGTAGGTTTTGAGCGGAGTCTGTTCTTTTTCTCGTTCTAAACGTTTGCAAGCACTGATTATCTCTCCGCAGCATATATCATTAACTTCGTTAACGTTTTGCATAATGATATAATTTTCTCATCTTTATCTTCCACCCCCATCAATTTGCATGGGGGGGGGTGGATTAATTAGCAAATAAGACAAACAGGTCTGGTTAGTCACTCAACAGAAAGTATAATGAGACCAATGTTTTTTTTTGTTGTTTTTGTTTTTTTGGCAGTATGTGATTTTAGGAGTGATCAATTAAAATTTTGAAAAAAGGGTGGTCAATGAATTAATTAATTCTCTAGCTTTTTGTTGGGCCAGGATTATTAGAATGTCTGAATTCATAACATAAACTTGAAGATCAGTATAGCTTAAATTTTCATTGTAAATTGACCCCTCCCCCTCCGGAAAAAACTATTTTGGGAGGAATTTCCAAGAAGCCAGACTCACTTGAAAACTGAAGAAGCCTATGTTGACAATGTTGTTTTTCTAATTGGTAAAGTAAATCTCTAAGTTGTGTTTTTGTCTCAACTTAAGCAGACACGCAAGTTCAGTGGATTGTAAAATTCTATCTTTGTCATTTTTATAGTTTTTTACCCGTCTGAGTGTGAGGCAAAGCTGAAAGCAAAGATTAAGTTCTGTTTACAGATCTTTGATGCCATGTTCAGCAAGAGACCAAGATCCTGGTAAGGCACAAATAAAATTATTCCAGAAAAAATATCTACATGAAGAAATATCCTGAATAAAAAAAAACAGAAATAACCCCAAGTAATCATAAATCAACCTTAGAAATGAAATGTGTTTTATATATTGTCTAATTAGACAGGTAGAGTAAAGAAAAGAAAAGTTTGTTTTTCTTTTTCTTTTCAAAATTAGATCCCCCTCCTACTGGATATCCTGGATCCAACGTTGGTCTTTATCTCAACGTGGTCAGTCACTCAAGCACAACAGATCGTAAAATCGGATCTTTGTCATTTTCACCGTTTCTGGTTCGTTTGAGTGTGAAGCAAAGAAGAAAGAGAAGATTACGTTCCGTTTACAGATCTTCTTTGACTCGACGCTCGACCAAAGACGAAGATCCAGAGGCAATTGGGGAATCCGCCACCTCCTGCGCTTGCAAGCTGATAAGTTCTGTTTACTGATCTACGATGCCGTGCTCGACCAAAGATCAATTAAGTACGCTCTCCAAGCAATTATTCTCCGAGATGATTTTTTTGTGTGCATAGGGTGAAGTATTAACCTTCTTTTTCCCAAATTAAAACGATTCAATTGCAGTGCTGCTCGATTGTAATGAAGCTATCAATTTGGATGTAATAATTGTGCAATCAGATATAATAATTTCATTTGGACCAATATCCTCATCCTCATGGTTTTTTATTCCGATATGCTGATTATTTTTTTGTTTTGTTGTGTTGTTTTTTTATTTTTTTATTTTTTTTTTTTAACTTAGCAGGTCTGGTTAGTCACTCAATAGAGACCATCAAGTAACCATCTCTTGACTGCATGCTGTGTTGGGGGTAATAAATGAATGGGTTACTTCTCTCGCCTCTTTGTTGGGCAGTGATCATTTAAAAATGTCTGAATTTAAACCAAAAAACAAGCACGATCACAGTCGGACATGAATCAAGGGACTAATGTAGCATTTTTAAACTGAACACACACACACACACACACACACACACATCCAACTGAAAACTTATTTGGGGAGGAAAAGTGTTGCTTTGTTATCAAAAGTCTGTTGGTATCTGCTCAAAGGTTCTGAAGGGGAAAAAATGAATAAAAAATTGATTAAAATGACTGAAACATACTGGAATTTTTGATTCAGTACAAAATGATTGTCTTATACTTACAAACCATGCAAAATTGTAGTTGAAATGAAAAAGTCAGCTAAGTAAGAAAAAAAGCGTGATTTTTTTCATGTATTTTTACAAGACGATGGAGATGGAAGTACTCCAATAATTTCAGCACTTAATAACTCTATTATCATTTGGAAACCACTTTTCGACAGTAAGCCCACAATCGAGAAAAAGGTCTTCTCTAGAAATGAGTAAATGGCAACAAGTGTCAAACCATCCAAACCATGGGTTACCATTTCTCCACTTTCCAATTTCATACCTGATGTCTTCCGACCATTGTATGGGCTCCACCCCAGCTTTGTTCCCAACGCCAGTACTGCCAGAGCTCACTGGAGCACTGCTCCAGTACCTAAAAAAACACTGCACCTCTTCCCAATGTCCGAGTATTCATCTCTGTAGTTCTACACGTCTCTTTGTCGTAATGTAGCAAATTTGGCACTTTCCTTCAGTTACTTCCGTGGAAAGTCTTCAAGCGAAATATATTCCCTTGTTCCTTCTCTTGAAACTCGGTCTGCAGTTAAGGCATGCACAACATTTTAGATATATCAAGAACTCACCGCATTTCCACGCAAATAGCTTCTTCTCAAGAACATCTGCTGTGTGGAATGAACTCCCTTCTGAATATTTTTTCCTGACAAGCACAATCTTGACATTTTTGAATCCAGAGTGAACAAGTGCCTTCACCGATGTTATTTTTTTTTTTAATTGCTTTTCCTCTTTTAGTGTTTCTCCACTCTTTTTAAGTCATTTAACTCTCTTGTTGCTTTTTTGTAGTCATTTTTAGTTTTCGTTTCAAAAATGTCATGTTTCAGTGTTTCTTTACAACTTTGACACCAGTAAGTAATTTCGACATTTCTTTTTTTTTTTTTTTTTTCTTTCCTGGTTTTAATTCTGTGGGATAAATAACACCCTTTTTACTAACCCTTTGATGTGAAAAGTGGCTAAAAAGCCTTGTTTTTGGTCACTAAAAGTAAAGGAAAAAAAATATCAGTATGATCTAAATATATTTGGTTCTCAAGCCGCCCCACCATCTGGCAAACCAGCTTTAATTACTGGCAAATTGGTGTACTTCAGGCAAAACTGAAAAAATTTCAGGCAAATCGGCCCTCTGCCCACTTCAATGAAAGAATCCCATGTACCTATGCTCTCAGGGCACCAGTTAGGACTGTCTATATGCTCACCATCAGTCAGGAAATTTGTTCTGGAAAGGGATGTTCAAATACCAGACTTGGTTTTATTTTCTGGTTCGGTGATAAATGACAGGTGCGTGATTCTTTCTATGAGTCAAGGAGACTAAAAAGGCCAAGGAAGAGCTTCTTAATTACAATATTTGAGTGGCTGTGGTTTGAGAAATATTTGTTACCATACTTCCAGGTCCTTTGGAGGACAACACTGCACTTTTTTTGTATGATTTAATGGGACAGCTCTTCAAAAAAAGAGTCCAAATTACTCTAAAGTGGCCGATGACAGCTAGCAGGGGAGCAAGGGTCCTTGGGTGTCAAGATGTCCATACAAGTAGATAAATAGCAAATTACATACTTATCAAACCTTGTTACCTCTGCTAATTAAGTTGGAAGAGGTATATGTATCCTCTCGTGTCTCTCTGTCCATCAGCTTATCCACATAGTATCTTTATTCTCGATGAATTTCAATGGAATTCTGTGGAAGGGTGGGCCATGGACTACAAGAGAATTGATTAAATTTGGGGGCGGATCAAGGAATTGTTCACGATTGAGAGAACTCATTTCCTACAGAATAAAAAAGATGTTGAAAACAAACATTCGGATATTAAAAAGGCTGAATTTAAATTTCAAGGTAAATAACTCAATATTTTTACATTCTAAATTCTGTCCCTTGGACGGTATAGATACTTTCACTTGTATCAGTCTGTTTGTCTGCATGATACTTCCCACTTGTAAGAGCTTTTTGCAAGGGAAAAAAAACAAGGAACATTTCGTTCATTTCTTGCTCAGCTGAGGTGTTGAGTGATCAACCTTCTATCCATCGTACCAGATGCTTTTCTGTTGGGTTTTCAGTTTTATTATGAAATATCCTGTAGATAGGTAGTCATTTATTTTTGTATTAACTCAAATACATGCTGAAACAGGTCTTATTAGTCACTCGGTAAAAATTGTCACGTGACCAACATCTTTTGGCAGAATGCTGTGTTAAATTGAAAAGGGGGTGATCAATGAATTAGTTGCTTGTCTTGCCTTTGGTTGTAAAAATGTCAAAATTTGAAAAAAAACAAAACAGTATGAATACAGCCAGACACAAACTAAGGGATCAATTTAGCAAAAACTTGTATTGCAAATTGACCCCCCCCCCCCAAAAAAAACCTATTGGGGGCAGAGGGATATTTGAAAAAAAAACAAACCTTTTTTTTTCTAGACATAATAATATGTTTGGATTTTCAGTCTTCTAGCTCCACTGGTGTGGCCTGTATGCGTGAGCCAACCAGACCAACTTGAAAACTGAAGAAACCTACACTTACAGTTTAGGTGATATTGTATAGCTCTGAACCAAATAAAAATTAGTTGATGTATTGCTATGATGCAAATGTGGTAAATATCATGTCTAGATGTCCTATATTTTTACTATAGACTTTATATGTGGAAAAATATCTCATAATTGAGCCTATTTCATAATTCCCCCCCCCCCAAAAATATCAATCAATTGTTCCTTAGCTCATGGCCCACCCTTGCACAAAATGTCATTGAAATTCATTGAGAACTTTTGGAAATATTATGTAAACAACTATGGGTAAATTCATATACCTCTTCCAACTCAGATGAATAAAACCATTGTCAACTTCTGGTCGGGCCATTTCTTTTTTCAAATCTTGACTTCACCCCGTGCCTAAAATGGTTCCAGTAAGGCCCAAAAAGGCAGCATATATGCAAATTTCACAGAGGTTGATTTTACAAAGGTTTCCCCATATAAATTTTTTTTTTTAATCTGAGGTCTGCGTTCGCTCTCACCCTAATAATAATAATGGTCTAATTTCCATCTATTTCTGTATGATTCTAAAAGTCTGATTCTCTGAACCAATCTTAGGTATGTTGATTTTTCTGCTAAAGGACTTCTTTTTGGAACTTTTCATTTCATCCAGTGCTTAAAATGGTTCCAGTAGGCCCCAAACAGGCTGTTAAAAATTCACACCCCTTTTTTTTTTTTTTTTTTTTTTTTTTAAATCAACAACAAAAAAATCTGGGTTCTGCGTTCACTCTCACCCTATTAAGAATGATCCAAGTTCCATCTTCTATATCTGTGTAACAGTAAAAGTCTAGTTTGTCCTACCAAATTTGGCAATCTCACTCAATGGACCAAGGGGAAGGGTTTTCAAGTAAAATATATATAAGACACCACAAGGCCATCTAGTTCAGCTTGATAACTATTAGCTCACAACCACTTCTCTCTCTCTGGGTTGGCTATCCCCATTGGAGCTGAGATGACAGATTTTGTTGGTTCAGCTGCTCTTGATGTCCCTCACAGGCACACCCCCAACCCCGTTTTCTAAAGAAGGAGGAATCATTCTTTTTTTTTTTCCTTTCTTTCTTCTTCTGGGGTTGAACATGTCTGACCCACATTTCTTTTTAAATCTCTGGGTGAGTCCTAATACAATTGACTTTTATTTTGACACTATTAAAAACCATCAACCAAAACTGTCAGCAAAACAGTCAACATAGGTTTCTCCAGTTTTCAAAATGGACTAGCTGGCCTATATATGTATCATGGCTACAGTTGGCACCCAATGAAGCTAGAGGGCTGAAAATTTAAACATTTACTCATTAAGTCTACAAAAAACGTTTTTGTTTTGTTTTATAATCCTACACTCATTGTAGGTTTTTAGGGGGGGGCTTCGAATTTGCACTGTAAATCTATGCTAAATCGGTCCCAACTGTGTGCTCAGCTGTGTTCTTGTTTGTTTTTTGAAAACTCAGACGTTTTAGTGATGATACAAAAGAAGTAATTTATTTGTTGATCACTTCCATTCCAAAATTTCAATTGTTCACCCCTAATATGGTCTGCTGATTGAAGATGTTTGTCCTGTGATGGTTTCTACAGAGAGACTGCCGAGACCTGTTCTGTCTTCTTTTCTTTTTTCTCTTTTTAACCCCCTTCCTGTTCGAGCTTGTACTAAATAGGGTGGCTAGACATTGGATTAGACAGGCTTTTTTTTCCCCACCCTCACAGAAAAGAAAGGTTTGTTGACATTACCTAATTCAAATGTGGGTTCAACCATTCATTGTCCTTGTTTGGGGCTTCCTACCTCAAACTAGGATCCTAGTCATTTTTGACCAGGGAACGAATAAATATTGGGATATGGACGAAAACCTCTGTGGATAAAATCCCCACCAGACAAAAAAATTGTGTATTTTATTTAAATTTAGATGAATAAAGATTTTATTATGATTTTGTTTTTTATTTAGTACCAATTGTCACAGGAAGAATAGAATTAGTAATAATTTAACTTGGAAAAAAACTTATTGTTGTAAAATGAGTCAAAAAGATACTATTGCCTTTCTTTCTCTCATTTTATGCTAACTAAAAAGATTGCTTGTGGGATTTGAAATTTAAAAAAATGATTTCAACTTTTAATTGGATATTTTTAGACTCATGACTAAACAATTTTATCTTAGTTTCCTTTAATTGCATTTTATGATAAACCCAAACTTTTAATCTTTGTTTTCAAGTATATACGTAATGGCAGGATTTGTTTGATTCGTCATGGACTTTGTCCTGAACCAATAAATATTAGGTGGTTAAACTTCTTTTTTTTTAATATCCTTGAGAATAATGCTAAAACTGAAAGAATTTCTAATACAATTACATTTTCTCGCACGATCAATATAAATCTCTTCATATAAAAGCACATGTCATTTTTTTGGTTTGTGCTAAGTCTGTTTTCTGTCATGGTAAAGCAAACTGAAAGAGATGAAGGGAGAGGCAAAGTTTTACTGTGTATGTGTGTGCCTCCACACCACTACTACTACTACTACTTAGTTCTGATTTTCTCTTTATCAAACAAATTTTTTCGTCATAATATAAAGGAAACTAATATTGTATTTAACTCAATTGCTTTGTTAAAAAAAATTTTGAAATAGAAGGTACGAAGAGTTGTAGAAAATCGACTGGAAAATATTCACTGCATCAGTAAATCATTCACTTTTTACATTATTCTACACATTTTGACTCCAAATTTTCATTTTGTTCATTCAGTCTATTTCTGCTCTATTTGTTTCTTTCAGTGCAACAATTATGTTATCAAGAAATAAATGTATGATCCGACGGAATGATTATGAATTTTGTTATATTATATAGAAACTCTTATTTGAATTTATCCTGTCATTACACGGTGAATGCATTATCTCTTATTCTACATACATCCGTTTCTGGCACATTTTTTTTTTTTTTAGTTATCATTTTTTCAAGGGGTAGAATCTTGACAACAAGATTAAATAATATCTATTAAATAGTGAGCTGGGGAAAAAAAAATTATTGTCAGATTTTCTCTGATATTCAAGGGCAGCCATTTTGAAATTCAAAATGGAATACTGTAAATGTTCATTTCTTTCAATGATGATGTATTCATTTTGCATGGATTTCAATTCATTTTGTATATTTGCTAGTGTCTGTCCACATGGTATCTCCAAAAGTTGTCAATGAATTTAAATGAAATTTTATGGCTGGAAGGGCAATAGGCTACGAAAGAAGTGATTGAATTTTGGGACGGATATAGCAGAATGACTTTGTCATATTTGGAAGAAATATACATTCATTTGAATTTCAAAATGGCTGCCCTTGAAGTTCATGGAAAAACTGGCAACAAGGTTTTCTTTAATCTGGATGGTTTTTAGATAATATTCAGTCTGGTTGCCAAGATTGGTAGAATCTCGGCAACCAGACTAACCAGAAAATAACATCCACTTTCTGATAGACGAATGATGTAAAGAAAAAAAAACAACACTTGATCATGTCATTTTCTCTAAATCATATCTACTGTGGAAAGTCAGAGCTTCTGAGAGGGATTTGATGACGGAGTTGTTTCTCCTCGCCCCCACCATATACACTGCACAAGCACCCTTGTCTTTTAGCCCTCTGGTTTTCATCAATAATCATTTAAGTATGCCATACCATGTTCCCCTGTTGATAAATGAAAGTCAACCCATCTTAATGGTAGACATATAGTTTGGATTTTCTTGGCCCTCTTGGATTCCCTTTGGCCAACCAGGCCCCTTTGCAATGAAAGGGTGCATCCTCCTCTCGGTTTCAGAGTAGTTCTCGCCAATGAAGTCATTATTTTCCTCCGTGCAGGTGTGTGTATTTGATTTAGCACTCTATTTTTGAAAATGAAGGTGTTCTTGCTGCTTACTCCTTTGCTCAACCTGTTTCGGAAATTTCCGAAATCAGGGTCGTAACTCGTATCTCCTTGGCATGCTGTGATGCACGCTATGAAAATAATCGATGTCAAGGTAACATGAAAAAAAAAAAGATAGTTGAATCACCTACACAATCAATATCAGTGCTTTTAATTAGGGTCCCCCAAATTTGAATCACACTGACGATCAATATTGATTTCAATGACGCCAAAAAGGTCAAATAACAGAAAATGTAAGTGCTATAAATGATGCCAGTCTGTATACATGGTAATACAAAACACTTTATTCAAAACTATCTGAACCCCACCCTATTGAGCAGTTTATCAGCTAGGTGTTGTAGAAGGCTTTACTCTCCCTGCAGATGAGTAGGGAAGGGCTCCAGCTATAACCTTGATCTATATTTGATGAAATTTTGGGAGTTATTCCTTTTGATCTATATTGATGAAATTTTGGGAGTTATTCCCTTTGATCTATATTTGATGAAATTTTGGGAGTTGTTCCCTTTGATCTATATTTGATGAAATTTTGGGAGTTGTTCCCTTTGATCTATATTTTTCTCCTGGTGTAGCAGGCCGTGGTTCAATCCACCGCCAAGTCATACCTAAAACTTATAAGACATTTTTCAAATCGGTCTGACTCATTGACTATGCCTGTATGTATAGGGCATACAAGCAGCATTTATGGAGCTAGAGGGCTGAAAATTTAAACATTTACTCATTATGTATAGAAAAAAACATTCAATGAAAATTCTCCTCCCTCTTAGGTTTTTAGGGGTGGGGGTCTAAATTAGCAATGTAAGTGAATGCTAAATTGATCACTTAGTTTATGCCCAGCAATGTTTCCTTACTCAGGGTCCCTTTTTTTGTTTTTTGAAAATTTAGACTTTTTAGTGATCACTGTCCAACAATACTCATTGATCAGACCCTTTTCCAATTATTTTTAATTGATCACTGCCAACACGGCATGCTGCCAAAAGACATGGTCACATGAAAGTTTCTACTGAGTGACTAACAAGACCAAGGTTTTTTTTTGGGGGGGGGTTCATTTTTTTTTTTTAATTTTTTTTTTTATATAATTTTTGTCCTGCTTTTTCCTATGTTTAGTTTCATGCCTAATTTATTCCATATCATGAGATTTTCTGGTCTCCCCTCACTTGTGTTTTATCAAGATTAATTAGGGAAATATTCTACTTCTTCCATCATCAAAATATTTTCTCATTTAGACACTTTGTGCCTTATAGAGTGCTCTCACATAAGCTGATATTGTTGGCATATCTGGATAAGAAACTCATTTTTATTTTTCATTTTCTTGAGAAAAATGGCTTGGTAGATAAACCTAGCATTGTCTCAATCTCAAACCATGGATACCTGCAGAATCTTTCTTTCATTGGCAATTGTTTCTGATGGGAAAAATTAGGTAGTCCTGTATATTTCAAGTACTGTACGTCACAAACATCAGATATTCTCAATGTTATGAGAATATGGTGAGGCCAGGTGTTAGGAACTAGGTGTACGGTGAGGCCAGGTATTGAGAACCAGGTTAGCTTTGCTTTGGGAACTAAGTATATGGTAATGTCTCTATTAGGAGACACTGAACCAACAGAAAACTAGAAATTGAAAAGTAGGTACAACAATACTATGAATAGTGCAGTTTTGATGTAGTACAGTTCAAGTATTACTGTACAAATTAACATAAGTATTGACTGAATAAAAAAAACATTAAAATATTATAAGATCTTGAACTGTACGGTTTTGAAAAGTACCAAATATTTTGGAACAAATCAACAACACTAACCAAGGTGTACCTGTATACAGAGCAAGTTATTTATCATAATGACAGATAATGTTATAAAACAGTAATTATTATTGAACACTTTATATAAAGTGAATTAAAAATTCATATTAATTTCTTATTAGTGTTTTATCATGTGAAGTTGTCCGTAACCATGACTTGGATAACCGAATGAATTTGTGACTGAATATAAATCGTTCCAATCAGGAACTGTCGATATGGGTTTCAAGGTATACCTGTAAATACCTGCGTAAATTCACGTTTCATTCAACATTCAATCTCTCCTCTAGTTCCATTCACCTTTTCGGTGTATTAGTCACTGTTACAAGAAACAATGTTCTATATAGAACACCTAGTAATTCCATTCAATACATTAGATTCACACTTTCTTATATATATATACCATTCGTTGTATTATGTATGTTTTGTGTGACTTGATTTTGGTGAAAGGAATTAATTGGAGAATGCCAGTCTGCTATTAGGGTGCCTGCCTGCCAGTTGCCGCCTCAGCACCCTTCCCCTTATCCAACCCACTCCCAGCAACCACTGACTTTTCTAACATTCTGTGGGGGTTGAGTCTATGTAGCCGAGAATGCGGCTACCATCGTTTGGGGATCATTTCGTGTTGAACTGGGTCATCTTTTAATAATGGGCCACTCAGAGGTACTGGGGGCGGGGGGCGCTCTGTGTGTGTGTGTGTGTGTATGTGTGTGCACCTCTGCGTGTGCACTGTGCGTGCATCTGCATGTCTGCCTCTGCATGTGGGTATGTGTGCATGCATTCTTATGCGTGTGTGTACGTAACTGTGTGTGTGTGTGTGTGTGTGCGTATCTCAGTGCGTGCGTGTGTGTGCATTCTTGTGCGTGTGTACGTATCTCTGTGCGTGTGTGTTCGTATCACTTTGCGTGTGTGTGCGTGCATTTCTGTGCGTGTGTGTGCGTATCACTGTGTGTGTGTGTGCGTGTCTCTGTGAGTCCGTGTGTGTGTCCGCGAGTTCCTGGGCGTGTGAGTGCGTGCGTACCTGACTGTGTGCCCGTGTGCGCCTGCACCTCCTTCAAATCTCTGACAAGCGCTACTTGACTTTTCTCGCCGAAGTGTGTCTGCAAAAATTGATCGCTATTATTGTGTCTACATTCTGATGTTGTTTTGTGTGTGTTTGCAGTGTGGATCTTATGTAGGGCGTATCACACATGTGTATGCATTCTGGTTTGCCCGTGTGAGATATACAGTAAGCTCTCGTTCTAACGGTACTGTTTAATGTCACACGCGTTCGTACGGCATATTTTTTTCCGTACATTCTCGCAATAGGTTCATTAATTTGATTTGTGGACCTGTGCACGTTGCTTTAGAATGCTAAAATGTGATAGAAAGTCATTTCCGCCTGTACATTCTGGTTCTGGGTACAATTCGTATGAAAATCTACTCGTTCTAACGGCAAATTCGTTATAACGGCATCATTCGATCTCTCTCCCACCTCAGCTGCCATAATAACGGGCGTTTACTGTCGGTATTATTGATACATTTGTGTAAAAATCCATTCGTTATAACGACACTTTTAAATCTACGGTGGTGCTGTAATAACGGGAGTCTACTGTACTTTTCGGTTCACTCTTCAATACGCTTCGGATATAACCCATCCGTTATAACGGCACTCTTAAATTCCCCAAAGTAATAACGGGAATATACAATTGTTATTGCGTGTAATTTTTTTGTTAGAGGAGCGTACACCAGATGACGTATCGTATGTTATAGGTTTCGAATTTAATTTCCTCTTGTACTTATTATATCTGGATTTCGTATGTTTGGGTACAATTAGAAACCTTCAACCAAAACTGTCACCTTAAACTATCAACATAGGTTTCTTCAGTTTTTAAGTGGGCCTGGCTGACTGGCCGTCCATGCGTATATCGCGCCAATGGAAAAATTATTTTGTCTAGAAAAAGTTTCTTCTTCCATTTTTTTTACCCCTTCCCAATAGGTTTTTAGAGGAGTCTAAATGTAAGTTTATGCTAAATAGGTCCCCTGGCAGCGTTCACACTTTTTTTTGAAAATTCGTGATCACTATCCAACAAAAGGCGAGAGGAGTAACTTATACATTGATCACTCTTTTTCCTAATTTTTTAATTGATCGGCCCCAACACAACATGCTGTCAAAAGGCGTTGGTCATGTGATGGTTTCTATTGTGTGATAAACCAAACCTGTTTATTGTATAAAATCAATAACCTAGGTATCTTCCTGTTTTGCCTTCAGATCCTCAGATCAATGACACCTGATGGTCTACAATACCTGGGTACGTGTCTTATTACTAAAATACCCAATGTTGCTTTTATACAAGTTAATGGGTGTTTTTTCGGTAGCTTTTAAGTATCTGTGTATATGGGTACATATTCCGTTTGGGTTTCGCCCTGGCCCTTACGAGTGTTGCCAAGCCAAAATCGTTTTCACGCCAAAACGACCTCGGAAAAGCGTAAAAAAAACGCCAGAACGCGCTAAAAACACTGTCTGACATTAGTAGCCGTTTTAATCGCTAAAAATGGCTAGATATGTCCAAAGTGGCTAATACGTAAAAATTGGCTAAAATAGCTGAGAAATGATGTTCGAAAAGGGCAGAAATTAGCGTTAAATGTTGAATTTGTCCACTGCAAAAACGAGAAACACGCTAAATTTAACGTGAAAAGTGCTAAATTGGCAACACTGGTCCCTAGTCCGAGCTTAGGTAGGGCTCTCCTTGACCTTGTTCCCTCTTCCCCACCCTTCGTTGAAAAGAATTAGAATGAAATGATGTTAAGTCACGTTAAATAGTTCATACCGTTGTACTAAATGCTGCAGTACGAAGTCCTGAAAGCATTTGTTAGTGCTTAGAATCAAATTCAGAAAGCGAAATTGTATTTGTAATCATCAATTTGATATGATCGGACCATCTTCCTCGTCTACGAGCTCATTTTTTTTTTTTTTTTACAACGTTTCGACCGTGTACTCTCCGGTTTCCGTCGGATGTTGTTAGTTCAAGAATGTGGAATCATTTATTAGAGTGTATGCTTGATTGGACTGGACACATCACAACCATTTTTTTTCTCTTTTAATTGATACAACCTGTCTAACATGATTCAGACAAGTATATATATGTAATATTCCAGATATGAACAAGATATTCGCCAAAAATTCGTAAAATATCATCCGGAATATTCATGTGTGAACTCTCTATTGAAACTTTTTTGTAGACTCAATTCAAACCATTCGTTGCTCGTGTCCCTGCTCTCTTCTGGCGTGTAGGATTAAGTCTACTCAGCTTAATGGTTAATCACCTACCGACGGGTGCATTTGTCGTTACGGTTTTGTGCACAATAAGTCCTGTTGCGTGTTTTTCGATTAATATTGATGCTTAGGTTTGACTTGATGGAGGACTTGGGCGAGGGTTATTGCAAGGCCCAGCGCGTCCATTTGGCGAATCTGAGCGGTCACCTAGGGCGCAAAGGTCGTAGGGCGCATTCCAGAACTGAACAGAATAGTCATTTTAAGTTTCGCTTAGAGCTCATAAAATCCTTGCTAGTGCCCTGTTTATCGTATTTCCTGTCATACAAGCCCCCCCCCCCCCCAAAAAAACTCTTCCTAAAATCAACCTTTATGTACTCCGCTTGTGGTTTTTGGAGCAACTAAACAACCTGGTTTGACACACTCAGGATCTTGGAGAAGAATATTGTAAGGTGGCGCAAAGCTGTTTTAACCCCCCTCTGTAAAAACACCCTCGTCCTTTGGTCATCCCATATCCATCCGCTATAACCCTTCCTACACACCAGACTATATTCGCCCATCCGTAAACGATTGGGTCATCCTATTTTATTAAAGGACATATCGTACTGACTTGAAAGTTTCGATAAACAGCTTTACCTAAGGGACTCTCAGTCCCCCCTCCCTTGTCCCTCGGGGCCCGGGACACACTAGACCCCTTACAGCCCCAGAATGAAATATGATGATAAATGATTGAATTTATTACAAATAAAAACAAAGAAACCGATGTGACTAACGTTGGGGGTGATCAATTAAAAAATAAACGATGATCAAAATACAAGTTACTTCTCTCGCCTCTTGTTGGATCCCTGAAAAGTCCGAATTTTCAAAAACACAAACTCTCGACCACTTTAGTATAAACCAACATTGTAAATTGGACCTCCTCTACTAAAACCTCAGTTGTTGTTGGGGGATTTGAAGAAGCGAAAAAAACTCTTCATCTTATACATAAAGGAGTAATTATTGAAATTTCTAGCTCTCTAGTTGATACGTGTACAGCCAGCCAGCCAGCCAGCCAGCCAGCCGGATCAGCTTGAAAAATCAAGAAGCCTATTTTGGCAGTTTTGGTTGAAGGTTTCTAAAAAGGTTGAAATATAAAAATAAACAATGTATAAGAAAAAAAGAAAGAAAGAAAAGAAAATAACAATAGCCAGAAACCAGAAGAACACATTGTTCGTTTATATTTTTTCCGAAATATCCCCTTGCCAAATTATAGGTGTGTTATACGTGGTTGCGCGTTATATGACGGAAAATATGGTACTTAATCTTCTTGGAATCTGTTGATTTTGAAACATATTCCACAAATAAGAGTTCACTTACCCACAATTGAACTATCCCCCCCTTTTTTTTACACCAGCTGTAAGCTGCTCCTACCTCCACCCCACAGCCTCATTACTTATCTTTTCACTACTTATGTATCTGTGTGAGTACGTATGCACCTATGTGTTTTGGGGCGATGTGTGTATGGTGTGCTCATACATTTGACTACACACGTGTACGCTTGTGTATTTGTTGAAGGGGGAAGGGGGAGGAGGAGAAGGAGGAGTGTGAGAAAGGAGCTAGGCAGAGGAGTGTGGGGTCAGTGCCTATGAGGAGGAGAACCAGGTACCACCCACCAAATACCTTTCTGACTCCCCTCCTCCCCATTCTTTCTGGTGGTTTGTGTCGGCATTGAACCTGGCCAGGGATTTACTCAACTTATAGGCGTCCATCAAGGTATCGTAGAAATTTTTAGCATAGCCGTCCGCGCGTTATTTATCTATTTATACCGTTAACGACTGCCGACACTATATCTTATTCCTTATCCAGTACCCTTCCTCCTTTCGATACGTGTTCGGTAAAGAACGATATCCCCGCCTCTCGTTCTCTGCACCCTAACTCTCCCTGCCCTGATTTACATGGTAATTAATTATCGTCATTATTATCATCATCATTATCATTATTATTTATTTATTTTCTTTCTTTTTACACGTGCTCAACAAGGATTTTCAGACTGTGTCCCCTTTTCTTTTCACTGTGGTGATCGTAGAAAATAATTATGTTTAGCAGTTGTAGCTCTCGTAGCCTATATCCGCATCCTTGCTCTTCCCCACCCCCCAATTGACATGATAATTATTATTATTATTCAATATTATTTCCACTTTTCTTTTTCGTACACGTGCGGAGCGAAGTCTTTTTAGGCTGTGCAGCCCTTCCCTTGCACTGTGGTGATCGTAGAAAAATAATTATGTTTTGTAGTAGTGTTTTGCGTAGCCTCTTGCTCTCCGCACCCTTGCTCTCCCTATCCAGATTAGCACGACGATTATTATCAATATTGTTATTATGCTTTCTTTGTTGTTGTCTTTTTTTTTTTTACACGTGCAGGCCAAGGATTTTTCTGATTGCACCCCGTTTCTTGGCACTGTGGTGATCGCAGAATAATAATAATGTGTAGCAGCCGTAATTCGTGTAGCAGATATTATTGCTGTTATTATTAATATTATTATTATTGCTTATTTATTATTATTATTATTATTTACTATTATTATTATTTATTTACACCTATTTCCTTTCATACACGTGCTGGGCAAGGTCTTTTTAGACTGTGTCCCCTTTCCTTGCACTGTGGTGATCGCAGTGGAATAATTATGTTTTGCAGCAGTAGTTCGTGTAGCAGTTGTGCTTGGTTGAGGAAGGGTGTTGCTCTGGTGGCAATATGGGATCACTTCGTCTTGTAGTCTTCTTGGTACCATCGCACTCCCGGGACTCAGGGACTACGGCTGCTATTATTGGTGTTCGGTGCGCTTAGTTTTAATATCATCTTCCGCTGTCAACGATATATATATATATATATATATATATATATATATATATATATATATATATATATATATATATATATATAATGTATATAATCAGTCGTTATGTCCACTGCTGGACTAAGGCTTTTCCCGTCTCCTTCCATGATGAGTGTGATCACGCTAATTTCTGCCATGTTTTTCCGGTGTGTCTAGTCTTTACCTACTGCGTTTACTGTCCCACGGGCATCAATCAGTTAGCTTTTCATTCCATCTGTTGTCCCTTCTCGCTGTGTGCCTCGCACATCTCCATTTTTGTTGTTTGATTACTCGTACAATATGCTTCACCCTGGTTTTTCTCTTGGCGATAGAGAAAACATATATGTGTGTGTGTGTGTAATTGTTATTTTTCCCGTTTAAAAATGGCCACTGCTCGTGTTAGTTCCAAGGTTAGTATTTTCGAGCGTCTGTTATTCTGCAGCTAGAATGGTGGCCATTTTAAAACGGGAAAGGTGACAATTGCCTGTATACATGTATGCCGCTAAATTACTCGTGTTTTGTTCGACTTTTTTCTTAGCTATAATCGGGGTGGGGGTTGAACGTTTTATGAGGCATGTTTTTGAAATTCTATGCGTTATGGATCCGGGCTTTCGAAAGCATACCTTGTGTAATGTTCGCCCCCCTGACTATAGATCAAAAAATGGTATCAAAAAGTCAATTATACGAGTATATACGGTATCGGGTATATGGATTAAGGTCTTTATGTTTGTTTATTTCGTTGACACCATGTATTTTTTCCGTAACCGTGAGGAAGATGTGAATATATTTACTTTGTTTAGCGTTTCCTGATCCCGGTCTGTACGTTTGATCTTTAGTTAAATTACTGTATTTTTCACGGCGTCGAGAACGCTCCGACCTCGAAGACACACTCCGGTTTTGACATCACATTTTGAAGAAGACAACAAAATGGATTAGGGAGGTCTATTTTTTTTTTTTTTTTTTTTTTAAAGGAACCTTCGGCCTATGTGAAGTAGGGTAAATTTTCTAGACTTATTTCGGTGTGTGTTGGGGGAATTTTAAGACTTATTTCGGGGGGGGGGGTTTGTAGATATTTTTAGACGTATTTCGGGAATTTTCTTTCTAGATTTATTCTGGGAATTTTCCCCTTATCTTTCATATACAGCGCCCCAGAGGAATTTTATAAGGCGGTGAGGAGCTGTCTTCTCCCCCCGCCCCATTATACACTGTGCAAACACCATCGTCCTTTAGTCATCCTATTTTCATCTGCTATAACCCTTTCAACACGCCATACTATATTCGTCTGCCTGTAAATAAGTCAACCTATTTCATGAATTGACGTTGGACATATCATATCGACTTGAGAGTTTCGATACTCAGTTCTACCCAAGAAACCCTCTGGTCTTCATCCTTGACCCTGGGGCCCTCTTGCCCCCGGGACCCCTATGCGATGCACCGGCTGCCCCCCCCCCCTCATCTCAGGGGCCCAGTTGAAAAAAATCAAGACGAATAGTAGAGTACAACTTAGCGAAGGTTGTCCTGGCTGGGCGTCTAATGACATCACACTGGCATGCGATCTGTCGAAAAATTTCGAAAAGAAGCAATAGCTGTTTAATTCGTATATTTACGTCTGTTTGTTTATTTTTCTTTCATGAATTCACTTATTCCTCTTCATTTACGCACCATTTTTAGCATCAGGTGTGTGCGGGTGTGAAATTCTCTTTGTCCTTTTTATTTGTGATCCATTTTTAACATCGAGTGTGCCCAGGTGTGGAATTTTCTTACTGGCATTCGCTACGTAATATCAACAGGAATTCCAATCGGGACCACCTTCGTTAAGTTGTGCCATAAAAAAGTGTGACATTTAAAAGATGAAGGTTTCTATTAGTAAAGAAAAATTGATAATGATCCCTTATTTATAGAGACGTGACTGAGGAGGAAGAGGAGCTATTTTTAAGTGCCCCGACCCCCCTGACCCCCAAATGGAGGGTGGGACTGAGGCGTTATTGATAGAATGTCACCTACTGCATTTCTACAAGCCGGCCCGAGGCATAAGCAAAGCGATGTTTAGGACCTGACCCCAATAGCGATGGGGACCCAAAAGGCGATGGGGGGGGGGGTTCAATCATCTTCTGCTCCGAGCCCCATAAATGCTCGAGCCGGCTCCTCACTGACCAATCTCACTCAATGTTGGGAGCGGCCCTTTGAGGAGCCAAGCTCCCCAGCGCTGCTTATTTACGTTACATCCAGCAGTAACCAGAACCGTATCTGAGGAGAGGTGATGGGTGGCTTTTTGAAGATGCCCCCACGCCCCTGATTGAAGGGTAGGGGCAAAAGCTGCGTAAATCGTAGTTCAACCAAATACAATTACCATGAACTGCATTAGTAGTGATTCAGCCTTTAGGTTTGTTTTTCACCGTTTGTTGATAGTGCTTGTCTGTTTATTGCTAATTTTCTATTTGTATCACATCTCAGCAAATATTGGAGGGGGCTCCTGAAGGGGCGAAGACCCCCCCCCCAATCTCTAACTACGCCTCTTTATATCGGCAAGTAACCATTATTGTATAGTCAATTGCTCGTAAACGTCTGCCTCTTCTCATTTCACTAGTGAAAATGAATCCCTTTAGAATTTATTATTTAACTGAGGAGCGAGTGTTACGTGCAAGAACTGGGTCAGTGGGAGCCCACCTCGCTCGAGTGTAAATGTACCCTGTTAGTTCTACCCAGCACTTGAATGTAAGGAATGTGGTGTGTAGCCCTACGCAATATCTATCATTAAAAGATCTCTTTCCCTTTACTGGCGTTCCCTCCCCACCTCTTTGTCTCTCTGTCTGCCTCTCTTTTCTGTCGATTTCTGTTGAACCACGATACCTTACAGAAATGCCTTTTTCAATGTAAGCTGCTTGCTACCCACTCACACAGCTGCAAGGTGGTCCTTACGCACACATTTCTTTTAGCTACTAGTTAATACGATGACCGTTCAAAAGGCATCAGTCCAAATGCAAGCAGTGTAGTAGGTTGATCGGTTCAAAGGTATCAGTTCAGAAGTCAACTTCTTAGTTCAAATATTCTAACTGAATTTGTAATATATAATTTAATTTTGTATTTTTTTTCTTGTAAATTCGAGTGAATAAAGGTTTTATTGTGATTTTATTTTTATTTCATACTGAATGTCTCTAGAAGAATAGAATTAGTTACGATTAATTTTTTTTATAGTAATAAATAAAATAAGCCAAGATGATACTATGTTTCGTTTTTGCTTCTTCAATGACAATTACGAAGATTCCTTGTGGGATTTTAAATTACCGAAGAAGAAAAAAAGATCTGAATCTTCTAATTAGATTTTTTAAAACACTCAACCAAGATGATATTGTTTTGTTTTCATCAATTGGATTTAATGCTTAAATTAACCAAAACATGCAAAATCAGGTAACTTGCCCCACAGGGGAGAAATTTTTTTTTTTTTTCTTTTCAATATTCCTAACTTTGTTAATCCCCTGGAGAAAATTCACAGATATACTGGTTTCCCTGCTATCCGGAAGTAAAGTGTTTTTTATCAAAAGCCTTTCGTAATCTGAAATGGCATATAGTGAAGAAGCAATTACAATTAGTGTTGGGAAAAATTTTGAGCGTTCCCAGACCGAAAATGGTGGGGATGTTATGTCAGGTTGAGTCATCGAAGGTGGTGATGGTGATAGGCGCAGGAAACTGAGATGTAGAAGAGATAAAAGGAGAGTGCGTGTTGCCTCTGTGATGGCTGATTGCAAAACAAAAGCCGAACCCTACTCTCACATGGAAGAGTCCATGGTTACAGACAGAACTCAAGAAAATTACCCAGTTCATTATAATTGAATTAGTTTAATTGAAATGACTTCTTCAATCCAATTGAAAAATCCCATGTGTAAAGCCAGTGATACAGTTAGAGATTTGGGGTGCCCGAGGGGGTAGGGCTTAGATTCTTGAGGGGCTCCCTCTGACATTTAATGATATCTGATAAAGGAGGAAAACTTGCTGTAAATAGACGTGCATTATCACTTATTTGGTGAGATGAACAACCCAGAATATCTGAATTATTGGATATTGTTACTTTTCCAGTTTCAAAATGACCACCGCTCCAACAGCATGATTAGTATTTTTAGGCTTTGGGTTAGTATTTTTGGGGTTATGATTATTGTTGATAGCTTCTTTGACTTTAGATTCACTATTAGTGCCTTCCACTCTAAAGCTAGAGTGGTGGCCATTTTGGAACAGAAAAGGTCATATGAATTGCAGAAATGATAAGTATGTACAAATATATCTTCATTATTGTGTGTCAGTAGAAGTGCAATAGGTTTTCTAGCATATTCACTTGAGTATATGGCTAGAAATTTAATATAATAAATCAGGGTCAAAATTCGTGTTGGTGGGGGTAGCATTATGCCCAAGTGTAAAAAATGATAACACACATATCTCATGCCAAATTAATGAAATTGCTTAATTAGAGCAACTCTCTTATTTTTTGTAAAAAAGTTAAAACTTCTCATCTACTCTCTTTTTTTGATTGTAAAAAAATAGTTGTTTTATATCCCTATTTTTATTAAATAAACTTTTGATCAAATTAAAACTATATATTTATTCATTTTAAACTCTTGTAAAAGTTGAAATTTCTCTAATGAGCCAATTTCACCTATTCAGTATAACAAGTACACATATTACTGATTCTTAGCTACAAAAAGTGACGGTCATTATATTCAAGGTTGCAGTGTACTCAAGTAAATACAGTACTATTTATAAAGATTTTTGGTGGAGCCTGGGGGCCATTTTCAAATAGCCTTCATATGCCTCCGGCATATTGGACCCCGATTAAAATCTCTTGCTCATTTACAACAATTGGTAATCGAACTCCCTGCAAATCCAATGTCAGCAAAGCACGCACAATGTTTTTTTCTATTTTATCTATCAATCGATAAGGGAAACCAAGGCACCATGAATCATTATGATTTTCTTTGCATACACTGCAGGATAGCTACTACTTCCTTTTCTCCCGTCAACACATCCACTATCTTATTTTGTGAAAGTTCGCCTGCTTGAGCATTGCTGTACTACAGGGTTTCTCAACCTGGGTGATGTTGCCCACCAGTGGGCAATTTCAAGTCTCGGGTGGGCGCTGAGCAACTGTGCAAAAAATGATGGGTGTTTTGGAATTTTGGTGGGCGGTGTAGGATTTTGAGCATTAAGATTGGCAATATAAAATGAGTCGACCGTGAAATTTTCTATGATCTATCTATTAAGCAGAACTGTGATATCGCACATTATGTAGGTGAATTGAGAAACCTGTAAATGTTTGTGGAGGTATGCATAAGCCTATACTACATTCTTTGTAGATAGTTTCATGGTACTTATGTGTAACTCTCTTGAAAGATTAGCTGACACCAGACGTAGGGATCACATCGATGTTATCTAAAGATGGTATGTGTGTGCCAAACATTTGATGTTACTACTTAATATTGAATTAATTCATTAAAGAACCTTGTAATGAGAAAGCTGTTCCTTTTCAGTGTTCTGTAAGAGTTAGAATGTTTTGGTATTCTTTTGAATATTTACTATATAGGTGGGTGGTGGAAAAAAAGTTCTATGTGAAAGTGGGTGTTGATACCAAAAAGGTTGAGAACCTCCTGCTGTATAGTGAGCAAACTAAGGAACCCAATTTCAAGCCAGAAGTGATATTCAGAAGTACCCTTATTACAACTATTCAGAATCTTCTAATTGTGCTATATGAGATGAAATGAGGATTATGTTCGAAATTATTTCTTGTCCAAACTGCAAACACTGTGCTCGCTCTTTTTAGAGATCTAAGGTTATCTTTCTTGATGGTAGGCATGGGGTACGGTGAGTCGGGCATGGTGGATCACACTGGGACTGAGCCATTTCAATTCTTTTAATTAAAATTGATCCTGTCAATTCATTTCATATAGTTTACTAGGAAACTAAGAGAGCATTTTAATTTTACTTTTGAGACTCTGTAAATGTGATTCTGTGTCAGATCTTCCCTTTAGTGTGCCCAACTTCTGTCGATAAATATTTTGAAAGATTTTTATGATCACTTTTTGTAACATAGCCTACAATTCAACATTACTTTAATAAAATGTGTGGTTGGTTTCAACCTGGGACTTCTTCTTTGAATCATTCAATCTTATGTTGATTCACTGTTCCCCTAGGGATGATTCACTATGTACTAAGGGCTGGGGCACAGAGGATCAAAAATAATAGAAAAACAAGTGCCTGTCAGCAGCTAACTTGGGTTATATTAAGATAAAAAAGTATTAACTCTCAACCTCACTAACAAGTAAGTTGATCTTTCTTTTTTCTACCAAAATATTAGAAACTGTCAACCCCACCTATCACCAGAATTGACAACCCCTCCTAAATCAGTTTTTAGTGAGGGGGGTCCAATTTGCAATGTAAGTTTATGCTAAATTGATCCCTTGGTATGTGCCTGGCAGCATTCATGCTTGTTTTTTAACCTTTTTAGTGATCACTGACCAAAGAAAGGTGAGATAAGTAACTGATTCATCGATCAATCCATTTTTCCGATTTTTGATTGATCACCACAACATGACATGCTGCCAAATGCATTAGTTGCTTAGCAGTTCCTATTGAGTGACTAACCAGACCTGTATTAATGAAATTAGCTTTTACTTACAATTGATTTTTCTGGTCCACCAAGTGACCCCTACATAGCTGATCTCCAGGGCCCGTGTTTTTGCTCTTACCCCCCCCCCAATATACATGTACCCTGCTCAAACACCCCTGTCCTTTAGCCATCTTGTTCCCATCTGCTAAAACTTTTTCAGCACGCCATGTTATACCTCCTCACCCATCAACAAAAGACCACCAAAACTGTCAACATGGATTTCTTCAGTTTTCAAGTTGGTCTGGCTGGCTGGCTATGTATGTATGTATGTATCACGCGTAAAAGCCACACCAATAGAGCTAGAGGGCTGAAAAATTTACCCTTTATTTGTACAAAAAATATTTTTTCCTTTACCTCACTCCTACCTTTTTAGAGAGGGGTCAATTTGCAATGTAAGTTTTTGCTAAATTAATCTCCTACTTTGTGTCTGTTCATATTTCTCGAAAATTCAGACTTTTTAGTGATCACTGCCTAACAAAAGGCGAGAGCAGTAACTATTCATTGATTGACACCCCCCCCCCCCGATTTTTCTCTGTCTGAAGACAGTTTCCATTGAATGACTTATCAGGCATGTTTTATTAATTAACATTTTGTATCCACTTATAAGATTCAGTGGCTGAGATAGTTGTGTAATCCCAACTAGAGCTAGTGGTTGGTGGTCAAGCCCTGGTCAAAGCTAGGATTTCCAATGCTGATTTTCAAGGCAGTCTGATCCATCCCATCTATAAGAATGGTGCTACATGATATTCATACCTCTCTATCATTCTCTTTGTTAAAATAAGATGAACTTGGAAAATATCTACATATCTATTTTTGTCTGTAGCATTTGTCAAGGGAGATGAATATTAAATGTCAATTATAGAGTAGTCTCCTTCATCATTGGAAAATGTCGACCAAAACTGTCACAGTAGGTTTCTTCAGTTTTGAAATTGGTTGAGCTGGCTATGTATATATTTCATGCACAGGCCGCACCAATGGAGCTAGAGGGCTGAAAATTTTAACATCCACTTATGTCTAGTGAGAATGTTTTTTTTTTCTAATTATTTTTTTAAATCCCCCCCCCAGATTTTTAGTGGGGCGTTCAATTCAAAATGTAAGTTTATGCGAAATAGGTCCCTAGATTGTTCTTTGAAAATTCAGACTTTTTAGTGATCCAAGAAAAGTGAGAGAAGTAACCTATTCATAGATCACCACTTTTTTTTCAGTTGATCATCCCCAACGAGACATGGTGTTGGTCACGTGGCGGTTTCTAGTGAGTGACTAACCTGACTTTAGTTGTGTTTTTTTTTTGTTTTTTTTCTCATATTGTATACACGAACAATGACTGTTCTTCCTGAACCCCGTGATAACTTAGTGGTTAGCAACTTGGGCTGAACAATGCAGTCTACGGTTTGAATGTTGGCAGGAATCTTTTGATATGAATTACGTCGTCGGTTTCAGAAGAGGTCAAAACACCCTTCTCTCTGTGCGATCAGTCTTGCATATACGGTGTCCATACAGACGAAAAATAAAATCGCGACTCCCTGAATGTTTCAGTTTACTCAAGATCAAACGTAGGTAATATCGTTGGATTTCAGTGAATTATTACACGTACAGATCAGTAAGTGCATAGGTTACTGACTTGAGTGATGTAACCTCGTTTAGTTTATGGTCAGTGCTAAAGGAGGATATACAAGGTTTGAGTACTGTTGATACACCTCTTAATTTTGGAACTTGTGCACGTATCGATCCGTTAATATGACCATATAATGTAATCCAGCTTCATTACCTGAACGTTGAGTAAATTGAAACACGTATTCAGGGTGTTGCAATTTTACTTTTCGTCTGTGTATATCAAAATTTTCTATCAATAAGAACGAGAAATGAGCTGTAACCAAAATGTACAATTTCTTCACCTAAATATCTATTTTAGAAACATGAAATGGTAGTTTGCGAGGATCCAGACCCCCTACCTGCCTCCCGATAAGTGTGTCTCTATCAAATTGACGTTTTTTCGTGGATGTGACAGAGTGAAGAAAAATTAAATCGGGTCTGAAACAGAATTTCTCGTTTGAACGAAATGTGGCGGGGGATATTTGAAACTAGTTGGGTGGGGTGAAAGACTACTTTTTTTTTTTTGTCTGAGGAAAAAAAGAAATTGATACTTGGGTGTTAGCAGAAAATAATGCCTAGGCTTTTGCCAACTCAAAAAATAATTTTGCGCTACTTTGACTGCTAAAGAGCGCTATTAAATTCTAAAATAGCCCAAAAAATACGCCCAAAATGGCCCCCAAATACCTAAAAGATGCTAAAAATTGGTCAGTAAATGGCCTTCCGCGCTAATTTTCGCACTGCCAGAACGAAGAAATCATATTTTATTCGTCAAAGACGGAATTCCGTCTAAAGAGGGAGATTTAACATCCATTAAACTATAATGTAATTAATTAATTGGATATGCTAAAAAACAGATCTTTTTACCGACATGTACTTATAATTGTGTGCAGAATAAGCATGAAGTATTTTCCTTATTTCAAACCTGTAGCATAGTTTTAAGCGTAGAATCGTATATAATTAGGTACGGACTTTATGCTCACTCTTTATATCAATAGGTGTTGCCAATTTAGCGCTTTCCTGGTTTTGGCATCGCGGAAAAGGCGCTAAATTAGTGCAGACGCTTAAACATTTCGGCCATTTTTGGGGCGTGTTTTTGAAAATTTTCAGCATCTTTTTAGTGTGTTTTGGTCATTTTTTTTTGGCATTTTTTTAAAAATTCAGCATTTCTTGGCAGTCAACTAGCGCGAAATTATTTTTTGATTTGGCAACTCTCATCAATTCTTGGTATTCTGTTTTTCTTGGAGCGGGGGGTGGATTTTCCCTCGGCATCTTCGTTTGACATGACCTAGGTGCAGCTTGAGATGTGGGGCCTGGGGTGGCTCCTTGAAGAACCCACCCCACCATCATTTAATGAAATTTGTTATTGTATAATGCAGTAGGTGAACTACCATTCATAAAGCTATGGAGGCGGGGAGTCCACTCTCCTTTATTCAAGTAAGATTTAATGACGGTAAAAATGCAATAGGTGAACTGCTATTCATAGAACTTGTGGAGCTCCCAATATTGGAAGTCCGGGGAGCGATTTAAAATCCCCAGCCATCCCCTCGTAAGCTGGAGGTCTCTTCGGCATCTTCATATGACATAACCCAAGTAATGGAACGTGCTGTCTATTATCTCACAAATATGTTCCTAAGGTGTCTTATGGCCGCGTATGTTTCTGTGAGTAAGAGGTTCTAGCGTTGTTAACTCTTTTGAAATGTTTATATCAAGGCTGAAAATTTTAAAAAAATATCTAGCTGTTCCGGAAAAATATCTAAAAAAAAATGATTCGAAGTTGAAGCAAACATATTCATGAATATCTAGATATCAGGGTCTGAACCAAGAATATAAAAAAATATAAAGATTTAGGGAAAATAATCTAAAAAATATCTGAGCCTCACCAAAAAAATATCTGAACTGATATCCAATATCTAAAAACAAAATTAGGCAAAATTTTGATTCTTCGGATAAATATGTAGAAATATCGAGATTTTTCCATAAATAAAAAGAATAAAAAATAGAAATAATTATATCTAAGGCTCATTAAAGAAATATCTAAATTGATATCTGATTTCTAGAAACAATAGGTTATATCTACATATAACAAAAATATTTAAATTTAGATATGAAATATCTAAATTGGCGACGCTGGCTTAGGCTGTATTCAATAAGGTTTTATTCTAAGGTCATTTGATCGCTGGCAAGCGGAGGGTGCAGTTTAATGCTCAACTCTGTGGATGATATCATATATTTATCGATCTATCTATCTATCTGTGTCGGGCCTCCTGACCTATCTCTCTATTTTCCTTGGTGATACCTACCCGTAGCACAACGGTTAGAGCGATTCTTCAACCAATGCTCGCTAGTTCGTTCTACAATGGTTGCTACGAAAGAATAAATTTTAAAAAATAGACATTGTTGGTGCGGATCTGGGAGAGGCCCATGGGTTCCTCACTCCCTGTCCGGGCTGGGCACCATTTCATTTTTTTTTTTTTTCAAAATCTAGATGAAGAATTTTTATAATTAGATAACTGAAAAAACGAATCGTCTCAAGTAATCTTTGATTAACCTTAAAAAGACAAAAATTATTTTTTTTGCTTTTCATCTAAGATGTCTTCCGTCTTATTCTTTAGAGTAGATAAAATGATTAATTACTTAAAATGGTGATTTTTTATCAGAGGCTGAGCTAGAGATATGCAATCCCAGAAGGGCTTGGCTCCTACATTATGTGAGATTTATCTGGAGAAATGTCGTAGATCATCTAACACTTTTGGGGGCCGGGGGCATTTTCAAATAGCCCCGACCCCATCAGCAAAGCCTCCTGTGTACTTGACTCTTTTGTAAATTCTAGCTTTCTCTGACTCAAATGTGAGTGAATAATCCTGGATCACACACGTATCTTTTGTCTCAATTTTTCTCTTTCACGTAATTATTTAGGAAAATATTTTTCTCATTTGGACTCCACCTTGTTCAAAATCCTGGATCCGTCCCTGCCTTGTTCCATAACCGTCCAGAGTTGCCAGATCAACCATTTTTCTGGTCAGATCTAGCCGTTTCTATTCCCTGTTTAGCCGATAAAAATCTGCAATAACTGATGGCCGAAAATCTGTCCTTTGAAAAAATTAATCAGCTGACTTAATTTCATTTTATAGCCAACTCAGAACATATGTATTTAATATTTTTAGCCACAAAACTTGCTAAAAAGGAGGGAAAATGTAGCTGATCTTTCTTTCATCATTTTATTTTCTTAAGATCAATAAACTGAATTTTAACCGAAACTTTTGATTTGAGAATATTTTCGATGCCAGAAATTTAGATTATTTTTAACAAAAATCCACTTCAAATCTGGTTAGTTTAATAGAAGGAAATGGACAATTTTCATCAATTATCTGGTTTGGAGTCTTAGTATAGATTTATTTTATTTGATAATTTGTCTTTAAATGGGTGTAAAGATTTTTAGCCGTTTAGTTAGCCGATAGTTGAAATGATTCAGCTGGTTTTAGTCATTTTTTAAGCGGTTTTAGCTGGAAAAATCAAATTTGAGTTGGCAACACTGCTTTTGTCGATTTTAGTACTAAAAGCCCCGACTCAAATGAAAGTGAAAAATGCCAGATTGTATTACGTACATTTACGTATTTTTCATGTTTGGAATTTTTTTATTCACGTATTTATTTGATAAAAAAAAATCTATTCGGACCCCACCCTGTTAGAAATCATGGATCCTCCCCTTGCCTTGTTCCGGATTCGTTGAAGGCCGTAAATAAAGCTTATAAAGAATTATATATTTGGTCTATGTTATCCAAGTAATCTAACCCCTACAGTCTCCTTCTACCAAAAGAACGCCTTTAGCATTCCATAGATTTATTATGAGATCCAGACCCCACAACAGGGGATTTGTTACCTTCATTTCCAGGTGTAATAATTTGATGACGAAACCATTCAATGGTTGCTTATGTCTATAATAGAACAGTTTCACAATAGGGTCCCGTTATTACGACACATCATGGAATTCATTACCGTTTTAACGAATTTTCGTTATAACGGGTAGATTATATACGAAATGTGTTAATAATGAGAAACCAAACATGCACGATTGAGTCCTGTTATTACGGCACATCGGGAATTTATGGGTACCGGATAACAAATTTGTCGTTAAAACGGGTAAATTTTACACCACACGTGTTGATGATGTGGAATAAAAAAAAAAACTGACAAAAATTACTTTTTATTACCTTTCATCTTCTGAGCCCCTTATAGATTTTCGTTCGTTTTTTTATTTGTTTTAATAATGCACTGATATCTTCATGTGATGTTGCTGCGAACTAATCTCCGACAATAATCTTACAAGAATGTAAAAAAATCAAACATGCAGTTAAAACATGTTATCAAATAGTGCCGTTAGAACGAGAGTTAACTGTATCTTAGCCCATGTCGAATAATATTATTTCTGCGTATAGCGGAGAAACTGCCCTCTTTTTCTTTTCTTTCTTACTGTATTTTTCGGCGTTTAGGACGCACCAGCCCCAAAGGGGTACCCCCTAAATTTTGAAAATGAAATTTCTTTAAGAATATATATATATTTATATAAAAAAAAGTAACCTTCGGCCTGTTGGGCGCTGGGTGAATTTCCGATTTCAATTTCGGCAAAAACCCTCAAAAAGCGACTCCGATGCCGGAAAATACAGTACTGACGTAATGATGTTAATTTTAGAACTTTGCAGTTGCTGGCGTGTCGTGCATTTTTGTGAATCCTTGTGTAAGTACAGAGCATGGTTAAGAACTGGATGGAACACATATTAAACAGGTCTGGGTAGTCATTCTAATGGAATCCGTCTATTGGCCAGAATGCCTTGTTGAGGGTGATCAATAAAAAAATCGGAAAAAGGATTGATCATTGGATAAGTCGCTTCTCTCTCTCTCTTTCATCTTTTGTTGGGTAGTGATCATTTGAGTCTGAATTGAGACAGAATTTTTAAAATAAAAACACAAGCGTGAATTCTGCTGGGCACAAACTAAGGGATCAATTTAGCATAAAACTTGCATTGCATATCTCCCTTCTCCCCCCAAAAAATTGGGGAGGGGGGTAAAATATGAAAAGAAAAACGTTTTTTAAGATATGGAGTTAATGATGAAAATTTCAGCCATCTAGCGCTATTGATACGGCCTGTACGCATGATATATACAAACATAGCCAGCCAACCGTCCGGACCCCCTTAAAAACTGAAGAAACCCATTTTGACAATTTTGATGACAGCTTTAATTGACTGTTTCTATTTATTTTTTTTAAACAGAGACATTTGTAAATGATAGTTTGAGTGTAGATGAGTTTCCCCTAATATCCGAAAATAGTGGTCCTATTAAAAAAAAAACCTTACGTAAGTCGAATTGGCGTAAGGCGAAAAAACAAATTACTAATTATTTAAAAAAAGATTTTTTGAGCGTTCCCAGACCCAATGTTGATGATGGTATGTTAGGCTGAATTATCGGGGGAAAGGGGTGGTGGGAAGTACAGGAGACTTGTGTGTGTGTGAAAGAAAGAGTGTATCCTCAGTCTTTTCCACGCTGTAGGAAAACAAACGAAATACAACAAGTCTGATGAGTCACCCAATAAAAACCGTCGCATAACCAACGTCTTCCAGCATCATGCCATGTAGGGGTGATCAATAAAAAGTTAGGAAAAGGGGTGATCAATCCATGAGTTACTTCTCCCGTTTTTTGTTGGGCAGTGATCACTAAAATATTTGAATTATCTAAAAACAAGCATGAATGCTGCTGGACACAAACTAAGGGATCCACTTAGCATAGACTTATATTGTATATTGAACCCCAGCCAATTAAAAACTTATTTAGAGTCGGGGTGAAAAAAGCGTTTTTCTAGATATAAAAGAGTAAATGTTGAAATTTTCAGCCTTATGGCCCCATTGATGCGGTCTGTACGCATTATCCGTGCATACATAGCCAGTCAACCAAGGTTGGGTCATAGGAGGTAAGAGAAACTGGGAAAGAGAGGAAGGGGGTGCGAGCTGCCTTTATAGCGTCTCACTATGGACATCGCGACTCAACATGGGTCCCTCGAGATCACATGCGCAACCGAGGCCGGTAGAATATTAGATGGAGGGACGAGCTAGACAAATTCAGAAAGTACTGGCTCCGCGATGTCCATGATAGAGAAGTGTGGCGAATCCTGGGGAAGGTCTATGTCCAACGACGGACGTTGAAAGACTGATGATGATGATGATGATGATAACTGCAAAACCAATGTTTACTGTTTGTCCACACAATATCTTCAAAAGTTCTCAATGAATTTCAATGACATTTTGTGGAAGGTTGAGCCATGGGCTAAGAAGTTATTGAATTTTGGTGCGATTAAAGGGATTTGTTTGATTAACTGATATTTTTCGTGAAGATATAGTTCTATACGTGGAAAATCGAAAAAGTTATCTTCTCTTCATCGTAGCTATATATGGACTGATTTTCATTGAATTCTTAGTTGGTGTACGGCGTTGGCTGAGAGATATGCGCTCTCTGAGTGCTTTCTAACTTGATTCCCTCAATAAAACTAAAGTAGCCTTCGGTCTGTAGAGCGCAGGGTAAATTTGTTGAGGGGGTAAAATAACGTCTTCGACGCCGGGAAATACGATCATCGCGTTACGCCCAACCTATTTTCAGATATCTTCGGCTGGTTACTCTGGGGAGCTCTCTGACTAATTTGATTCACTGATTATTATGAGCAGATTGAAAACCTTATCCTTTTTCATTAACGTATCTACCCGCTAGCCCACGAGAGCAAGATGTGACATAAGGTCTGTTTAATGCAGGGTCACGAAAGATCGTTCCGGTCCTCGCGTCTGGTGTTGCAAAGGCGTCAGGGCGGGCCCAGCTCTTTTTTCCCCCCTGGTGCAATGAGAAGGAGCTGTAATGGGACTCTGACAGATCCCCCCCGAGATTGGGCAAGGTAATTTTTTGAGGCCACATGACGAATCCTAGGTCTCTGCGCTCGGCAATACCTAACTCCAGTAAACCCGTCATCGGCTACGGTGTTACACACATGCAAAGCTATTTTAGAATGCACTGCAAGTAGATTTTCAACGGTGAGGGTTATGCGAATAACCCCATTCCGTGTTTGGTTTCCTGGATTCAACATAGGCTCTTAATGTCATGAGCACTCGAGTCTAGTTCGGTGGTTCTCAACCTTCTTTTTCCCATGGCACCCACTTCACCAAATTTTAGAATGTGATTCTCCCCTTCTAAGATTTTATTTACTCAAAAGGTGCATTCCAACTAATTTGCGTATGATATTGAAGATCTTATTTTTCTATATTTACCCCAAAACATTTATTAAGATTAATTCTGAAAAGGAGAAGTAATTATTTAACTATACTAACAGTTCCAAAAGATCAATATTCCAACAGTTTTATTTACACAAGTTTGAGGCCTTTTTTCCCCTTTCAAATCTCTGGTGAATATATTTCACTTGATTCGTATTTGACATCTGCCAACGAAGATGGGGAGGTATAAGTATTTGGTCGTGTCTGTGTTTCCGTCAACACAATATCTTCAAAATACTTGATGGATTTAAAAAAAAAATTGTGGAGAAGTAGGCAATAAGCTACAGAAGAAGTGAGCAAATTTTGGGGTTGGATCCATGCACAATTACTTCCCCCTGACAGTGCTTTCTAGTTTAAAACGAATAGAGTCACATGTACAATTAGCAAGTACTCTAAGAGTGCATACCTCCTGGAAATGCCATGGACAGGGGAAGCAACTATTTAATCACACACCCCATAATCCATTGTCCACTCACCCATAAAACTTCATTGGAATTCATTGAGAACTTTCGGAGATATCGTGTGGACGGACATGAACTTTCGGCGATATTATGCGATGTGGATATATGAATACAGTGTGAAGGACGTAATTGTGCATGGATCCGCCCTCAAATTTGATCACTTCTTCGTCCCATTTCGCAGTAAAAAAAATCATTGAAATCCATTGGGTACTTTTGAAGATATCGTGTGGGCAAAAGACAGAAAGACGAGACCGAATACATAAACCTCTTCGACTTCGGTGGTTGAGTCGATAATTTCATTAAACTTGCTTAATACCTAAACTTTCCTCAAGTTGAGCCGCTCCACCCATCCCAGTTGTCACGGGTTAGACAAAGGTACTAACGTTCTTACTAGCTGGGCCGCGTCTTACTCATTTTACAAGGGTTTTTAAGTAACGGCTATTTTTACCGTTCCATTCGTAAGTTTGCACTGAACAGGTGTCAGTTGGTAGAGTGAGTGCGGAGGGTAGGGACTAGATTGGTGGGGTGGAAGAAGAATCGACTCTGACAGAGGCAAGGTCAACGAGTGAAGCGACAGTCGTGCGGTGGGGGACGAGGCCCAGGGGTTAAGTGTTGGTCGGAGAGGGGAATAAATTACTGACTCTGCTGTCGGCCCTGTCATCTCTGTACGAAACGAGTTACGACTAAGAAACTTGTTACCTTCTCCGGGTGGTAGGGCCATCTCGATTACACACGCGCTATCTTGGACCCGTGCACAAATATCTGCGAGACCAATGTTGCCAACTTGAATTTGTTTTTGTTTTTACGGCTAAAGCTGTTCTGAAAATTGGCTAAGATCGGCAAAATCTTTTCCTCTGTCGTCTAACATCATGGCTCAAAATGATACTTGTTCAAAGTCCGATTATCAAATAAATAACAATATACTAAGACTACAGAACTAATTATCAATAAAATTGTAGTTTTATTTTATTAAACCTACCAGATTTGTAGTGGATTTGCTACAAACAACTTTAGTATCTGACCCCAAAACTATTCTCTGAGCAAAAGTCTCCGTTGAAATTCGTTTTATCGATCATAAGTGAAGAATGATGAGATTTATGATCAGATATTTCTCTGATGTCGTCGGCTAAAATGTGTTCCAAGTCAGCTTTAAGATGAAATTCAGTTTGCTATTTTTTTTTTTTTCAAGTGGTCAGATTTTCGGCCATCTGCAATCGCAGATTTATATCGACTACTTTCGGGGGGAATCGGCTAGATTTAGCCGAAAAATGGCTATTTTGGCATCCCTCTGGGACTGCCTGCTTTTCTTTCTTTCTCTCCCTCTTCGTCTCTCTGTCTCTCTCTCTCTCTCTGTGGTATCTCTTTGTTATTCGTCCTTCCCACACCCTCTGTTCTCTATGTCTACCTATGTTCCCCATCTCTTTCCCTTCTTCCTCCGATTCGTCTATTTCCCACCTTTCTCTGCCTCTGTCATTATTCGTCTTTCTTTCCCCCTCTGTCTCTCTCTCATTATCTCTGAACTCTCATTACTCATCCCCCTTCTCTCCCCTTAACCTTTCTCTTGTTACTTTCTCCCAGTTGGCCTTGTGGTGTCGTATATATCTTATTTTGAAACCTTACCCTAGGTCCTTTGAGTATGTATGGCAAATTTGATTGAACCAATCAGACTTTTTAGCATTATATAGAAAATAGATCGAATTCAGCACAAAGACTCCACATTTTTTGCGGAAGGGGAAACCATACGACAATTTTACACACATATAGCCTGTTCGAGTCAACTCAGTTGGTGTAATATTGGTTAGCACGTCTGCCTCCCACAGAAGAATGCAGGCTTCTGTGTTACACGCCATTTCAGATAGCGGGGAAAACCTGTACTAATGTAGGTCTTTCGTAAAAACGAAGAGGCGTAAAGCGAACTCACGAAAGGCGAGAGATATCTGTATATACACTTACGTCATTTTTGCAGCCTAACTTTTTCCATTAGTACAGAGCAAGCTCTTTCAAATCAACCGAACAATTGGTAAATTCTAATTGTCCTTGTGGTGTTGTATATATTTTATTTTGAAACTTCCCCAAAAGTCCTATGAGTGGCTACATATGGTGAATTTGGTTGAGCGAATCAGACTTTCAGTAGAAATAGATGAAAATCATTTTTTTTTTTTTTTTCAAATACTTTTACCTTCATCTGATTTTTATTAGTTTTTTTTATTACTACTTTTGTTGATACCGATTATTATTACCCTTTGGGTGTGAGTGAATATTGTTTGCTCGAAAAATACATAAGCCGTAGGTGAGGTTCCAGTCCGCATCCTCTCGTAGGAGCACCGTTTTTAAAAAAAAAAAAAACAATGATTCATAATACTTCGTCCAAAAGAAAAAAAATGAAAAATGATGGAAATGTCCATTATTATCGGGATGAGGGCAAAATGGTAAACCCAGAAACCATATACACATTCTGCACACATAAACAGGGTATTTGGCGCCTACTATAACCATTTTAGGCACTTAGGAAAGTCAAGTGGTTCATCTGAAAACTGACTATTGTAGAATGATATAATCATTTCTCTCTCTCTCTCTCTCTCTCTCTCTCTCTCTCTGTCTCTCTGTCTCTCTCTTTAATATGATCTTCATACCTCATTAATTTCTATCCCCTCCCCTATATCTCTCTGCATGTGGTTTCTCGTTTATACGCGCCCTCTTCCTCTCTTACATGTTCACACGCTCTCTCTCTCTCTCTCTCACGTCTATGTCCACACGCTCTCACTCACGTCCATACGCTCCTACTCGCGTCCACACATCCCCTCTCTTCTTCCCTGTGCCTGCTTAATCCCCTCTCTCTTTATCATTATTTGTTCTCATTGTGTTTCCACGCCACTAGTTCGTGGTGGCTTTCACTGGAGATCGTGTCTTCTTCAGATTTTCAATTCTTCCATCCAGGCCAGAGCCCGTTCTAAAGGTGCCTGTTTGGAAGTGGCTGGACTTTATTCTGTGTGGAGCATAAAATGTCATGTAATATAATTCCCCCCCCCCCGTTGTACAAAAAGCATGTCCGTTACTTCTCTTCAATGTTACTAATTTAGGTATAAAATATCTAAATTTTGATAATTAAAAAGAGCGGAAGTCAAGGGAGATAATTAATAGTAACTATGAAGAAAGATCTATAATCTTTGATTTTTTTTTTTGTCTATTATCAATAGATTTCCCAAGAACTGCCGATCCAAAAAACTTCACATTCAACACTGCACTGCCTTGCCTATTATGTTGATAAATTTTCAAAAAAGTTATGAAGGCACAATCAAAGAGTAAGTTACTTCTCTCGCCTTTTCTTGGATCACTAAAATGTCTGAATTTTGAAGAAAAAAAAAGAAAAGAAAAAGAGAGCATAGACATTGCTGGACACAAACCGAGACCTATTTAGCACAAACTTACATTGTAAATTGATCCCCCACCCCAAAAAAACAACTTGGGGGGGGGGGTATTGAATAACAACAAGAAAAATTTTTTTGCAGTCATCATCAGTCTTTTATTGTCTGTCATTGGACATGGACTTCCCTCAGGATTTGCCTGATCTCTTAATCATGGATGTCACGGAGCCAATACTTTCTGAACTTGTCTAATTCGTCTCTCTATCTGGTTTCACATGGGATCCCTGGGGGTCCATGTTGAGAATCATGATGTCCATCAAGTAGTAAATGTGTACATGTTCGGTCCTCTAGCTCCATTGGCTCGAACTGAAGAAAACTATGTTGAAAGTTTTGGTGGAAGGTTTCTAACATCATTGATACGAATTAGACTTAGATTTACTCGTCTCTTCATGAGACCAAATTTGAGACCAGGTCTCGTTTAATCTAGTGGACAAGAACAAAAATTGTATACAGTGTCACAAAGGCTCCACTTTTAGTGCAATGGTGAGGTGTTGCCCTTGGCAATTGATTCTCCAAGCCCAGATTATTGGTAGGTATGATACACGCTAAAAACATCAAAGCTCAATTCTCAAAAGTTCAGATCAATTTTTCTTCAGCTTTTTCAAACTTCCGTCCCTTTTTTAGAACACATATTTCATCCTTAAAGTCTGTCAAAAATGATACATGGAATATAAAATTTGTGTTCTTGGCTCTTTACCCCCTCACTAGCCTTCATCTTACAACACCCTTACCTCTGCCTGGCTCCCAATGCCCTTAAGTGGGTGGTAGCATCCATTTCGGAAATTACTGGTTTATATCCTTTGCTCTGCTAACTCATTAAGGTTTGGGGTTTTTCAAGGGTTACAAAATAAGAATACAATGGATGGATTTAAGTTTTTTTAGTTAGACTTAATTTTTTAAGAAACCCTGGGAAGTCATACATCATTTTGTAGCTTAATAAGGTATAGATTTCATGTATGGCAGATATGATAGTCATCTGACCTCATTATGTATTAAAGTAACCGACATATTCAAAATGGTCATGAAATTTAAAGAGCATCCATGCGTGTTCTCAGCCTGAATGAGTTTAAGGATCCATCCGCGTCATGTGCAAATACCAAAGTCTGGTCTTTCTCACGCTTTACAATGATGTTTGTTTTGTTGCTTGGGGAATCAAATGGTCCAGTAAATAGAAATACCCCTCCTCTCCATAAAGGCGTGTCATATGTACTGACACGAGCAGTTGAGCTACGGAAGTGAAATGTGTTCGATTTCGGAAGATATGTAAGACTTGTCAGTTAGAGAGAGCCATTTACCAATAACTTGGTGGTGATTTCAAATCATGGTTGGGAAATGTCAATTTTATATATCGCTTTGATTTAATAGGAAGGATCAAACAAACAGCGGAGAGCTTACTCTCCTAGATTAGGTGAGGATTGTTGTTGTTATGGTAAGAGAACTAAGTCAACTGCTGCCTCTGACATTTGGCTGGGGTTTGACAGTTATAGTTTAAACAACTCCTCTAGTAGAATTAATTCAAGGAGTTTTTTTGTCTGATTAAATACCTTATTGCTATTTGTGTTGTTCACAGGACATTTCGGTTGGTCCATTCTACAGCCTTCTTCAGGTGTACTAGCTGATTGTGATGGTGGTAAACAATTTTTCTCCAATGGTAACAACGCGACCATCAAATTCAGATGGTGGACCTGAAAAAGGCTGTAGAATGGAAGGCTGGAATGTAGTATTAATACAAACAAGAACTTGAATTGTCTAAAAAGAACTCTTTGAATTTCAATGACCCAACACAAAAGTATCTTGATAAAATTCAGTCAAGAACCAGCAACATTTGGTTACAAACATTGCTCCTATCTGTTCTTCCATGTAGGCTCCTTTCTGCCCACAATGAATTTCTCTCTCTTGTGTTTAACCATTGGCCCTTTGCCTCTTTCTCCCTTCTCATTCCCCCTCCATCTATTTCTATGCCATTCCTCTCTTTCTTCTGTGCTACTCTCTCTCTCATCACCCTCTCTGTACCACTCCTCCTCCCTTCTCTTCCTCCATCCTTCCTCTTCTCTCCCTCTGCATTACTCTTCTTGCCCCATTTCCTCCCCCATGGCACTTCTTCTCCCCCTCTATGCCTCTCTTCCTCACCCTCTGTGCTAGCCCTTTTCTCCCTCTGTGCCACTCTTGCTCCCCTATGTTCCCTCTGTGCCACTCTTGCTCCCCTACGTTCTCTCTGTGCCACTCTTGCTCCCCTACGTTCCCTCTGTGCTACTCTTGCTCCCCTACGTTCCCTCTGTGCTACTCTTGCTCCCCTACGTTCCCTCTGTGCTACTCTTGCTCCCCTACGTTCCCTCTGTGCCACTCTTGCTCCCCTACGTTCCCTCTGTGCCACTCTTGCTCCCCTACGTTCCCTCTGTGCCACTCTTGCTCCCCTACGTTCCCTCTGTGCCACTCTTGCTCCCCTACGTTCCCTCTGTGCCACTCTTGCTCCCCTACGTTCCCTCTGTGCCACTCTTGCTCCCCTACGTTCTCTCTGTGCCACTCTTGCTCCCCTACGTTCCCTCTGTTCAACTTTCTCTCTCTCTTCCTCTCTATCTATATAACTCTTCCTTTCTCCTTTTCTCTCCCTCCTTGCCATTCTTCCATCCTTTCTCTCAACCCGATCTACCTTCCCTTTGTGCCCCTCTACATCCCCATCTCTCTCCCTGTACCACTCTTCACCTCCCCCTCTATCACTCTTCCTCCTTAGCTATCCCCCTCTCTCTTCACTCTCTCGGTGTTCACTGAGTCATTCATAACTTATTTAATATCACAACTTGTCCAACTGATCAGGCAGGTCCACATTTCTGACAGTGTTGGGCGTTGGATGTAGATTCATTTTTGCACCTTTTTAGGTATTGCAGACATTTTTTATCTTGCGGAATCTACCAACCTGAGAATGTGGAGTATGAGGATGTTTTGCCCCTAAGCCAAAAAATGTCAGCTTATAAACAGAATGTTTGTATGTATCATTGTTTTCAGTTTATGTCTGCATAGATGTGGTCATGGCGTTAAGAACACGATGGCAATTGTTGATAAGGCCCATGTCCAACTTGCCAGGCCTGTTGAAGCTTTGTCCTAATTACAATACCTATCATCCCCTTTGTCTCCCATCTAGGTACTGACCAGGCTCAGTATTGCTTAACTACAGTGATCATTGTTCTTGCTTGCAGCTCCTGGTATCCCTTTGGTCATCCATCTAGGAACTGGCCAGGTTTAGTGTCGCTCAAGTACATTATTCTGCTTACAGCACCTGGTACCCCCTTGGTTGTCCATCAAAGTACTGACCAGGCTCAACATTGCTTAACTACAGTGATCATTGTCCTTGCTTGCAGAACCTGGTATCTCTTTTGTCACCCATGTTGGTACTGGCTTGGCTCAGTGTTGCTTGA
This sequence comes from Thysanoteuthis rhombus, assembly GCA_963457665.1. Lineage (NCBI taxonomy): Eukaryota > Metazoa > Mollusca > Cephalopoda > Oegopsida > Thysanoteuthidae > Thysanoteuthis > Thysanoteuthis major. The sequence goes on along the minus strand of OY735239.1, from coordinate 11,969,727 downwards.
CTACATTGTTCTGCTCACAGCACCTGGTATGCCTTTGGTCACTCATCTAGATATTGACTTCGCTTGGCATTGCTTAATTACAGTGATCTTAATTATGAGAATCAGTGTATCAAACATTATTTAGCCGTGACCCCTTAGCTTCGTGGAGGGGTTCATCAATCCTTGTCCTTGTGCTGAGTGCTTTGCAGAGAAGAATTGAATACCATTTTTCAAAGTCTTTGGTATAATTAAGTGGAGGATTAAACCACGGACTAGTTCTCAACCAGTGGGCCACAGTGATTGGTACCTTCCATTTATGTGGATTAACATGCTGGTTACTCAATGTTTTTCAAACTTTTTTCTGGCTGTGGCCCCAAACAGAATTTTTTAGGCCTGGCAAACCTTAGAGTTGTTGGATGATTTCAATGTTTTACTTGGTAAATTGAACAACCGTAGCCACCAAAGGTGGTAAAGTGTTCTATCTTTTTTTTTTTTTTTTTTTTTATATGCATGTGTTCATGTGTTCTTGCGCTCCTGGCCGTATCATTTTGTCTACAGACTTGAAAATTAGCATCAGTACTCCACTAAGCTCCTTTTAATAGTTTCTTTGATTTTTGGAAAAAAAGCTTTTTTGACCTTTTTGAGGCCTTATTTTGACGGGTGTTGTTTATTAATAACATCTAGATTCTCCACTATCAAGGCACTTCTTTACTCTATTTTAGATATTTCCATGTGGGAAAGGCCAGTGATGTCATAGATAGAATTTATTCTGACTATATTTATTGTTTGATGGAATTTTTTTTGTGTGTGTGGTTTCAAATTTTGATGCTACGGTTGTTGGATTATTGACTGTGGTAGTGAGTTTTACTGAATTTTATTCTAATTTAATAATCAAGTACAAGTATTGATGTCCACCCAAATAGTGTAATGGTTAGCTTGTCTGATTCATATGTAGATAATCTTGGGTTCGATTCCTGGTATCAGTGAAGAGTGTGGAAATCTCATCATGAGGACAAATTTCTCTGTAGACTCAGTTGCTAATTGAGTACATCCTAAGCTGTATGATTAGGGTGGAGGTATCCCTTCAGTGGACTTTCATCCTGCCTAGGGGGTGGTCATAAAAATTTGCAAGTATAAAGTCCTGACGTGGAACTTGCAATGATCACTAAGCTGATGCATGGAAAAGAGACTGGGACTTTGTTCCCCCTCCATCTCTTTCTCTGCCACTCCTCTTCTCTCTATGTGCCACTCTTCCTCTGTTCTCTCCTCTCCCTCTCTGTACTACTATTCATCCCTTCCCTTTCTCCATCCTACTCTTCCTCGCACCATGCTACTCTTCCTTCCTCTTTTTCTCTCCCTCTGTGCTGCTCTTCCTTCCTTCTTTTCTCTCCCTCTGTGCTGCTCTTCCCTCCTCTTCCTTCCTCCCACCTTTTCTCTCCCTCTGTGCTACTCTTCCTTCTTCTTTTTCTCTCCCTCTGTGCTACTCTTCTTTCCTCCTTTTCTCTCCCTCAGTGCTACTCTTTCCTCCACCTTTTTTCTCGCTCTGAGCTACTCTTCCTCCCTCCTTTTCTCTCAACCTGTATCTCTCTTCACCCTTTCTCTCAACTTGTGCTACCCTCCCTCTGTGCTCCTCTTTCCCCTCATCTCTCTCCCTGTGCCACTCTTCATTTCCCCCTATATCACTCTTCCTCCCTAGCTATCCCTCTCCTTCTCAACTCTGTTAGTGTTCACTGAGTCAAGCCCCATTAGGAGTTGTCTCTTAAGAGATAAAACCTTCATCTTTGCCTTTTAAGTATTGAATGTGAACTGACTGAAATATGATTAGAGTTTTGATACATTTGCAGAGGCTTTATCATTCACAACTATTCCTGATCCTAAGTCTCAATGATGTTCTATATTCCGAAGTTGTGACATGAAGCCCGAAGTGTCGAGGAGCCAAATCTTGGCAGAACTGGATGTTGCGATGCTTTGTCAAAATACTCAGCACGGGAAGTGAAGAATGGGTAGATTTGGTCAATGGCATCCCTTCGTTAACTGAGTAACCCCACATGACATACAGAACCCTAGCTACACAGCTTGTACTGACTGAATAGCCCTAATTTTTAGAATAGAACATGCACCATTACACTAGCTAAAAAGCTTATGCTAGCCTAGGCCTGCTTACGTACCAACATCAACTGCCCACTATTGTCAATCTGCAATCTACTGGGCTGGCCATGTTGCAAGATTGGCAGACAATCGATAGACATCACGACTCATAACATGGATTCCCCGAGACCACACGCGCAACCGAGGCCGGCAAAATGTTAGATGGAGAGACAAGCTAGACAAGTTCAGGAAGTACTGGCTCCGTGACGCCCATGATAGAGAAGTGTGGCAAATCCTGGGGAAGGTCTATGTCCAACGACGGACACTAAAAGACTGATGATGATGAATGTAGAAAGTATACTTTTGATACAAAATAAAAAAATATTGTACAAGTACCGTTTGTATTACAGTATAGTTATATACATTTACATTTTAAAAAAGCCTCTATGTCTACTCGTGTCTATTACATCCCATTTGCAGATTAAGGTTTTCAGCTCTATTGAAACTTTATGGGACCTTGGACATATATGCAACCACGCATTAAACAGAAGAATGTTGAGTGACTGACTACTCGAGATATTAAAAGATAATGCTGTCAATTTCTCAAGATTTAGGGCCATCTAATCCTAAAAACTTGGCCTTGCAAATCCTATAAATAAGACAATGTAAACTTTCTACTTTTTACCAACCAAGTAAGTCCTATAATTGTTAAGGGGTAGACTTTATATGTGTGTTTGGCTTTTTTTTCTTTCTTTCCTGAACAGCTCTTGTTTTCTCTCTTTCTCTTGTTTTCTTTCATTCTGTCTCTCTTCCTCTTCTCTATCTGTGACTGTATCTACGCATCTCTCTCTTTTCTTGTCTCTCTTTTTTGTTTCTCTTTCACTTTTTTCCTCTCCTTTTTCTCTCTTTCTTCCTTTCTCTCCTCTCTTTCCCTTTCTCTCTTTCATTGTCTCTTTTTTCTGTCTTTTTCTCACTTTCTGTCATTGTTGCTCTTTCTTCTGCTCTCTCTCTCTCTCTCCCACATTTTTCTTTATTCCTTCCTTTCTGCTTTTTCTCGTTTCCTTTCTTCCTCCTGTGTGTGTGTGTGTGTGTGTGTCTTTCTCTTTCATTCTGTCCCTCTCTCTTTCATTCTGTCTCTTTCTTTTTCTTTCATCTGTCTCTCTCTCTCTCTCCCTTTTTTTCCCTCCTTTTCTTCCTCTCTCTCTCTTCTAATCTCTCTCCTACTATATTTGTCTATTCGGAGAATGCTAATTCACAACCACTCCCAATCCTAAACACCCGGGTATTTGTGCTAATTAACACATCTGAGCCAACCACCCAAGCAGCTTCTGTTCTCACCCATTGGCATTTTTAGCTTAGACTCACCAAAGCTGTCCAGTAGGAAACTAATTGTTTGCTTTTACTTACATACTTACCAAGACATGTCCCTTTTTATACCTATCTCTCTTCATACCTACTTCAATGGACTTGTTAGAAACCGTCAACCAAAATTGTCTGAATAGTTTCTCCAGTTTTTAAGTGATTCTAGCTTGCTGAAAATTTCAACATTCACTCATTGTTTCATCATGAACTTTTTTTTCACCCCCCCTTTATTGGGGGGGGATTTACAATGTAAGTTTATCTTGAATTGGTCGTTTAGTTAGTGTATGCTAGCACTCATGTTTGAACACGTGATCACTGCTCAACAAAAGGTGAGAGAAGTAACCAATTCATTGATTACCCCTTCTTCCAATTTTTTCAATTGATCACCCCCAACATGGCTTGGTGACAAAAGACATTGGTGAATTGTATCTTTTAAGTGATTAGCCAGTCCTGTTTTGATTGCAAATCTCTAACCTTCGACTTCTTTAGAAAGAAGGAAATCTCTCAGTGTCATGTTTGCCCACACTGGAAAAAAATATTTGTGTTCCACCATATATCAAAGATAAGAAAAGTCTTTTGATTATAAGTGATGTTTGGATAATCAAAGAAAATGGATGTCATTCTTGAAGCTCTAAGAAAGAACATTTTTGTGTTAGTTTTAGCAGATGGAATAGAAAAAAAATAGCGGCTTTTTAATTGTCCAATCTAAAAAAAAAATATCCAATTGTCTCTGTTTTCTTGCCAAGGGAATCAGTTGAGTGATTTGTGAAGTATCCTGCGTTTCTTTGACTGCAACAAGTACACGAACGAGTATATTTGTGGGCATCTCCTTCCGGTGGGCCAATAGTTGAGGATGCATCGGCCTACACGTTTGACCGTGGATAGCCACGATGTCTAATGGTTTCATTAAATGTGTCCCAAAGTGAGAAAAATATTGTTCCATGGATTAGGTTATGTATGAAATTTTGCTTTTTGAATAGATTTAATCAAAATATGACCCATTTGAAACAATAACCTTTTTCTAACAATCCTCTAATGGTATTAGGTCGTTATTTATGAAATGTTGTTTTTTCTTTTGTGATATGAAGGATGATATAAACAACGGTAAATATTCAATCAAAATAAGACTCATTTGAAGCAATAACCTTTTTAATGATCGTCCAATGACGTTGGATTGTTATAGATAGTTTTTTGAATAGTTAGATGAAGGATGATTTAAACGACACAAAATGGTAAATACCTAATCAAAATGTAACCCATTTTAGGCAAAAACCTTTTTTCATTGATCTTCAAATGATAACATACCATCTCTATGAAATTCTTCACATTCAGTGACAACAAATTCAGTAAGAGTACAAATTATGGCTCCCTATTATTGAACTTTTTACTACGGATATAAAGTTCAAAATGCTTGATAAAATTGCATTGTTAATTGAACCCCCACCAGGAACCCTTTAGGGGAGGGAATTTTCAAAAAACAAAAAGTCTTTTTTTTTTTTTCAGACTTGAGAGTAAATATTTGATTTTTCTGATTTGTAGCTCTGTTAGCATGGCTTGCGCACTTGGCACATACATATATAGATAGCCAGCCAGAATCCCTTAAAAACTGAAGAAACCTATGTTAACAGTTCTGGTTGATGGTTTCTAAAATATATATATATATATATATATATATATATATGTGTGTGTGTGTCAGATAGGTAGAGGTCACTATAATTAGGCTTCTACCTATTTAAATAAGATTATTAAGCAACAACTTCTTTTCTATGTCATGGGTAAATGTTTACTCAATATAATACTGGGTCGAGGGTATGAAGTTGTTTATGTTACTTATGAATACATGAATTCTGTTTTGTTGAACCCTTACTGAATTTTGACTTTATTTTCCTCACCTAACAATAATAATTTCAGATTTGCGGTCAAGACTAAAAACATGGATAGAGAGAGAGAGAGAGATTGATTTTATTCCTATATCATCAATCAATAAAAGGAAGAGAGAAAGAAAAAGAAAGAAAGAGACGAAGAGAAAATAAAAAGCTATGGACATCAGTTTTCAGTAAATATCTGTATTGCCTCAAATTATATCTAAAATTATCTAGATTTTCATGCCATCTATCTGGAAAAATATCTAGATGCTATCTTATTAAGTCCTCTACCATGGCTAAATTCAAAGGTCTTTTTTTAGTTAAAGGAAAAATGGTTTTACGACAGTCAAAATCTTTTGAAGCTTATAAGCTTCTATCAAGAGTGAACTTTGACCCTAAAGCAGTGAGTGTTGTCCATTTTGATATCATCAAACATGCATCTACTCAAAGTAATAAGCAAAACTTCACGTAAGGACCCTTTATTGTGATTTTTACAAATCCACTCTAAGTCATTGGGTATAAAATTTGTAAGATTTGTGGATACTAAGTCAAGAGCCTAGTTACCAACATGGCTGGTTACAGTATGTATCAAACTTACGAATGATTTACAATGGTTATTTGAAGGACTACCACTCTTCGAAGCCCCGTGAACTGTCCTTACTGAGCCCCAGTAGATGGACACCAAAGCTGTCAAAATAAGTTTCTTCAGTTTTCAAGTTGATCTGGCTGGATGGCTGGCTAACTGGCTAGCTTGCTATGTATATATGTATCATGTGTACAGGCCATACCAATGGAGGTAATGGGCTGAAAAAATATGCTCCTTATTGTGTCTAGGAACAAACTTTTTTTTTGTTTTTGTCTTTTGAAAATTTTGCCCCTAAATAGGTTTTTAGGACGGGGGTAAAAAAATGGAGTAAGTTCACACTAAATTGATCCCTTTGTTTGTGCCTGCTTGTTTATTGAAAATTCAGACTTGAAGTGATCCGTGTCAAGAGAAAAGGCAAGAGAAGTAACTTTTTCATCGATCACCCCTTTTTTTCAATTGATCACCTCCAACATAGCATGCTGCCCAAAGATATTTATATTTTTCATGGCACATTTGTTTGATTTCTTCCAATGTGGCCTTTTAGGATTTCTGTTAAATCCTCCTGTGTGTCATGTGTAAAAAGGGAGTTTTAACAATTCAAAATGTTGGATACATGAGTAGAATCATCTATGAAAAAAAAGGCCAGACAATAAGATGAATGATTTTCAAGGACTACCGCTCACTGCAATCCATCCAAGTCACATAAGTATCCACATTGAGATTCAGTAGACAGTCCCCTAGTCATAATACCGGCACAATGGTTACAGTGTAACATTTGAAAAGTTGTTCAACAATACCTTGAATAGTGTGGTTGTATGGTCAAGGTATAGCGATACAAATTAATGTAAGTAGGTATAAGCTGGAAACATAAACTTATTAAATCATGATAAGACTTTGAACAGTGTGGTTTTGAACTGTACAGTATAGAATTGAATTGTTCACAAGGCTATTTGGAGTCAGAGTGGGTTTTGATGTAGCACAGTTGAGGTTATCATTGTGCAAATTAATGGAACTAAATATGAACTGAAAAGAAACACACATTGAATTATAATTATGACGTAAACAGTGCGTTTTTTTTAAATAGGGTTGCCAATTTGGCACTTTTCATACTAAATTCAACATACTTCTTCTTTTGGCAGGGCAAAAAAGAGTTAAATTAGCACAGACATGCTTAAACAATTTAGCTATTCTTTGACGTGTTTTTGACCACTTTTAGCATCTTTTTGGTGGGTTTTTACCATTTTTGAAAATTTAGTGTCAGATATGTAGAGTTCACCTTAAACAGTGCAGTTTTTTGAAAGTATGGTTGCCAATTTGGCACTTTCTATATTAAATTCAACATACTTCTTCTTTTGGCAGGGCAAAAAAGAGTTAAATTAGCACAGACATGCTTAAATAATTTAGCTATTCTTTGACGTGTTTTTGACCACTTTTAGCATTTTTTTTGGTGGGTTTTGACCATTTTTGAAAATTTAGTCTCAGATATGTAGAATTCACTGTTGGTTTTTTATTTGCAGGCATGTCCATGAAGAACCCAATGTCTTTAGCAGAAGTTCTGCCATTGTTTCCGTAATTATTTGCAGTATTGTCAAAAAGGTGAAAAGGAGAATAATTAATTAGGGTTTGTTTGTTAAAGTCATTAACCTGTAGCACCACACCCCCATCTCTCTTGGAATTCCTGGCACTTTGATGCTTTGAAGATTTACTTATGAACATAATTAGATAAACACATTTTTTCTCTCTCTTACGATTAGAAACCGTCAACCAAAACTGTAAACACTTGTTTCCTCCAGTTTTTATGTTGGTCTGGCTGGCTAGTACGTTTCCTGTTTAGACAGAACAAAAATTCAAAATTTAGCTCTATTTTTAGCCAATTTTTAGCGGTTTATTTTCTGGTATCTCAATCAATCTTTAGCCATTTCCAAGCCATTTTAGTCAAATCTAGACACTTTTAGCTATGAAAAGTTTTAGCCTGTCGATGCTTTTTCAAGGTCAATTTAGTGTGATAATTTTTCGAGTTGGCAACACTGAATGAATGAGATATTCATACAGGCTGAACTAATGGAGCTAGAAGGCTGAATATTTAAACATTAACTCTTTATCATGTCTAGAATTTTCTTTTACCCCCCCCCCGTTTAATTTTTTCCCCTCCTCCTGGTTTTTAGTGGGGGGGGGGTCGATTCACAATATAAGTTTTGGTTAGATTGATCCCTCAGTTTGTGTCCGGCAGTATTCACGCTTGTTCTTTGAAAATTCAGACGTTTTTAGTGATCACTATCCAACAAGAAGCTTGAGAAGTAACTTATTCATTGATCACCCCCATCAGGACATGCCGCCAAAAGACATTGATCATGTGACGATTACTACTAAGTGACCTACCAGACTTGTTATCTTCTTTTGATCTATGGGGGGAAAATGGCTGCTGGATTGTTCAGGTCTTTTTAGACATCTATATCACCATCACTGACTGACATACCAAAATGTGAGTTACGTCCCTTGCTCAGTGTTGACAGTTTGAATGTTTCTTCATCTAAATCTACATGTTTTTGGTTGCATCTTGGTGTCAGAAATTGCGATTCAGATGGTTTTTAATGGAATAAATGATATTTCCATTTAATTTAAGGTAATAAGATGAATAATATTTTGATAAAATAAATGTTAGATTAAAATCACTTTTAACTCATCTATGATACCTAATATATTTCCAAGATTTTAGGTGTATACATACATATATATATATATATATATATATATATATATATATATATATATATATATATATATATATATATACATATATATCTTGAGAATTTAGATTGACTTTTTGCTCAATTTTCAGTGTGAGAAAGGAACAAGGTTTTTACTATTATCTTCTGCTGTTCTAGATTTACAAAAACCATCAGCCAAAACTGTCAATGTAAGTCTCTTTAGTTTCTTAGTGATTCTACCTGGCTGGCTGGCTCTATATGTAGATATGTATACAATCAAAATTATTGTGCACTTTTTCTTAAGTTGACTTATTTGATTTTTAAACCCAATTTAAGCTACAAAGATATTAACAGTAATATATGTTCTTGTGTATTTTGGATTCTGCATTTATTCTAGTATTCTGTATTCAAACCACTATTGACCTCATATGACCTCATCCTACTCCACAATGGCCACTGATCTCGGGTGAATTAGTATGCCCTTTTGAGACATCCTGTTTCCTACTGTGTGTAAACTTGACCTTGTTTATAATAACAGGTGACAACAACAGGTCTCAAATCAAACAAGTTATTCTTATAGTTGTGCTTGCTGTGTGTGCTCATCCATTATTGTCTGAATGGGATCTGTTGAAGATTTGAGCCAAAACAAAAGTGTTTAAGTGAAAGTTTATCTGAAAGATATCTTCTAAAGTTGCAATGAAGTTGCAAAAAAACAGGAATACCAAGAAGTGTTTTCAACATTGGGAAGAAACTGAAAAATATTGGAAATTTGTCTCCTCAGCAAATCAGAAGGCGTATTTCAACTCGATGACAAGACTAGATATTGGTTACAAAGAATAACGGCCAGTACCATCTAAGGACTTTGGAATTCCATTTTCCCTGCTGTTATTATATGTCCCTGGAATTTATATGTGCAACTTCACACATTGAAGCATCATCATCATTTAAACAAGCTTAAAAGTCAGACCATAGATGCACTAGTTTTTTTCTTGTGAGAAGATCTAGCAAGGGCAGTGTTGCCAACTTTATTTTCAAGTTTACTTAAAAAATTGAGTCTCACAAGCCTGAAAGTCAGACCATAGATGTGCTAGTTCTTTTCTTGCATGAAGATTTTGGAAGAGCAGTGTTACCAACTTTTATTTCAAATATGCATATAAAGTTGAGTATAGAAACATTTATATTCTCTCTCTATCTATCTATCTATCTATCTATCTATCTATATATATATATATATATATATATATATATATATATATATATATATATATATAATATAAGACTATATATGATCACAGACTGAACTAAGTCCCACACAACAGGGTGTTCCTAACAGAAAGGATCCCATTTTTTGCTCACAAAACTAAGCTCTTGATGGTGGACTTACGTTCTACAGTAAACTAATTACCATTAAGTGGTATACACACACGTACAAGTACACACTACTGGAGATGGGAATACGTCCATGTCTAGACCATCAATGAATACATTTATGGATAAATAAACTTTTTCGTACACTTTCACTTCTGAGTCTTTCTCACTTCAAATTATACATATATGTTTATATATATTTGTAAAATCTTGGAAATATATCTTATATTGAATGTGGCTTTGACCATCATCATTCATCTTATCCAAATATTATTGAAAATATTTATTTAAATCAAATGAAAATATTCATTTCATTACTATTAATTAAATAGAAATAGTACTTATTTCATTGAAAGATCTTCTGAATAGCAATTTCTGACTTCTGGATATAACCGAAATCATTTAGATTTAGATAAGAAATATCTAAATTGACAACACTGAGCAAGGGACATAACTCAGTGGTATCTAAATTGGTAATGCTGAGAAAGGGACATAACTAACATTTTGGTATGTCAGTTAGTGACAGCAATTGATGGTAGAGATGTTTTTTTTATCTGTTGTGAAAGAAATAAAAGATTTCTCCATTTGATGACGCTAATTTTTGTGGCCTCTCAGCGGGACAGTTGTTATTGATCCCTGCATTGATTGAAAGTAAAACTAACGATCTCTCACAACTACCTCCCGTCTCCGTCTCCTGAGTTCATGTGAACGGACTCCGAGTGAAGGTAGGGCAGGGATAATTCAGCCTTTTTTTTTGGCTTCAGATTTAGTTCAGCTTTTGTGTTAGAAACTGTCGACCGAGGTTTCTTCATTTTTCAATTTAGTCTGGCTGGCTGGCTAGATGGCTATAAATAAATCATGTGTTTAGGCCGTACCAATGAAGCTATAGGGCTGAAAATTTAAACATTTGCTCCTTATTATATCTACCAAAAAGGTCTTTTGTTTTGATTTTTTTTTTTTTTAATTTTCCTTTCTAGTTGGTTTTAATTGGAGAGGGTTCAATTTTCAATCTAAGTTTATCTTAAATTGATCCCTTACTTTATGTCCAGCAGCATTCATGCTGTTTTTGTTTTTTGATGTTTTTTTTAAATTTTTTTTTAGTGATCGCTACCCAACAAAAGTTGAAGTAACAAATATCATTGATCACTGTTTTCCAATTTCTTAATTGATCAACCCTAACATGGCATGCTGCCAAAAATCATTGATCACATGATGGTTTCTATTGTGTCACTAGCCTGGCTTGTATTTTATTGGATGTGTATTATATTGAATGAATGAGAAAAAAAGGAAATGAAAAGATTCCTGTATCTAAGACCTTCATTTATATATTAGGGACTGCGTATGATAAGTAACCTATGGACCATTTTTTAAAGGTCATGTTCAGTATTTTTAGAACTGCGACGCTCAGTTTTCATTTTCACTTTGAAGCTTGAACCCTCTATGTTATGGTTTATAAGATGCTCAACTTTGAAAGGAAAAAGTCTATGTTGTCCATACAAAAATGGTGAGTTTACGCCACTTCAGAATATGATACCTGATGCAACCTCCAGAGGAGCTGAAACCTGGAATCTTACCAGAAGATTGACCCTCAAAACTGATGAAAGAATCATGCATAGCATCGGATAGAGGAATCACAAGACAGCACAGTATATTAGAGAAGAAGCAGGAGTCAGAGATATCATGGAAACCATGAGAAATCTCAAATGGCAATGGGCTGATCATGTTGCAAGAATACCAGACAGCTACTGGATATCATGACTCACAATATGGATCCCTTGTGATCATATGTGATATTGTTGCTGGCAAAAAAAAAGAAAAAACAGTGTGATAATCCAGACAAGTTATGAAAGTACTGGCTCTGTGACGCCAACAATCAAGAAGTCTGGCAAATCTTGGAGAAGGTCTATGTCCAACGATGGTCGTTAAAATGCTGATGATGATATCAATATATATATATAACAACTTTTTATTACCTACTGTAGATCAATGAAATCTTGGCTCAAATCTTGGCTCAACTCCTAACAAATCTGAATCCTATTTGACTTTTTTGATTGTAGAGCTCAAGCCACCTCTCAATCCTCCCTTCTCCATCTTTTTGGAGTCTTAGTCAGGGTTGCCAATTAAGATTTTTTTTCTAGCTAGATCTAGCTCCTTTTTGGTGCATTTGGCTCTGACTTGGCTCTTAGCTCCTAATTTAGCTCCATTTCAATTTGTCCAACTTTTTTGAATATATTTTCTTATTTATGAAAATTATTAATGAATATTAGTTAGGTTTTAAGTTGTCCCACATGAAATAACTTTTTATGAAAGGAAATATACGCTAAGGTGACACCCACAGTTGTTCTGGCAATCTGTAAATTTTGAGCCAGAACTTTAACAGTTATCCTTGTATAAGTTTCCACAACATCCCCTAAATTCTCATCATCAATAACCGATTTACAACTACTTCCTATCTCTGTCACCATACAGATTATATGAAATAAACATTTCCCTACTGTTATTTGAAATCACAACCAAGGGTCATTATTAAGGCTGATAGATCCTGAAGGAAATTGGTAGAGCTAACATTACACTGTTTTTTTCTAAGCAAGCTCTTATTCCAAATGCAGAATTAATGTTCTCAAGATCTTGAACAGTATTTTTCACCGAGTTCGAACTTGTACAAAAACAATAATCTAATTTCCTCTGATGACAGCATCTTCTATCTCATAAATTCAAAAGAAAGCTTATGTTGTATAATCAGTCATATATGTATAACTACATTTTCTGTTTCAGAATTTGTTGAAATCACAAACAAAATCTTTAAAAAATGGCCGTTCCATATTGAATAACCTGATAAGATAGACATTATTTGTAAAACTAAAACAGATATTAAACCAGGTGTTAATTATTTACAAATTGAAGAAATTCAATACTTAGAAATAAAGACTTACTTATTGTATGTCTTTATAAAAATTTTTTTTTTTGGAGGTTTTCTGGAGGATTGAGCGATAAAAATGTTGGGTCCATAACTCAACGGCCTTATATCAAGAATCCTGCTATAACTATATATCTAGCTCCTTTTTTAGCCGATTTAGCTCGGAAATCCATATCCAAGTTGGCAACCCTGGTCACCCACCTACGTGGAAATATTCGTAGAGACGCCGAAACTCTGCCAGTTTATAGTTTCGCTTGTCCTCTCTGTTGAAAAAGCGTTGTACCAATGCCCACAAAAATGTTTTGTTTTGTTTTTGTTTTTTTCTGGCTCTGTTTCTTCAGCAGAACAATTCTTTTAGTTTTGGTCAGGTGTGAAAAACAGGTATGGCTGGCTGCGTCGGGAGATTAGTCCGAATTTCGTCCAGATTGTCATTTCCTGATTTTTTTTTCCCTTTTCATTGTTGCCTTTTGTCTTCGACAATTGGCGAAAAGTCTGCGGAAGAATCCTGATGCTCACCAATTCCTTAGAAATTCATAACAATGGCATGATTACTTTGGGTGTGTGTGTGCATATATATATATATATATATATATATATATATAACGTGTGTATATGGATCTTGTGTGTGTGTGTGAATATGGATTTTCTCTGTGTGTATATGTATATATTGTATGAATGTAAATATATATTTTGTGTAATTATGTGTAAATATATATATATGTGTGTGTGTATGTACATGCGTTCATGTGTATATAATGTGTGTGTGTGTTTATACACACACGTATATGTATGTGCTTTTGTGTCCAGTTGGTTGTCCATTGTTGTTAGTGGTGTTTTTTTCCCGTGCCAAGTATGTTCAATCTATTGACTTCCCTTGACTGTGGTCCAATTCTTCGGACAATGGCTGGAATCTGTCATTATATCTTGATTAATTTTCTCCTTACCTCGTTTATAGATCAACCATTGTTTATTGTTCGCTGTCGAAATTCATGTCTTCAAACCGAAGTTCCCAATTCGAATACCAAGGGAAGTAACTCTACTCAACCTGAACACCGGACAATTCGCTATCTTAAAATTTTCAAAACATTTTTCTTTTTACCTTTCACTATAACAGCATATTCGAAATCGTCATCCAAAACTGTCCCAATAGGTTTCTTCAGTTTTCAGGTTGGTCAGGCTGGCTTGCTATGTATGTACCCCTCGTACAAGCAGCGCCAATCAGAGGGCTGAAAATATACTAGTGTCTACAAAAAAATCCTTTTTGTATTTTCAAAATTTTCCCCCTTTATTTCTTTTTAGTCGGGGTATTCAATTTGCAATGTAAGTTTATGCTAAATTGATTCCTTAGTTTGTGTCCATGCTTATTTTTTGAAAATTCAGACATTTTTAGTGACCACTGCATAACAAAAGGCAAGAGAAGTAACTTTTTCATTGATCTCCCTTCTTTCCAATTTTTTAATTGATCATCCCCAATACAGCGTGCTACCAAAAGATATTAGTCATGTGACAGTTTCTTTTGAGTGACTAACCAGACCTGTTTTCTGATATGTTTATTCTACACTAAAACTTTTATTAAACTTGAATCCAAGTCTGTTGGAGTTGAGTTTGTTTCTCTACCACACAAACAATAAGAACAATCCTCACCTTATTAAGTAAACACTTCAATGTTTGTCCTCCACATCTCTTGAAACCATACTGATTATATAAAATCAACATTTCCTGTACTGTTATTTGAAATCACAACAGATTGGTAGGCAGCTTTCTTACCAACTAAGCCAAGTCTTACATATCCATGAAAATTTATATTAGAAATAAGCAAGAGTTTATTTCATCCTAATAATCATATACATTTATACTTGAAAATATATTTTTTGTTATTATATATGTATAATGCCTTAGCATTTAAATTTTCTGATTTTTTCATGGAAGAAAAGTTGATTTCACGATGATTACATAAACTTTTAATCATAAAAATAGTTGATTTATATGCTTGCTTTGATTGAATAAACTTTTGACCAAATTAAAACTATATATCTATTTTTTGTAAAAAGAGTTGTAACTTTGCCAATGAGACAATTTCTACATATACAATACGAATATTGCAGAAATCATCTTCTCTCAGAATAGAAGTAGAAGTGGAATTTGACCATGCAGCAGATATGTTTCGGTCTTTTTCGTTAATCCTCACTATAATTACGGCTATTACAGCTCATCGTAGTTTTGACTGCTAACTATATGTAAATAAAAAGAAAGTCAAAAGCCCTGGACACAATTTAACCTTTGCTCTGACTGTGGATAGAAGATGAAAAACCAAAAAGCAGAGACAAAAATGACCTTTTATCACTCCCAAAAAGTCAAATAATTTGAAGAATAATTTGGATAAATTTAATTCTTCTGAGATAGAAAATGAATTAATAGTGCAATTTGGGGAGTTATCAGCTGAAATTTTTGAAAGAATATACGGAAGATGAATAAGATGTGCCTGGAACTGATAAACTTGTAATTTCATCAAGTTTCATACATTTTTATAACTTGAGTGTACATACCTTTTAATGTAGAATACATAATTTCTAATTTAGATTGTTTTATGAAAATGTCCATAAAGGTATTTTTATTCAATGAATAGATACTTTGAGCGGTACCACTTTAAGGGTTTATTGATCTTGATTTTTGAAATTATGCACTGAAACTCCATGTGCCGTTGCTGCTAACTAATCTCCGACACTAGTCGCGTTAAAATGACAGTTTACTGTATAAAGCTGTTTAAATTAGTTACGATTAATCTGTAGTGAAGTGAAGGGAGACAACTATCTAAAGTGTTACCTCCCTTTTTTTAAGCAATCGTGATATATTTAACAGTATTTCAAGTGATAGTACAAGTATACCCCGATTAACGAAAATTCGCTTCATGCCACTTCATTTTTGCTAAAGAACTCTAGCCTTCATAGCTTTGAACTGTATCTGTGAGCATCTGTGCTTTATATCTGTTTGTTTTGTGCTTCCGTTTCGGCATAGTATTTTGGGTCTCTTTTGTTTTTCCCCACCAGATCAGAATTGGACGATTGAGCCATGATATATGCTAAGATGTTGGGGGTCCTATACCTGTGCTAATTTAATTACGCCCCTTGGACTTTTGTGAGTGACTGAAGACTCACAGTTACCCCCCTTATTACGCGCGATATTCAAAGTAGAGAAAAACATGTATATGTTCGGGTATGTTTTTGTAATTCACTGGATTTATACGCAATTCGTATTTCTAATGCAATTTCTCTCATCTTATCCTCTGTAGTCAAATTCTGAATTCATGGTGGAAGTAGAACAAATTTTGAGTCACTTCCACCCTGGGTAAGTCTGTTGACAGGAATAACATTTAGGGTGGCCAGACTTTTATGCCTGACAATTCGTCCGGCTTTTGAGCACTCTGTCCTCGGTCCGGGGCCACTTCGAGCCGAACGTTAATCTGTCCTTATTTTGGGGGTCTTACTAAAATAAATATGAATTACATTGAAAGGTCTGTCACTTAATAAACTTACAGAGCCTCAATAATATCTCTGAGGGTTCCTTGGGGGTTCGCAGACCCCAGGCTTGGAATCACTAACATAAAGTGCCCTCCGTTTTAGCAAATTTGAAAATGGCCGCCCTAAAGATAGAGCCCTTAAAAATGGCTAGAATTGGTTAAATCTTTTCCACTTTGAGCTAACATTATGGCCAATATATGCTTTATACTTCTTTTAAAGAGCAATGATCAAATAAAATAACTCTATCCTAAGACTTCCGAATACATTATTAATAAATGTTGTATATTTACTTTTATTGAATCTACCAGATGTTCAGGATATTTGCTAAAAAATAAAATAGTATGTTTCCAAAACTATTCTTGAAAAGTTTCGGCTAAAATACGCTTTTTCAATCTGAAGTATAAATCCCATTTAGTTGGACTGACCCCAGAGAATGCCTAAAAACGGCAAAATTTCTTCTGTTTGCAGTTAACTTCATTGCTGAAAATATTGAGCATATACTCTTGGATGCCGTATTAACGGGTGGTGGGGTGGAGAAGAGAGGAAGCAGGGTGGGATTCAATATGATATGACTAATATCCTTCCCTTTAATTTGAAACATGGCAGATTTGATTACGATTCGAAAATTTAAGCCTGATTTAAAAGGTTATTTAAGAAAGTCGAGGCTTGAAGAAAAAAATGTTTTTATTTTTTTTTTATATGTATATAAAAAAAGGGGGGCATTTTGATGATTATATATAATAATATTAATCGAGCAAAAGAATATGAGGAATACCATGAATTGTAGTGTCCTAATAACATACGAGGGGTCGGAAAAAAATTTTAAAAACTTATAGGGGCCGGAAAAAAAACGTTTATTTGGCACCTAAACGTCTGTTTCGACTCTGGTATAAAATATGTTAAATTGGCTGATTATTTTTTTTCATGGCCAGATTTTCGGCTATCTACTAGATATAGCCGAAAAATGGCTGATTTGGCATCTCTGAGATATCTGATCTTCTACTGGCCTTATATCATGTACCACCCTGTAGCAAGGAACTCCTGTAGTGTATTTTCAAGCTGTAACTTTTTGTATGATGTTTTTTTCTTCATTCCTAATTGATTTAATGTATTTTTTTTTCTTTTCTCTAGGAACCTTCCCAGAAGTTGTTGGAGCCAGCCCTGTTTTTGAACTGTTTGTGGGAGCCCGTTGAAGAACACCTTCCACCCTCCTCTTTTCTTGGTACTTCTTTGAATGATCTCCGTGGGCATACCCTAACCCTTGTAGTGGTAGTGGATGTAGGTAGGTAGGAAGCATCTTCCCCCAAGAAACATTAGAGTGCTGCTGGTGGTGGTGGTTGTGGTGGAAACGAAACTCTTCCTGTATATTTGAGCGATCCCAGCCTCACGATTGGGAAAAAAAAGGAAGAAATGCAGCCCGGGCAAATGACTCCGAAGAAACGCAAACGGGTGCACTCGTGTTCAATATGTGGTGGTTCGTACAGCACACCGTCACAACTTCAGCGTCACTCGCGGGTGCACAGTGGCGAGAGACCTTACGTATGTAATTTATGCGGGCGCCGTTTCACACGTTCCGATCATGTCAAACAGCATCTCAAGATTCACTCCCCCCACCGACAAAAGAACATGTGCCGCATTTGCGGGTCGCAGTTTTACAAATCGCAAATCCTCGGTAGCCATCTGCGACGCCACGACGTCTACCAGATCCACCTGTGTCACCAGTGCGGGGAAGGCTTTCAGGAGGCGGAGGAGCTCGAAAAGCACGAACGACTGCATAACCTCAAAACAGACATCCGGCCGAGCGGCGAAGGTACAGACGGGGTCCCCAGCACGAGCGCCGACGCACAAGACGGCGAGGGCAATTGGCTGGGTTGCGCCCGATTCTGTCTCGCCCAGATACCTTCGATCAGCAACAAAATCCTGCAGACTCACGATCAAAAGAATGAAAACAGCTGTGAGGAGAGTGCCAACGCCACCGAGAGCGCGACGCCAGAGTTTAATAACATCGAGATCACCCCTAAAGCTAGTCCCGAAGAAGACAGCGAGTCCCCCCAATTATCGGTCTCTCCCGGGTACTCCCTGGTCGGTACAACATCAGATGTACCAGAGGAGAGTGTGCCAACCGAGGCCATCACAAGCAGTTCCAACACGACCATTTTCATGGTGGCCACACCCCCGAATAACGTTGAGAATGAGACAGTAGCCAAGACGACGTCCACTTCCACCTCCCACACCACAACCACCAGTCGAAGTGCTTCTCGCAAGTCCGTCAAACCGATAAAAGCGGTCATAAAACGCGAGCCCGTTGTCACTACCACAACTACATCCACACCCACAAACGATGTCCGTGCTCCGCGATGCACTATCAGCTTGCTAGCCGCTAGCGGAACGAGTGTAACTCGAGCTGAAGTGTGCACTCGCAGGACCATTTCGTCAACCACTCCGACACCGGCATCCAATGCCGTTGTCTTAACCACGCCCAAGGAGATAACAACGACGACCACCACCAGCCCTTCTTCAATGGGAACGCCACCTTTCTTGTTGAACGGTAAACGCCTTGGCCGATGTGAATACTGTGGCATTTGGTTCGAGGACTATGCTATGTGTATGCTGCACAACAGTCTCCACTCGGCTGATGATGCCGACCCCTTCACCTGTCGGAAATGCTTGAAAAAACTTGGAAATCGACTCGAGTTTATGGCCCATTTAGTCTGGCATTTAGACCCAGAATTACCATAAACGTGGGTCTCAGGCATTTCGAGACTCTAGAATTTTCCATAATAATTGAAGAGCGAAACTTAGAAGACAATCAACGGGACATAATGTGTTTGTTTGTTTGTTTTGCAACTGCGGACGTTCAGTTTATTCCATTCGTCGACGACATTCGGCATTTTGACCTCTTGACCTCTCCCTTTCTGTACTCCTACATCAGATTACACGACTGTGTCCCTGCTTTACCATCGTAAAAGTTGCTGTTTCGAAACTCCAGTTTCTTGGAAAAGCACTTACCAAAAACAAAGGAAAGGAAAAAATATGATAAATTTTCAGCATACCAAAATCTCACAGAAACTATATGTTTCACTCCTAGAATGTTTTCTGTTTTACAGTGGCAAGAAAAATTCCTCTTGTACAATTTTTATTACTTTATAATTGAAGACTCATTGATGTACTTCTGAGAATATATATATATATAAATATATATATATATATGAAGACTTCAGATGCACAAACCTCCCAGTCCGTCTGACATCTTCTGTTTATGATTTAACTCTTAGGTTTTCATGTTCAGATTCAGTTATTCCAGTTTAATTGCAATGGAAAGGTTATTTATCACTGAATAGAATATCACATTTGCCAAAATGTATATTTATTCAATTATATCTTAAATCCATAAGATGCTTGGAATTAGCAGTGGAACTCTTCAATGAATAGCAAAAATAGTAGAACTCTTCTGCGAATTGAATGAAAAAACGTTCACCAGACAGTCAGAGAGAGACAGAAAAAATTGTCAAGTTATCTCACTCAATACTGTACTTCTATTTTCTTTGTATGAATTTAAGAGTTAATCAATTTAATTTTTTTCAAATTCATCTGCCGAAGGGAGATAATTTTAATTAGAAGTTTTCCCCTTAGAAATTGACAATTTTTTTAAAAACCTGAATTGAAAGGTTAATTTAAACGTTAATTATTTATTTCATTATCTATGGAGGTGGAGTTAAGTGGCTTTTGCATCTGAAGTCTTCAATTCCTTTTTTGCTGGAATAATAATAATAATAAGAGTGCTGATAATTGTCAATAAATTTGAGGAGAGTCATGGACATTCCAACTTTTATTCAGAAAATTGAATCTTTTCTTCCATCTTAGATGTTGTCAACACATTTCAGCCCATCTATTCTACAGCCTTTGTCAGGTGTAATTACTGTAAGGAAAAAGCCTTTTTTTTTTCTTTTTTTTTTTTTTTTGCTCAACCAGAAAGAGAAACTGTCTTTCCTCATGACTATTATGTATAACCCTTGATGAAGGCTATAGAATGTTTCAGCCGAAACATTGTGTTCACAAGATCAAAGATGGGAAGAAGAGATTGGATTGTCTGAGAAAAAGTTGAAAAGTACCTATAATGTTAGGAAGAAAACAAAAAAGATTTCTTAATAATGTTCAATCAATCTGCAATAATTCAGCTACAGATACAATTGATCTACTATTTTTCATTTACAGATACAATTCATCTACAACAATTTATCCACAGTTATAATTCATCTACAACAATGTATCTACAGTTATAATTCATCTACAACAATTTATCTATAGTTATAATTCATCTACAACAATTTATCTATAGTTATAATTCATCTACAACAATTTATCTATAGTTATAATTCATCTACAACAATTTATCTACAGATACAATTCCTCTATGGTTACATTTCATCTACAACAATTTATCTACAGATACGATTTGTCCATGATTACACTTCATCTACAATGATTTATCTACAGATAATAATTTACCTGCAAGGGTATATAAAGGTAATTTGATGAATGTAATATATATATATATATATATATATATATATATATATATATATACACTTACTTACTTTATATCTGTAGATAAATTGTATCTTGATAACTTTTGTGGATAAATTTGCAGGACACTTAATATTCCTTAGTCTATTTGTTTCAACTTATAACTGCCATGAATATGGCTATTCTTGTCATATATTTCTCCTGGAGATAACATGGCGTTTTTTTAATTTTATTTTATTTCATTCTATTTGAATTCTCAATTTAATCAATTTTTTTGGTACTTTTTTGTTATCTGTATGCCACTTGTATTCATTGATTACCCCCCTTGTTGAAACTTAATCTCTTGAATTTATAACTTGCTTATAATTGACACAGGAACTCTTCAATGAATAGCATAAAAATAGTGGAACTCTTCTATGAATTGAATTTTAAAAAAAGATGTAAATTCAGGTTATTTCCCTTAGAATTGTCATTTTACTTTCATTGTATGGATTTGAGTTAATTTAAAAATAGATAATTATAAATGACTAATGATGTAATTTGATATTGGAAGAATTTACAAAATGACAATTTGCTTTGACTGACTGACTAACTCTAACCCCTAATCCTAAGTTATTATCTTGGTGAGATCTTATCTACATTTATTCAGCAAACGGAAATTAGTATGAAAAGAAAAGTACACATGCAAGATGATGAGATTTGGCTTGCCAAAATGTTATAAGTTCTTTTTTATTTATATTTATTAAGCATACAAAAATTAGTGTAAAAAAAATGTTGGATTTTTTTAGTTTTTTGATGAAGTCATACATTGTCATCAACAGTTTTATAGACATATTTGGTTAGTATTTTTGTTAATCCTGGACTAGTTTTTTCCGTATTTTACTGTTGAAGGCCTCACACATTAAATGTTTTGGATGTCTCTCATTTTCTTTATCTGGTGTTTGTAGTCTGACCAATTTTCAAACTTTTGTAGCTAAACAATTCGAATTATAAGAAGTAGAACATTATTACTAATAGTTAATCATATTTTACTATGGTTAACTAATTCAGGCCCAGGTTTTTTCAAGGGTTACAAAATGAAGAAATGGTGGCTGGATTGAAGTTTTCTTATTTTCTAAGGAACCTCTGGAAGTCATATATCATTTTGAAGGTTATAAGATATGGATTTCATTTATGGTAAAATCATAGAAATATAATGGTCATGTGACCTATAAATGTGTTCAAAATGGCCACAAAATTTACAGCGCACCTGCCTGAATGAGTTGACAAGGGAGATAAAATTCTGAGTATGAGTGACATGCGAATAACAAAGGTGTGCAGCTTTTTTTTTCAAATTTAAATCTTTCACTTTTTCTACCTTCTTGTTTCTGTTACGGTTACTTTGATCCATAGATCAGAAATCTCGAATTTGGGGGGGCAGGGGCCTTGGCATGGGACAGCTTCCCAGGGACAAAGACAGCACTTGAGAGCATTTGTGCCATATCCTAGCGGAGGACATAACGCCTGCTCGTGCCCCTCCCTCTTGCCACGGCTCTTGGAGGAAGGTCATATTGCTTAGTTGAAAATTCCACCGCTCGATAATGCTCCTAATTGAGAGTGGAACTCTTCTGCGATTGAGACAAAATCTGTTAAAATTGTTACGGCATGGTATAAATAAAATATTTACCTAAATGTGAAGAGGAGCTAATCTTGGTCAGTAGTTTATTCCGATTGATATTACCATCTCAATTATCTTGGAACTCGTAACTAAATAGAATATAAAATAGTGGAAGTCTTTTGTGGATTGAATTAAAAAAATGAAATAATCATTTAATGATTTAGGGCAGATAATTTTGATAAGTTATTTCCCTTGAAATTGACATTCAGTTTTCCTTTTTAATGAATTCAAGAGTTAAAATTCATATACAGGTTCAGTTTTCTTCAACTCTCAAAATTCCTTAATTACTTGTACAGACTGACAGTGGAACTCTCCCATGAATTGAAAATTTTTTTTCTAAATGTTAAATTTATTTAATGGTCGAAAGGAAGTAATTTTAATCAGAAGTTATTTCCCTTGAACTTAACATTATTTTTTGTAAATAAGAATTTGAAGGTTAATTTATGCTATTTTTGCAAGTTGCAATTTTGTTCTTGTTTTTCTCTCTTGCTTTTTGTTTGTTTTTTTTATCATTTTCATTTTTTTTTTTTTTTTTGTTAAAAAAAAAAAAGCTAAATCTGGGGCCAGTACATCTTTGGCAAAATATCAAAGTTTTTTAAAAGTTATATTTTATACATTAATCTTACTCCACTCCTATCATCACTGCAACTTTTATTTTGAAGACCAGCTTGATTTATTCTTTTAGGAACCATCAACCAAAACCGTCAACATAGGTTTCTTCGATTTTCAAGTGATTCTAGTTGGCTGGCTATTCATCGTGTGTACAGGCAACACCAATGGAGAGAGAAAGCTGAAAAATTAAATATTTACTCCCTATGTTTAGAGAAAAACATTTTGTTTATTTGTTATCAGTTGGGAAGGGGGTATCTTCAACAAAGACATTCATCACATTATGGTTTCAATTGAGTGACTAACCAGACTGTATCTTTTTGAGTAAGAAGTTCAATTTGGGAGTCTGTACTTCTTGGCTAAATATCAAACACAGTTGGAAAAAAAAGGGGGCTGCAACAATGGAGCTAGAGGGCTTAAAATTCAACTTCTTATTTTGTCTAGAAAAAAAAAAATTTTTTTTCTTTTATTCTCCCCCCAAATAGATTTTTAGTGGGAGTTTTGATTTTGCAACGTACATTTATCCTAAGTCGGTCCCTCCGTTTGTGTCCGAGAGTATTCGCACTCCTTCGTTTTTTTTTGTTTTTTTTTTTAATTCAAACTTTTTTGTGATCCAACAAAAGCCGAGAGAAGTAACTTGTTCATTGATCGTCCCCCTCTTCCAATTTTTTCAATGACCTCCCTCAACTCTGCATGCTGCCAAAAGACATTGTTCGTTTGACAGTTTCTATTGAGTGACTAACCAGACCTGTTCTGATGTTAAGTTCAAAAGTTTTTTCTATTCAAAGGGTTTCTCAGACATTATTTTCTCTAGCAGACAATGACATCTTCTCTTTTTTGTCTTTTTTTTTTTCCAAATTGTTTTGAATTCCTCTACCCTTCTCCCTTTCATTTCTCTCTCTTTCTCTTTTCCACCAACTTCTCTTGTTTTTCCTTCTCTCCCTCTTTCTCTCCGTCTTTCTCTCCCACTCTCTTTCTTTCCTTTGCTCCGTTTTTCTCTCAATACAGTGTTATGATCAACACATCATAACCAAGAAAATCAAAGTTTTTTTTTAACATATCTCTTCTCTCGCTTTCTCACACCTCAGCAAAACTCTCTTTCTCTCCAAATTTCTCACTCTCTCTCTCCCAATCTCTCACTAAACCTCTCTTTCCCTCCCAATCTCTCACTAAACCTCTCTTTCCCTCCAAATCTCTCACTAAACCTCTCTTTCCCTCCCAATCTCTCACTAAACCTCTCTTTCCCTCCAAATCTCTCACTAAACCTCTCTTTCCCTCCAAATCTCTCACTAAACCTCTCTTTCCCTCCAAATCTCTCACTAAACCTCTCTTTCCCTCCAAATCTCTCACTAAACCTCTCTTTCTTTCCAAATCTCTCACTAAACCTCTCTTTCCCTCCAAATCTCTCACTAAACCTCTCTTTCTTTCCAAATTT
Organism: Thysanoteuthis rhombus; assembly: GCA_963457665.1. Taxonomy (NCBI): domain Eukaryota; kingdom Metazoa; phylum Mollusca; class Cephalopoda; order Oegopsida; family Thysanoteuthidae; genus Thysanoteuthis; species Thysanoteuthis major. Next base: position 11,945,108 of record OY735239.1, on the reverse strand, counting down.
CTCACTAAACCTCTCTCTCTCTCCCAATCTCTCACTAAACCTCTCTCTCTCTCTCTCCCAATCTCTCACTAAACCTCTCTCTCTCTCTCCCAATCTCTCACTAAACCTCTCTCTCTCTCTCCCAATCTCTCACTAAACCTCTCTCTCTCTCTCCCAATCTCTCACTAAACCTCTCTCTCTCTCTCCCAATCTCTCACTAAACCTCTCTCTCTCTCTCCCAATCTCTCACTAAACCTCTCTCTCTCTCCCAATCTCTCACTAAACCTCTCTCTCCCAATCTCTCACTAAACCTCTCTCTCTCTCCCAATCTCTCACTAAACCTCACTTTCTTTCCAAATCTCCCACTAAACCTCTCTTTCCCTTCAAATCTCCCACTAAGCCTCTTTCTCTCATAACCTCTCACTCACTGAACATCTCCCAACCTCTCTCTAGTATTTAGTGCTGTGTTCAACAAAAATTATAACCTAGAAAAACAAAGGCTTTTTTTCATAATTTCTTTTCTTTAACTTCTTTCTATTCCAAAAAAGGTACAAATTTCGCCCCTGAAAGCATTTTTCATTAACAATGAGGAAATTATCAAAGCAACTGTGTTGGCCTACATTTTCATTTAAAATTTGAACTCTTTTTCTCTCAAACAACAGGCCTGAAAGTCAGACCGTAGGTGCACTATTTTGATCTCTAGTACTTTTTAAAAGCCCTTTCCTTTTAAAGCACCCACTTTTAAAAGGCCTTTCCTCTGAAAGAACCTTCATTCAATTCTAATATAGTAAAATATGAATTTATGCAGTTGAAACATGTTTGTCTTCTGAAGTAGTAAAATAGAATTCCATGTTATGACGACATAATAATAAATTGTTGCTCAAGTGACATCAGATTTATTGAAGGTGTAGGGGAAATATTTCATGGAGATGGTGTGAAGCATTTGCTATGTCATTTTGTCAGTCAGGGAGTCAGTGACTGCGACTGCTGCTATAAATGCTTGTGCATCTAGAAGCAAATAATTCTGCAAAAGTCTATGATAATATTATAATAAGAAATGAAGTTCTGATACAGAAATTTACCTATTTAATTGGTTAAGCCATCTATGGGTGTCTTGGGGTGCAGACAGGGCATTTGTTTCTGCTTCCTACCCCTTGATCAGGCCTTTTCAATGAGGGCAGTAGGGTTTGAAAGTCCAAATCCTTTAAAGGCCAGGCATCAAGGGGTCACCATGAACAGTGAAAGCTCAGGATGAGTCACAGCTCAAACACTCTGTAGTCACTGACTCAACAATTGACTTCTGAATATATCTCTTTACCCACTTCACCTTCTATATATCATTTTGTCCCCAACTCCCTGAAAAGGAGTAAGCCCATGGTGAGAATACTCTATCTCTGATTACTCTGTTTAATTGTTGCTGTAAGATTATGGTCCGAGCTGAAGTTGTGATAAAAAAGTGACTAGAAATGAAGATGAAGATAAAAACTAGTCCAAATAGTAATGATTGATAATAATCAGACAACACTTCATCCAATAAGAAGAAAAAATTGAAATTTCAAATATTATTTCTATGAGAGATGGGATATGTATATCCCATAGATCTCTTTCAGAAATCCACTGGGACACATTAATTAAGGCATGAAGCATATTAATAGAATAGTTTTGAAAAAGTTAAGGTAATCTTGTTACCCCTGGTCTGTTGCAGTGTTTCAAATTTGTTATATCTGCTGTTTTCTTTGTCGTCTATGTTGGCATAATTCTGTTGGACGATTGTTGTATATATTAACATCGTTATTCTCTGGTTGCATAAAGTAACAAAGAACTTCTGGTTAATTGAACTGTTACTCCAGTTTACTGTGTGTCTCTCACAAACAACTTCATTCTCACTCTCATTTACAGCTACAACCTCCACTTCCAGAATGAAGCCCTACGCAAAATGTGACTTTGCCACAAAGGAAGGCTTGAAGTTCAAAATGAGATTTAAAACCCAAATTGAATAAATGACTGTACTATGTCCCTTGGCACTCAAGATAAGAAGTAGTTGATGATATGCCAGTAGTATTGAGAATACCAACACCTCCACCTTTTAGAAGAGTACCTTTGATTTGGATAGCCACAACACCAACCTCTTTCAAATATTAATTTAAATGAAAAGATGATAATTACTGTTATTGTTATTATTATCATTATTATCATCATTATTACTATTTTGCAATCTCACACCAATTGCCTAGTGGTAACCGCTAGAGTTTGAGTGACAGCAAGTCTCCTCAAGTCCCCAGTCCTTCTCTTCTAGTTCTCATAGGCCACAGTGATACTGCGGTTTACAGTTTCACACCGGTTGCCCAGTGGTCATTGCTGAAGGCTGAATGACAATAATATTATTATTATTATTATTTTCCCCTTGATTTGCTGTTTGAAAAAAATCATTTATTAAATCTTTCACCTGAGACCTAAGGTAAATGGAGGTTTTTATTTGGAAGTTATTGAGCAATGGTTAAGGAAAAATAAAGATAAAAAATTTTATATTCTAATGCCTTCAACCCACTGGGCACCAACATGCACATATAATTGAAATAATATAAAGGAAAAAAAATGGAAGACATTTAAACAAATGCAAAGTTCAAGAAAAGAAGAATATTGAAAGAGTTTCATATAAGTTTGGTACAAGGCTTAGGCAGGAGGGCTATTTGATTGAAAGAGTGTTTCTAAGTGTGTAAGCCGTGCTTATTGGTACCATCTTTTGTACTTGAGATAAAGATGGATTTCTTGGGAAATTTTGAATTGTGCATTAGTATTTTCCTCAATCATTCCTAGTGCTTCTACTGTTACTACTGGGATAGTGGTTATGTTTAAATGCCACATTCTTGTAATTTCTATTTCCTGATCTTTATATTTTGAAAGTTTTCAAATTCTTTTGTTAAGATGTTTCTATCAAACCAGATGGTCATGTCTATAAGATGGCATATATGATCTTTGAAATCTTTCATTATTGTATCTGGTCTATTGGCTTGCATAGTACAGTCAGTATGTATAGTGAAGTTTACAATCCAACACAAACCCCTTTTGAAATATCAATTTAGATGTTAAGATAATTATTACTGTTGTTTTAGTTATTATCATCATTATTACTGTTATTGCTGCTGTTGTGTCAAATAATTTATGATTGATGACATTTTTAAAAGGAAAATATATGTGTATACATATATCTTATTTAAAGACTATTGTCACTTTGTTGGTTTCTATCACTCTAAAGCAAGCAGATATATGAAATTAACAATCCTTGTCATGACTCAAACATCCCACCCTGAGGCAGGCAAGTGATATATCTATTAAACCAACTTCAGCTTGTTAGAATATTGAGTGAAATTAATTTACAAGTTCGCAACAGACCAAGCACGCAGCAGGCACAGATTGAACAGCTGCTGATTGCAGCTTTATCTACCTGTCTGATTTCGCTGTTGTTCACATCTAGTACGTAATTCTGCGCATAGCCAAATTGGGTCAGAAGAGTGTGTTGCACCAATCCATATTTTATCCATACATGACATAAGCCTGTCATTTATGATGGGTACAATGCTAGTGTATATATATATATATATATATATATAGTTTGGAAAACTTTGCAGCTCTAAGCCCAACAGATGTTGCTGATAAAAACATCTCTTTTTTAGTGTAGGAAGATTTTCAGTCTTAGAGCACTCCAGATGTTACTAAGGCTATTTTAACTCAAGATTTTATAAACAAAAGTATTTTTTAGTTTCTGTTAATTAGTTCATTTTGTGTCACCAATAACTGTCAATGAAAGATGTTTGGAGGGTTTTATGTTTTTTACAAAATTATATCTTATTTTACTATGAGTGAAATTATTTTGTGAGAATCATCAGTTGTTTACCATGGAACTGTTTCGGGGATTTAAAAACAAAACAGTTATTTTACCATGGCTTCCCAGCAGTGATGATCAAGCATTAACTGCCCTCAAGCTATGATTCTTCTATTAAGCTTATTATATGTACATATTCCTGTATCTTTGTTAGGAAAGTCCTTCCCTTTGTAATGTATAATTTATTAATTCGATTATTTGGAAAAAAACAACTAAATTATAGATTTTCCCTGTACTTCTTTCATTTCTGGTAATGCATTTTGCAATCAATGGCAACGTCACTCTCCGATTATCCATGAGGGATATGTTCCAAGAACACTATATATACTGTATTTTTTCTGTGCATAAATGCCTATGATTGATTTATGGACACAATAGAAGATTATTAACAATAACTAATTATGAAATAGAATAATTATGATGATGAACCGTAATAAAAATCATGTGACGGAGGATTCAATCATGTCGTGGATCTTACCAACCTCGGCATATAATTTTTTTTCTTCCTTTATCAAATCAAGAACTTTCTCTTTTATTCAACTCGTTCAGCCTTGGGGTTTTTTTTGGGGGGGGGTTAGGGTTTACTAATAAGAATGAGGCATAATGGATGTATTTAAGTTTTCTCATTTTCTAATAAACCTTGGGAAGTCATACATTATTTTGGAGGTTATAAGATATTGGTTTCATTTTTCTAAGAAACCCTGGAAAGTCATATATCATTTTGGAGGTTATAAGATATGGATTTTCATTTATGACAAAATATAGTGTGACTTCATCTTGTATTCAAAATGGCCCTGAAATTTAAAGTGTGTCTACGTACACTCCTGGCCTGAATGAGTTGGACGAAGCACTACGCAGCTTCGCTTAGGGCATATCCATAATACCAGCATTGCTACTCTAGCACCTAGGGACCATTATTGCGACTGTTACACACTCGTACCTGTCAATCAGTGAAGGATACTTGGTCATCTTCTGCATCTCAGCCTATCAGGCAAGGATACCTGGCGCAATGGCCAATGAGATCAGGTTGCCATTGGTGAAGGAATCATGGCAGGTGGCGTCAGGAATAAACAGTTTACCCACTGCGGGGAGGGAGACGGTTATCCTCTCTGGCCTTTACTATCTCCCTATCTGTGGTCAAACAGGGTGGTAATTCCTGTGGCATCCAGTCCTGTTTTGATAATGTTGTTCAGGACATTAATTTGTTATAATGTCTTTCAGGGCATTTATATATATATATATATATATTATGTTTATATCATGAAAAATAACTTTTTTTTGTTCATATTAATTCATTATTTGTTTGTATGTTAAATACCATGTTACGTTGCATTATTGTTTTAACCCGGTTGCAACATTTAAAAATGTTTATGGTAAATTTACGTTATTAAAATTCATTTTAACTCTCAAATTCATAGACTGCTTGTAACCGACTGTGGAACTATTCTCTGAATGGAATAGGAAAAAAATCCACCAAATGGCCAAAGGGAGATACTTCTAATCAGGAGTTGTACCCCTTGATGATGACATTCAATTTTTCTATGAATTTGAGAGTTGAAAAATCAAATTTTTTTTTTCTTCTTCGAAAAAATAATTCCCAAATTATCGAATGTTAACATTTTAGTTCCTTTGTTTCCTATTGTATTATTTTGTATAAAGACAAAAACGATTTATTAAACATTTATTTATTTTGTAAATTTGACCAAAAACAAAGAAAAAAATTATTGAAGAAACGTTAAATTGTTCTTTTATTTTTCTTTTATTTTTTATTTTTTCTTTTCTTTTTTTTCATTTCTTTTATTTTTCTTTTCTTTTGTTTTATTTTGTGGGTTGTTTCAAAAGTATTTCTGTTTCTTTGCAAACCATCACTCCAAACCTTATTTAACTCTCAAACTAATACACTACTCGAAAGCAGTTGAGGTCTTCAATGAATAGAATTAAAAATAGTAGAAATCTTGATATAATATAATTCAACATCACAGTTAATAACTGAACAACCGTGGCATTAAATTTTGAAGTCATGTGAAAAAAAAATTCCTTTGGAGGATGAATATGGTCAGAATAAATTCTATTTAAGACATCACTGGCATTTTCCTCTGGGAAACATCTAAAATAAAGTAGTAAAAAATAATCTGGAAACATACAGATTCTGGAGAATCTAGATATTAATAAACCTTTCAAAATAAGATCTAAAAACAAGGTCAAAACTTTTTATCCAGAAATTGAAAAGAAACAACATTTTTATTAGGGGTCTAGAGGAGTTCTGATGCTACAAAAACACACTAATAATCACATGTCTTTATGAAAAGGAAAGAACCCTTTGCCACCTTTGATGGCTATGGTCATTCAATGATTCCTATCAAAAAGGCCTAGGTTTGTCTGTTTGGACTCTAATGTACAGTATATAAGTTATTTGTATATATATATATATAAGTTATTAATTCATTGTGGGGTTGATGCTTTCCCCAATTTTGTCTACACCATTTTCGAAGGTGTTGAGTGATGGTGCGACCACGGTATCAACTGGAAGATAATTCCAATCTTCTTCTCGTTGTGTTAAGAAATTATCAGTTTGAAGTTCAACAGTGTAATCTTAAAATACTTCCTGTGGATAGTATTGAAAAACAATTTTTTCAATTCACCGAATTGTCAAAGGGTAATGATGCTTATCAGAAGTTATTCCCTTTAAAATTGACATTTTGTTTTCTTTGTACGAGTGAAAGTAGGGAGAAAAATTTATCTACAACTCCAGTATATTATTATTATAAGTTTGCGTGTGATTGTGATCATGTTTTGGTCCACTTAATGTTTCAAACCATCATAATTGGTCTTCCACTTCTGGGCTTTATTTTGAGGGACAAGTCACCACCCTTAAAACATTTTGGGCTGTGCAGTCAGATATTGTTTCATTTCTTTCCATTTCCTGGATCCTGCATGCGGCTCTGAGACCGGTTTAAATAAAACCTTTAAATTCCCAGAATCTTAATACTTGTATCTGACATTATAACATCTGGAACAAAAGTAGAGCTAATTTGTATTTATAATTGGATATAATCATAATATTGATAATAATAATCTAATCACAGGATTATATGCAAATTCTTCTGTTTGTTTGTTTATTTGTTTGTTTATACTTCTGTTTGTTTGCACTCAAATGGGATGATCTCATTGGTTGATTTAACTTCCTCTTATGACACAATAAAAAATACGTCAGAAAATCTTGAAACTTCATGTATGAACACTACACATCAAAATGGCTTGAGTTGAGTTGAAAATTCGAGAAAAAACTTCAAATTAGGATACTTGAATTATTACAAATTAATTACGTGACAAAATAGCTCTAGGCTCTCTGGTGTCGATCCATACATTAACAACCCCGTCATTTCTGACAGGTATATTCTAGTAACAATAATGATATGATATAGTATATTGGAGCCATAGATAATCTTCAGTTATGTACATGAAATGAGCTTTAAAGTACAAGTGAGTAGAAAGAGAAAGTACTTTTGATGCACCCTTAAATTATTTTATTTTATTTGTTAGAAACTGTTAACCTAAACTATCAACATGGGTTTCTTCAGTTTTTAAGCTAGTCTGGCTGGCTGGCTGGCTATATGCATCTATGTATCACATATGCAGGCCGCAATAATTAAGCTATAGGGCTTAACATTTCCATAATTACTCAGTAATATGACTGGAGAAAACATTTTTCGTTTTTCTAAAATCCACCCTCAAATAGTTGGGGGGTTTTTTTTTTTTGTTTTTTTTTCTACTTCAATGTACAATGTAAGTTTATGCTAAATTGGTCACTAGTTTGTTTCCTGCTTGTTTTTTTGAAAATTCAAACTTTTTAGTGATCAGACAAAAGGCTAGAGAAGTAACCTATTTATTTGTCACCCCGTATTCCAATTTCTTGATTGATCACCTTCAACACAGCATGCTGCCAAAAGACATTGGTCACATGATGGTTTTTATTGAGTGACTAATCAGACCTGTTTGTTTTTTTAAAATTTCAACTTACATCCTCCAAATTCATTGGAAGAAGTATATGCATTCATTTATATTGGTCTTTCTACACAATATCTCCAAAAGTTCTCAACTAAATTTTGTAGAAGGGTGGGCTATAGAAGACTTGAGTAAATTTTGGGGCGGATCCAAGAATTGAGAGATATTTTATGTCATCCAGCAGTAGACAACAATCCGTGATAACAGAATGCCAACACTGAAGAGAACAAGCTTTCTAAGGGAGGTAACGCAATATCTGTACATTTAAAGTGTTCCTCCTTGTGATATATTTATTTCAAGCTTTTGTGATGGCATCGTCTGGGAGCCAACTAATCAGATGATTGGTCAGCTTTTAGTGGCAATGGTGTTGGCAGAGGTATGCGCTCTCGGAGTGCTTTCTAGTTTCTGCTGTTTGCTGACTGATTCTAGCAGTTTGACTGTCAGAAAAGGTAATAAATGAGCCGACTTATAGAACAGATATTCATTAGCAGTAGAGGCACATCTGACCAATGGGAGCACTGAGACACAACTGTGTGGTGTGGGTTGAGCCAAAGCCCAAAAAATGACTTCCGCTGCACTGCAAGGCCTTCGAAAATACCTGAGTTGATCTTGGATCATGTCAGATTATATTTGGTGCCAAATGTGAGCTTTGGCCTGCAGACGACATCCATGGAAGTTTTAAGAATTCCAGATGAAAGACTGTGTTGCTGTATTGAAATTGAAGTTTCATTATATACCATATTTATTTTTCTGAAGAAAAGAATGGGTTTTCACAATATGTAAGAATCTAAACAAATAATTTGAAAGCTTGTCCAATGGTGCCAACTAAAAATAAGTTTTCAAGCTAAATAGACCACAAAAAAGCATCAAAAAACGTTGCATTGCACTAAAAAAATACTTGACCTCTATTGCTATTTTGGTTGCTAAAAGTTGCTAGAAAACGTCTGAAAGGCTAAGATTGCTGAATAATAAGCACTACAAATCAAAAATAATGTTAAATGTAGAATCTTTGCTTTGCCAAAATGAAAAATGCACTAAAGTTGAAGTAAAAAGCACTAACTTGGCAACACTGGCAGAGTGTGTTTATCAGTGTGTTCCCTAGCGTAATACTTGTGGAATAAAATGACGAGGCTATTTATGTACGGATTGGCATCTCTACCTAGGATCAAAAGTACCTGTGTTCTGGCCTAGGTTCAAAGTGTCACTTCCTGACACTTCTGCCTGGGATCAGAGTGTAGTATTTGTGCAGTCATTGAAAAATATACACGCACAAAAAATGTATGTAAATACATGGATATACACTGTGGATAATATGTATATCAGTGTGTGTTTATATATGAATATATATATATATATATTTATTAATATATAATATATATATATATATAATCATATAATACTGTACATATATATATATATATATATAATATATATATATAATCATATAATACTGTACATATATATATATATATATATATATAATATATATATATAATCATATAATACTGTGCATATATATATATAATATAATATATATATAATCATATAATACTGTAAATATAAATATATATTTCATTTAAATTTTGTAAATATCAACATGAAAATTAGTTTAAGAATTTGATTATATATGTGTAACTTATACTTTTTCTATGTAAGAAGTTTTATTTATATATATATATATATATATATAATTTCATTGAATGATAACTTTTTTGTGAATTTTTCCAGTTTTCATTTGGTATTTTTCATCGCTGGTTCAAAGGAGTCACTAAATTTTCAAAAATTCATGGTGTATTTTACCTTTTCTGATTTTGCTTGTACTTTCGACTACCACTAGTCTTTATTTTTAGGACCAATTGTAAATAAAACTAAACAACCTTAAATAAAGAATTTGATACCAAGTAGGCACCAATATCCTAAAATACCAATAAAACAACACAACAATACATAAGTCAAAAAGTCAATTTTAAAATATAATTTCAATTAACAAATTTAATAGAATGACAACTTACAAAAATGACGTAACTAGCATGTGATGTCAAATACAATTGGAGAGTGAAAATTGTGAGAAACGCTATAATCAACACAGCTCTGTGACTTCAAAGCAAATAACCTTGAACTAACGATAAAGAATACCATTCGAAAACTGGAGAAATTCACCAAAAAAATACAACCGACAAAATGTCGAAGCTGTATATGAGAATAATTGCTGCCAAAGTATATATTTGTATTTAGGAAATATTTGTCGTTGTCTTTAAAGATACAGTGTTCAATATTGATAAAAATAGAGCCATGTAATTAAATGAATGAAAATGAGAAAAATTCCCAAAACAAATCGGCTCCGTATTTTAGTGTACTTTTCAATTTGTGTTGAATTGAGAAGTACAATGAAGTATGAAACAGATTTGTTTCAGAAATATATCTCGTATTTTTATTTATCCAATTCAATTATATAATTTTGCTCTTCTCATTTCCAAAATCAAGGTCATTACTAACTCTAAACGAATGAGGTGAATGACCTCCCCCCACATATGAAACTGCGAATGAATAAGAGATAAAATCTCTAAATTAGATATACGAGAAAAGAGCCCCTACCCTCCATCCTACACACACAAATACACATTTGAGTTGCTTACATAATCTCATTGTGTTTTCCTTTCATGAATTATTATTCTTCGATATTTGATAAACAAGAATGTTTTAATGTCAAACTTTTGTTGATTGACATTGAAAACCTTCTCTGTATTATAATCGCAAACTGACATTTCACACTGTGGATGTATTTTCAGAGATGGGTCCTGGATTTTGAGCAGGTTAAGTGGGGGTTAAAATGGAGGGTTTGAAATGGAAAATTTTAGTTTTATGAATAATTATGTGGAAATGGAAACTAATTCTAAATGTTTCAAGTTTGTTTTATGATTTCTCAGGCTTATTTAAGATTTTTTTTTTTTATGAAATTCCTTTTTGATATTTTTATCAGGAAAAGTGTTACCGTTAAGTGGATGAGTTTTTACAGACAGGGAATCTCCGCTTTGACAGAAACTTATAAGTTTAAAAACATTTCCTTTATAGAAAAAGGTCTTAAAATCTTTCTATGGCAGGGGACTTGATAAAATAGTATCTAGATATTTTTCTAGATAAATGGCATGAAAAGTCTTCCAAAAAATTCACCTTATGTCATATGGTCAAAGATGGAATTTTTTATTGGCTTATCCTAACTCTGAAATGTAATCTACGCTAGACAATAATCTGATCTCCTTTCTATGACCTCTGAATAAAGAGTGTAAATTATGCTTAGTTTTAAAATAGTAAGTAAACGATAATATCAGAAATAATGAGAAAAATAAAACGCAAAAATTGATTCTCGTATCAGTACACAATGGTTAACAAGTCAACAGACTATTAGTAATTTAGATGATGAATATCGGTATTCACTCTCTCCTTCAATGACCTTGACTTTGAGTGACAAATGAAGTAAGACTGCTAAGCCACCCACTGAACATCTCCATACGATTGGTGGAATTGTGGAGACCTTAATTTTCAATCAGTTACCTACGAAAGACCAATTTAAATTCTGTCGCTGGGTTTAGGTTATCCATGTGTTCTGACATTTATTTTCATTATAAAGAAATCGACAGATCATCCAACAATAATTATAAATTTTTCATTCGAAACTCTATTTGAACTGGCAACCTGGTGAATATGTCAGTTGGTCTAGACAGCATTAATAGAATAAACAAATAAAATGGGCTGCTGCATGAATTGGGTTAAGGTGGCTGCTTTGACATGACGCCACTCTTACCACTGAGCTATCCATGTATTCAGACTTTGACCAGCCCTGATAATTCATAGGAGAAACTGGATTTTTTTTTTTTTTTTTTTTCGTTATTAGAAAATTCCTCTTCTAAACAGATTTTTTGTAGGGGTTCAATTTGATATGTAAGTTTAATCTAATTCAATCCCTTAGTTTGAGTCCGGTAGCATTTTCATCAAGATAACTCAATTTCACACCTCTGCTTAATTCATGCAGTAAAAAGCAGTATATATGGGTGACGAAGATCCATTATTTCTTCTGGAATACTAGGATGTTTTTAGCATTGTTTCATTTCGAAATTTTGCAAATTAAAATCAGGGCGCATCCTCAGTGCCAGTAAAGGTGGAAATTTTGGTACTTTTCATCCCAAGTAAATTCTGAATACATTCCAACAAAAAATTCCTCCTTTTCTGCAGAAAATTATTGCTGTTCTGTTGGGGATAACTACCAGTTTTGAGAAATTTCACATCAAGGTTTTTGTTTTTTTTGTCAGAGAAGCAAAAATTCTTTCATCTCCAGTTAGAAACTGTCTACCCAAACTGTCAACATAGGTTTCTTCAGTTTTTAAGTAATTCTGGCTTGTTATGTATGTATGAAGCATTAGAGATCCGTTATGCCTTTTTGGTTTTGGTTTTTCTGAACATTCCTCCCCAAAGAGGAGAGTTCAATTTACAATTCACCGGAACTGTCAAATAGGTTTCTTCAGTTTTCACGTCGGTCAGGCTGACTGGTTGACATGTATCACGGGTACAGGCTGCATGCACCAAGGGAGCTAGAGGGCTGATAATTCAAACAATTACTCCCTATTATATCTAGGAAAAACTTCTTTTTTTTTTCAACATTGCTACCTAAAATAAGTTTTTTGTGGGGGTTCAATCTACCATGTACGTTTATGCTAAATTAGTCCCTAGTTTATACCCAGCTGCATTATTGGTGATCAAACGAATAGACAAGGAAAGCAACTTATTCATTTATGACCCTTTTTTCAGATTTTTTAATTGATCATCCCTAACACCTTATGCTATCAAAAGATGTTGATCATATGATGGTTTCTATTCTGTGATTAACTAGACCTGTTATTCAGCTCTTAAACTCGTGAACTGCTTGTTACCTCTTCTACTGACAGTGGAACTAATCAATGAATAGAATAGAAAATTATGCAACTCTTCTGTGAATAGAATTCAAAAAAAAAATTTTTTCAATTATCTAAGAGTCAAATGAAGGTAACTTTAATCAGTAGTTATTTCCCTTCATTTTCAATTTAAAAAAATATTAATTGAAGAGTCAAATGAAGAGAAGGGAGTGCCGAAACCATATTGTAGTAGATGTGATTAGGCTATTACCCTGACCGCTTCTTTTTATCCATACTTAATCTATTTTTGTTATTACTACTGCTCTTGTTTCTAATGTTACTGTTATTATTATCATTATTACTGTTATGCTAGATGTTGTAGTTGAAAATACTAGATTTTCCTCTTTGCAATTGACCATTTGATGTGAAACATCTTTTTCTCCTTCTTCTAATTATTATTGTTATCATTATTATTACTATTATCTACTTGGAAGTTAATTTTTTGTCTGCTGAAAGAGCCATTTTCTTATTCAGTTATCAACTCTTAAATTCATAGACTACTTGTAACTGACTGCAACTCTTCGATGAAAAGAATTAAAAATATTGGAACTCTTCTGTGAATTGGAAAAAAATTTTTTTTTTTTCAATTCACCTAGTGGTCAGAGTAGGATTACTTTAATCAATATTTTTTTATGGATTTAAGAGTTAAAATTTGAAGATTTTTATATCCTCCGAAACAGGCATGGGCAATATTTTTGATCTTCCAGGCAACCTAAGATATTTTTCATCTCTATTCGGACCACACATTCACTTGAAAAAAATGTTCATTGTATTACAGAAAATGTACTAGATATTTATTTCAGATGAACATACCAGTTACAATTATTATTTTGACTTATGAAGCCAAAACAATAGTAATTTTACAATAGAAATTATAAAATTGACTTTCTGAGAAAAATTATATAAGATTTTGAATAAATGCCTTAATTAGTCATGGGCCGAATCTGGCTAGCAAGCCTAAGGTTGCCCATATGTGCGCCAAAATATTTCATGTGAAACAACCTCTCCTTTTTCTTCTTCATTATTATTATTATTATTTGCACTCGTTGAGTTTGTGCACCAGTAGTGACTGGCGGCTTCCACTGGGAATCAAGTGACAGTAAGTCTCATTATTATTGATATTATGATTACCATTATTTACTTGAATGTCAATGCTTCATCTGCTGAAAGGGCCGTTACTTGGCTCAATTATTAAAACTGCTTTGTTTATTTTGCTTGTTATGAATGAAAATTGTTCGATTGAATTGTTAAAAAATGTTTTTGTTTTTTTTTGTTTTAAATATGATTTCAAAAGAAAATGCCTTTCTTTATCTTGATATTTTAAATCCTGATCTTGTCACTCATTTCATCACAGAAAACGTTTGTAAATTGAAAACTTTAACAGCAACAGGTTAACAAAAAACTTCTTTTTTTTAATATATGATTTTTTTTTTTAACAATCACAAGTTTTGTGAACAAAGATATTTTAATTATTGTTGATCCTAACTATGGATGCACATGAGGGCAAAATGAAAGGGACGTAACTCAAACCGCTCAAATTGCTAATAAAAATGTAAATACTATATCCTTAGCAGAATTACCTTTTTTTAAGAAATAAATTATTTTGGGTGATCATTAGCTGATGGTTGGAAAGCGTATAAAAAAAATATTATGAAAGGGGAGACAATCGAATGCAACTGGTCCAACACTGAAATGAAGTAATATTCAATTCGGTGCGAGATTTTTATATTATTGATAATTTTTTTAGATTTATATTCATTAATATATTAATATTGATTACAATAACACACTGGGTAATAGTGTCTAATCTAAAATATTAAATTCATAAACAAATTATCAGAATAATGAGTAAATGAAATTTTTACATTAAAGCAATGCAACTCAGATAGTTTTCTCAGAAAATGCTTATTTAAATTTTGCTTACGTCTTTTTGATTTTGCCCTTCTCTGCTTCCGTAGCCGGAATCAACAATTGTTAAAATGTTTTCATTCACAAAACTTGGGATTTCCATATTTTTTTTTTTTTTTTTGTATTTTATGTAATGATCATCAATTTTGAAGAGCAGATTAATCTTTAGCACTCTGCGTCCTTTTTCAAGGGTGCCAAGATTTTGCGCACTTAATAACTATGAAAGCCTGTCACTTGTGTCTGTTTATGTAGGACTCGATTTGATATGACAATGCAACAGCAAAATCCAAACCCACTATCATTCGTCGATCAGAGTTGTGTGCAATGGCATGACAAACTTATTGCTCAGTTTAAAAAGTCATCAACAGAGTGCTAAAGGTTTTGAACAGTGCTCGATTTCAAAGCGGATACTGTCCCGCCTCTGACTACTTGTTTTTCAGTCTTGTACCCTGTGCAATCCAAAGGATCCCCTGGAGAGAAAACATTCTGGGGGAAATCAGACAAAAAGAAATCCCCAAAGTCAAGAAGTTATTCAAAAGAAAAGAGCCGGGGAAATGAGATGTGGTTCTATTTCTTGTTGCTTCCTTGGCTTCGGGGTATTTCATATTTTCTCCGAATTTCTCGCCATTGTTAAACTCTTGATTTTATCAACCCCTTAAAACTGCCCCAAAAAACAGTGGAACTCTTCTGTGAATTGAATAGAAATTTTTTCAAAAAATTGCCTAAAGGTCAAAGGGAAGTAACTTTGATTAGAAGTTATTCCCCTTTATTACAACATTCAAATTTTTTATATGAATTTAAGGTTTGAAATACTGTATTGACCATAACCTCCAACCAGGTATTGGTTTTATCCAAATTCATATTGAATTAGAATAAAGTGTTATTTTTTGAAAATAGGGTCAAGATTCAGTTTAGATTACTTTGCTGTTCCAGAAAAAACTTCTTATAATTTTATAAATCAAAAAAGCCTAAATAACAACCTTCACAAAGGAGTAGACCCAGTGATGTACTAATTACTTCACATCAGCAGTTTCGTACAATGGAAAGAAAGTAAGGGTCCAGTCAAAATTGACCAATTCCCGGGACATACAAAGGTCTTATGAAATAAATAACCAACAAAGTTCTAATGAGAAAAAGTGACTGAATACTTAATGTCAGCAGTTTTGTATGATGGACAGAAAACAAGGACCCAGTTTAACATTACATTTATATTGTAAATAGAACCCACCCCTGAAACCATAAAAATAATTTTTCTCAAAACTGACAAATTAATGGAACATACAACAGTCTTACAAAATTAAAGCGGCTAAAATTGCTTGGGAAAAAATATTCTTTGGAGGTGATAGAATTTTGAGTGTTGAAGATTAAGTCATTGTTTTTTATCACAACTTTCGCTGTTGATAATGTTGATAAAGTCTGGCACGTCATTGTGTTTTTTAAAAATGATTTCTTATTGATTTATGAAATTTGGTACGCATAAGCTGACTGAACGTTAATATTGGTCTGACAAGCTGAAATATATTCATTGTTTATAAAATATGCTTAAGAAGAAAAGTTGAATCTTGCAAACTTTGAGTTTTCATTTCAGTTTCTTTTAGAATGTTAATATAAACTAAACCTAATATTGCCCCTATTTTGTTTTAAATATGTTTTGTTCTAATCTGATACAAAGACAAATCTCGACCCCTAAATAGATTTACTCAGGATACTTATGGGTTTGGTGATGGATGCTCAGTGTTTGTAATTAATAATGATTTGAAAGAAAGAATGGAAATTGATGACTTTTTTTTTCTATGTGCTAATTATTGAAAAATTGAAATTTATTTTTAAACTGAGGAGGGGGGGGACTGTTCTGAAATACTTTTCAAAACCTGAAAGTAGCATTAATTCTCTTCTCTTTATTCGAGACCGTAAACCAAATTATCAAAATAGGTTTCTAAATCGGTCCGGCTGACTATGTATGTATGGAACTAGAGGGCTGAAAATTTCAACATTCACACCTTACAATATCTTTGAAAACTTTTTTTTACCGCTCCCCCTCCCTAAATAGGTTTTTAGTGGGAGGGGGGTCAGTTTGCAACGTAAGTTTATGTAAATTGGTCCCGAGTTTGGATTTTTAAAAATTCAGACTTTTTAGTAATTACTGCCCATCGAAAGGCGGGAGAAGTAACATACTCATTGATCACCCTTTTTTCCAATTTTTTAATTGGTCACCCCCAACATGATGGTTTCCATTGAAAGTGACTTACCAGACCTGTTGACTTTTATTTTCAAGCTGAGGAGGGTGGACCGTTCTGTAATATTTAACACCCATTAATTCTTCTATTAATTTATATCATTTTACCCGTGCTGTCAAAAAATGAGGGTAATATTTTACTCAAAAATTTATGGACTGCTTCTGACCACTTGTATAAGCAATGATGGAACTCTTCTGTGAATAGAGTAGGAAAAAACTTTTTAAAATTTTATTCAGAGCTAAAGGGGATGACTAGAAACTGTCAACTAAAGCCGTCATATATAGCTCTCTTCAGTTTTCAAGTTGGTCTGGCTGGCTATGTATGCATGTATGACACGTACAGGCTGCACAAATGGAGCTAGAGCACTGAAAATTTGAAAATTTACTCATTATTATGTATATTAGTTTTTTTTTATTTTTTGAAAATTACCTCTTGGATAGGTTTTTAAGGGGGACAGGATGTAAGTATATGCTAAATTGGTCCCTAGTTTGTGCCCAGGGCGTTTGTTTTTTGAAAATTCAGACTTTTTAGTGATTACTGTCCAACAAAAGGCAAGAGGATTAATTTATTCATTGATCATCCCTTCTTCCAATGTTTCTAATGAGTGACTAATCAGATCTCTTATATACTATTTTACCTATGTAATAAGCATAATATTTATCTCTTAAATTCATGTACCGCTTGTGATCGCTTGTATTGACTGTGGAACTCTTTAATGAATAGGACTGAAAATGATAGAACTCTTCTGTGAATTGGATAGAAAAATAACAAAAAAAATTCACCTAATGATCAAAGTGGGATAATTTCAATCAGGAGTTCTTTCCCCTTGATGAGGACATTTATTTTTTTTTACTAAGAATATGAGAGTTAAGTAATTTTGCAATTGCATTGTACTCATAAATTATCAAAAACTTTTATGTTGCTCAGCATTTTCTTGTTTACGTTCAATATTTTCTGAATATTTGAACTAAAGATTAAATTAACACTTGACATTACAGTCACTAAATGAACAACTGTAGCATCTAAATTTGAAGTCATGTGAAAAAATGCTATCGAAGAATAAATATGGTCAGAATAAATTCTATTTATGACATCACTGGCATTTTCCATCAGAAACATCTAGATTCTGGACAATCTAGATGTTATCAATAAACTTGTCAAATTAAGATCAAAAAAATTTTGATCGAAAAATCACTTTTAAAAGAAGTCTAGTGGAGTACTGATGTCAATTTTTTAGTCTGTAGACAAAACAGTATGGCCAGGAGCACTGGAACACACAAACGCATAAACACATGCACATATAAAGAAGGATAGAACTTATTATCACCTATGACGGCTACAGTTGTTCAAATGAATAATTATGGAGTTTATCAAATTTGACATAAAATTCTATTTCTACCACATCATCAGAAGAGTCCACTACATCAAGTTGGGTTAAATGCCTCTAGTCGCCATTTTCTTTGTATGAATCTAGAAAATTGTTACACACGCATAAAAAATATATATGTATACACATATGTTGGTTTCACAACTAAAAAATCCTCTGCCCCCCTAATATTGACAAATAACTCTCTATTTACTGTTAAATAATTAGGTAGTTTTTTTTTTTCAAGTTTACCATACCGTAACCTAACAAAAATTTAATTTCTAAGTAACTAGAAGAGTCCACTATATACAGATGGACAATTCACACATTTCTGCATAATGGACTCTTCTGGTAACATAGAAAAGTGTTACTGGCAAAAAATCTATGGATACACACTGTGTTTTATGTACATGGATATTTATTTATTCATTTAAATTTACAAATAATGAGAGAGAAGGGTAGTTTGATAAGAGGGATGGTGGGGAAAGGAAAGTTATGTAGTTTAATAAGAAGATTGGAAGGGGAGGGAGAAGAGAGAGTTATGTAGTCTAATAAGAAGATAGAGTCAGGGGAGAAAAATTCCCTGTCTAAAATAGATGGGGGGGGGGTCAATTTACTATGTAAGTTCATGCTAGATTGGTCCTTTGTGTTCAGCAGCGTTCACACATGGTTTTGGAAATTCAGACGTTTTTAGTGATCACCACCCAACAAAAGTCGAGAGATGCAGCTTATTCATTGACAACCTCCCCCTTTTTTTCCAATATTTTTCATTGATCACCCCCGACATGGCATTGTTTTTGTTAAGTAGAATTAGTCAGTCTTCGATGAACAAACTACAACAATTGACGTTGTCAACCAAATGTTTTAAAATCATTAATCGGCAGGACTCAATACAGTGATACCTCTCAAGGCGAAAGACACTTACAACAAAATTACACTGAAGGAGAGGCTCCAGTCACTTCCTTCCCCCAAAATCTCGAAATATTTTCAGTTAGTAAAAAGAAACGAAGTACACAGTGTCATCGAATTATCTGGAATTCATTTTTAATTATCTAGTAGGAAAGACACTTATCATTTATATACTACCTGTGAAAAATGACGGGTTATCTATTTATGGATTGGCATTAAGGAAGACGAAGCTGATTTATTAGGTAATTAATTTTCAATAACGCAGGTATCTGGCTTTCAAGTTTTTTTCTCTAAGTCTCAACCCAACCTTACACTCCTTCCTTACTTTTATTAAAGTTTCAAACATCCTGCGATTCTGTGATGTAATCTTCAATGTTACGTCACAACCGAAGATCTCATGTTTTTACAACCCTTTAATTGTTTTATTAGCTATGTTATTCAATTTCATATGGACCAATCCATTATAAATTTGAGGTTATAACAAGAATCTGACAAAACAGAGACACAACCTTACAAACTATTATGTAAATAAGCATACTAATTTGCATATATTTATTACCTTATTTAAATGTTCATTTGTATTCATACTTCATTTAGAAAGTGATTGGTGCATTATAAGTTATTTACAAGGTTATTACAAAGGTTTTAGGGGTCCAGCATTTCTATTTTGAATTAATTCTTGAAATCCCATAGGTTTAATCATTTACTTCACAAATTTTCATCTAACTAGAGATTTTGTGGAATGGATTGTCTTCAATAAAAGAGGTTTCACTGTATATCGTAATTTGTCTAAGTCTGCATCGTGCAGGGTTTTTTTGCTTTTTTTTTTCATGTGGTTCAGACGATAATTATGGCAGGACTTATTTTAAATGGTGTCCAACTCTCTTTTTTATCTCATTTTTACAGGGGTGGATCCAGGATTTCGTGCAGGGCTGGGGGCAAATTTATTCTATTTACTCCCTCATTAGACAATGGATGTAATCATTTTTTTTTTTGTTTTTAAGATTATTTTATAATTATTTGGGTTTTCAATTATAGAATTTTGTAATTCTGGAGCAGTGATTTTTACAGTGAGCCAGGCATTAATGTGGTTGAGATTCACCATCAGTATCTAAGGATAGATTTGATCATTTGAAAGAAAATGAATGATAATGTGTTCATAAATGAAACAAACTTATAATTTATTAATTTATTACCAAAAGTATATTGTTGGTCTTGGTTTTTGTACATATTAGTAAAACTCCTGCGACACACCTACGGATGCTTGGTAACACACTATGTTGTGGCTCACCGGTCGAAAATTGCTAGTCTAGATATTAATTTCTTAAAAATTGTGTTTTGCCTGAGCAGGGGAGGGTCTGGACCCCAGGGAACCCTCTTCCCCTTCCCTTGATCCGTGCCTGTATTTTTTTTTTTTTTTTTTCTTCTTTATGAATAGTTAGTATTCTCAAAGGGGAGCCGATTCTTAATTGGCCATCTCTAAAGTTATTATTTCGAAAGGCAGGAATTTAAAACATTTTTTAAAACTCCTAAATTCATAAACCGCTTTAAAGGGAGATGATTTTAATTAGGAGTTACTTCCCTTGAAATTGACATTCTATTTTCTTTGAATGAATTTAAGAGTTGAAAATCTTGTAGGAACTTTTTACCTCTTGAATCACTATGTTCAGGTATCTAAATTCAGACTGATTGAAAACGAAGAGCTTTGTACCCCTTAGATTCAATCTAATATCATTAATACATAAATGAGTTGATGAATTACCATATTTGATGTCATATGGAGACAAAATGTAGTGTAATATGCTCCCCATTTTCAGCATGATATATTCAGGGTATTCTTTAGTCTCCCTACTGGGGCAAGTGTGACACAAACTTTTCTCTCTTCAACCATTTCTCTCTCGGCTTGTTTTTCTTTTACTCTTTCTCTTCCTCATCTATTCATAGCCAATTTTTAGTAACTGTAGATGTTCTCCTGAAAACCGTTTGTTAATTACTCTCTTGATTGCACTCTGTAATTGTATTGGGTCTTGCAACATAAAGAATTCAAATGGTGTCAAATCTGGTAAAGGCTTGTCTATAATTGGTTGCATAACTGACTGACAATCTGGCAAATCAACACTGCAAACGCCTCACACCATTTCTATGAAGCATTCCCTTCTACTCCTATGAATCTGATGTCGCTTAAGTTGCTGATGTTGCTCAAGGTTAATTTTAGAGCCTGTTTTAACTAGGTTAAGGCCATTTTCCTTGATATGTTTATTTCAGTTCATAAGTTTGTTTATAAAAATGAAATGTGATTTCATTGACTCATTATTTTCATGTATAAATTCATTACTGTAAAAAAGTGCAAGGGAGAGAACTTGTATTTAAATAGCGCACCTAAGATCTAACTTTTAGGTTTGTTTTAGTAGGATTTTAATGTTGCTAAAATAGAGTTACTAATTTTACAAGCATTGCACGTTTTACTTTTCTCTTCTGTTCTATTTTCTGTTTCTGTTTCGCAAGACTTGACATCACCGTGAAATCGTTGTGGTGCTCTATCTTGTTAAAATTAAAATACCCTCTCCCCTTCAAATCCTATTATATAAAATCCTTTGCCACTTTTTTGTTTGTTTGTTGGTTTGTGTCATGCTAAAGAAAACAGATGTATAAAATTAACGAAACCTGGCCATGATTTGAATGCTTGACCTTAATCTCGGCAGGCATGTAACTTATCCTTGAGGCCAACTTTTTGCAGTGTGAATATTCAGTGAAATTGAATTACAAGTTAGCAACCGACCAAGCAAGTAGCAGGCACAAATCAAATTGTTACTGTTGATAACAGCTTTACTGCCTGCCCTCACTTTTGTTTACATTCACTATGGAATACTAGACAAAGCTGTTCCAAGGGAAATAGCTTTCAGAAAACATGTTGCACCAATCTGTTATTTATCTAGTTAGTATGTAAACAATCTGGAGCAAAAACGTTTTTAAAAGCATGTATATGTAAAGCTAGAAAACCATCGATTAAAACTGTCTACAAAAACATAGGTTTCTTCAGTTATCAAGGGGGACTGATTGTTTATGTATTGTAGAGGTCACACCAATGGAGCTAGAGGGCTGGAAATTTAAACATTTACTCCCAATTATATCTTGAAAAAAAATTACCCCCCCCCCCCCGATAGGTTTTTAGTGGGGGTTCAATTTGCAATGTAAATTTATGCTGAATTGGTCCCTTAGTTTGTGTCCAGCAACGTTCACAATTGTTTTTTTAAAAATTCGGGCTTTTTAAGTGATCTAACAAAAGGTGAGAGAGGTTGCTCATTCGTTGATCATCTCTTTTTCTAATTGATCTCTCCCAACCTGGCATGCTGCCAAAAGATGTTTGTTGCATGACAGTTTCTATTGAATGACTAACCAGACCCTTTTTTGGTGGTGGTGGTGGAGACACTGTGTACATAAAATGGTAAATTATATATATATGTATATATATGTATATATACATATATATATATATATATATATATATATATATATATATATATATATTTAAGAATATTAAGAACTAATGAATCTTTATACAAAAACGCTGAAAAAAATGGCCAGTAATTTTTATTTTTTTTTCAAACAAATTTTATAAATGACTTCAATCATTAGATTGTCCCACATGAAATGTCCAATTATAAAATTGGAAATATGCTAGGTGACACCCTACAGTTTTTTTTTTAATCTGTAAATTTTGAGCCAGGGCTCGAACAGTTATCCTTGAATCAGTTTCCCCAATATCCTTTAAATTCTCATCATCAACAACTGATCGAGGGCGTCCTTAAGGGGTCATTGTCCAGGCTCATATCTCCGGAACGAAATTCATGGAACCAACGTTGCACTGATTTTTCCGAGTAAGTTCCCATTCCAGATGCTAAATAGATGTTCTCGAGAACTTAAAAGTATTTTTACCAAGTTTGAACTCAAACAAAAAAAATAGTCTGACAGCATCTACAAGATCTTGATAAAACTGATGTAATGAATCATGAGTTGAAAATATAATAGAAAACTAACGTTGTTTGAAGAGTTGGATATGTATAACTACATTTTCTGCTTCAGAATTTGTCGAAAATCACAATCAGAAAGACAAATGCCAAAAATTGGCCATTTTATGTGGGACAACCTTATACTTGCTTGATGAACTTTTAAAAGGGCAATTAACCTGGAAAGCTTTTTTTTTCGTTCTGTTTCTTTCTGTGAGAAAAAGAGGTTATCCTTGCTTGTCTGGGGCTGGAAAAAAACGTTAGCGATAAAAAAAAAAAATAAAAAAATAAAAAAAATGTCTACATCTGCTTAACTTCATCAATATGGCTACTTCAATTCAACTTTTACGATTGTGGTTATGATGACGTATTGTTTAGGGTTATAATCGTCTTTTGATGCAGAAGATTTAATTATAAGAAGTGGGGCTTAACTTTTATGATTCTAGTTATGATTACATATCGTTTAGTGTTACTGATGGCTCGGGTAATCTATCCGCACGGATGTTGTAATGGTCGGCATGTCTGCCTCACGAACAGAAGAATCCTGGTTTGATTCTTGCTTTGAGCATAGAAAGTGGAAAACTCATCATTAGGGAAAATTTCCCCTGTGCATTCAGCAGCTGACTTAAGTACACCCTAAACTCTGATAAGGGTGGACAAAATTGGAGGTGGAGTCGCGCCCACCCCCGATTCAAAATGATAGTAGTGAAACAACAGAGGAGCCTTTGGATCACCGCTGACTGTCAACACAGTATGGTCTTTGAAGGTTTTTTTCTTTATATGATTTTAAAGAAGCAAGGCAAAACAATGGTTGCATAGAACCAATGTTTCTTATTTTATTCATGTAATTTATATTAAAGAGTTTTATCTTATTCTATCATTACGTATGGACAAAAATAAGAATACAGAAAATATATGAAAGTACCAAAATGGTTAATTAATATGACAGCGTGCCAAGAGAGAAAACCTTTTTGAAGTTGAAGGGGAAACAAAGTAATTTAATTCATTTCAATTATGTAAGGAAAAGATTAAGTTGTGCTGATGGCTCTAAACAACAAATTGATTCTTTTTAGTAATTACTGCCCAGTTATAATAAAATTCATTGGAAGTAGCTATATTGTTAAAGTTAGCCATTTTATAGCTAAGGTTTTTCCCCAAACCGATCTCTGATAAGATGACCAAAAAAGAAATACAATTCCCCTTTAATCTTTAAGCATGTTGGCTCCGAAGTTTAGATTTCATTTTATATGAAAAACAGTATCCTCGAATTCGTGTTTTTTTAAAAGGGCAATTAATTTGGAAAACGTTATGGTACAGATTAATCACATTGAATACAATAACGGTTTGCGTATGACCACCAAAATTAAGCAACATCAAGCATAGTAAATAATGGGTAACCAACTAGGTTAACCTGATGCTGTAAGCAGCTAGGGATCATGTGCAGAGCCTCCCATGATGATCCCATTCATCCCTCTAAGGAGGAGACTAATCAAGAATACGAGCCAAAGCACCCCACCCCCCCTTTACTCTGACCGGCTTGGCTGTGTGTGAAGAGAGATGAATGAACGAAAAACTGAAAATACTTTTCTTGTTAGAGACCAGTAAACCAGAACTGTCATCACAGGTCTCTTCAGTTTTCAAGTCAGTATGGCTGGCTATGTATATATGTGTACAGTCCGTACCAATGGAGAAAATGGAAATTCAAACATTTACTACGTATCTTGTCTACAAAAAAATGTTTTGTTTTTGTAACCTCCACCCCCAATAGGTTTTTAGTGGGGGGGGGTTCAATTTGCAATGTAAATTCACGCTAAATTGACTTTGTGCCCGCTTGTTTTGCGAAAATCCTGATTTTTTTTTAGTAAATTAGTGATTAGTGCCCCCCCCAGGTGAGAGAAGTAACTTAGTCATTGATCCCCTCTTCTTCCAATATTTTGATTGATCACCCCCAATATGGCCTACTGCCAAAAGTCATTAGTGATGTGGGGATTTCCATTGAGTGACTAACCAAACCTGTCCGTATATGTGAGAAAATGTCCGTCTGCTCCCAGGTTTAAATTCTTTCTACATGATAAGAAAGTGAACTTAATGTCAGCTTTTAAAAAGGTTATTGATTTTGAAGACTATGAGAAATAGTCACAACTTGATTTTACGAGGACTTCAATTACTTTCTCCTGTTTTGTTCAGTACTATTACACTTTCACTAACATCTGCATCACTATCATTTTTCCGGGGATGCAAAAAGATATATTTCCTGGGTTGGGCATTGAAGGGTATATTCAGTATAGACTTACTCTTTATTTCTGATTGCCCTATAATGAGGGTGACCAGATCAAAATTTTCAATCTGTTGAAGAACCATAATTAATGAATTTTCTTTAAGAGCACAGACTGAGGATTGAAAAACTTTATTTTTTAAGGAGAGATAAAACTTGTCCAAGATCCATTATGTCTGCCGATCGCTTATTGTGGTTATGTGTGATGAGTAATCATAGAGATAAAATCAAAAAATTACAGTCATAGATAAGTTTGAAGATCTGAGAAGAATCCAGTTTCTTTTTGGTGATTAGCTGCCTTCAACTTATGGTCTATACATTGTCTTCATTTGACAATGATTTTGTTTTTTATTCAGGTATAGTCATGAAAATAATTCACAAATTCCGGAATTTTTATTCTTCAGAGATGTCTTCTTGAGTAGATTACTTATATCATTTTATTATTGTGAGTTGTAGTATCCAGTGCAGGTGGGGAATGGGGGCAAATGCATCTCCTCACACCCCCTTACCGATGCCCATATTCACAAAATATATCTTTTTTTTTTTTAATTTCCAAACTCAGCTGTAAGTTACCCATTTTCTACATCAAAAGGTTCCATCTTTCGCACAAGTAAATTCCTGTTGCTCTGTCAAAGGTATTCTTAAATGTGTACTGTGTCAGTATGTTTACACAGTAATTTGAAAGATTGAAGCAAGGTATTAACTAAATTTCTTGTATTTATTTTGTGTTGATTTTTAAACAACTGAAAAGCACAGACGTATACTGGTTGGCCTTGGGCTTTGTGATTTAGATTGCGTCAAGTGGGTTTCGGTCATAATCCTGAATGAAGAAAAATCTGATGTAGAAATTGTTTTTTTCCTCTATATAGAAATGGAATTAATTGTTCGGTATGACATTTTAGGTGTCATAAAATTAAATTAGGTTCAGGGTGTTTTTGCGTAAGAAAAATCTTGTCCACCAAGTTTTCTCCTCAAAGTAATGTTGTCATAAATAAATTCAGTAATTAAGTGTCAAATGCTATAAGTTTTATAAATCAATTTTAAACAGGGGGAAAAAATATTTGTAGAGTTGTCTGTTCTTTGCTAGAGTTTTCCACCCTAGACTGTGTGACAGATAGACAGGTTGCTTATTGTAATAGATTTGAGCAGTGAGAGGGAAAAATGTGTCTAATCTGCTTTTGTCTGTCAAGTTGGTAGTGCCAAAATCTGAAATCTTCTGGAACTTTGAAACAAAAGACAGTATCAGATGGTTTTGGCAACTCTTTGTGATAAGTAATGGTTTTTAAAAGGAACTTATGTTACACTCACACACACACACACACTCATGCACGCTCAGACACAATGTTACACAGTCACACAAACACGATGTTGCACACACTTGCATAATGTTACACACACAATGTTTCCCATGCACACACACACACACACACACACACAAAAAAAGAGGTATGCATAATTTGTCCAAATTTCTTTGTTGTACCAGTTAACACACAAATATGTTCCAATACAAATCAGAAAAATTTTTCTGTCTCTTTTGAGAAATGGTGATAGCTGTTGCTAATCCAAGCATAATTGGAGGCCCTGGTTGGCTTTGTGTGACATGAAGTATTGGTTTTTGTTACTGTTAATTTTGTTTACTGTATCGATAAAAAGTCAAGTGGCCACAAAATAATTGTACTTATATACATATTTGTAAAATTCATATTCTCTTTGACAGAGAAAAATTGGCAGACTGAAAATTCTATTTTCCAAAAGTGGTTGCACAATTTTATTGACCAGTTTGTTATACGACCTATACATACTTTTATTTTTATTTTCTTGGGGAGAGAGAACGTTTTGGGATACTCTGTGTCAAATATGTCTTTTTGAGAGAAAAAAATCATCAAAATCTCTAATCTCTGCATTCTTTTTCAAGGGCGCCAAGATTTTGTGCACTAAGTAACTTTGAAAGCCTGTAACTTGTGTATTTTCACATATGACTGAAATTGATAACAACACAACCACAAAATTCAAACATTATTGTTTGGCGAATGGAGTTGCCTGTAGTGGCAGGATAAACACTTTTTGCTCGGCAAATGAAGTCGCCTACAGTGGGCTAAAGATCCAGAAAAAAAAGTTATTTTTCAAGGGCGCCAAGATTTTGTGCACTTAGTAACTTTGAAAGCCTGTTGATCACTAAGGTTATTTATCCAAACATCACAAGTAAAATGATTACAAAAATGAAATTCCAAGGCTCTCTCCTCATATACATTTATGTCTACTGTTTTTGAAACCTTATAGAAGGTTTGTTTGATGGGGTTTAGATGATACCCCATACATGCACACAAGATGTGTACCCTTGATTCGTAAATTCATGTACTGCTGGATACTGCTCCTACTGACAGTGGAATAGAATAATAAATGGAGCTCTTCTATGAATGAAATTGAAAAAATAATTTTTAATTTACCTAAAAGTCAAAGGGAGATAACATTAATCTATAGTTATTTCCCTTGAAATTAAAAGTTGAATTTTGTAATATGAATTTGAGAGTTAATATACAATTTGAGAAAAACTGAAAGGATGATTGGTGTTAAGTATACGTTTGTACAAAACAATAATACTTTAAGCATTTCTACTGAAAAAAAGTCAGCGGAAATTGTTTTTTTCCCTAAAAGGACGTGATATTCTCAAATACATTTGTACAAAACAAGGTGGTCTCTTAAAAAAATTTATATATATATATATATATAAAGGGATAATTCTTTAAATTATATTCATATTCCTTCAAACACATTTATATGTTAAAAAAAGGCTATTTGCTGGACATTTGAATGAAAATTGGGATTTATACAAAAAAATCTGGTCTATTTATTGCAAATGGATTGATTACTATAATCAAAGACTGGATATCTTCAATGTTACTTTTCAAGAGATTACTACCTGAAATTATATGGATAAAAATAGTCACATATATATATATGTATGTACATATACATAAAAGGCCTTGTTTTTTTAACAAGCTGGTGGTGATTTGATTATTTATACAGTCTATTGTAAAAGAAATCTATACCCAGAGGAGTGGTTTCTTAAAATTCATCCCTATATTTTAAGAAAGAACTTTTACCCCCAAACGTTATTGTTTTTGGAAAAAAAGAGATATCTCTAAAAGCAAAAACCTTTTTTCACAGAAAGTATAGTAACATAAATATGATATCGCACCCCCTGAATAAACATTTTAAAAATGAATACTATGGGTGGCAATCTGAAAACCTTTTTTTTTTTTTTTGCCCAAATGGGTAACCTTCAAAACATTTCTATTAAAAAAAAAAATTAAAAAAACCTATAAGACAAAAAAAATCATTTTCTATAGGAACGAGACAAAAAAATTTTTTTTTCAAAGAAAACAAGGACTGCACACTTGAAAAAAAAAAAAACTTTTATATTACAAAATAAGTTTTGTGGGGAACCCACCAAAAATATTTGTACAGATAAATAAAAAATAAATTCTTCAGAAATCGGTCTGTCTTAGAAACATTCTAAAAAAAAGTTACTATGGTAATATAAGGTTCCAGATATACATGTAAAAGATTAAATATCATTTCCTTCATCTATTGTTATGAATTTTTAATAATATCTTATCTTTTATCAACATTTTAATTTGATAATATCTTATCTTTATTTGTAATTTTATAAGTTTTCTCAAAAGATGAAATATTATCTAATTTCGACTTCACAGATGTTTTTGTAAGTTACTCAGAAAACCAAAATAAATGTTTCAGAGGAAATAAAATTAATTTTAGTTTTGGCCAATAGAATTATTCCTATTGTATTAAAACTATTTAATAGAAGGTAAATCAAAACAAGTTAGCCAATTGTTTTTTGATGATTTTTATTCCAAATGATTTTTACATAAAAGATAGAATATTAAAATGACTATAAAAGATAAAGGAGAATGAATTTCTTGAATGCATAGTATTTCTGGACTTTTTTATTATCATAGTGCCAAAAAAAATTCTACAGAAAAGGAACCACTCCATATATTGGAAACAGAAAAAAAAAATTGCTTCTATGGAAGGAGTGGCCCTATAAGATCTTTTTTTTTACAGAAAATAAAAGGCAGTTCCTTCAAAATGAAAATATTTAAAAAAAACTTTAAAAATTCATCAAATTTCTTTCATTTTTTTTTTTTTGTTAGTCTTCACTTTGATAGAACCTTTGACCCTTTTGGTGGAAGTAAGACGTAATCAAGACTCCTGCCTCTGTTAAAAATGTACCTATTAGATTCTAACCAAATGTTTGTTTTAGAAAATTCAGACCAGTTTTGCAACAATTCTGGCTGTGCCAAAAAACCCGACTCCCTCATCAGCCTGTTAGTATTGCAGTTAAATGTTTGCCCCTGTTGACCTTGGACAGAAAAAATAAAAAATACTTTCTGGCCAATTCAAAATATATAAAAATGTTAATCATCGTCTTGGACATTGAAAACACTTTCTTGTTTTTCTTTTTATTTACCATATTTACTCGTGTATAAGACACACTTTTGAGTACCAAATTTTTTTCTTCATAAGTTCAGGTGCGACCTTTACTTGTTGTTGAGAATTCATGCATCCTGAAGGGTACTGCAATCAATAATGAATTGACACCTTTGTTTTGAAGAGAGTTGTGATAACAAATAAAAGTGGATTTTATTTTACAAAGCACAGTTACGCAACATAACCAACCAAAGTGGATGTTCTGCTCTCTCATAAGTTGTAGCTGAAATCATTATCAGTGAAATTTGAATGGAAAAACTTTGAGCCAGATATAAAGATGAAAATCAAAATGTGACTAATACAAGCGTAAATATGGTGTTTTCTTTTTTGTAAATCAGGTATTTTTCATAATCCTGATCACATTTTTTTCTTCTTAATTTTTACCGTCAACCATATTGTTAAATGGTCTCTTATGTAGCAAAAGTTTTTTTTTTTAAATCCAAAATTTTTTTATTGAATTGTTATTGCAAATGTCAGCCATTGTTCATTATTTTACTGTATACTACAAATGATGTAATTGGTTAGTTTAAAAATGTAATCTTATCTCTGATTGGTTGATTGTTAAAACATGTTTTTTATGCTCTTAAAGAGTCTCTGACAAAGTATTTGTTAATTTAATTTAATCGAAAGACTTTGGGGGATTTTTTGAAAATCTTGCCAACAGCAGGAGGATAAGTGAACCTA
Organism: Thysanoteuthis rhombus; assembly: GCA_963457665.1. Lineage (NCBI taxonomy): Eukaryota > Metazoa > Mollusca > Cephalopoda > Oegopsida > Thysanoteuthidae > Thysanoteuthis > Thysanoteuthis major. The sequence continues at coordinate 11,914,397 of OY735239.1, read as the reverse complement.
CAAAACCTGCCTCTAGTTTTTAGCCTTTTTAAAGATTTAGGCCCAACACAGTCTTTTGGGGGGATGAGATTTGGGCTGATAAATTGGCCTACAGATTTTGGTCTTTGTAACTTGACATACATATTATGTCCATAAAGTCTCTATCTATTTTTGATCAAAAAACACTATAAAACAGATAGATTTTATGGACACCTTGTATATACAGGATGTCCCACAGATTTGTCCTTTTTTTGTACCAGTTTTCCAGTTGTAAGAGAAATAAATTTGTTGTAATTAGGATCAATGTTGAGCATAGCCACTACAAAGTTACTTCCTTTACAATAGGTACAAAAAAAGGGACAATTCAATGGGACATCCTCTATAAACATATATATACATGTAGGATTACATAAAATATATAGGTGTAGATAACTTTTGGGTTCGGTTGGAAGAAACTTTGTTTTGATTTTTTTTTAAAATCAAAGCACATTGTACTTTATTCTATGTGATGTTTACTGTTTTAAAGCAGGGATTTCTTTTCTGAAAAATGTACAAAGCAGGGGGAGATATATGTATATATATATATACATGTATATACCCCTGTGCACAAATATACATGGAAAATATTGTTTTTGTTTTTTTTTTTTTGTTTCATTTTGACTCTTAAATTCATGAACCACTTCTTAACACAGTGGATCTCTTCAATGAATAGAATTTTTGAAAATAGAACTCTCTCATGAATTGTATTAGAAAAAATTATTTAGAAGTACAAGGGAAGTAACTCTATCAGAGGTTATCCCCTTTGGTTTAATTTTTCCAATATATGAATCTAAAAGTTAATGAGCAGTATATGGTAAATGTTGATTTCATTATTTATAAATTGCAAAAAAAATTTTTTTTTTCTTTGAGTCATCATCTCAAGAAATGTTTGGACTGTTGACTTTTTTTTTTCCCCCGTTGCTCTTGGTGTTAACACAATGTTCCAGCTGGTCCATCATACAGCCGTCTTGAGGCGTCCTTTTTTTTCTTTTGGTTGACGATCATTCCACTGGCAGTGTTGCCAATTTAGATAATTTTTTTTTAATTTTTCAAATGTGGAAATCACTGCCAAATCTTTTTAAAATGATAAAAAATACATCTAAATCAGCAACATCTGACTCCCAAATTTGAAGAATTCAAAACAGAACATTGAAATTGGTTACATTGGACTTGCAAATTTGAAAAATAAAAATTGAAAAATATTTGAATTGGCAACCTTAGCTGTGGCTGTATTGAGGCTCACATAGCAGCCTCTGCATAGATGTTTTTTTAAAGTGGGATGGTTATTTTACGGGAACAATCCCACCCTCTCAGCTTCCAAAGTTGTTTTTCCAGTGGCACTATGAGACAACTGGCGACCTTTTTGGCTGCTGGAGTTGCCAGAAAGGAGGTAGGGTTTATCACCAGCCTGCCTTAAAGGCTCCACTCCTATTTTTTGATTCTCTATCAGGATAAAATTTCCTTAGTTGAACTACCATACAGGGCTAAAAGGCTCCAACTATCATGCTATTTATTTATAACTGTCTGGAAAAGTGGATGCATGCCTTTCTCAAGGACATTTGTGAGAAGTGGGCGTAAGCAGCCTCAGCCGAAACTCAAACTCTGTCTGCCGATTTATGAAAGAAAAACGAAACATTCCAGTATTGGAAAAAGACGGTAAAGTGTCAAAATTCGTCCCATTCAAATGATCCAATTCCATGTTGTATTCCTTCTGAATACTGTATTACATTGTTGTATACTGCCCAATGCAGCATACCTGGTTTGATATATCAAAGAAAACAGTCGAATTCTAAATTTCAGAAACCCCAAAAGACAGCAATACTCCGCCAGAAGAGAGATACTCATCTCAAAAGGGGATGTTGTTAGGTGTCGCCTTGTCTTTAGAATGGATTGGCCCGATAAGTTGCGTATCTGTGCGGGCTATAAATAACCAGCGTAAAACATTGAAGGGGAGATTTCCATTCCAATCCTAGCGTGGGGACAGATTCCATTTTAGGCATTAATCTGAATCTGTGGTCACCGATTGAAACTGACTTTGTGTCGTATTCTTTACGTGATCAACTGACTGTGTGTCACACTTGTGGAAACATGACTTTTTGTCAACCGTTGACTTTTTATCTCCACTCGGGCTTGTTAACACCCAACTAATATGAAACTTGGTATACTGCAGCAGGCAATTTATAACAGTGAAATACAGTATTCAGACAGAATACAATACTCAAGGCTGTAGAATGGATTGGTTGAAGCATTGTAACGACAAAAGCAGCTCAAAGAATAAGCTCAATAGTCTAAACAACCCTTGAAAAAATTTCTTTTACATTTCTCTGCTGATTGTTGGTTTGATAATAAGTGCTCCCATTATCATTATTATTATTATTGTTGTTGCAATTCTTACTTTTTATCATTATCAATTATTATTATGGTTGTTATTTCTACTGTTCATTGCTTTCAAGAAACAAAGATTCCTCAACCAATACATTTGATATGTTATTAGTAATAATAATAACCATTATTAAATCCTTACTTCATGAACTGCTCCCAAAAGACAGTGGAACTCTTCCATGAATAAAAATGATTCTTTTTTTTTTTGTACCTAAAGGTCAAAAGGAGGTAACTTTAATCAGTAATTATTTCTCTTGATATTAACATTCATTTTTTTTTTTTTTTGAAATATGAATTTATAAGTTAATGATAATGATATCCATGATGATAAAAATGATCTTTATTACTAGTGCAAATCATGTTTTCTGAAGTTCTGAAATGAAGTATATTCATTATTCCATGTTTTAATCTTAACTGTTGTCTTCATCTTTGTTCTTATTAGCACAATGTTTTTACCAGATCCATTCTTCAGACTTCTTCAAGTGTACAATGGATCCAGCCTGTAGAATTTGGTCAGTACTTTTTATTGACCTGGTTGAAGACTCACAAGGACGGGAGAAAAATGTAACGAAATGAAAAAAAAATTCTATGTTACACTGCCATAATTCTGGGGGTACAGGTGCAGCTGCGAAAAGAGGCACTGCAGACAAAGATAGACCTGTTATGAAAAATATGGAGCTGGAGCAACTGGACAAAGACAACGTGTAAAAAAAACCCAGAAAACCCCAAACATCTTGCATTTTATTTCCCTATGTCAACCAATGAGAGACACTTAGCACCAAAGCATGAAACAGCACTGGTGCTAAACAAAAGATACAAAAATGCGCGTATTACGGCACAATCCCTGGACTCTCTCTGTCCTTGCTTCCGTCTTCTGCTCCCATCACTCAACCCCTCTCTACTTTCTCTCTGGACCCTTCTGCTCCTCTTGTTATCTCCAGTCTTTCTGCAACCATCTCCCTGGACCCTTTTACTCATCGGGGCTGGTCTGCCCGAATAAGAAGCTTTTTGGTTTCCTTTGTCTTGTCAGACTCAATTAAATTTAAATTTCCCATTCTGGCCTCCCACTTGAAGCCACTTGAAATTACAGCACTATTTGATGCCACTAACGTGATTCCATGCCATATCCTGTTACATATGTAAAGATCAGATACAGCAGACACCTGAAGAAGACCGAAGAATGTATCAGTCATGAAACATTGCATTAACAACAACAACAACAAAACTAAAGACAATAGTCCATAAAATATATGGAAAATTGTATAGCTTGTTCCTCCATCAATAAGAAATTGTTTACGAATTGTTTATATAAATAAATTAGATAAACATTGTGCAGAAAATTTTCTAAAAATATATATATTATTAGCTGTATGATAAATTGAAATGTATTAGTGTTCTGGGAAAAAAAAAACATTTTTTTAAAATATATAATTTTTTTTTTTTCAAATTTTCAGATTTTTATTCCGACACTGATATATGGCGTTTGAAAGATTAAATTATAAGACTTTTTTTTTTTTTTTTGGGATATACAAGAAATCTATTTAAAAAAAAACTCCTTCAATTTGTTATCTATTCAGAGTATTATTAATAAAATCAATAAAGTGTTATCGTTTTTGATATGTCATTGTTGTCTTATGTTGTTTATATTGCTATCCTGTTGATAAGAGTGACAGAAATTGTTATCTCGCTTTTATGATTGTTCTTTTCCAAGAAGTGACATAAATACTTTGACAAAGGAGTGACAAACATTGCCGCCCCATGCTTATATTTTGGACTTTATAATAGAGTGACAAACATTGTTTTGTTTATATTTTGAACCTTACAACAGAGTGACAGACATTGTTTTGTTTATATTTTTGGACCTTTCAAAGAATTGACTAAATGATGTTTCAAAGTAGTTACAAACATTGGTGTTTAGCTTGTAGTCATGTCTTAAGGCAAGACAAAGGAGTGACAAATATTATATTTATATAGTGATACTTTTCAAAGGAGTGACAAATATTTTAATTTAGATTGAATTGAGGGCATTCTGTCAGATGCCATCAGTCGATCATACCATTAGCGAAATCAACTATGGTAGAGCAGACATGTCTAAATACACTTACCTTTATAACTTCTCTCAAAACTTAAAACTTTCTTATCAAAGCAATTACTTCATCAGCACACAAAAATTTGATGGGAAAAAAATGAGGATTTTTGTTTGATTTTAATTTATTCATTGGATTATTTTCTTTATTTTGTAAAAACTATGAATAAGATATATACAGCAATCCATTGATTAGTGAAGGTTTTGATGCATTATGGTTAAGGTATTGCTGTGCAGATTATTGTAAGTACAAGCTGAAAACAAAAACATTGAATCATAAAACCTTGAACTTTGTAGTTTTGATGAAGTGCTGTTATGGTATTGCTTTACAAATTGATGTAACTTAGTAAAAGCTGGAAAAAAAAAACGCACAAAATTACAATAAGGTTTTTGACATTCTGGAAAGTTCTGGAATGATTTAACCACACTAACCAAGGTATACCTATATGAAGATAAACATGAATAAATATGGTGTTTCTATTTCTAATTTTCAATTTAATTTAGTCCTGTTTCTAATATTGATGATTTAATTTGATAATTTAATATTTTTTATGTTTTCTATCCTTATAAATTTTAGCTTCTCTGCTCTTCCATAGTTAATATTGCTAATGATTTGTTCGGCTAGTGACATCATCTAAAAGAATGCTGAATCGAATATTTCTTTCATTCATACCGAATTCAATTTGGAAAAGTGCGGGTAGCTTAAGTTAGCAGTATGGAGAATATAATTGAATTGGACCGAGTTCAAACTGATTGGAATAATCTGTGTCCACTTTGAGCTAATGTCATTTATCTGTGACTTACTTACTAATACTTATAACTTAAATGATATCAAACTATATATATATTTGAGAAATCTTGGTGGTTGTGTGTGTATGCAATACTATTACAACTGTATGAAGTTGATATTCTTTACTATATATATTAGTCAGCTCACCAGATTTTGCTGCGATGAGTTTGAAGTTGTTTGGATCAGCGATTCTTGAGAAATCTTTAAAAATAGATAAAAAATATCCGTATCTCACGTAAATGGATCTCCGTAGCAAGTGCTTGTACCTGAACTAATTGAAAAAAATTATCTTTAAAAAAATAGACTTTTTATCTGGAGAAAAAAAAAATATATATATATATATATATATATATATATATATATATATATATACCAGTCAGCAGAAGATTTAGGCATTGTTGGTCTGAAATGACTGTAGAGATCCTGAAGAGCACTTTTTTGAAAAGACAATGACAACTTTTCAAGTTTGTGCCTAGTTGTTTACTAATGCAAATTTTCAAGGTTGTAGCCGACTTGATGACAAGGTCAGGATGCTGAGCTGTTAGTATGATCCCATCTCTTGAGACAAGGCAACAATCTAAATCTATTTCAACTCTACAATCTGTTTAGTCAGTAATGCGATACTATATAACAAGCACCCTAAAAGGAGTTATGTCTCCTCTCAAATCTAAAGCGTTAAAAAACAAAATGACTCTGTGTGTGTGTGTGTGTGTGTGTTTGTATGTGTGCAATTATATTTGTCCTTACTAAATACCTGCCCTGAATGGGGCAGGGGTGATGAGGCGGAATGAAAATTTAAAGAAAATTAGGCGGGAATCAGATAAGTGTTTAATTCAATCTAGTTTTAAAATGGGATAATTGTGACTCCTAGATATTTTTTTTCGCAATCTTGGCATATGTGTACATATGCATACATATACTCAACAGAAGATAAACGAAGTCATTCTCTCCCTTTCTCTGTATGAACAATACAAAATCCCCACTTCTTATGCAAGTAAGCTATTTTCCAGCAGCAGTCAGGGAACAGTATCTGAAAAAGCGGGCACAAAAAAATGTGTCCATTTTAGCATAAATTTACATCGTAACCTACCCCTACCTCAAAAAAACAATATATTTAGAAGGATGATTTACAAAAACTAATTTGCTAAAAAACCTTCACATGGATCAGATTGTTACACACAGAAAATCTCATAGTTAATGTTATGTGTTTTTTGTGGTGGGCAGTTACATACGGACAGACATTTGGCAAATCATAATAAGATACTGATTACTTTAACTTGATATATTCAAGGGAACTGGACGATTTTTGTCCTTACTATATATATATATATATATATATATATATATATATATTTATACACATGAGGTCCCACATTGAACTCAACCTTGCATAAAATTTCACCCTCGGAAGAAGGTAAATAATCGGCTGTAGTGAAAAAGTGCATGACTTGAACTATGATAAAATTGAAATAATTAAATTTGGGCAGTTGCCACTTCTGCTCTGAGGGAAGATAAGTAAATAGAACTCTTTCATTTTTATTTGATTTTATTATGAATAAGCATTGATGACATCTCTACAGGCCTGAAGACACCCAATAAGTCCATCAGAATTGGGATTATTTGAGATTTCATCCTGAAGCTTTGCCTTGCAAAGAGAGATAACTCTGACATAATTCCGCTTTGTCTTAGGGTGGTATAAAGGAAGGAAAATCTGGGCAGACAAGAAAAACATGGCCTGAGATTCCAGATCCTCACAATCCGAAACCAACTCTAAAAATTGATCCATCAGTTCAAGATCCCAGTCCGCAGAAATAATGCACGTTAGCAGCAGGCGGTGGATTAAAGGTTTTGCGACAACGTCATTTTCCGCACTAGCAACGTTGGATAAAAGTTCTTCAAGATTTAAATCTTTCAGCCCGCTACTGGTTTTGAATAGAGTTTTCAGCTTTGATAGAAATCCCATCAGAATTGATAAAATGTGTTGGTTATTAGCAAGCTGGGGTTGCTGGAGCCAAAGCAGAAGAAAAAGGCACTCAGAAACGTGCCTTTCAGGTAATATAAATAATTGTTGGTAAAAGAATGGGAGAAGTTTCAAGGAGAAGTGTTGACTGTAGAGCCAGATTTTTGCTAGGGACTGTTGACCGTTTTGGGCTTCCTCATAAAAGGCTCTAACACAAGAACTCAGATTTTTCACACGTGCAGGGGATGAAACTCCTGGGGACGGAGAAATTGTTTGAACGTAGTTGATAAAATTCCATAGCAATGGTGGGTATAGAGAGGTAATTAAAAATGACTCCTCTGTTCTTGAACTTTTTACTAAGTGTTCATGCACAGAGTCGTAGAATAGAGAAATTGTCTCTAAAACTGCTTGATGTCCTCCCCTATACTGATGAACATCAGGTTGGACAAGTGAATGAAGTACGTCAGTTGTTATGTAAAACAATTGATAGTTAGAAGCACAGGATTGGGGTAGATGACGACAATCCAGGAGTGATCTTAATGTTGGAAGTGAGCAACGGTTCCGCCTTTTTACAATTTGTGTGACCAAGCTGAGGACTTCGTGTTCAAGACTTGGCAAATAGCTGGTCCATAGCTTCACCAAACTTTTATTACTCAGACAAACCTTATTCATTGCTAGGGTGACGTCACCACTAACTGAACCATTGTCAGTGTATATATCTTTCTGTGAATTGGTAATCCTTTTAAATAAATTCTGGACGGCTTCCAAACTAGAATGTATGGAAAGTAGATCCATAAAGGCATCTACTAAAGATGAAAAATGCTGCTCTTGGTTACGGAGAAGAAAGGTTAGCATTCGGCAAATCTCGTCGAGATTTTTAGGGGTCTTACTTTCGCAAGGTATCGGATAACCATTGAAAGTTGCAGTTTTATTTTTGAAATCCACAACATGTTCCCTCAGCAGACAAAGAGCCTTTTGGTGAGTCAAATTTGATGTTCTTCCCACATGTTCAAAGAGTACTTCCTGTTCATGAGGTAAACAAAGAGAATTTCTGATTTGAAACAAGACCCATTTTTGGGTTTTCTTTTCAAGGGGTGTGGTCGGACATTCTTGGTGAAGTTTCAGAATGCATTCGATGATGAGGCTGGAAAGATTGGGATTCAAGGCCAAAATACTAATTTGGTTGAGTCGTCCAAGGAATTGACATAAATCGGGGAAATCAGCCAAAGTTGCGTCCACAGTGTCGTATCTCTCCATGATGCATTTTAGGTCGAGGAGGACTTGTTGGATTCTGTCCAACCCTTCACATACAAACTGTTCGGTTTGGGTTGAGGCCTTGTTATTCTCATCAAAGTTCAAATGTGGCAGAATCTCAGCAATCTTTGTCTTCAACGATACTTCATCTGTATCCATGACGACTCTGCAAAAGATACATCATCTACATCACATGACTGGGATAACTATCTTGCGATTCACATCTGGTAAACCTTGTATTTAAACTTGAATCTGATATAAAATTGAATTTCATTCAATCTAACATGTGGATTTGAATTCAACAATACACTTATATTTAATTCTTTTTAGGGTTTTTTCTTATACCAGATGACCCCCCCCCCCAAATGCCAAAGATTGGTCCCTGAAATATATTCATAGTTTATCCTTGGTGATATCAGAGCGATTCCATTGCTAAATAAGGAATATATCGTTGAATTAACTATCAGTGAAATACTGTGAATACATTTGGGAACCATTTAGGTTATATTTCAGAGACTATCTTCCACCAAATCCTTAGTGTTATTTTTTGCATCATCCAGAATATTCTTCATTGACATACACAACGCTGCTCTTCCATGATCACTTTCCTCTTTTACAATTACTTTCTAATCAGATGAAAAAAATGCAGAACTATTAGGTAATGCTCCAAAATCAGAATACTGCATAGGTATCACCTCTTCCAAACTGAAAAAAAAAAATTGTAACTTTAGAGAAAAAAAACATAACTTTGTCAATGACAATCTTTCATTGGCCATTGAGCCGGGGATTGTTGCCCAACAGGCTGAAGCTCATCTACTGTATAGGCATGAAGGCCTCTCAACTGCACAACAAACCCCACAAAGTTGCCCAGCTCTTCCGGCGTAGGTCAATGACAATCATCCATGGAAACACATTTCCCATTGCAACAGCAGTTTCTGCAAAAAGTTTGGTGAAGCTATAGACCAGCTATTTACCAAGTCTTGAACATGAAGTCCTCAGCTTAGTCACGCAAATTGGGAAATGTGTTATCCATTGAAATCTCAAAAGCTCTACAATTTAAGGATAATATAACTAAGCTCATAGATTGGTATATAACATGGCACGTCTAACATAAACTTACATTGTACAGTGACCCCACACTGCTGAAGTTTTGGGGTCGAATTTTTTCTTGAATAAAAAAAAATTTTTTTCCCAGATACATGAAGTAAATGTTAAAATTTTCAGCGCTCTGAAACTAAAGTCACCAAATTTCCCCGAAATTTTCTAGATCAGCGCTTCCTAGCCAAATCATCATTTTTTTTTTTGGCTAGATCTGGCCGATTTTCCTGTTTGCCGTTAAAAATCTAGCAATCAATGAAAAATTAATTAGCTGATTTCATTTTATTTTATAGCCAACTCAAAACATATATTCAATATTTTTAGCCATAAAGTTAGCTGAAAATGAAAAAGAGTAACTGATGTTAGCCATTTTTGAAGGTCAGTTGAAACAAATTTAACTGCGTGAGGAAAATATTTTTTCATAATTTTCATTATTTATAACTTAAGATGAATAAACCATATTTTAACTGAGACTTTTTGCTTTGAGAATATTTTTAAAGTCAGATATTAAAGTCGTTATTAGCAAAAATCCACAACAAATCTGGTAAGTTTAATAGAAGTCAATGTGTAATTTTTATTAATTATTTCTTATGGAGTCTTAGTATAGTAAAGAGTTATTTTATTTGGCTTTAGATGTGTATAAAACATTTAAGCCAAAGAGTTAACCGAAAGTGAAGAAGATTTAGCCGATTTAGCCAATTTTTTAAGCAGTTTTAGTCGGAGAAATTAAATGTGAGTCGGCAACTCGCACTACTGAGTCCATACCACCCTAGGCAGTCACACATACAACATAGTTAGCCAGTCAGACTCACTTGAAAACTGAAGAAACCTATGTTGACAGTTTTGGTTGGTGGTTTCTCGCAGTATAAAATTTCAATCATTCGCGTGAACAGAGTTAAATATTACCTTTCCCGTTTTAAATTGGCCACAGTCCTAGCTGCAGGATAACAAACACTGGTGACGAATTAAACCTAAAATACTAACTTTGGGCCTCGGCAACAGCGACCATTTAAAACGGGAAAGGTAACAAATGCCCAGTGATGAGTAAAGTGAAACTGAGTGAGCTGCTCGCTAATCAAATCCCATTTGTTGAATGCCTAATATGGTTTTACTTTCACTCTATTTCTGGACTGTCTTCTTAATTCTAAACAATTTGACATTTTTTCAACACATCTTCATCATCAAGACGACAAAACAAAAAAGACGAATTATACATATAATATATTGAAAAAAATCAAATTTCACGTAGAGAAACAATAACAAACCTCCCGCCGGCTTTCATATTATCAGGGACGGGTTTGTAAATGAATTTATACCTCCCATATAAATTAGAGTAAAAGCTATTACATAAAAAATAATTTTCATTGAAATATACATTAATATATAATTTAGTTAGTATCAACTGAAATTATATATATTTTTTTTTTTGGTAAAAATTTCTGAATGGTTTGGCTTTTTAAAAGCAGATAATCGAAGTGAACTGAAATAATGGAGGCTCCCTAAAAATATTTCATTAGTAGTTACCTCCCTTACAAAGCAAAACTAAATCCTTTCAGTCGCTAGATAGGATGAATTCGTTGATTTTGTTAAGTAAAGATTTGTTGAGTATTTATCTAATTTGATATTATAAATTTTATTTAGAATGTGAAAAAAATAGTAAGGTGTTATTTATTCAATAACCGAAAATAATTCTGTTTATTTTGGTTGCTTAGCAAAAAAACAACATACTCCTTGAAACCAGTTTGAGTTGAAATTCTGTAGAATAATAGAAATAAGATTAAATTACGATCTTTAATTTCAAAATTCCATTTTAAAAAAGTGTTGAAAAGTTTTTAGACCTACCTTGAATTTTTTGTTCAATTATTTTATTTTATTTTATTTCATTTTATTTTACCTGAAACTATTTGTTTGGTGTTCGTATTTCGGAATAAAAGAATAGACGGAACGGAATAAAGGAATAGTATAAAATTCGGGGCGAGCGAAAGAAATATGTTGAGAAATAGGAACCATAAGTTCAATAACGCGTCCACAAGACAGAGAAGAAGTCTTTCTCTGTGTTAATTGATTCTTATACTTGTAAAATATTGTCTGTCCGATCACCATGTGTCCTATACACAACATTGAAAAAAATAAATTCAACTTTTCAAAGTCTTGTGAATTAATTTTCCTGCAATTGAAATATTCTACAAGTATAATTTTCTATGCAAATCGTAAATTTTTCTTTAGCAATTTCTGCCTTGTGGGGCCATTCTTTTCACAAACTGTGGACTATCTTAACAGTTTGTAAAAAAAATGATCAGAAGAGATGTTCTTTTAATGGCATCACAGCCGCACCTTTTAATGACATCACACCTCTTCTGACATAATAGCAGCTCCTAAATAAAACACTCTACTCCTTCGTTCATCTTTCTACTGTTCAACGTAATAAGAAAACTGATCAAAGCGTTTTTTTTTTATCAGTTAAAAGAAAACGAATAAATGAAAAACAACATATAAGTTGGGTGAAAGGAGAATAGGACCTTTAAATAATAATATTAGATATTAATCAATAATAACATAAGTAAACAATAATAAATCAATACTTATATAAATGAATAATGATGGATATTATATCAATATAAATTCAAGAAATAAAGATGAGTTTAAAAGTTTAAAAAAACTTTCTTTCTAATTACTAAATCACCTTGAAAAGTGCGATTTTGATTAGTGTGAGTCCTAACGTAGTACCTAAAAGGTGTTAGTGTACAAATTGATGTAAGTAAGTATGATATAAGCCAGGCACGGGCAACTTTTTTCATCCAGCGGGGCCACATAAACATCTTTATTCGGGCCACAAATTCAGTTGAAAAATGTCGATCGAATTAAAATGTACTTAATACCTGTTTTAGACAAACATGAATACCATTTATTACATTATTGATTTGTGAAGTCAAAACGATAGTAATTTTACAATATAAATTATAAAATTGACTTCCAGGGAAAAATTACATGATAAATCAAATAAGTAATGCCCACTTTGGACACACACCACAAAAAATTATTACTGCGGGCAAAATCTGGTCCACAAATCGATGGTTGTCTATATGTGATATAAGGAGGGGAAAAAATTAAATCATAATAAGACCTTGAACAGAGCAGTTTTGAAATTGGACGGAAAACTATGAAATGAATTAACCGCACTGATTAAGGTGAGTATTTGATCTTCTTTTCCTTGAAACTCCTATTCCGGTATAGGAGAATAGGTGGAGCCGAATAGAGGATTAAGTTTTATGCTCATTCTTCTATTCCGCCGGTGAAAACGAAATAAGTTAACGAAAAAAATACGTGGAAATCGTGGAGAGAAGTATTTCTTCCTTGAATGTTTCTCCTTCGTCGCTAGTCAAATCCGAGTTGAATATAGATTAAAATATATACATATTTATATTTAAGAGCACGGAATGAACACAATGACTCCAGCTAAAGTCGTCCTTTTGTCCTGTGGGTCTTTTAATCCGGTAACAAATATGCATTTACGAATGTTCGGTAAGTATAGAAGACGAAAAAAAAATGGATGTTTTTTTTTGTTGTACATACCGAAGTAATTCTTTTATTTCTATTGATTTGATCAGTGTTTCTTATCGATTTTCACTTTAAATTTTTTTAGAATAATCATAATATATATTGAATAAAAATGTAGGTATATTTTAATTTAGTTATCTGTTTAAAATTCGTTATTTCCACCCGTAAACATTAACAACTAAAAAATTACCGCTGTCCCATGATAATTGTTATATTTATGTATACATTTATATATGCAAACGTAACAACTATTTTGGGACAGAGATATCACTAAAACTAATGACATTGTAGTTAATTTTTATATTTCTTAATTTTTATTTATCTTTAATGTTTCAGTGGGTGATTATTCCAAATAAATTTGAAATATTATTTATATGTCCCTCTTTTCAACTGCTGTTTTTTTTTTTATGGATTTGTCTTTTTTGAAACTTTGACAGCAACATTTTTCGTCGAGGTCATTCTCAAAATAAACAAAACAATATTAGATTTTTTCTTGTTTCTAAGGACGATGTAAAATCGGAATTTATTGCTTTTTCGCTATTTTTGACAGTTAAAAGAGAAAAACATTCCAAATACTGATGTAAATACTTTAAAAAAACAAACAATTATGATATTTACAAAACAACACCATAAATGCTTAAGGCTTTTAGATGCAGCGCTAGCTTCTCTTGCATCGAATTCCGTTACTGATTAGTGAATGACGAACTGCAGTGTGAGTTACGTCCCCTGCTCTGTGTTACCAATTTAAATGTTTTTGGTCGCATCTTGATGTCAGAAATTGTTATTTACATGGTATTTAATAAAATAAATAATTTTTTTACAAATTCATAGTAATAAAATGAGTAATATTTTTAATAGATAAATGAAATAAATGTTGGAGATTAAAGTCACATTTATTATCAAAATATTGACTAGATTTTAAATATATACATATTAGGAGAATTTAGATGTTTCTAGATGTTTTTGACGCAATTTTTCATGTAAATTTGTAAATAAAGTTGGAAACTCTGTCCTTGCTAGATTTTCACTCAAGAAAAGAACTGTCGCGTCTTCGGTCTGACTTTCAGGCTTGTTTTTATTAATATTGTTTAAAACTAGATTTTGTTGTTATGATACGTGCTTGAGTAGTTAACATTATACATCACTTCATTTTTTGCACTAAATAAATGTATTATTGAATATGTACTACGAACCCTTGGTGTATTTGTTTTTATAGAAAAGCTAACATTTTAATCTTTGTTGAGAAATATAAAGAAGTCTGTTGTTTTGCTTAGCCTTGATAAAATGATATTTTGCTACATAACATTGATTATAACATAGAATTGGATTGATATAAAGTCAATGTTTACTTTTTAGATATTGAGTTGAAGTTGTTCATCAATTTGCTACAATCAACTAAAAATGATATAAACCATCACGTGACCAAAGTCTTTTGGCAGCATGCTGTGTTAGGGATAATCAATCAAAAAATTGGATTGGGGGGGATTAACTGTGATTAGGAGTGTCTAGACACTAACCAAAAAAAAACAGACAATGGTAACAACTCGTTGAATTCCAAATTTATGCAATATTTAATGAAAGAAAAGGACGAAAGGTTTAGGGTTTGCATAACGTTGTCCAATTCACAGGACTTATCTGTTTAAAGAATAAATCTGAGTTATTTGAAGTGTGGTAATTTTGGTTTATAATGTTCATTTGTTTCTTTGGATTGAAACTGGTATCAATGTTTGAAGGTCTTCAAGAGATGAATTCATTGTTCGATTGGCAATCTTTGAAAAAGTCATAAAAAATACGTATTTCTTGCGAAGTAAAAGAAATTGTCTTGTGGTAGCAGTTGTGCCAAACCTGTGTATTTGACAAGGGAGAGATTGTTTTGTATTGTGTCAAAGCCGCATATTTCATACGAAAGATTGGTTTCGTTATCATGTCAAACCTGCTTGTTTTAAACAGGGAAGATTTGTAATTTTGTCGTTGTGTCCATTTTTTCCTATTCAGTACAGGGAGAGTAAAGAGAGAGCGTGAAAATGAAAGAAAAAAAGGGACTGGCTGGGGCCCGAGGTATGACTTAACCCTTGCACATCCGGGTAGAGAAAGAGTTTGAATTTGGCACTGACAGCTGCTAATCGATCATGTGACTCTATTATTTTAGGGCTTCTCATTGGTTTAATTTAATTTAATTTAGACCAATGAAAAAGTTCATAATTTAACACCCCCCCCAAACATTTTGAGGTAGGGCAACTATAAATTTTTATGAGCATGAAAAATTCCCATAAAAAAAAAGAAATAAATCTTGAAAATTTCAGCCTTTAAGCTCCATTTGGACGTGGCCCGTATGCATGATACATACACAGTCAGCCAAACTTGAAAGCTGAAGAAACCTGTGTTGACAGTTTTGGTTGACAGTCTCTAACTATAATTCTAAAATTATTTTGTTTTTTCCCCTAATGATGTTTAGTCCTGGGGTTGGTGGATTTTGTCCTGGGATAGGTGGATTTTGTCCTACGGTAGACATTTAGTTTTTTAGTAATATGTTCTTATTTTTTTTTATGACTTCAAGCAGTTAAATATTTTTCTTAGAAAAGTTATGTTTGTTAAAAAATATTGTTATTTACATCACAATAAATTACACCTGTAGAATTTCCTAAAATTTAGTTTCATTTTAAACTTAAATGTAAATAGATTCCTTTGAACACCACGTGTTAATTACAAATTCAACAGGGTTGATTATCTAATTAATTCAACTTGCCAACCAGTTAATTGCTAACTTTGTAGGAATTTTATTCGTTTCAAGTGACATAAAAATAGGTTTATTCTCTGTAGAAGTTTTCTGGTTGAATCAAACAATGAACAAAACAGGAATTAAAAGACAAAAGTTAACCCACCTTTTTATAAGAAAAGAAGCGGGAATGGCAAATCAGCCATTTTTCGGCTAGATCTATTTTTTTCCCCTGTTCATCTAATATAAATGTGATAGCTGCCGAAAATCTGGCTAATTTTTTAAAAATGAGTAGCCAATTTATTATTATTTTATAGCCAATTCAAAACATATCAAATATTTTTAGTCATAAAGTTAACTGAAAGTGGAAAACGTTTAGCCGATCTTTTGATATTCAATGTAACACACACACATACATACACACACATATATATATATATATATATATATATATATGATCCGACAGAATGATAATAAATTATATTGTTTTATATAGAAACTCTTATTTGAAATGATCTCCCGTTGTTACGCAGTTAATATATCATTCAAACTAGACGACGTAAGAAGAATTAAGAATTGAAGAAAATGGGGCTATAATATGAACTGTAAAGAGTGAGACAGACTCGAGAGTAAAGTGTTTTGAAGTAAGGTTTTTTTATCCGTAGATGTTTTTTTGTTGTTAATGGTTCAGACATGTTTCGGGATGTATTCCCATCTTCAGTAGTGTGCTGTATGAGTATGTGCTTTTAGGGGTTAAAGGTTTGATTTGGAAGCGGAGTCCACCATCAGTAGCTTTGCCTTGTGAGTAATAAATTGTATCCAGGCTGCTGGAGGCATCCTGCTGTGGGAGAGAAAGTCCAGCTAGTGATGAAGTCTATGGTTAAACAGTAGCAGTTGGTCTTGGAGAGGGCATAATGTGTCAGTGTAGGAGGGAAGTGATGTGGAGTTAGATTTTTGGGGTATGTTAGGGATAGTGTGAATGGAGGGGTGATAAGGTTAAGGAACTACATAGGTTTCACCCTTGAGTCATCAAAAATATGTTGGCTATGATTTGAACAAGTGATATGACTGGCTAAGGTAGATTTTGCTATGGGTCTGAGTGACTTTGAAGTTTCCAGTATCGAATGTATCTGGAAGTGGGGTAGATCTGGGTGTGAAGTTATTGTTAGTGGGAGTTTTGTGAATTAGAGATCTGTGTGATTAGGGTTATTAAGTTTAGTGTTTAGTCCATTAGTCATATATATATATACACGAAATGTTTATATATTGTAATGAGGAGGATGCTGGCATGAAGGCTGAGTGGAACTTCTTTATAACTAATCATAGCAGAAAGGCTCGTAATGGCATTCAGAAGACCTGTATGCAAGGCAAGTCCTTAAAGAACTGTAATTAATGATATAGTTATTCCCAAGGCTCTGTTTGTTTATGCTAAGAATGAAATGAAAGGTACTAAATTCTTCTTTAATCTAACAGAAATAATTCCCCAAACCTCCAATGAGTTAAAACAGAGATTTTCCATAACCTTTATGATAAAAAGTACCAAAAGCTTTCACAAAAAGTAACGTCTCGCAAAATATAGTATCAATGTCCCAATAGTACGGATCTGGAATAGTCTAACTAATGAAATAGCATGTTAAAAAAATGTGAGCCCTTTCAAAAACTGACTTGATAAATATCGGGATAAACAGGAGATTCTATACCATTACAAGCTCACAATGAACATTCGGATGTCATGTGAAAATCTTAAATGATTAAAGGAGTCTGGAAATGAGGATTTAACATGAAACCTCTTCCAGAAATTATCACGAAGCTAAGCTATCAAATTAAATAAGTTTAACATTGCATTACATGACCACAGTTAAAGAAAGCCTCAACAACAAATTTCTTAATGCTCCCAAAACTTGACTCTCTATTGTTACAATGAGAAACTTTGGGTAAGAATGATAACAGAGTGTAGAGATGAAAATAATAACTATGACATTCCATTCCTTAATCAAGCCACTCCATGAATAAGTACTTTGGAGTGGTGGGCACACTCCTATGACCTGGAGTGCTTTGCTGGTGGGAATTTAATTTCTAGTGTGCCCAACCAAGTCAGACTGGTCAAACAAAAGGAATTTGACCAAACCTGATTCGTCCCCCTGCCCCCCAAATATATACCCTAATCCTCGACCCCCTTATTTTATTTTCCATTTATTTTGTCTCAAAACTCTACCTTTACTGCCAATCGTTTTTAATTACCTTCCGCTAATCCTCCCTCCCTCCCCATTACCCTCCCCCCATTTCCAAAAAATTGGTTGTTAATAATACTAATTTTTGTAAAAGCGGAAAACTATATTACCAATTTATTCAAATTATTTATTTTTTAGTGGAAAAAAAATTCTAGACATCCGAGCTGTTTAGTTCACAACTAATTTCGGCTTCAAATAACCCATCAAGGGGTTGATATGCCGTTAAACCAACCAACCCTTGATCGAGACAGGTCTGGTTAGTTACTCAATAGAAACTGTCATGTAACCAACCTCTTTCAGTTGTATGCCATGTTGGGGGTGATCAATGAATAAGTTACTTCTCTCACCTTTTGATTTAATAATTAAATTGACTGAATTAAACAAAAAACAAGTATGATCATGGCTGGGCAGAAACAAGTGACCTATTCAGCATAAACTTAAATTGCTAATTGACCCCTCTCTTTGAAAACTTATTGGGGGAGAATTTAAAAAAAAATGATTTTTTTGTGGACATAGTAAGGAGTAAGTGTTTGAATTTTCAGCCCTCTAGTTTCATCAGTATGTCCTGTACAAATGATACATAATCATCCACACCCACTTGAAATCTGATGAAACGTACTTTAAGAGTTCTGGTTGACTGTTCCTGATGGTAGCGGAGACTATCTTTTTTTTTCCCCCTAGGAAAAGCAGATGCATGTTGGATTGAATCATAAAATGTACTTGGTCAGTTAAGCTAACCCAGCGTTGTCCAGGGAGTAAAAATTGTGTACTTTTTTTTCTTCCAAATGCTGCCAGAAAAATTAGAAAATTGCATCATGAAAGAGTCAAGATGTAGCAACTCTTGAATTAACCCAACTAAATGAATTTTTTTGATATGCAATTTTCTTGAATTCCATTTTGTGTCAAAGGATTTCCATTGTTTATACAGAGAAAATTTTATTTTTATCCATTAAAGATCAAAGTTTATCAAAGAGCTTTATTTTAAGCTCCATATTTAGCAAATGAGTGAATGAAAAATTAACCCAGTTTATACCCTGTACCACAAAAGAAGAAGAAATCAAGCGGAGAATCACCCTAGGATGGCAAGCTTTTGGCGAAGCAAGTTCAACCTTCAAAAACAAGACGATCCCAATAATCCTAGAAAGAAGGGTATACAAACAATGCATCCGATAGTCACTTATGGAGTTGAAACATGGAACCTAACCAAGAGATAAACCCACAAACTGAGAAGCATACGTGTGCATGAAAGAATCATGCTGAACCTCAGAAAGAAAATGGGGGTCAGAGACATCATAGAATCCATTGGAAAATTCAAATGGCAATGGGCAGGCCATGTTTTAAGAATGAAAGACGACCGATGGACATCACAACTCACAACATGGTTCCCCAGAGACCAGAGACAAAGTACAAGATGCAGAGATGAACTAGACAAATTCAGAAATACTGGCTCCGCAACACCCATGATAGAGTAGTGTGGCGAATCCTGGGGAAGGTCTATATCCGATGACGGACATTAAAAGACTGATGATGATGATTGTGGTAGCCTCTGAAATGAACAATTCCTTTTGTATTACGAATTCTATAAATATTTGAATAAAATGAAGGAAAACTCGGAAACCCAATAAAAAAAAGGACTTGGAAGAGCCCCAATCATGAAACCAAGAATGAAATAAACTACATCCTAGCCGACAAAAGTGACACCGTCAAAGATATCCAAAGAAAGAACACTAGAAAAATGTTCCACACCAAACTGCAACTACTAAATGTACCGAAAGAGCTTACTTGATCCTTCAAGTTTGTACTGGAAAATAGATATGAACTTCTTACCAAACCAGAAGAGAATGACACTGACATCAATAAATTCAACAACAAAACGGCATTCTCTCTAATTGAAGTTGCCAATATGTTTAAACCAAAGAGCTTACAAACCGTCAGTAAAGTCTCAGAAGAAAACGAGAATCTCATGGAAAAATGCAGAAATCTCAAACCATCAACAACAACAAGGGAAAAGATTGAAGCAACCGAACTAAATAAAACCAGCAATTATTCGAACAGTTTGAAGAAAAAAAATGGTTGGGTTTCAAAACTAGTAACAAAATTCTCAATACAGGATGTAAACAAATAACTAGTGTACTCAAGGAAAATGGAGACCGGATAACGGACATGCCCAAGAATTCCACAAAAAAATCTACTCCTCTAAACAAGGAACTCAAAACAATGAACAGGATATGAGCAATCAGTTTGAAGATTTCCCCAAAGTTACTCCGTCGGGGGTGAAACAAGCTATCAAACAAACAAAAATCAGAAAAGGACGCTGGACTAGATAACATTATCGACCTACTCAAAAAAGCTAATAAAGTCATCACTTAGAAACTAGCCATTTTACTCAACTTATGCCCCAAACAAGATAGAGTCCCAGAAGATCAAAACATGGCAATCATAATGCTGTTATACAAAGAAAGGGAATCCAAAAGACCTCAACGACTACAGGTCAATAAATCAACTCAAACTGCATCTACAAATTTCTTACCAAAGTTATTACCAAATCACCAAAATGCTAGATGAAAACTAACCATGAGAACAAGCTGGCTTTAGAAGAAGCTACTCTATATTATTACATATGAAATAATAATGCCAACTGATTGCAAATTAACAGATGAGTAATATACGTGCACTTTCAGACTCCTGCCTTACCATGACCATAGCATCATAACAGTCAACGTAGGTTTTTGTCAGTTTTCAAGATGGTCTGGTAGGCTATGTATATATGATGCATACAGGCAGTACCAATGTGACTAGGGAGCTGAAAATTCAAACTTTTACCCCTTACTTTGTCTACAAAAATGTTACGTTTTGTTTTTTTGAAAATTAACCCCCACAATAGGTTGAGGATTCAATTTATAATGTAAATTAATGACAAATTGATGTTTTTGCCAAAAAACCTGGCACAAGACATGAAGAATGTATACTATCATCATTGTGAATGTGGCAGTCACACAGTACACAAGCTTGTGCAATGATGTCTCACCGCCAGCTGAGTAACCCCACCTGTTCGTTCATGTGCAACAAGGTCCCATCTGATTGGTTGCCAAGGTACATCAAGGTCATGCAATCGATTCAGGAGATATCCAAAATAGTCTGATGCTTTCTGAATGGAGCTTGTATATAGGGCAAGGACGATCGCTTTGCAATGACTGTACAGCCTATTAATTATTTATATCACAAAAGACTTGAGTATTAATGGAGCACTAATTCAGATAGAAATTTCTGCACTAACAGGTCAAATATATTTGTATAGTATGGATTCGGTATATTTTTTAAAGATTTGGTCAATTTAGGATAATGTGCACATGAAAGAATCCCCAGAGATCACATGTGCAAACGGGGCCAACAGCGTATTAAATGGAGAAACAAGCTGGATAAATTCAGAAAGTATTGGCTCCACTATGCTCGTGATACAGAAACGTTGCAGATCCTGAGGAAAGTCTATGCCCAAAGATGGACGTTGAAAGACTGATGATGATTGATAAGGTTGATAGCCCTGTCTAGGGGTCACTTAGTGATCAAGGACTCCATAAAGGAGTCAATGGTCTATAAAGTCTGGCAACCCCTGCATCATATAGATAAGATATGTAATGAGTAAAATTTATGTATTAATTTGTGCTTGTATGTCACATTTTCCATTTGGTAGTTTTTTGTTCTAAAATTTTCAATTTATTTTATTTTTTTGTTTACTGTGTAATTATTGAACAACCATAGCCATCAAAGATGCCAAAGAGTCCTATCCTTTTTTTCATAAGGGTGTGTGTTGGTTAGTTTATGTGTTTGCTTGTGTATTCAAGCACTTCTGACCTTACCGTTTTGTCTACAGACCAGAAAATTGGCATCATTACTCCACTGGACCCTTTCTAATATGTTCTCTGGGGTTTCGGAAAAAAACTCTTTTGACCTTTGTGAGGCCCTTATTCTGATGGGTTTATTAATGACTTGCAGATTCTCTGTTTTTGGTTTTTTTACTCAATTTTAAATGTTTTCCTGTGATGTCTTAAATGGAATTTTATTCTGATCATATTTATTTTTCGGTGGAATTTTTGGAATTTTGATGCTACCATTGTTCAATTATTGACTGTGATGGCGAGTCATATTTATGCTCAAACCTCTTCAATGTTCCACTTTCTATTATTTCTGGATCTTGATCCATTAATTTGTTCTAATTGTTGACAACACGTTGTAAGAAGTTTGTTCCTGAATTCATACTATGTTCTTTATATATTTTCTCTTTTTTTCTTTTATTCACCATAAAGAATGTTTTTGTCAGGATGTTGTAAATGTCTTTATTATTTCAAATGCTTATCTAATTTTCCCCGCATGAAACACACGTTCGGATATCTGGACACTGACCTGTTCAATCTACTCTACAAGTCCTTAGTTAGAACCCACCTAATACAGGCATCTCCAGCTTGGAATCCTAAATTGATGATAGACATATAGAACCTAGTAAAGGTTCAGAAACAAGCAACTCTCCTTAACATATACAGACTTTGTTGTACCCACGTTTTTCAGCAATAAAAAAGTTACACATATATGGAGTTATCTGCCCTTGGCAGGGATCAACATGTAATTCCTGACACAGTTGAAAATCTCTTAAGAAATGATAGATTCTTTGTCACTTCCTCTTTGATGTCACACACATCTATCAATAAGATAACCAATCATTATTTTTACGGTATTTAAACTTTGGCGGTAAAAACTTTCTACCTCTGTCTATTCTGATGGCTGCGAGGTAAGCTCGCTTTTTCGCTCTCTCTTTAGTTAGGATAGTTTGTATCATATTTACACACACCTATTTTCTTAAAAACACACACCCTAACATATAAAAAGTAATCCATTCTTCCTTCATCTCAAAGAACACATCCTATCCAAGTTGAGCACTCTCAATGTAGTTAGGCCAGACTTCCAAAGATAACATTTTAGTGGCTATATTTTAGATGACCAAAACTGACATTCCAAAGACTCTATCTCACATTTACTAAGTATCATTCCTTTCCCTTCATTCTTCCTTTCTCCTTATCCTTATCGCGGTAGAATTCTCCAAACATATTTGTGTTGGCAGAAAACTCCAGTCTTCCTTTCTTTTTTGAATTAAAACTTATTATCGTTGTTAAAAAAAAAAAGAAAGTAGTGCCCACCTTTTTCAGCAATAAAAAACTTCAATACCTCAATTTACCTTCACTAACTTCATATTGGTCTCGTACTAATCTACATATTTTCACTTAATGTTAACTCTAGACACAAATACCTGCTGTACAGACTGTAAGCACAGTAAATACATTCTCGTACCCTCCCTTTATCACAACACAAGAGGATTTAAGTATAAATATCAAATACATCACCATCAAGGCATCCACCACAAATTCATTTCAAGAAGTATCAACACCTGGAACCGCCTACATGCTAACACAGTTAATACCAAGACAGTGGGGGAAATTCAAGCATTATTTCGGCAATAACCTCTCCATGTCATCAAAATACAACCTTTACTAACATAACAAGCTTAGCAGTTTGAGAGTGATGCCCTCCAAGCTGACAAGATGGGTCTAACATTAGCTTTGTGCTAGAAATGACCTCTACTAATGATAAGTATTATCTCTCCTCTTGTCCTATTTTCTTCTTATGCTGTTAGTTCTAATTTGTAAGTGTTTTTTCATAGGGAAGATTTTTTAGTTCTGGAACAGATTTTGTTTTTCTTCCCTGGATATTTTTTAATTCTTTTATATCATTTTTGCAATGAGGGGACAATGCTTGCATTGTATATTCTAATTGAGGTCTTCTGTATGTTGTGTGTAGCATTTTTAATGTTTTCATATCGAGGAACTCAAATCTGGTTTTTATTATTCCAGTTATTTTTGCAGCTTTTTTTAGTAATCTTTGATATATGGTTATAGATTTGGAGTTTTGAGGTCATGATTATGCCTAAAACTTTTTTGGTTCTGTAGTTTCTAGTTTTTTATTTTATTTATTATTCGTGTATAATCAATAATGTCTGATATCCCCACTTGTTGATGGTAACAGAGATTCCAAGCCAACTCCCTTGGATATTTGAGTGGGGGTCAGTCAACCTCCCTCTTCTCTTTCTATTCGTCAATTCGCTTCTTGATCTCTGTTTGTCTTCCATCTCTCTTTTTTTCTTTTTCTTTTTCTCCTGCTTTTTCCCTCTTTCTTTAAAAGTAATAACACATCCTTTGCTTTGTTTCTAAAAGCACATTTCTCAAACTCAATTTCATGGCACATGAATGTAGCACCCTGCAAGGGGCAACTTAGAAGCCAATTCAACATCTTCACGTCTCCAACACCAACTGAATTTTTGTTTTGATCCAGACTCATAATAAAATCTTGCCCAGAAATCTCTTTGTCCAATGAAAATCATGAATTTTTGTTAATCTCAAAACCAAAGTCCTAAATTCAAATTCCACTCACAGGCAAACAGACAGGATGTCTTAATTAGTTACCAATACTCGACACCTTTAACTCACACTATGCTAAATTCTAATCTTTCTGTCTTTTTTTTTTTATCCCTATATCCATCTGAGAGTAAAATTAGCTCTTTAACTTTTAAATCCATAAATGTTCAGCTACTTTTCTATTTTCCACTCATACAATGAAATGGCTAAATTGGCTATATCTCATTAGATGTGAATTTCCCTGGTAATTATCATCATATTAGCAATGCTAATTGCCTGGCCGGTAGTATTAGATACTTTTCCCCACTGATAAGCAGAGCACAAGGCGGACCTACTTTTTTAGTAGGTCACCGTGTTCTATTAATAGCCGCTTTGTTATGGCGGGGCTTACTCAAATGAAATTTTTGGATCAAATAGAAAAAAAGATTGATTTTTACTGCAGAGTTTGAATGAAATTTGAGGAGGAACTGAAAGCCTTGTGAGACCCCGCCAAAGTTTGAAGTGTTTTGTTTCAACAACCAGACATCAAGTGAATTCTGTTCAAACACAGTTAAGCTGGTAACTGTTAAGTCTTTATTACATATAAGAACCACATTTCTATACCTCTGTGTATTTGAGCGTGATGAGTTTTAGTGCTGGGACATCCCCCACCTGTGAAAAAAAAAAATGGCAAATTCCAAATGCCTAGCTACACGAGCAATCAACATGAAATTTTCAGATAACGTTAGCATGTTCATCATCATCAGTCATTTAACATCCATCGTTGGACATAGACCTTCCTCAGGATTCACCACAATTCTCTATCATGGGCATTGCAGAGCCAGTATTTTCTAAATTTGTCTAGTTCATCTCTCCATCTTGTATTCTGTCAGCCTCTGTTTTGCAGGCAATCTCTAGAGATCCATGTTGTGAGTCGTGATATCCATCAGTTGTCTGTCATTCTGGCAACATGGCCTGCCCATTGCCATTTGAGTTTTTTAATAGTTTCTATGATATGATAACTATGTTGAAGCGGTTACCCTATCAGTTGCAGGTTTGATTCCTGCAGCAGCCCCATTTTCTTAAATTGTTCATTTTATATAAATATATATATATATATGTATAACACAATACAAATCAGGAATACAATATAATACAATATCCAATGCGTGATGGGTTTATTCTATAAAGTGCTCACTGAGGAAGCCCAAACAAGGGCTGAAACAGAAACGTGTTTGTGTAGCGAATCCTTTAGTGTAATATATATATATATACACACACACACATAAAACATTTGCCTTACATTGATAGTAACACTGTATAAGTCTCTCTCTCAGAATATGCGTATGAAAGTTTCTGTTTTTATATATATATATGTGTGTGTGTGTGTGTGTGTGTATTAGAAACTGTAAACCAAAACTGTCAAAATATCTGGCTGCCTGACTGGCTATCTATGTATTGAATGTACAGGCTAATTTAAACCTATTATGTCCAGAAAAAATAGTGGGTTGGAGGGTTTCAATTTTCAATATAAATTCATTCTAAATCGGTCCCTTAGATTATGTTCAACAGCATTCATGCTTGGTCATCCCTTTTTTTTTTTTTCAATCTTTTGCTTGCCCATCCCCAACACAGCATGCCGCCAAAAGACGTTAATCATGTGACAATTTTTTCAAAGAGTGACTAAGCAGACCACACTCTCTCTCTCTCTCTCTCTCTCTCTCTCTCTCTATATATATATATATATATATATATATATATATATATATATATATATATATATAATATATATATATATATATACATAATCTGACAGATGCAAAGGCTGATAATGATTGTATGTCAAGGCATTAGCATCCAACACTCCTTGACAGGGCAGATAGGATATGATTAAGTGTGAAGGACTGATCCAAGGAGTAGGAGGGTTGACACTAGAGTGGGGACACTTTACATTCGGGTGTGGCATAAAATGAAAGCCAAAAATTTAAAAAAAATCAAATATGTGTTTTTTATATATGTATATATATAATGCTCTTCCATAGGAATAGAGCACTCTGATTTCAAAGGTTTCAATCCTGCCTCATGGTACTGGATGGGATAATGGATTGTCTGTAACCACACTGAAGAGTTGTAATACAACAAAACAGCTGTCTGTGGATGACACAATTATATATATATATATATATATATATATATATATATATTTTGGAAGGATCTCCCAGCGTTACACGGTTAATATATCACTCAATTAAGACAACATAAATAGAATGAATAATTAAAGAAAATGATTTCCTGCAGCAGCCCCATTTTCTTTAATTGTTTATTCTATTTATGTTGTCTCAGGAGAGTGATATATTAACCATGTAACGATGGGAGATCATTCCAATAAGTTTCTATATGATATCACACAATTGATAATTTATTCTGTCAGACCTAATATATCACTCACCCTAGACAACGTAAATAGAATAAACAATTAAAGAAAACAGGGCTGCTGCAGGAAATCATTTTCTTTAATTGTTTATTCTATTTACATTGTCTAAAGTGAGTGATATATTTACTGTGTAACGATGGGAGAACATTCCAATAAGTTTCTATATTATATAATGTAATTTATGATTCATATATATATATATATATAGAGAGAGAGAGAAAGAAAACTTTTTATCAATCCTAGATGATGTTATCACACAGTTACTGTTATCAAAATCAGTCGATCCCAAACATTTTATTTAAAATGAATTGAAAAAAATTTATAGTGTCAAATTGTTTAAAACATTGAATTTATAAAAATGGATGCAAATTCTTCCAATGTTTAATATCCTTTGCTTAATGCTATCAGATAATTATTGTAAGATCTTGTCCCAAAATGATCACAGCATAATGTTGCAGGCTGATTGAACTGTAGAACAGTCTGTCATTCTATTCAACTTCAATCTTTGTTATCCTTTCCAGTGTATCTATTGCGGACAATAAAGAAAGTCCCTGATATCTGAATCTCCGATATTTTTCAGAATTGGCCCGAGATGCTTTACAAAGAACTGGAAATTTTAAAGTCATTGCTGGAATCATTTCACCTGTCAGTGATAAGTATGATCGAAAGGTAAGTTGAATTTTCCAAATTTTCCAAGGTGCTACCCAAAAGTTCCAGGAATTTGTACATCGCTGGGAAATAATTTACCTTAGTTCTTAGTTCTCATTGTTGGTTTTGAAATAATCCCCTTGGGCATACAGCTGTCCCGGGGTTTTTTCCCTTCCCCATGATTCCATGAATGCCTGGAAAGATTCATTTTCTTGAGCACATCCAGCGACTCTTTCTGGAACTCCTCAATCTAGTCTAAATGATACACTTTCAGTTGGACTTTCAGCTTGGGAAACAGGAAAAAGCTGTTGGGGACAAGATCTGGCAGAAGGGTAGGTAGGGGATGACTTCTGCGTTATCGGAAGCCAAGAGCTCCCAGATAACAAGTGATTGGTCTTGGCACAAATATTGCTGCAATTCGTCTCATGCTCAACACATCCTACAAAAAGCATTGAATTTTCTCGTACCACAGTCCTATGATAACACAAGCCTTGTAGATAGTTCATCTATGATCTGCAAAGATAGCCTGTCACACTTTTTGATGTTTCCCCTGTGTTGTACTCGTTGATGGTTATCTAGAATGGTCATTGTCTTTGATGGAGCTTTGTCCTTCCTTGAAACACTTTGTTCCGTGAGATCAACCGCAGCAAAAACCACCAGAACACCTAAAAAAGATATCACAAAAATAAGCATAACTCCGTAACATGTACACCCACATAAACAGCCCATGGCACACTGATGCATAAAGGGTACTGCTGGTTCCACCAAGTGGCAGATGACTGAAGTGCATACGGTTTGCTCCCACTGTTCAAATTACTGGAACTTTTGGGTTTGCCCCCCATATGTTACTAATTTCAACATATATTTCTTTTGCTCTGATGAATTATCAATGTCGAGTCCAATTTTGTAGTACCTGCCTACCAGTTGAGGTTTCTTCAGTTTTTAATTGATTCTGCCTCGCTATCTAAGTATGTGTTGGACACAGGCTGCACTAATAGAGCTATAGGGCTGAAAATTTAATATTTACTTATGTCAAGAAAATATTTTTTTTGTTCTTTCAAAATTCTCCCTAAAATAAGTTCTTAGCCAGGGTTCAATTTACAATGTAAGCTTATGCTAAATTGATTCCTCAGTCTATTTCCAGTAATCATGTTTCTTTTTTTTTTTTTTAATTCAAACTTTTTAGTAATGCAGCAAAAAGCTGGAGAAATAAATTATTCATTGATCACCTCTTTTTCCAAACTTGAATTGATCACCCTCAACACGGCAGGTTTCTTCATATGTACTATCCAAATCTTACTGTAGTAAACAGAATTTTTCCCCAATGGTAACAACACTTAAAATGTTGGATTTGGGTGACATCTTTTTCTTTCCTTGTTAAGGCAGGATTCTCTCCCGAATCCAACACTACCATCAGAGAAAAATTCTGAATACTACCATCACATTCAGATAGTACACCTGGAGAAGCCTGTAGAGTGGATCAGCTGAAACGTTGTGTAATACAAACAACAAAAGGTGTTCAATCGTTCGATAAACTCTTTAAATATTGAAGATTCTATATTTTATTCATTGCTATACAGTCAGTGGAAATATTCTACAATTTAAAAAAAATTTTCTTGTAGCCATTGGCTGGTGCCACCCATCGTTGTCAGATGATCGAGAGATCCTTACAGAGCTCAGATTGGATTACGTAAGTAAAAGCATTTCTTTCTAAAATCATGTGATCTCTATGCATACCAGTTGACAGTGACCTATCATAATTTTTCTATTTCATCTAATTGGTATTTTTTCGTATACTTATAGATAGTAAATTTATATTTCTGAAGTTGTAATTGTGGTATGTATGCACTCTTATAGCTCGAGAACTAGACATCACAGGCAAAAAAAAAAAAGCTGTAATCATTTTCAGCACGTCACAATCTATCTCCAGCACATATTTTTAAAGGTTTTAGAGGGTTGAGTGGTGTTATAGTCAATTTAGAGTGAAAATTATCTTATATGAAGGTAAACAATCCCGAAAATTTCATCAACAATAGATCAAGGGAATCAACTCAAAAATATACATTAAAAAAAATCTCAAATTCAATAGAGATTGAAAGGTTATACACTCGATAGAATAGCTTTTCAGCTAGTATTTACTAAATTTACCTTTACTTAGCCACCGACCAAAACTTTCACATAACAGGCTTCTTTAGTTGGTCCGGCTGGCTTGTTGGCATACATCACACGTACAGACCCATATCGATGGAGCTAGAGGGCTGAAAATTTGAACATTAAAACCCTATGTTTACAAAAATAGTTTTTTTGAGTTTTTTTTATTATCCCCAAGATAGTTTTTTGGGGGGTTGGGGGGCAGTTCACAATATAAGTTTATCCTTGGTTCAAATTTTGTGCCCAAATGTATCCATGCTTGTTTTTTTTTTTTTTGTGATCCAATAAAATTGGTTAATTGATCACCCCCAAGATGGTTTCTATTGTGTTTGTGTTTATTTCAGGTTAGACAAATGGGAATGCGAACAGAATTGTTGGACTGAAACGCGGAACGTCCTGTCTCACCATTTTAATCGACTTAACGGGGAAGACAACCTCAACTTTTCTACACCTTTGAAAAAAAGGCAGAAAACGTTGTTAGGTAAGAAAGTTTTTTCGTTTCAGCACCTTTTCTATCTTTCTATTATACTTTGTTAGTTTCATGCACCAACACAATTATTAAAAAGACATATTCATGTCAAATTTAGTATTATAAATACTTTTATTTTCCTTAAAATTCTTGTTGCCCTATGACAACTTCTGTGAGAATGAAAAGAATGTGGCGTTCCTTCCTTGTCTGTTGAAATGACGTTTCACAAACCAACCTCTTGTTGCATTCCTTCTTTGTCCAGACAAGTATAAGCTGTCAAAGAGCAACAAGAATTCTGATGAAAATAAAAGTATGTATAATACAAAATTCAACATGTCTGTGTGTTTTTAATAATGATATCAGAGCATGAAGCTACCAATGTATAATTTGGCATATAGCACACAGGATTATTTGAGATCTTTTGCTGAAGAAGTCAAAATAATTCTCCATCTGTCCTAGAGGTGGTTATGATATCTAGAATAATTCTCAATCTGTCTTAGAGGTGGTTATGATATCTAGAGTAATTCTCTATCTGTTCTAGAAGTGGTTATGATATTTAGAATAATTCTCTCTCTGTTCTAGAAGTGGTTATGATATTTAGAATAATTCTCTCTCTGTTCTAGAGGTGGTTATATCTAGAATAATTCTCAGTCTGTTCTAGAGGTGCTGGTTGATATTTAGAAGCTCCTGAGATTACAATTAATGGCTTTCACTGTATATCTCAATAACAAATCATCTCAATCAAAAGAAAAAATATCTCTCTTTCTCTCCACCCACTATTTTATAAGAAACCATAAAAAAAAAAACTGTCAACAATGGTTTCTCTAGTTTTCAAGTGATTCTGCCTGGCTGGTTCTATATGAATGTATGTTTCTTTAAGTAAAAGACAGACAAATTTTGTTGCATTAATTTTTCACTTGGTTTTTCCTAGTTTTCAATGTCCATCTTTTGCCGAACGTTTTCAACTGCCTTAAGGTTCATCTTCTTCCTAGAGGCAGTTTAAAGTGTTCGGAAAAAGATGACCATTAAAAACTCTGGACAGAGTCTACATTCCTGTGGCCAAAAACCAAACAACTGATCTGCAAACAGAAAAGAAACATTAGCTCAACCAAATTTGTCTACCATCTTTAATGAAATTGCTGCCATAGTACACATTATGTAAATATATGTTGCGTGTATAGGCTACACTAATGGAGCTAGAGGGATGAAAATTTAAACATCTATTGTGTAAGGTGTAGAAAATATGTGTTCTTGTACTTCAAATATTTGTTCTCAAACTAAGTTTTTAGCTAGGAGTTTCAATTTAAAATATACCGTATATTTTAGTTAATAAGATGACACTTGAAGCATCTCCCCCAAAGAGGGTGATCATATTGATCAGATACAAACACATTGACTAAAGAGGGAGCTAAAACCATTAAAATTCAGTCAGAAATTGAGGTTTCGTCTTATCTGAAAGTTGCCTTATCCGTCAAAATATACAGTAATTTTATGCTAGATTGGTCCCCTAATTTGTGGCTGTCAGAGTCCTCTCTTGTTTTTGTTAAAATAAGACTTTTCAGCGATGCGACAAAAGGCGAGAGAAGTAACTTATTAATTGCTCGCCCATTTTCTAAATTTCCAATAGATCGCCCCAAACGTTACATGATGGTTTCTATTGAGTGACTAACCAGACCTGTTTTTGATATTTTCAGACGAGGAGAACAGAAACACAAGCAGTGAATCCATTCTGCTAAAATTGGTCTGTGGCGCTGATCTGCTTGAATCTTTTGCTGTGCCCGACTTATGGCGCCCTGAACATGTAAGAGTTGAACAACCATAGCCATCAAAGGTGGCAAAGAGTTCTATCCATTTTTATATGTTTGTGCATTCCAGTGCTTCTGGCCATACTGGCATCAGTGCTCCCCTAGACCCCTTTTGAAAATGTTTTTGTTTTTTTAAAAATTTTTGGTAAAAAAAGCTCTCTCAACCTTTCTGGGGCCTTACTTTGATGGGTTCATTAATAATATCCAGAATATAAATGTTTCTTCTATCATATTTTATATGTTTTCCAGTGAAAACAACATCTAGATTCTCCAGAATCTGAATGTTTCTTGTATTCTTTTTAGACATTTTCATTGAAAACAACATCTACATTCTCCAGAATCTAAATGTTTCTTCTACTCTATTTTAAATGTTTTCCAGTGAAAATATAATCTAGATTCTCCAGAATCTAAATGTTTCTTCTTCTATATCTTAGAGGTTTTCCAGTGAAAAAAAACATCTAAAGTCAGGAGAATCTAGATGTTTCTTTTTACTCTATTTTAAATAGAATTTATTTTGACCATATTTATTTTTTTGATGGAATTTTTTTTACATGACTTCTAAATTTGACACTACGGTTGTTCAATTATTGACTGTAATGGTGGGTTCTTTATTCCTTTTCTTGGTGAGATTCACCCAACTATAATACAAAAACACACTTGTTTCTGACTATAAAGGAATGATTAATATTAGAAACTAAGGTTTCTTGAGTTTTTTAAGTGATTCCTGTTGGCTGGCTATGTACGTGTCTTCCATACAGTCGGCACCAAAAGAGTTAGGAAGTGGAAAATTCAAGTATTTACTTTGTATTATGTCTACAACAAACTTTACTTCTTTTTTCTTGAATAACCCCCCACCCAGTTTGTTTTCTGGAGGGTTTAATTTTACTATGAAAGTTTATGCTAAATTAGCCCCTTGGTTTGTATTCGATTGCATTCACACATTTTTTATTTTTTAAATTTGAACTTTTTAGTGATCACTGCCCATGAAAAGGTGAGAGAAGTAAATTGTTCATTGATCACTCCTTTTTTTCCCAATTTTTTAATTGATCACCTCCAACACCAAAAAAAAAACGTGGGTTGCATGACAGTTTTGTATTGAGTAATTGAAAAACCTGCTTTTGTTTTTTTTTTGTTTTTTTTTTGTTTTTTTTAAATTTCAGATCGAGGAAATAGTTGGCAATTTCGGGCTTGTCTGTATAACACGAGCTGGGTCTGATCCATACAAGTTTATTTATGAATCGGATGTCCTCACTAAATATCAAGTAAGTAAAAAAAAAATTCCTTTATTTACAAGAATGACTTTTTATGGTACTATGACGTTTCATCAAAACAACTTTTTATTGAAAAGTTGTGCCACAACTTTCTATATCTTCAAATGGCATCTCCTTTGATTACTGAAAGGGTAACTTGTGATATGACAGAAATCACTTCTTTTCAACAAGAAAAGGTCACCAAATATCTCAAAAAATGCAATCTCCTTATATTATATCAAATCAGTGCAGTGCCTTTTGCTAAGGTGCATGTTTTGGAAGAGTCTAGATTAGTGTTTCATTACTGTAATGTGAAATAATTTTGAATGGAATATTGGGCGTAACCATTATTAGTAATTAATAAAGGGCAAAAGTCAATAGAGATGACTTATAAAAATTATGGACTGTTTTCCTTTAATGGCCAACACAGAGTTAGCATTATATAGAAATATTGATTTTTAATGGATTTCACAAGAAAATAAATAAGTATTAATAATAAGCTTTAGAGACGAAACTTTAAATCCAGCCACATATGAAATACGTCACTTCCTTTATTTACTGTCCATAAAAGCCCTGAACACACTTGTATGAGTGCTCATCAGCCCTGACTATCTCACTTGGTTACTTTCTCTCTCTCTTCCTTTCTGTCTCTTAAGATCGGTATTCATTCGCCAGATTCTCAGTCAACTTGAAGTTTGCTGTTTTATTGGGACCTACATGGTTTCCATTCTTTTACCATGACTATTTTCTTTTGTCAACAATCTCCCTTGATGTGAGAATCCGTAAAAGCTTTCTGGTGACTCAATGCAAACACTGCATTTATTTCACTTATCACGTTTCATCTGTTTTAGCTCCTTGCGCCTAAAACTGACCTGACCATCTTTTGAATGATCTAGCTTGGTCAACTATATCACTAATGATTAATGACATCACTTATCAGGCACCATTCGATAGACAAATCAAATGACATTAGAACTGTTATGTCATATTTTCCTAACTGATCATAGTTCTCTCCTGATTATATTCTGATGTCTAAGAATAACTTAATAACCAGCTCTTTCTTCTGCCTCTCATTTCTATAAAGATGCTACATAGTAATCTAACCTAAACAAGCCTCTTCTATCACGATCATTCTTTTCTTAATATTTATGTTCCCTTTTCAGCTTTGAATGTAATTCTTATGAATACCTTATTTGTCAACTCATTAGATGTACCTCTTTATTTGTTTGTCTAAACATTTGCATTTGTCTTTATTTTGGATATGAACCTTATTTAATCTCTGTATCCATATTCAAACCCAGCACGCAGATTCTCCCTTCTGTCATGTTGACCAGTGACTACCTTCTTTCTCAACACACTTCTGAAGTCACAGCATGTAGTGGTGAACTCAAATATGTGGGGCAGATTCCTTTGTCCTCAGCAAATACTATAGCCATCTTCTACATAGAACTGACTGCCATAACTACTCTCCCACACAACATAGGAACATCAGCTATCAATTCTACAGTGTAATAGATCTTTTCCTTCTTACATGATTTTCTTATTTTTATTTCAGAATAATATTACTATAGTAACAGAATGGATACATAATGATATAAGCTCCACAAAGATCAGGTAAGTATTTTGACCTTTTCGAAGTTAACATTCAGTAAAACTATGAGAGGAAAAAGTATGAGGATCTGAAATGCATATATTGGAAACCGTCATCCAAAACTCTCATTAAAAATGTAAACATAGGTTTCTTAAGTTTTAAAGTTGGTTCAGCTGGCTTGTTGTCTGTATATGCATCATATATACCATGAAGCTAGAGGGCTGAAATTTTCAACATTAACTTATTATGTCTAGAAAAATGTTTTTCTTCTTTTTCTTTCTAAAATAGGTTTCTGGGGGAAGGGTTCAGTTTTCAATGTACGTTTATGCTAAATTGATCCCCCAGTTTGTGTCCACGATTGTTTTTGAATATTCAGGCATTTTTAGTGATCATGGCCTAAGAAAAGGTGAGAAAAGTCACCTATTCATTGATCATCCCTTTCTTGCAATTCTTTAATTGATCACCTCCAACAGGGCATCTACAAAAAGATATTGTTCACGTGACAGTTTCTATTGAATGACTACCCAGACCTGTAATATATTTCCTATCGATGTTTTATGTTGTGATTCCATATCTCAAATATTTTTATTGATGAAAATGCATTGCCACTGGTTGTAACATTGTACCTGCATTATTGGTGGCTTGAGAGTTCTTGGTGATCCTGGGGACAGCTACTAAAACAGGCGAGAGACAGAAGGATGGAAGGAAACAGAGTAGCGAAAAACAATATGCTTATTGAACGTAAAATACACCTGCTAATGAAAGAAACATCTGTTGCTGAAAAATATACCCACATTTACACAAATCAGAAACACACCATGTAGAAAAATAATCACTTTGTTTATCAATTTTTTTTTTTTTTTTTTTTTGCTTCTTGTAATCTGGAAGCCTTTATTGATTATATAGATTTGAAGGAATTTGCATTCCAGAATTGCATGTAGGTTTTTGACATGATTCCCTGGATGAAAAACTCTGCCCACATTTTCCTATAAAAGTTGGCTTACATTCCTTTGCCTTCTCTTTCTCCTAGCTTTTTTGCCTTCATTCAAGTTATTTTGACTAGCTGATGAAAGTTCCTAAATGCGTATTGCCAACTTAATTGACTTTTCTTTTAAAGGTTCTAAAAGTCAAACTAGCACATCTATGGTCTGACTTTCAGGCTTGTTTTATTTGCGTAAATACATTGCCAATTATTTTCATTATGGAAATGCTTTGCCAGTATTCATTTACAACAGAAATGAAATGCCCTGTCCAAATGCTCATCGATCACCTTCCAGCAACATCTATCTTGTGAAGTTATCTTGACTGAGAGATGATCCAGTTAGAAGTATGGTCTCACCAGCAGCTCCTTGCTCTGGCTTTTGATCGAACACCTTCAATCATTCCCTGGAGTCATGCCTTTGTGAGACCAGTTTTACCTCTTTTAATGTGATCAAAGAGGTTGAGTACACTAGACTTGATGGTTTGGATCATTGTAGCTCTTCTATCTTAATGTGATCTTGTAAATGGTTCTCTGTTATAAATCTGAGGATGCTGTTCTGGAAAAATTCAATTTTGTTAAAAGCTTTGGTCCAGGTTACACATTCTAGCCCATATAGGACAACAAGTAATATGTAGATGTTGCATAATTTAGTTTTAAGTGATATTGGAAGGCATTTGAATTTCAGAAAGGGTTTATTCATCGAAAAAGCTGCCAAGCCTTGAGCAAATGATGTTGTTGTTTTCCAAATGATACATTGAAGAAAAGTAATGGAAACTTTTTCCCATAGAAATGTATTTTTATTCTTTCAATTTCAGGAGAGCTCTAGGCCGGAGTGAAAGTGTCAAATATCTTCTACCTGATGCTGTGATTGAGTATATTAAAGCTAATGGCCTTTATGGAACGAAGGGCAAGTAAGTTTGGCACTTTCGGTGCTCTTATGACTGCTGCACCTTTTAGCACCCTTTGTTGATCAACTACTGAGTAACTTAACGCAGGAATGTTTTATCATTGTTACTATTTACAAACGATTTTTACTCAAACCAAATAAACAGTTTTTTACTCAAACCAAATAAACAGTTTTTTACTCAAACCAAATAAACAGTTTTTTTTAAGCTGTCCTTTTTTTTTTTTTTCATTTATGAGATGAAAAACGTCTAACCTTCAAGTCATCAAAAATGGACCGTTTCCTTTGGATCACCAGATTCTTCCGAAGAGAAGCTAACAATCTCTTAACAAAAACCATAAATTCAATGATGTGTCCACCGTACTTTCACTTCTGTGATTTCCGATTCCGAAGGGATTCAAAACGAAATAGTCGTAGCATTACTAGTTGAAAGAATTTTTGTAGCAAGAGGAAAAGGAGAATGAGGATGGTTCACCCAAAAATCTGGTTAGTTACTAAAAGACAATTAGTAAGTTTGAATCAAAGTGTACGATTTTTATCAATAGTTTGTTCTGGAGTCTTAGTGTATGGTTATTTTTCCAATAAGTAGGCTTTAAACAGGTACCATAATTCCCCGAGTATAATCTGCACTTTTTTCCGTAAATTTTGAGCTAGAAAATCTTGGTGCATGTTATCTATGGAAACATAACTGCAGGACATTCTTCCAGCACTGTTCGTTGGGTCTAGAATGTCTGTTTGACTGCCACAATTGTCTTGATGGTAATCGATAATATAGAAAATTAAAAACGGACATGGCAGTAATTCACTATGAAAATACTCTTTTAATTTCATCTTTTTTTTTTTTAGTAATTAAAATTATAAAAATATAGGTTTGGCTAAAATTACCTGTCTTTTTTGTTATTTCTTTTAGTTGTTTTTTTTACGAAAATTGAACTGACTCTCTGGTTTTGAAACTAGGGTCCATAGACCTTTAGAGTTCCCGACAAACAATCCACAGGGGTCTACAGCAGTGTTCCCTCTAACTAAAAACAAGAACCAACTTCTATGATGTATCCCACCGTCCGTGGTTGTAGTCGCAGAAGGAGGATAATTAGAAAGAAGAGCAAGTCATCTTTCTCGTTTCTCGTACCTTTCTCATACTTGTAATATGTTGCTTGTCCAACAACAACATGACCTATAGATTAAATTAGTACACAAGGAAAAAAATAAAACTTTTCAAAGTCTTCTACATCAATTTTAATGCAATTACAATACAGAAATATTTTGCAAGTTGTATTTTCAATACAAGTCATAAATGGCCATTTTTGACCTTTTTTAAATACAAAATGTAGGCGTCTGGCATTTTATTCTGACTCCATGGCAGCCGGTAAAAAAATGATCAGAGTAGTCGTTCTTTTAATGACATCACATTTTCTCTTCTGACATAATAGCAGCTGGTAAATAAAACCCAAAATCCCTCCCTTCCTCTTTCTGTTTAATGTAATCAGAACTGACCAACCAACCGAAAAGTGTCTTATTGAGATACATTTGGACATATCTAAAAATTAAGTACGAAAAAAGAAATGTTAGCTTCTTTTCAAAAGAATATGGAGATTGTTGAAAATCATTCAGACTGAAACGATCCACTTTTAACAGCTCAAAGGTTAAACTTAACCGAAAGTCTATTTTAGTGATTCCAACTATTTGGTTATAACTTAGTGTTTTTAGATGCCCCAGCGTCTATAGTAAAGTTCACTGTTACTGAAAGACTATCTGACTCACAAATGAACATGGCAAATGCCTCATACCATGTCCACAAATCATTCCCTCTCACTTCTCTGAATCTGATGTCACTTAAGTGACATTTCATTATTACATCATCTGAACAGAGAATTCTATTTTACTATGCCAGAAGACTAACACATGTCGACTGGCTGAATGAAATTCTATTTTACTGTGATATTAGCGTTAAATAAAGGAAAAAGGCTTTCAAAGGTCGGAACTTTGAAAGGAAGGGCTTTTAAAGACATTAAAGATCAAAAAAGTGCATTTATTGTCTGACTTAGAGACTTGTTAAAGGTTTATTAAGAGTTGAGTTGGTAGTTTCTTATTTTACCTGTTTTCCACTGTGTGAATTTTACCCGTAGAATGAATTGATTGATACACAAATGAATAGTAAACAGGAATGGTCTCCCACAGTGTCAGTGGTATTTTCTAGCAGGACAATACACCCCCAGCCTCACTGCATGAGTTGTATAGGAATAGTTTCAAGAACATGAAGAAGACTTTACTGTGTTGCCACGGCCACCAAACTCCCCAGATGTTAATCGCACTG
The DNA here is from genome assembly GCA_963457665.1 of Thysanoteuthis rhombus. NCBI lineage: Eukaryota > Metazoa > Mollusca > Cephalopoda > Oegopsida > Thysanoteuthidae > Thysanoteuthis > Thysanoteuthis major. The sequence continues at coordinate 11,875,316 of OY735239.1, read as the reverse complement.
AGCTTTTATAGGACTATTCCGCCCTGCAGACAGGAAGTCCTATTGGATTATTTGAGGAAACAAAATGACCTTTACAGGCAATCCATTCCCATCAAGATAATTCATTGCTATTGGTGGTTGGGAAAAAACAGGTGGTAAAGTTCCAAAAACAAGACTTATTAGGGAATAACTTTTTTTTTCTTGTGTTATAATCTAACAATTGTTGTGTTTGATTCTTAAATTCATGAACTGCTTGAAACCACTCCTAAACACATTGGAACTCTTCAATGAATAGAACTTGAAAAAAAAAATAGAACTTGGTAATCTTTGCTGTAATATGCATAAACCTATGACAGTGTTTCAACAGTGTTCAAAGGCTAAACAAATCATTAAGAGGATCCAAATTTTTTTTATTTAAAAGTATAATTAAGCAACATTAATAAAAAATTAATGCAATAATGAAATCAGAAACCTATCAGTTTGTTCTTTATCAAAACAACAGCTTGGTCTGTTGGATGCACTGTTTCTGTTATTCATTCATTTTCTATGTATTTAAAGGTAAAGGTTGGATTTTGGGTTTAAATTGTTATCAGAGTCATCAGTTATTGTTGTGCTTAGGTGCGTGTTTGTGGACGTCAGATGGATGTTGAAGGAGGAAAGGGAGATGTATGGTTGCCATGACAGCAAGGAGAATATGCACGCCAAATATGATTGTGGATATGGAGATTAAACAGAATAAGGAAGACAACACAGGTATTCTGATGAAAAAATGAAGCATACATTTAATACTTAAACATTTATAACAATAGAGGACTGAAATAGAATAGTAGAGATAGCTTTTATGCAAAAGATGGGAGCTTAGTGCTGAGTGATAGTAGTAACAATCATATGCTTTTGAAGCGGAGGTGATTGAAGTGCTATGAATCCATAAAACTTGAAGTGTACCAACCGAATATCAGTATATATACCTAACCACTGATTTGTGGGTGATGTATTTGGGATCGCATATCAGCAACTTGGGGGCCATTGTCAGACGCTGAAAAACATGATGGACAGACTATTTAAGACCTAAAACACAGGGTTTGGCCCACGTGCACTTCCTGAAGTAAAGAGAATTAGGAGACAGATCATTGTGACTGTTGTATTGTAAATACATTGCCATTTCATTCATGAGAGATGAAGGTGTATACACACTTGGAGCTAGTTGTGAGGACATGGTTGAGTAGCTGTGCATATGAGAGATGCCTCAACAACCGGAAAATAAAATGGGCAAAGTTTAGTAGAGTGATTGATCATGGTGGAAAAACAGTAAAGTTTGGATTGGCTTGGAAGTCGGGAAATTATACCAATCCTAGAGAGAAGGAAAGAGATCGAGAGTGAGTAACTGGCTTGAAACGCCAGGGGCAAATGAGCAATTGAACACGTGTGTTCAGGGATTTTATAGGGAGTCACATTGGAAGTGATGTTTTAGATATCCAGCTGAAAGGAGGGTTTCGTATGGAATTTTCGACTAAAGGTAAAGAGAGGGCACAAAGGTATGCTATATATAGTCTGTTTGCGGTGTTGACCTTTTGTTTTATATGTGTCGTGAAGTTGAATCAATTGTCTAAGTGGACTCATTGGTCTGGCTCCATCTTGGTTTTCTTGAGTGTATGCATTGTTATCATTGTATAGATGCATGACTTCATTCTTACTTTGATGGACTGTCATCTGCATAGCTCTATAAGATATCGAAATCTTCCTGAAGTTGCTGGGTTGAATGATCAGATTCCAGTTGGCAGTGAATTTCTGAATCATCTGTTAACTTGGCTATGTAAGACCTTTATTTACTTGATGGGCCATTTACAAAGACAAGAACAGTGTTTGTCCCATTATGAAGTCCTGAGGGATTTCACTTATAACTGGTGACCATGATGACACTTCACCATCGACTCAAGCCCTTTGTCTGTGATAAGGAAGGAATGATTTTATCCAATACTTTTTGTGTTATCCCCAAACTCTCTACTTGTTTGATTAGTCTTAGATGAGTCAAAGTGTCGAACACCTTGTAGTGGAGGTATTCGACGTCAACTGATATTGTGCATCAAGGCTTCTGACCGAATGTTTATGGTGTCAAGTAGGTTGGTGGTTTCACTTTTCCCAGCTGGTGTAAAATTTGATTAAAAACAAAAAACAGGCTTTTAGAATCATTATTGCTTTGATATCTGATTAATATGCTGTTATGTTATACGTCTTACTGAAAAATTATGTTTGGAGCCTTTGAATGACTTTTGGTACCTTGTATTCTGGTTAAACACTGCCATAGGTTTATGTATGTCAAAGCAAAGATCACTTGAAATTTTTTTGTGGGTTGAATGAAAAAAAAAATTTCAAGTTTAAAATTACCTCCAAGTGCAAGGGAGTAACTTTCATCAGAATTTATCCACCTTGATTTGAATTTTGCTGTATGAATCTAAGAGTTAACTTCTGAAAATGAATGTCTCTAATCATTTCACGTGTTTTCTTCCCCTTTTCTCTTTTGTTGCTGCTCATTGTTCCCTCGGATAAAGTAAGAACCTTTCGACCTATATTACGTCTCCTGATTCTGGTGTTGTCTCACCGACACAACAGCATGGCTACATCAACGAACTTGCCTTGGTCTTTCCAGCTTGTCAATAGCTTCACATCACTCCCCCATCCCCCCACAAACCACTCCACCATCTGTAATTCTCTGTCACTATGCTTACGGAGCACTGAACCATTTACCTGACTTCCAGAAAAATGGAATTACAGGTTGAACCTCTTCAATCCAGCAAGCTTGAGACCTGGCTATGGTAAAGGTTTGTTTCTGGTTCGCAAACAGGATATCAAAAGGAGTTAATTGACTTATGGGGCTACTGTTGCTAGTACTAATGTATTATGGAACAAATGAAAGCTGAGAAGTCTATCATTTAAAACCATATCTTATTAAGTTTGTTTATAAAAGATATGATTTAGGGTTGCGGATAGTTTTAAAGTTGCGAATAACAAAAAACATTTTATCCATAATTATAAAGTGTAAAAGGATATATACTTGTTAAAAGTCCTTCATCTGTTACTATTTTGGTAGGTACTTTTTTACATCCTCCGGACATTTAAAAAAAAATGCTTGTGAAATAAAACCATATGGAAAAGGAAAGATTAATATTTTCACTAAACCAGACGACAATTTTGAGTGACTTAAATCAAATAGCAGCTGAATGTCAGCATAATCATTTACCTCCCTTTGATATCGAGTTTACAAACCAGAGACAAACGTTTATCCCTGGCCTTTGCCAGACTACAGAAATTGATTTTTTTTTTCGTCAAGAAAACATGAAAATTTGCTTCTGTTGTTTCTTTAAATACTACTCAGTAGACAATCCGACCCCATGGTACCCACACAAACTCTTCATAGAAGTTCCTTTGTTGAATTTTTCCAGTAATTCCACCTTTTTAAGCATACATAGATAATGTCTTATGACTATTATTACCAATTTTGACTAGTTTTTATGTTCATCTAAATTTTTAGTTGATCTTTATCACAACTTTTAAATCATTATGGAGATAAAAACTAGTCAAAATTAATAATGTTTCAATACTTTATCCTATGATAAGAATGAATTGAAAATAATGTTTTATGCTTAAACTTTTTAGCACAAACACCATATTCTGCATTTTTTGGTTGATATCCTAAAGGGCTAAAATACAACTGGACATATTTGATCAACAGGACTATATCACCTGAACACTCAGCTGTAGTGTAAACTAAGTTCAGTACCTTAGTGCTGCTAACAGCACTGCCCTGGTGACAGATTCAGAAACTAATGGCAGCAGATCCAAAACATGCCTGGATCAAAGGTTTTTAAACCTCCCTAAATCGGATAGTTTTAAATCTGGCAGATTTTGTAGAAGTTGGTCATCCAACCGCTCTCTATTCTAACTTTCATGGCGGGGTTGAATTGTTTTCAGATGAAGATTAGTGGATTGATTTTGATTAAACAGACCCTGTTTTCGAAGTGGATTAATTTGTATTTGTTATAAACAGTTTCGTCCTTTACTCTTCTTACGTTCACTTTTCATCGTATATATTTCATACTTCAAGAATTTTTAACTGGATTGGTAAAGATCAAACGAACCCGGCTTCTAAGCGTAACAAAAACCGTCAACCAAAACTGTCCACATAGGTTTCTTCAGTTTTTATGTTAGTCTGGTTGGTTGGCTGGCTGGCTGGCCTGCTATGTATGTCTCATATGTACAGGCTGCACCAATGGAGCTAGAGGGCTGAAAATTCAAACATTCATTCCTTATAGAACAAATGTTTGTCTCGTTTTTTTAAACACCCTCCCTCAATAGGTTTTTAGGGGGGGCAATTCACAATGTGCGTTTATGCTAAATTGGTCCCTAGTTTGTGCCCAGCTGCATTATTAGAATGGCAAGAGAAGTAACTTATTCATTGATCACCACTTTTTCCGATTCTTTAATTAATCACCCCCAACACCTCATGCTGCCAAAAGACATTGGTCACATGACAGTTTCTATTTAGTGACTAACCAGACTTTACTTTTCATTGATTATTTTATATTTGAAATATCTCTGATCTCTGCCACTTGATATAAGTATAGTGGCACCTCGGAGAGCGCATTGTTATATTTCCTTCATGGAACAGCGTGTACTTGAGAAAGAGGCTGTGTTCAAAGTCTGGTGCCAGCATGGCAAGATGGTCTTTTGATTGACGGTAGGCTGAGATGGCAGCAGA
>OY735239.1:11838081-11865581 GCA_963457665.1 Thysanoteuthis rhombus | reverse complement strand
ATATTTTTTAGAAAAAATAGAAAAAAATTTTTTTGAATTACCGAAAAGTCCAAGGTAAGTAAATTTGATAAGAAGTTATTCCCCTTTGAAATGAGATAAATTTTTCTAATATGAATTTGAGAGTTGAGTTACATTTTCTCTTCCTTGTTGACTAGAAACTCCAGTCGTGTTGTTGCTTTAGGATCAAATCTTAACAGCAATTTGATCCTAGAAAATCAAAACATTTTTCCACTTTTCTCCTGAACAGTCTTGTACATATTCTTAGTTGCATTCCAGATCAGTCAAGTTGTCAGATTTTGGCAGTCTTGCTTGAAGAAGAGGCTAATGCTGTCAAATATTTGTAATAAGAAAAATTTAGTAATATAGCATTTTGGGGCTTTTTGTTAATTTTCATGACAGTATGATTTGATACAATAAGTTTATTTAATTAGACCTCCCCAGGGTTTGGGTTTTCGTGATGAGGATTAACAAAAAAGACCCAGCATATTGGGTCCTTCTCCAGTAAGAAAAAGAAAAGGCTACTCAATCTTTTCTTTCTTTTTAGGCTTCTCTACTAATTTCAAATTATGGACGTCAGCTTTTTGGCTGCTTTCAAGTCCAGTGTTGCTGATTCAGATGTTTATTTCTTTTGTTGTTTTTTTAAATTTTTTAAATTTGGAAGTGATTTGAAAAATTGAAAAAAAATATCAATACTGGCAACCAAAAAAAAAGACCCGAATTTAGTATCAATAAAACCCATTATTAATTTTCAACTACTTTTTACCTTCATCTTTATTTTAGATTTCTGGTGGTCTTTCTTTATCACCACAATGTTTTCAATCTACAGCAGTAAGTAAATAGCTCTAAGCGGAAAATAATAAATAATCTCCTGGTGACTCTTGAATTGATGACCCAAGTTAAGTTGTGTCAAAAAAAACAAATTTATCTTTTAAATTCATGGACCACTTGTAACCACTTTTATTGACATTGGGACTCTTCGATGAATAGAACTAAAGATAATGGAACTCTTCTGTGAATTGCAAAAAAAAAAAAATTGTCTAATGGTCTTGGGGAGATAATTTCAATGTTGTTATAATAGACATTCATATCTTTTATATGAATTTAAAGGTCAAGTCAAATTGAGATGAAGGTAAATAGTATTCAAAAATTAATAATACGTTACTTTATTTTATATTAGATGAAGTATTGTATCAATAAAATTTTTCATTTTTTTCAGTGCAACTTATGAAACATGAGTAATTTTTTATGGGAGCTGACAATGTATTGTTTTACCTAAACCCTTTTTTTCAGCCTTGGTAAGCAACGGAATAAATCCACTTTTGAATAAAGATTACTCTTCACCTTTGTAATTCTTACTTTGAAAAGTTGTTGGTTATATTCACGGCTGTGTAGTTGGTATATACTAATTTTGACTCTGCGGCTATGTAGTTGGTATGTACTAATTTTGACTCCATGGCTGTGTAGTTGGTATACACCAATTTCGACTCCGTTGCTGTGTACGTGGTATACACTAATTTTGACTCCTCGACTTACACAGGCTCTGACTTCACAGCCCTGATTACAAGCATAATGCTTTTTTTATTATCAGTTATTTTTACATACACACATGGGTGTCCACGGTCTTTTTCCCAGGGTGAATGAGAAAAAGAATATATTTCCAAGGGAGGGGGATAAAAAAAAGATGTATTCCAAATATATATTATATCAACCCAGTTACCATGGAAAAATAATACCATCTTTGTATATAGGTACATAAAGTAATGGTACAACTGTACGTTATGTCCTTTATTGATTATAAGATTCCAATTTTCCAGTATCCTCAACCTTGATGAGGAGGCATGATCCTGGAAAAATGACATTTGTGCCCTCCCTCCCCAAAGTGGACTCCCATGAGTTAAAGTTATCCATACATTCCATTCCCGGGTAAAAATTCTCCCAAGGGCTCCCAGGTTGGGAATCATTGTTATAGTCAAATCGACGACATTGTTCCTAATTGAAGCAACTGGGTAATTTTTCTTTTTTAAATTAAAAAATTGACATTGTAACATTTTTTCTACCAGGCATTTGATACTTTTCCCCTTAACTGTTTTAATGACATCCTCAGTGGCAATAATAAGTATATATATTTATTTTTCTTTTCGGCGAATGTAATATTTTATTTAATTCATTTTTTTACTGGTAATGTCTTGGCCTTGCTGGTCAGAGCCATTTCCAAACATAATGAGGAACATAAAAAAATTAGTGAGAAAATTTAAAACAAAATACTTGTGTATCAAGATGACGGGAAATTGGTAACAATGGTTTCTTGGATTCTGCTCATGAAAAGAATGACTTAATTGCGTCAAGAGGATGACAAAACAATTCTTTACAAGAAATTTTGTAATGCTTTCAATTCAGTTTGAAAACACTGAAGACCAGCAAAGCCAAAAATATCATGAAAAAATTTAAATAAAGTAGTATGCTTGCTGAAAGAAAAAATTATATATATATATATATATATATATATATATATATATACATACATATACACTTTTCACCTTTATAATCCTTATTTTATATAAGGCTTTTTTATAGTCAAACTTTTTTTTTTCTCACTATTTTCATTTGTAACATTGACAATGACGTATGCAAAAACAGATGACAAATACACTTCCACTTCTAAATCCAAGCTAAGATTGACTTGTTCTGCTAAAGTTAGCAAATCCCAATTATAGAAACTATCATCAAAGGAGTTTAAATGAAAAACGTAGTTTTGGAATAATATTGTATGGAGAAATTAATTCTGTTCTGTTTACTTTTGAGATTTTAATGAAGCATACCCCAGCTTAATACCAGTTATTTTTCTTGATCATCAATATTTCCTTGCAAAAGAATTCAACACAAAGGCCAACAAAAACAAATTATGAAGTAAAAACAGTTTATTGAGATATAAAAATTGAAAATATTTTTTATAGTTCAGGCAGATCAAGGGTCTTCAGAGCACCACCCACTAATAGAAGATTTTCAATTTTAAGCAGGCAGACAGGCAGGCAGTTTGTTTTGAAGAAAAATAATAATAATAATAATAGGCTTAAAAAGAAATGTTATAAAATATTTTAATTAGGTTCTAGCTAAACCCCTTCAATATTAAGTGGATATGTTATACTGAAATTGGTGAAATGGCCTAATTGATGAAATTTACTTATCTTTTGTAAAAAAAAAAGTTTGATTTCAATTTGATTTGATAAACTTTCGATAGTAAAAAAAATTATTTTATATCTTTGTTTTAATCAGTTCAAAACTAACTATTTAGTAATTTTTTATATAAAAAAAAGTTTGATTTTGCAAATTTTTGATTGTAATAAAATCATTGTTTTATATCTTTGTTTTGATTAGATTAAAATTAATTAATTTTTTTGTAAGAAAAGTTAAGATTTCGCCAATAAGGCTATTCCACCGATCCGGTTTATACAAAGTGTTTTTAAATTTAATGAATATTGATACATGGCAATTTCAAAATTTATTGCTATATCCATTGTAACAGAGACTCTATAAAATTCACTGGGTATTCTGATATAAATGAGCACAATGTAAATTTAGGATAACTCTTCATTGCATTGAGATTTTGAAGTAAAATTCCAACTGTAGAGACTCCAGATGCACTGAAACCTTTCTACAAAATTTGAGTTCTTACAATTGTTTGTGTGTGACCATACAAGAGATTTTAAAATAGCTTGGTTTGAAACCATAATTCAAGAGACTCTTTCTTCCTGCTAGTCGATTCACGGTTGAAAGAGAGTAAAACTTCTGTCCTTTGAACCGAACATTGCAAATGGTCTAAGAATGTGTTGTTTGATTGTGATGTATGCAAGTTGAATCAGTTAGCACGGGTCAGAATCTATTCTATAATTGGCTCTGGTCCCTTCTCAGCAAGAAACAAGCTTTTTCAAATTGTTTCTGTGGTCACACAACTAAAAGCATTATGACTCAAATATCGTAGAAAAGTTTCAGTGCTTATGTAGTTTCTACAGTTCAAAATCTCAATGCAATAAAAAGATTCTAAATTATCAAGAGCGCATATTTTTTTTGTAATACGGGTGGCTGGTTGTGTGTTAGTATCTCTTTAAAATATGTTGATGAGCAAAAAAAAGTTGAATGCTCCTGATGTAGTTGAACACATAGGCTCAAACACTGTGACCGATAAAGATATTAATTTGAATAGCTTGTGGGATATCAATATTAACAGTAGATTCCTAAAGTAAGTATATTTCAAGGCTAACAGGAGTTATTTTCCCTATCAAAGAAAAACAGAAGTAAATATTTCTCTGAATTTTTGAGATGAGGTATTATTATTATCTGTATTATTGTTCGGACTATCCTTATCTTGGTAGTTTGACACATGGCGTAGTGGTTAGAGAGTCGGACAGAATCTAATGTTTTGAGGTTCAATTCCAGTGTGAGATAATAATAATTTGAAAAATACTACTACTGCTAAGAGAGGAGTGCGGTCTATATAACCCCGTCGGTTAAATAAAGGGTTTGGTTCGTTACTTCATCCACACCTACCAGATCATACCTGATGAGGGCCGTAGAGTACAACGGCCAAAACGTTGTATGGAAAACAACCAAGATGAGGATAGTCCGAACACTAATAGAGATAATAGAAGTAAATATATTAATTTTATTATTGTTTTGAATAAAACAAATTGTTTTTTATTTGCGTGCTATTTTCAACATTGACTGGGCCGACGTGTGAGAGGGTAATGCTTTGTATGGTAACACTAGTTGATACTAGTTGTGAAAAAATTCACCGATATATTTGAAATTCTACAAAACAAATTTGATTACTTTTCATCTGAAGCGTTTATACTTTGAATTGGTGAGTAGGAGATATTTTTATCAGCAAAATTTTCATCTCTGTATGGAACAGTCAAGTGTTATGGACAAGAAAAATCCACTTTTCATTTTTACAGTAGAGCTATTTTTTTAACATCGAATAGGAGAGTGTGTGAAGTGTTAAAAGTTTATATGGAAATAAGGTTTCTACTTTATTTGAATACCATTGAGAGGGTGAGTGTGTGAAACGTTTGTGGAAATAAAGTTGATTTTTTTTTTGGCACTGTTCGAAGCAACAACAAAATGATTTATGTATTTACTACCGTTCTTCTTTGATAGGGGAGATAATCTTTAGTTCATTTTATGGCAGACAGGAGTTATCTCCATTTTATAGAAAGAAACTAGAAATTAATGAACAATGACTGATCCTGGTTTTAAATCTTGAGGAAGCCAAAGTTGCTACGATTAAAGCAATCTGTCCAGTGTTTGTTTGGACTTAATGGTGTGTGGTGCAATAATTGTCATGTAAAATAATTTTCTATCCGCTGTACGAAACTACAGATTCAAAATATTTCAGTTACTTTTCAGTGTGGCTAATTTAGAATTAGAGAGATTTCTTCAATTGCAGTTAAATGTAGCAGTGAATCTAATACTAAAATCCGAGATGTTTTATTTTATGTCAAAATATTACGGACAGTTCACAAGCTGTGTGATCGGCGAGGGAGTCATGGGAGGCCCCTTTTCTTTGCCTGTGTCTCCATCATCAAAATATTGCAAGTCAATTGACAAAACGCTTAAGCCGGCTCCGCACACAGCAATGTAAAGTTGATTGCTGGAATATAATGAAAAGAAATTGAAGAAAAATTAGGAATTGTGAAAAAGGGGAAATTGAATAACAAGCCTGACGGCTCCAGGGACAAACTCCACTCAGAATGCAACTATTTCAGCCAATGAGAACCTACTTGTTGAGGGGAAAGTGTGAGCTAAGTTTCAAGGTTCTACTATGGACAGTTAAGGCTGAGAGGAAAGTAAAATATGAGTTGACACGACATGATGTCATGCTAATTGCTCTTTCTTTTCCCCCTCCCTTCCACGTATGACTAATTGTGATCATAATGTCAACCTTCAAGAAGTTTGACTAAGGCAAAATTTTCCAGAGGCTCGGTCCATCCCTATATAGTTTCAGAGCAGTTTCAAGTCAGATTTACTTGAAACTTCATAGAAATGTGTCCCTTGATGAGATGCTTTTTACCCAGAAAGATCTTCCACTCAGGTTCACGTTATCTGGCAATAAAGGCATTTAAACTTTGTTTTAAAATCAAATTCCTCAGCTATTTCAAGTCAGATTTGTTTGAAAATCAATAAAATGGTATTTTTTGATTAAATGCTTCTTACCTAAAATCATCTTCCATTCAGGGTCACATGATCTGGCAATAATGGTGTTTAAACTATATAGTGAACACTTCAGTGAACTTTTGGTTCTTGTTTTATAACATGACTGAGTGGTACTTTACCAGTCCCGATCTAAAAAATTGTATTTTGGGAAAAAAAAAGCTTACCTTTTTGACACCTAGATTCTCCAGAATCTGTGTTTCTTTACTCCATTTTAGATGTTTTCCAGAGGAAAATGTCAGTGATGTCATAAATAGAATTTATTCTGACCATATTTATTCTTCAATGGAATTTTTTTTACCTGACTTCAAATTTTGATGCTATGGTTGTTCAATTATTGACTGTGATGGCAAGTTTTGTTATTATTATCATCAAACTATATTAGATAAGATATTAAGATATTGAAAATGCATTCAGTTGCCTCCTCTAAATTATTGTGTTCAACAAACATGGTTGTTCTTTGAAATGTATACAATATAAAAGTAGCAGCACGCATCTTCAGTTGGAATAGAAATACGAGTGAAGTTTGACCCTGCAGTAAGCAGGCTTCATTCAAGATTCCTAGAAAATCAACATATATGGCATACACCATTTTCTTAGATTTCTTGAATGATTGGTAATCCTTAATGATTGGCATGTAAAATGGGAGATAACTCCGCAAAAATCTACTAAAGATTGTCTAAAAGTTTGTTCTTGTTAATTAAAGCAATATCTATCAACAAATTATAAACATTGAAAGTTTGTAATAAAATAAAGTTGTTTTCTTTCTGTTATTGAAAAAATGATTCACTTTTCTTGTTGGAAGACTGCAAGAGAACTGTTGTTTGGCTATGTGTCAGTGGGCCAAAGTAGGAAAGTAAGTCATCTGCAGTCAATGGCTTAAGTGCTTCATTTAGAGATTTTTGGCATTTTATTTATTTGAAAGATGACCATAACTCTACACCGTTAACTGAAAATGGACAAAAATTTGTTTGATTTGGCAACATTTCTAGGGGAGACAATCCTTATTCGATCACCTCCCATTTTAAATACCAATTGTTAAGGATTACCAAACAACCATTTTGAATTGTCTATTTTGAATGACTAAAAGTGGCAAGATTTTTCAAAATATGGCTGAAATTAAGTAATGATATATGCTCCAAAAGCTCATACAAAAGTTCCAAAAAGTTTAAATGTGCAAGTTGATGATATATTAATGTTCACAAATAGTGTTATTCTCAAAGTAAAGATACCGTTTTGAACCTTTATGTAAAAATATTCATATCTATACAGGACTGTCAAAATTATTGTGCACTTTTTCAAAATTTAACCCAATCTAAATGACAAATATAACATAACTATACAAAAAAAAGTTTAAGCCATTGTAGCCCTCATGACCTCAACCGAAGATTGTGGATGAGCTCAGATGAACTAGCATGCCCTTTCAAGACTCCCTGTGTGTCCATTTAACCTCGGTTTTAGTAACAGGTTGCAGAAATAGGCTTCAAATCAAGCGTGTTACTCTTGAAGCTGTGATCAACATACATGCTTTACCAGAGAAACATGTCCGAATGGATGTTGATTTGAAATTGAAAAAAAAGTGGGAATATCAAGGGGAAAATCTGTCTCCTGAGCATGTCAGAAAATGTTGATGAATGCATGTTTCAACTCAGACACGACAGAATGTTGGTTGCATATTTTGAAAAAATAATGATCAGATACGAATTGAAATAAGCGTAGTACATCAGTTCTCTTTTTAAAAAAAGTTACAATAGAACATAATGAGGAATTTGTACCTTATCCACATGTTTCTGGTTTTCTTTTTTTATTTGAAATTATTTTTTAAAAAATATTCGGATTCCAATTTAACTGATCATAGCATAATAGAGCAGATATTTACGGTCAGCAACGGATATTCATTTATTTTTACGCTAATTAGAAAGGTTCTGCTTTTTATGCTCTTTTCCAGCTCTGATCAAAAATGTTGGCCGTTAGAGGTAGTTATCGAGAGAAAAATCTATAAGTAATTTACCTTGTTATCATATCAAAACAAAATGCATGGATAATTAATTTATGATGTTTTGTTTTGCGTGTTTCAGACCGAGTAAGCATGACGTAGTGGCTGATGTCAGCGGTGTCTTCCAAAAATGTGATCTTTTGGAATGAACCACATCTCGGTCAAAAACAAGTCGCAAGTGCATAAAAAAGTGCTTAGTGTTCCTAATTTAATTTGTGGTTTTCGAAAATAAAAAAAATAAAACTTAGAGAAATGATTTCAGCATGTGTATCAGTACTTTTTTAATGTTTTCAGCATGTTTTACAAACACTGTGATAATACTGTTAACGCTCACAATTTCAGTCACTATAATCTTATGAGATTCACGTACCATTTCATCATCTACAACTGTTTTCATTTCAGGTAACATTCAATTTAATGGACATTCGCAATTAAATGACATTTATCTGCCCTTATTAGTTTCTTATACTGAGGGTTTACGGCATGTACATATAGTATAATTAAACACCTTATTGATTAGTTATCAATAAAATGATGGGAATAAAACCTTTGTTCAAGATACCGTTTTACAAATTACATTGTTAGTCATGTAGAGCTTACTAATTACCTCCCTTTTCTCAAATCTAGCCACTTTTACCAATTCAAAATGGTCATTCAAAAAATGCAAGCAAGTGCATAATTCCAAGGATTGCCCTGGTTGTAATAAAAATAATAAAGATGAGGATGTCAGCCTGGATAAAAGCCGTCGAATAAAACCGACTCTGGTTGAAAAAAATAAATGTCAGTACTTACGCATGTTTCCAAACTTCCAAGCTGGATAGATCGGCCACTTCAACGTATCGAGACAGGAAACACACGTACTGGAACGAGAAAAAATGATCAATTTTACGTCACTAATACATGTGTGTGTGATTATAAGTATTCCCCTCTGGACACATATGCACACATACAAACACATGTACACAGACACACACAGAGGACACAGATTTCCCCCAAGCAGAAAAGCAACAAGACCCCCACCCCTGGACATATCCCGCATTCAGCATAGATAGCTGATGACATATATATGAAGACACTTCATCCCAAGCACTTTCAGACCATCCACTAACACAGTCCAAATCCACCTATTTAGAACCAAATCCAACATATAACTCCATCACTGAGAGGCATTCCCTTCATTTTTCTTAGCTCACTGAAGATGTTGAGTCATTCTTATTGTCTATAAATTTTCACAATCACTTATACTGTATATTCCAATAGATAAGATGAAACATGAAGCATCTCCAAAAGTTCATAAAATGGGATTTTTTGTAATATAGTGAATAACTGTTGTTTCTCTTTTATGAATAATAATGATACGTTATAACACTGAGAAACTAACTATAAAACTATATGAACTCATTACTAATAGCTGGATGGACTATTCCAGTAACTATTACTAATAGTAACTCGAATGAGTTATACTGGAAGACCACTACTGACAACTTGTGTCTGACTATTTCGCCTGTTAATCTGACTAGTAAAGACCAACTCGACTTGTATATCACATGGAGAGCGCACAAGAGAGCACAGTATATTAGGGAAAGAACAGGAGTCTGGGACATCATAGAATTCATTGGGAAACTCAAGTAGTAATGGGCTGGTCATGTTGCATTCATGGCAGACAACCGATGGACGTCATGACTCACAACATGGGACCCCAGAAATCAAATGTAGAACTGAAGCTGGCAGAATATGAGATGGACTGGACGGGTTAAAAATTATTGGCTCTGCAACATCAATGATAGGGAAGTGTAGCAAATCTTGGGGAAAGTTTATGTCCAACGACAGACAATAAAAGACTGATGATAATGATATCTAGTAGTGTGGCTACATCATTAGTTGTCTTATAGGTCTTTCTTTGTAGAAATTGAATAGAAAGTTTGGATCACCATTGAAATGATTGTTCAAGAAGTTACACTTTTAGAAAGATTATAAACATTCAATGAAGTAGACAAGAAATTGCAGTTGTGAGTATGTTACAACAATTATAATGAATAAATAGAATCAAAACATTTTGAATGAAAAGAGAAGATAAAATGTCTGCAAAGAGAAATTAGGTTTGAATCAAAGATATTAAGAAAGAAGTTTTAAATTTCCCTAGCAGACAGGCCAGTGTGATGTCTGGACTTTGGGGCTCTTGCTCAAAAATGGAGAGCAAAGATGTCGGGGGTAATGTGGAATGCTAAAAGACTGAGCTGAAAATGACTAGCTACCGATGTTTCTTTATTAATTTTGATAATTTCATCGGAGCTTATTCTAAGAGCTATCTATTTCTAACTTACCAGAGACGTATATACTTTTTTTATAACTAAATTTATCGTAAATTTATTTTTACTCCAAATGAAAAATATACAATACTTGGTTTTAGTTCAATTTGAACATAGTACAAAGAGTTGATTTTCGAGTCCCGACCGTGTCTTAAATTTCAAATTATGATAGTTTACAATTGAACATCCTCTCTTTAAACTGCTCTCAGAGGGAGGATATTCAGTTCACAAATCTTATAAGATAAGATATTCAAATAGCCTATCTAAGTACGGCAAGGATGGTAAAGTGATCCTTATGAATCTGTCAAGGTAAAGAGTGCACTTCAAAAACTTTGAAACAATTCTTAAAAGCAACTCAACTTCAACACATAACAAAAGATCAACCTATTTGCAAGTAACTTTTTATGTATTTGAGATAGGCTTTAATGGGTAAGTCAGCTTAAGACTAGTTGGCCACTACGTGAGTAAGTACCTTGACGTGGTGGAGTGGCTTGCATATTTCAATGACCTGGAGAGCTATACTGGAGGGAATTTGATTCTTAGTAGGTCCAAGTCAGATAGATCAAGTGGAAGGAATTTCGACCAAACCTTATTCAATCAACCCCCAAACTATATACTCTAATCTTTGGTCCCCTTATTTAATTTTCCATTATTTTGTTTCAATTCTATCTTTAACACCATTTTTTTTTAATTACCTTCCTCTCCTACAAATTAGTACTTTGTAATCCTAATTTTTGTGAAAAAGGAAAACCATTTTCACAATTTTATTTTTTGTGAAAAAATAAACTACCCTCTGAACATTTAAACTCCTTAGTTCTAAATTGAGTTTGGCATTGAATAACCAATCAATGATAGATATGATATTAAACCAACCAATCAGTTTAGTTGGGGTGGAATTGAACTGATTAGAAAATAGGTAGTTAAATTTCATATGGTCGATAAAAACAGAAAGGTTGTTTTTTTTTAATGTTGATATTTGCAGATATAACCGTCTCTTGCTGAGAAGAATTTTTTTCTAACACCAGTGGAGGTCTGAATTAGCAATTTATGGCTGTGCCTTCTAATTTTACAGTAGATAGATGAAATCAGCATTTTCTTATCGGGGCATTTTGAGTAATAAACATCAATATTCACTATACGTATATTGTTCCTAATTCTATAAACTTCCAGTCGGTCAGTACATTATTCTTCTATATTTCAGGGTCTCTAGATTAAGTTTATGATCAAGTTTGAATGACAAATAAAAAAAAAAACAAAAAAACAAAAGGCCAATCTTGTAGATATGAAAAAGATGAAAAAGTGCTGTTAATTTACTTCCAAAAATATTGTAATAATTTTGAGTACAATAATAAGACACAAGGGAATCAGATTAGAAGAAACAATTTTACTTACCTTTTTCTCGGTGTCACATAATTGCAAGTGCCATACACAGATTCTCTGATCAATCGAAGATGTCACAATAAAATGTTTGTTTATGATGTGAATACCTGAAAAAAAATGAAAAATATTTAGTATATCTCTGAATTTTTGAGATGAGGTATTATTATTATTTCTATTATTTGGACCATCCTCATCTTGGTTGTTTTTCATACAACATTTCAGCCGTTGTACTCTACGGCCTTCTTCAGGTATCATCTGGTAGGTGTGGGGAAGTAAAAGGGTTTGGTTCGTTACTTCCCCACACCTACCAGATGATACCTGATGAAGGCCGTAGAGTACAACGGCTGAAATGTTGTATGAAAAACAACCAAGATGAGGATAGTCTGAATAATAATAGAAATAATGAAAAATATTTGACGCTAAGGTGTAAATACTTTGGCTGATTTTGTTTTGAAAAAAGATGTTTTATTATCTAACAAGTTATAAGATGTGAAAAAAATTCAAGGATATATTAGAATTTTTAAGAAATGATTTTTTTCAGAAAAGCACACACACACACACACACACACACATATATATATCTCCCTTATTCAGGTTTGAGCACTCTTTAAGTGAGGTAACTCGTTCATTATAAGTTTATGCAATGCTCTTCCAACTTAGGAATAGAGCATTCTGGTGGATGGGGAATTATGCGTGAGTGAATATATCACTTAAATTTAACTTAACTGACCATCCAGTTCTGTGTAGGTCAAAGGTAAGATGCCAGCCTCAGGGTTTGAAGCAAATGTTTCAATCCTACCTCATTGTACTGGATGGGATAATGCATAGTCTAAAGCCACACTGAAGAGTTGTAATATAACGAATCAGCTGTCTGCGGATGACACAATTATTAATCATATATATATATATATATATATATATATATATATATATATATATATATATATATATATATATATGTATATCAGGCTGTCCAGAAAGAAATGTTATATTGACCACTTATTGAATTTACAATGATATGACCCATACAGATATTGATTTACCAGTAATTTGTGCAGCATGTCCAAATTGATTTTTGAGAGAAAACTGACAGGTGACCAATTCCTCTTTAGTCATTGAATCAGACGGAGAAAGTAAGAAAGACGTCACAAAAAACGCATTGTCATCTCCACCGCTTGCCAACGTATAACTGCCATCTAGAATTTAAAAAAAAAAGAGAAAAAAATCATGATTAAAATAATAAGGTTTCTAATTTGAATAGCGCAAAATCAGAATAAAGACTTTTTTTTTTCTACTGAAACCATTACTTATGTTTTCAAGCGCTTTTGTCCAGTGGGGATTTGAGTATTGAGGTTCCAGACAAAAGGCGCTTTCTAAAAAATATTTCAATTAAAAAAATGAACACACTAACAAACTGTAACGTTGAAACACGTGAAAATAATTTATTTTTGGTCATGAATCATTTGTGTTTGACTTTCAAAATCTTTCTCATTTCCAACACTAAAATTCTTGTTATATGTTTACAAATTAGAGAATTCTCTTTTTTCTGGGAAAAAACATTCACAGGGTCAAATTAAGTGTACATGGGAACTTTGAAGTAATTCACTCATTTGGTTCAAGTGTGCATTACGTTATATCAAATTTCAAGTGAAAATTCCCTAGAAATTTGTATTGAGTGGTTTTCAAGCAATTTTCATGAGTTGGTATAGTTAAAAAAGTACCTCACAATAAAGATCTCTACAAGATGACATAAATCTCATAATTAATACAGTTTTACAAAAGTAAAGTAATTGATTTGTGTAAAAACTCATCTTACTCATATTAGGGGCAGAGCACTGAATATACCTGCCTGATTAAAAAAAACACATTATATATATAGCAAACTAATAGCAAAATATTCAAGAACAACCAATTCCACTAATAAAACAAAATCTACTTACCTGGAAATTGCTTGACATGCAGACTGTTTATTCCGGACATGTGAGCTGAAATATTAAAATCTGCTTCTTCCTTACTATCAGAGATAGACTGATTTCTTAAAAGCGGTCCAAGGGGCATAACTCTTTTCCTATCCATGGATACCTCTGTATCCTCATTTGAGATCTTTGAGAGAGTCTCTAATAAATCAGTGTCGACAACAGAAAGATTGTTGAGACTGTCGTTCCCAAGAGTCCAAGGATTATCCTGGAAATCGTTCTCGAGCCGAGCGTAAAACAAGTCACTGTTACTGAGCAGTGAGTGACAAATGGAAGTGATTTCCCAGAAGTACACGTTGCCATCTGTGGCTGCGGACAGCAGGAGTATCCTGCAAGGTGCAGCGTCATCTGGAGAATGGATGAAATGCGTGACTTGTAAGACGCAGCTGTCGGAGGTCGAAGACTGCCAGAGTAAAAGAAGTTTGCGGGATTCTTCATTGAAACTGAAAAACCTGACAAAGAAAAAGAAAAAAAAAAAATAGCATTCCAAGGTAAATTATGAATCCCCACAAACCACCCATATATGCTGCGTTTGGGATGATCAATGAATGAGTTACTTCTCTTGCCTTTGTTAGGCTGCGATCACTAAAAAAAGGTCTGAATTTTCAAAACATAAGTGGGCAGAAAATAATGACCAACTTAGCATAGACTTACACTACATATTGAACCCCCCACTAAAAATCTATTTTGGAGAGGAATTTTCAAAAAACTAAACTAAAATCTTTCGTTACTCATTGAGAGGAGTGTGTGTGCAAAATTTCAAATTTCTACTATGAGTGGTAAGGGCTGGGGAAAGTACAGATACAAAGATAGGTATAATTGTCAGAACATATAAATAACCTAAACCCAGCAACAGTGATTAAACTGATCTGTTGTGGGTAGCGGTGATTAATTTAGATAAGTTTCTATTGTCTAAAAAATTATATGAACAACAAAAGTAATTGTATATTCTAAGACTCATTTTATTTATTTCTTAAATCTTAGGGTCATTTTTATTAGTTTCCACCAAAAACTAACGTCTGTAAGTACTGAAGCCTAAAAGAAAAAAAAAGAAGCTTTAACTCAATGGAAGAACAGGTCTGGTTATTCACTCACTAGAAACTGTCTCATGATCAAAAGACTTTGGCAGTATGCTGAATTGGGGATGATCAATTCGAAAATTGGAAAAAGGAGTGATCAATGAATAAGTCACTGCTCTCACCTTTTGTTGGGCTATGATCACTAAAAAGGCCTGAAATCTCAAATAACAAGCATGGCACAAACTAAGGGATCAATTTAGCAAAAAATTGAATTGCAAATTGAACCCCCCCACTAATAGCTTATTGAAGGGGAATTTTCAGAAGACCAAAGGAAATATTTTCTTTCTAGTGATAATAAGGAGTAAATGTGGAAAATTTCAGCCTTCAAGCTCCAATCGTAAGGCCTGTACATATAATACATACATATATAGTTAGCCAGCTTGAAAACTGAAGACATCTATGTTGACAGTTTTGAACCATTAACTAAAAATTAACTGTGTTTTGTTTTTTTGGTACCTTATTATGAAATTTGATACTAATCATAAAAATGAATAATGCTAGTCTATAATATAGGGACATCTGAGTCTGAACCTCAGTTTCAAAAGGGTGAAAGTGTGAGTAGAGATGAGATTAAGAATTGAAAAAAATGAAGAACTTTTTCAAAAAATAATCACCGCACTGAACCATCGGAACAGGCCATTCCAATAAAGACCATATTTCTTGGAATGCTCGGATCAATGGTTTGACCATAAAATGCCGTCAAGTCCATTATTCTTGTTTCAGGATCAATTGTAAGATTTTTTGCTGCCCAGTGCTTCGGGAGACGTTTTACCAAAAATTCTGTACACAGCTGTTCAGGAATGCAAATTATCCTTTGGTCATCGTCCTGGTCGTTCGGCGGGAGAAACGTGAGTCGGCAGCAATTAAACTGTGCCCGTCCACCAGCAGAGAAGAGCAGATAACTCTGTCCCCTTTCCCAAAATGCTGGAGTCAGAGTCTTCAGGCATACTAGCGTTTGGACGCTGGATATGTGTCCTGGCAGCACCAAAAGGATCTTCATATCCATTTTCTTCGAATGGTCTATGTAGACAGGCTAAGGAATTCATAAAACGAGGATTGGAAATTAATAAAAAGCTTGTGGGTCCATGAATCTTATCAGCAGTCCTGAAAAAAAAAAGCATCTTTTTTTTTTCGAAGACTAGAAGTCAAAAAGAAGAGTAATTTTTAAAAACACATAGGATTAAAACAACAAGTTCTTATAGGTAGTAAAAATTGACAGTAGAATATCATAAATTTACTGTCCTATCAAAATAATTGGAACTATGTCTGGAGCGGGTCTAAACCACTTTTTGACCATAAATTCAAAGGGACACCTAGGTTTGATCAACAGTGAAAATGAAACCAATAGAGATACAAACCACCTGCAGAGGAAGTCATCGCTAGAGCAGTAGAGACCATTTCCCAAAACTCAATCAGGAGCTGATCTGAGCCTCTTTTCACCAACAAATACAAAGGCACAGGTTTGGGTCATAATCCGGGAAGATGGAAGATATAATATTGAAATCCCGAAGAGCACAATTTTTTTTACAGCTTTAAATAAGGATTTATTAGAGAATCATATAAAAAACACATTTACTATAAAATAAAAAAATCAACAATAACCTAAACCTGAACCCTATAAGAAAGATCCACTGTGTTGAAGGAAAAGTCAAGAAAAGGCAGAAACCCTCAATCAAGTATCAAAGAAAAATTTCTATAAACAACTAGAGCACCTACTTCTCTTACTTAGGCTTTTTTTCAACAAGCTGAAATACCTACCCAGGTGGGTGGTTTGTAAATTGCTTTAAAAAAACCCCCAAAAACCCCAAAACAAACTAATCCTATAGATAAGATATCAAAATTATTCTGTTTCACTCTGGCTTCAAAAAATACCCCCCTTCCAAATAATGATGGGGGGGGGGGTTATTTTTTTGAATTTTCAAAAACTAATTTGTTGAAAATTTTTCACAGGGTCATATATGTACTCACAGGAATTTTCATGGTGATATGTTTTATGTTTTTTTTTTTTTGAATAAAATACAGCATGTTTTGATTCAAAATATCAGCGATCAAGGACATTTAAAAAAATTGTGTAGATTTTTCTCCTCTCACTTCATCTTTAAGCTGACTCATGTTTTCCCCCTTACTCTCCCACCCTCTCTATAGAAGACACAAAGCTACTCTGTCTTTGACTGTGGCTGATAAAAGCAGCAGGCCAGGCTGTTAAAAGAAGTTGAGCACAAAAAATATTTCAATTTCAAAAGAAATTTTTATTGTAAATTGATCTGCCCCCCCCCCAATATTTTGAGAGGTGATTTTCAAAATCGAACATGCTAAAAACCTGTCTAGGGCTCCCAGAAGTACGCATAGAAAATTCCATTGGGTTATGTCAAGTGGTTTTTCTAGCAGACTGTCACGGACAGATGGATGAAGGACCTTTGGTGAATTATAATACCAAGATGTGAATTGTAGTTTTAGACTCTACTACCAAAGATAAACATACTTTACAATGCAGTAGAGTGATAGCGAAATAATAATCAATTCGTCTTATCAATAAAAGGATACCATATGAAAGTTCAACCACTTGGACAGTGGTGTCGTCACTGCATGTAACAAACACATGATGTTCTTGACCTGGAATAGATTAACAAATAACTGAGTATCAATTAAAATACATAAAAAAATAATATCAGATTCTTCAATATGAAATCTTTGTATTAATCTGATCTATCACATCAAAGGGTTAGTAAAAAGGGAGTTATTTATGCCACAGAATAAATAACGGCAAAAAGATTAAAAAAATAGGTTAAAATATCTTATTGATGTTAAAATTGTAAAGTTGGAAACATTAAGACATGACATAAAGACTAAAAAGACTAACATCGGGAAAGGCACTTAGTTTAAAGATGTTTAGGTTATACACATAGGGAAAACATTCAGAAGGAAGTCTATATTATATTAGATAAAGCATTGTCAAACATTATTATTAATTTTTGATTAGCATTTTCGTTCAACTTGAATTTTTAGCTGCATTTCATCTCATCTTTATTCAGATTGTCAGCCTACAGCATATGAATAAACAGCGCAGATCGGAAACAAAGTATAACACCTTGATAGTCTGAGTGAACTGCGATAAAAATCAACTGAAAATTTAAGGCTGTTTGCATGTATTCTGGTTATTATTTAGGGGTTGCTGAATCAAAAAATGACACTAGTTTTGTTGAATTGGCTCTAGTTTTTAAGATAATGGGTACTCCTCAAATTATGATTTTAGCCCGATACAGTGGAGTATGGAACTCCTTTTTATGTTTTGTAATGAGGTCCTGAAACTTTTTGATAAAAATAGAAGTAAAATTAATTCCAGCATTAAATCTGGAATCAGTTAGATGACCAAATGCCTAAAGATGAATTTAGCGACAAAGTTATACATGTGAAAATCAGAATGGCTGTGAAGATTGAGTGAGCTGAATTCTCAAATAAGTGGGGGCATCTATTATCTTGAAAAATTGAGACAATCTAGTAAAACCAATGCTGTATTTGGAATCAGCACCCGAAAGTTACCCTAATACCGCTTTAATATCATTGGTGATAAAATAAGTGTAGACCAATGTTTTCAATTCATGTCCAATCTAGCCATGGGCTTCCATAGCTAAATTGGTTACTTTAATGGTTGGATGATATTTAACCTGGAACGTTATGATAAGAAACAACAAGATGAAGAAAACTAGAAAATGAGTAATGAAAATGCTTCATCTCAGAAATCAGATAACGAGACTATTGTAGTGTTTCCATCGTATTTTGAATTCAAACTTGAAAACTGATATTTAGGCATAGTTAAAATTTAAGTATGAAAATGAAAATTCCAATGACATAGCAACTGTTGATGCAGTGTTTTTTGATACTCATTTATTTCGGCCTCTAGGGAATGAAGTCAATTTACTTGATCTTGCATATCCAATATATTTTAACGTTCATATAGATAAAATTCAACACGTTTGTTGACTGAAAGAATTATAGAATAAGATAGTATTAAGTTTGAGAGGACTACACAATGATGTTTAAGTAATGTCAGTGGTGATATGTTGGCAAACATTTTGGCCATTTAATTATAAAAGAAAACAATTATCTTTCTCTTCAGCAATAACCCTGGTACTACTATGAGTAGATTTCAAAATTATAATATGCAGTAGTCTTTTATGTAACAAGTTGTTTACTTATATTTATCATAAAATAAATATTTGTAATCTATACATAAATAAGCTCTATTTTTCTATCTTGACATTTCAAAAATATAAGGGAAATAACTCTCCTGAACCGTTGGTCTGATTATGAGTGACTTTTTGTGCAAGACAACCACATCATGTTTCCTGCAACAATTTCTTGGTAGTAAACAAACAACAATCAAAGGAGAGGAGAAGCAAAAGGATTATAGAATTTGGTCCATGTCTAGCCATTAGGCTTCAGTGGCTGAATTGGTTGAGGCAACGTCCATGGGAGGCTAAGTCCTAAAATTTGGGATACAAGATCAAATTTCACCAGAAGCTACTTATTGGAGATTTGAAAATAGGGTAAATCTGAGCCACACATGAATGAATCACCGTAGCCTGCATGTGTACCAGAGCTAATTATTTAAAATTATCTGAAAAAAAAAAAAAAAATTAAAAAATAGATCTCTAAGGTTATCAAAAAAAATACCAGCACAAAATTTGGGCATTGTTGGTCCAAAATGACCACAGAGACCCCCAAAAGCATTAAAAAGAAAAAAAAAAAAAAGTTTTCAGTTAATGCCTGATAATGCAAATTTTCAAGGTTGTAGCCCCCAAAATGTTACCAGGAGCATCGGGGGACATGAGAAAAGAATCTGTAGTTCACTCCCCTGGTTGGCTAGGTGGGCCATTTGTGGGGTTACGGTGATTCAATACATTTATAAATAGATCAGTCAAAGATGAACTGTAGAATTTCTACGGATCTTGTTAGTATAAAAGAAAAATCAACAAATCAAAAGAGCTCTTTTTCTTGGGAGCATGATTGTGCAAAGTAAACTAACCATAATAACTAGAAAGAGGGGCGTTTCAAACAAGCAGATAGACATACACATTTGGGGGGGAGAGAGGTATTAGAAACCGTTACCAAAACCGTCAACATAGATTTCTCCAGTTTTCAAGTTGGTCCGGCTGGTTGGCTGGCTATGTATGCATGTATCATGTGTACAGGCCGCACCAATAGAGCCAGAGGGCTGAAAATTGAAACATTTACTCCTTATTATGTCTAAAAATACATTTTGTTCTTTTTTCTGTAAATTACATCCCTAAAAACAGATGAAAAAAAAAAAAAAATTGAAGAAGCCGTTTATGGAATGTGGCTACTGGATGACACACGGAAAGGTCAATGTCGAAAAATGTGACCAAGAGCACTGGAATAGATGCAGGAGTGAAAAGGGAAGAATACCTCAAGCCTATGTTTTTTGATCAGGTCCGAGATCATGGCTATGGTGATTCAATTCTTAATTCTTAAAAGAATATGTTTTATAAAAAAATATTTCATTCATAGAACTTCAAGAACATGTTAATAAAGATTTAAGATTGCGATATTTTGAAGTCAATGGGGGACATTTGTCCCTTTGAAGTTCTGCAACAGATCCAGAAATAAATTCTTGTGACAATTTTCCTGTGATGAATTTTCTGCACCAAATTTTCCAAGAACCCTAACTATTATATCATGGCAGGCAACCCCTCCGGTGAAAGATATGTAACTTTATCATTACCTTGTGAATCAGTCCTTGAGAAAAGATGTTTAATATTGGTCTGCTGTCGGCCATGATGACTTGGCTGAGGAGGAAAAAGAAAAAAAAAAAATTTAGGGAATTTAATCAATAATGAAATATACTCCATTTCTGGAAATAAGCATATGGGAACTCTCTGATCAAGAGGCGCAAACGGCTTGATTTACCCAAAACTTGCCAAGGTTTCCGCCAATTTACACGAATTCAACCAAAATTTCACATTATTTTGCCTCACACGCTAACACACACATATATGGCTCATACATCTATGTCTGCGAATTCAGACAACTTGAGTCTATCTTACCTTGAGCACTTTTTGGTTGGATGGCATTTTGGCTTCACAAATAACGACATCCCTCGCTTTGATGTAAACAAAATGGGCTTGGTCTCCTCTCAGTCGACAGCCCCAGTCACGGTGCCCACCTCCGCAAGAGATCTCCAAGAGTTTCTGGGATTTGGCACAACTCCAAACAAGAAAATTGGTCTTTTTACAAGAAAGAGAAACACAAAAATATTATCACTTAGTTGAAATAGATTTAACAAATATCAATTAGATTTTCTATAAATGGACTCTTCATTAGTATTGTATAAAGTAAGTAAATGCAATTGCCTATAAGTAAGTAAATATATTAAAAAAAGGAATATTGTGAATAAATCAAAAACAAAATAAGAAAAATTGTGAATTAATTAAAAATTAGAAACCAAATAACATAGAAATAAATAAATTTGGAAATATGATTTATAAATAAGTTAAATGCTGAATGCAATATACCAAATTTATTTGTTGATAAATTGTAAAATAATTTTAAAAAGATAAAATTGCAAATAAAATGGAAAAATTTGAAATAAATAAGATTTGAAAATAAATAAAATAAATACTGATAAAATTTTAAATAAAATAAAAAAAATTAAAGGAATTTGTAAATAAATTGAACAAAATTGAAACGAAATGAAATTGTAAAAATTTTCAAAAATATGTAAAATGAAAGATCAAGAAAAAAAACAAATGAAAACAGTAGAAAAAATATTTTTTAGAATAAAACGCCCAAATGAAATTGGTGGGGAATGGAAGAAAAAGAAAAACTCACAGAATGAAATCCCAAAATAAGAAGCTCATCTTCGTCATCAAAAAGAAGCTGGTCGATCCATTCAAAACCTTTGAAAACCTGGAAAGGAGACAGAAAAATTTCAGAGTGTTTGAAAGAAAAAATAAATATTGCTACCTCTGCCTAAAAATGAATTACCCAGGCCTAGTTGCTTAACTTCTGTGACAATAACCCCACTGTCCTGACTCTTTGGACAAAGATACAAGGTTACATACAGCAATGTATTGGATTGGCATACAACCAACTGGCATTATTGATTTCATATGGGAATGAATTATTTGGAACCAGTAGAAACAAAATGTAATCTTTTTCTAAAAAAACAAGAAATCAAACCATATACTTATTCACTGTCACTCTCTTATTCCAATCAAGGTTTACCACAAAGGCCTAAACTTCTTAATGCTACAGCATACGGTGGCAAAAATCTGTCAGAATGGATTATTGTTGTAAATCAAGCATCCTCCCCACAAAAAAATGAATTTAAGAAAAATTAAAAAAAAATGATTTTAGAAGATGGCCACTGTAGACATGTAAATTTTCAAAGCACTATGCCAAAAAATGAGACCAGGAGTATTGAAATAGACAAACCGAAAGACAAGAGAAGAGGGAAGAATATCTAGCCACCATCTTTTTTGTTGTTTGGTAAGGACAGTGATCACGGCCATGGTGATTCAATAAATAAAAAGAGTTATGAGTGAGAAAGATGGTTTAACTTATGTACACCCTACTGAAATAATATTGATAGGTGCATGAAATTATGGAATTATATATACATATAGAATGATGATTAATAATTGTGTCATCTACAGACAGCTGTTTTGTTGTATTACGACTCTTCAGTGAGGCTATAGACTATCCAAAATCCCATCCAGTACCATGAGGTAGGATTGACACCTTTGCTTCAGACCCAGAGGCTGGCATTTTACCCCTGCCCTATGCAGGACTGGACGGTCAGTATGACCAAATTTAAGCAATATATTTACTTATACACAATTCCCCATCCATCAGAGTGCTCCATTCCACAGTTGGAAGAGCTTTGCTATATAGTTTATAATGGACAAGTTGCTCTACTTAAAGAGTGCTCAACCCCGAAAAAGGGAGCGTTAATCATAATATTGATGCAACTTGGCAACCATTCAAAGCAGACCTTACTGCGCCTATGTGAAGAGTAGCTCTCCAGTGGAGTGATTCGTTCTGCAGTGACACACCATTGAGTGAACCTGTGTACTGTTTGATGTTCTCATTCACAATGACCGAGCGTATAGTTTGTTCACATCTTGAGCAGGGTTTTTTTTTGGCAAAACATGAGATCTGTCTGCACCCTACAGTCCAGATTGGACTCCCTGCAACTTCTTTGCTTCTCATCTTTGAAAGGGAGAGAATTTCATACCATGGACGAGATTAAGGAGAACATGACAAAGCAACTGACGTTGTTCCCGAAAGAAGACTTTGCAAGGTATTTTAAAAAGTGGAATGAAGACTGGAATACAGATGTGAGGTCCCATGGAGATTATCTCAAAGTGAACCAAGATGCAATCGCACTAGGTAGGCTAGATGTTTTGTTAATAGCAAATACTTGCACTTACCTTATTACTATTTAGTAGTTGAAGCTTATTGTCTTCTGCCAAATTAAACTGTCGATATTGACCATCTCTCCCTGCTGTGAATATATAACCCTTCTGGCTACACACATCTGTCACACCAGCTTTTCCATGGATTCTGTAGAAGCTTTCAATTTGAGTGTTGGCCTAAAAAGCAATAGACAGCAAACAAATTATTTCCAAAAAATTGATTTTTTTTCTCCCAAATGATTTTGAAATACTGTAATAATTTACCATCTTATGTAAGAAAAAAAATAGTACGAGTATAAATAATTTAAAGAATAACTCAGATAAGTTTAAATCATCTGGGATAGAGAATAGATTAATTGAGCAAATTTTGGAAGTTATTAGCTGGAATGTATTGAAGAATTCAGGAAAAATGAATGAATAAAATGTGTCTGGTAAATGCTTCTCAGTGATTTTTTTATCAAGTTTCAAATATTCTCATAACTTGAATTAACATGCATTTTAATCTCTCTAGATTGACCCCTCTGAACATGGCACACTGCTATGATAGTCATGTGATGGCTTCCAGTGAGTGATTAACCAAACCTTGTTGGGAAGAGTCATTATTATTCTAAGAATTGTCTGGACAATCAAACAATGTTTTCGTTGATTTGGTTTTTTGCATAATTTTTCTGATGATTCATTCTTCTTAAGGTGCACAAATCATAAGTAAAAAGATGGTGGTCTCCTTTCCCAGAAATGATGGCACATATACTGATCAGCCAATCACATTCTCAACAGTACAAGCCATACAAACAAATCCATTCTCAGCTACCTGTCTAACACAAGTTTTTTTCATTCCATATTCTACTATCTCAGTATTTCTCAAAGTTATAGAAGATCTGCGTGATAAGGTGTCTTTTAAAAAAATTCAATAAAAAATTATTTTATAAAAACAATGGCATTTACCATTTTCAAAACAATGAGGAATGGACATTGCACCAGATATGCAAATTCAATTATCTAATATTAAACCAAATTTTCAGCAGATACTCAAGTCTAATAAGCAATAACACTCTTTGCATTAATCTGCTTTTATTAATTTTGCTTTCACAACAATTACAAATATATAACTAATTAAAAACAGATTTATTTTCTTTTTTAAAATCTCATTTATCATATATTTCTATATAAATAAATTCTCTCTCTAAAATAATTTTTGTATGATTTAATATCTTAAATTGAAAATTAGGGTGGAGACGCTGTCTGTAAAATATAGGTATGGGTTCTATGATTTTTGGAAAATCGTGTGAAGGTTCCATGACAAAATAAGTTTTGGGACCACCGTTTGCTCTAATCAAAGTTGAAATTTAAAAAAAGAGGTAAAGAAACAGGAAACCAAAAGCTTATTAGACAGTTATAGAAAAAGCCTAGGATAGCTTGTGTGCGGTGTAACGTACATTATGAACTCTTTGGAAAAGGAGGTGCGCACAAGAATGATCTCCTTTTAATATGAGGTGGTAATGAATATTCACTAAGCTTCTCGGTACAAAAACATTAGCCCAGAAATCGTTGACAATTTGCTTTCCGGCTTTGGTTGGTGATTCCAGATTCATGCTGATTTCATTGAGGCGAGGTCAATAACCTGAAGTGAATTCTTTTGTTTGTGTGTGATGGGATACACTACGAGAGAGAGAGTTGTTGTTGCAACCAAGAGTGTTATTTGCGATGCTCCCATTTCAAAGAGATACTCTGGTGAATTCACTTGATTCTCGTCTAAGTGAGAAAATCTTTCAACTTACCTGTTGTGAATTTTCTTGAATTGAATACAAGTGTACTGAACCATTTCGATCTCCACAGACGAGAGCCTTCATCTCTGGCCCCATTGATGGTAAGAGGCAGGCTGCAGTAGCCCATCTTTGCTTACTTTGGGGAAGGATGAATTGATGTAATTGTTCAAGGCTGAGTGATGATGAATCTCTTCTTGATATGCTCAGTGTCTACAGAATATACAATATTTCTTTCATGTTTATTTCTCCAGGAATGCTGATGATAGAGTAGTTTCCCTTATTATTTATTTATCAATACATATAGGAACCAATGTCACCAAATTTATTTATTTGTTTGACTGTTTAGCTCTGTCATGCTAAACTAAACTGATTTATAAAAACAAGAACTGGCATGGTTTATACATACAACTAAGAGGTTGGTAGCACAGTATGATTACCATTATGTTGAGTTTACATTGTGAGCAAGAAAGCAAAATTTAGTGACTTAAACCCCAGACCAACTAGATGGGCTGCATGACAGATGGCAGTTCTATGCACTCATGATGATCTTTTTATAATCGATTCCTTTTTTTATGTAAGTTTATTAAAGGAAAAAAATTTTAAGAATTAAGACCTAGAAATGAATATTAATTCAACTTCACAGTCAATAATTAAACATAATTTTAAGTCATGTAAAAAAAAAATCCCATCGAAGAATAAATATGGTCAGAATAAATTTCATCCATGACATCACAGGAAAACATCTCTAATGGAGTAAAAAAACAAAAAAAACAAACTACAAACCTCTAGATTTTGGAGAATCTAGATGTTATTAATAAACCCATCAAAATAAGTTTTAAAAAAATTATTTTTCCAAAAATCCAAAATAACATTTTTAGAAGGTGTCTAGTGGAGTACTGATACCAATTTTCAAGTCTGTAGGCAAAATGGTATAGCCAGGGGTGTTGGAACATGCAAAACAAACACACAAAAAATTCACATATAAAAATTTAAAAAAAGGATAGAACCCTTTACCACCTCTGGTGGCTATGGTTGTTCAACAAATCAAGCAGATAATGTGCTTTACCATGAGTCCTTCTGGTCCGGTGGTGAATAGATAAATGTCGTCTATCCAGAAGAGATTGAAAACTTTGCCGTCATAAAATTTGGGCAAATCACATTCGATGTATTTGCAATTGCAAAGGCAGGATTCATCCGATGTTTCTTCTGGAAAAGAAACAAAATATTTCATTTACAGAATAAGTACCTTGTTGTAAGCATATCCTTACATGCAAATCAACACATGTCTGTCCAAGTCAATGACTTGTACTGCGCAGGCAGTCAGAGACGACTAAAAGGCTCTCCTTTCATTCACTATGATCTGTTTGAATAAAGGAAGGTGCAGCACTGTTACCGATTAATTCCTACTTATTCGCGCAGCTTAGGGTGTACATTGTTGATTGCTGAGTACACAGAAAAACTCATCATAGTGAAGTGTTTTCTACACACTATACTCATCCTGGAAATCAAATCCCGGTCCTTCAGCATGTGAGGCAGACAGCTAACCATTATGTTGAAGCGGTCAAAAGCTTGATAAAGTATAATTGTTGAATATAAAATCTATAAAAATACATAACTATGGTTATTTATATTAGTAATTCTCCAAGGATAGTTTTCTTGATGGAAACAAACTTAAGTCTCGAACAACCAACGCATTCTGATTTCTAGTATCAAAACTACAAAATATTTTATTTGAAACTGTGAACGGTTTATTTCTCAAAAACGGCCACAGAACCAAAAATATATGATACGGAACCAAGTTTGAGAAACCCTGGTCTGCCCTGCTGTATACCTATTTACTAGCTGGGGGGAGGGGCAGAGTTGGATTCATGCCTTTCCCAAGTACATTAGTGCAAAGTGTAGGCAAATTGTCACAGCTTAGTTTGAACTCAGCTCTTTGATTCCATTATCTGGGCCATTAACCATAAGGCCACCCACACAACTGCATCAAACGAATGCACAATTTGAATCATTCAGTAATGGTATAATACAGATTTTAAAGATAATATGCAAGCATTTAATAGAATATTGGTTCACGATGTTGTTTATAGTCTTCATTACACAGCACAACATATTTTTTCCTTTTTTCCAGTCCCTGAATAATAAATGTTGTTTCCTGATTGATTTTGTCTAAAAAGTGAAGAAAAGGTCAATTATTCCCTTCAAATTTCGTTTTATGAGCAGGACAGTGATAATTTGGGATCTTCTTATTTTCAATTGGAAAACAGAAAAATTTGAATATTTTTAATCGCATAAAATGAAAAAAACAATTACAAATAAATATCACTGTCATGGTCATAGAATCAAAGT
>OY735239.1:11788081-11833081 GCA_963457665.1 Thysanoteuthis rhombus | reverse complement strand
TCTCCGTATGCTTGCAAGATGTCTATCAGTCAATTCATCTCAGTCTTCTCATATCTATGATTGCATATAGATTCAGAAAAATTTTCCAGTCATTCTCGGGTGTCTGTCATGTTCTTCAGTGTTTGACTCCCCATTCAGAGCAGGGTTTGGGGTTGCATCTTATTAATCAGCCCAAATTAAGTCCTTCTCATCAAATAATCAACTAGTCAAATTTTAATGACAATTAGTTGGCCTTGTGGTGTCATATATATTTTTCTTTGAGACCTTCCCTTAGGTCCATTGATCATGCATACCAAATTTGGTTGGGCAAATCAAACTTTTAGTTTTACATAGAAATAGATAGAAATCAGATTAATATTACTAGTTGGCCTTGTGGTGGTGGTGTTGTCATAAATATATTTTACTCTAAAACTTTCCCCTAGGTCCATTTAGTACGCTTACTAAATTTGGTGAGGCAGATCAGACTTTTAATATCATATAGAAATATATGGAGAGTGAATACAGACCCAACAATTCCGTTTTTTGCAAAAGGGGAGAACCTGTGAATTTTACATATATGTACAGACTATTTGGTGGCCACTGGATCTGTATTAAGCATTGGATAAAGTCAAAAATTA
The DNA here is from genome assembly GCA_963457665.1 of Thysanoteuthis rhombus. Classification (NCBI taxonomy): domain Eukaryota; kingdom Metazoa; phylum Mollusca; class Cephalopoda; order Oegopsida; family Thysanoteuthidae; genus Thysanoteuthis; species Thysanoteuthis major. The sequence goes on along the minus strand of OY735239.1, from coordinate 11,832,464 downwards.
AAAACAGAATTGGTTCTATCAAATATCGACCATTGTAAAATATTATATTAGATTTCATAAAAGATGTTACTCAGAACTTACAACCAAATCCTCCTTTTCACTTATTGCCAAACTCCAAATGCTTTTCCCCTAAAACAGAGAAGAAAAAGAAAGCAATAAACATCTATATATATTTGTACAAACAGGGCGGCTATGAAATCCTTATGCATGTTGGATTTTGAATTTTTCTGTCACAAAAGACATAAATATCAAACGAAATGAAAATTAAAACAAAATTAATCAAATTTCAGCACATTTAGTTATAAGAAATGTTAACTTGGGAAATATTCATCTTTTTGAATTATATATACATATATATATATATATATATATATATACACACACAAATACACAAGGTGTCCATAAATTGACACAATCTTCTAAAGGAAATTACGCTTACATGTATTCTTAGCTAAGCGTATCACCCAATCAGTAAATTTAAGGGAGATAATAGATAAATTTCTCTCAGTTATTTCCCTTTTGAATGTTGTATTATTTTACAAACACCATGTATGTGTGTGTGTATGTGTGTGTATATATATATATATATATATATATATATATATACAAAAAAACTGGATTTTTAAGAAATTTGAAGCTTTTGTTTAATCAATATTTTAATCATCAAATATCTTCTGAAACCCTGAATTACAGATTGATTGAATGAAGAGAATTTCAAAGAATTCTACAGATTTGGCCAAATCTGATTAGGTTATAATGTAACAGATGAGTACAATGTTATTACCTCTACCCAAAAAAACAAAAAACAAACTTATTTCATTCAGATTCTGATTGACCAAATCCTTCACTTGATTCTACTGACCTTATGACCTTTGAACTTCTGTCTGATTTTTCCCTCATGGTCCCAAATACAGCATGTGGCATCCTACAAAAAATTCAAAAAAATCTCAGACATGAATTTAAAGTATTAAAAAGTAGTCAACAATACAGCATTGAACGGAGTCAGAAGAAAGAGAAACTGGCACAAAGGCTATAGAGTAAACCCTCGTAAAAACAGACTAACAAGTACAGGGAGAATGACCGTTGTAGCTGATTATCAAAGTTAACGCATGGTAGAGGTTAATGCCGTATGATATATTGGAAAGTATATTCACTGTACACTGAACATGATGTATCATATTACAGAAATCTTTCGCAAATCGTTGCTGGCTGATTCAACCATTGAAAAAATCGTGTATGGTAGGACAGAAGTGACTAAAAACATGTCTGAATAGGCTTAAATTTATATAAATTAAATTAAATATTAGACATGGAATATACACCATTTGTTATATATATATGTTTACATACATTTATTTGATGAAAAATGTTAAATTAAACTATGGATTAGAGACAAGATTAAATTAAATATATGAGAGAGGAACACAATTAGATGTATTTATTAATATATGATAAGTAAATCTGACTATGTGAATAAGTAAAGACAGTTTTAGGAACAGAATTTTACTCGGATCAAATTATTGTTTGGTAGTGAGCAAAACAACTGTAATGATCAGAAAATAAAGAAATGAGCCCGGAGTGGGATTGGAACCCACACCCTTTTCCATGGGAGCACCTATGTAGCCTAGGTCTCCACTAACTGATTGAGCCACCTGGACCCTCAGGGTTGACACAAGTCAGAAAAACATCCTTAACTCATCCCTTCTCCGATCACAGGCTGGTTTTGTTTATGAGTTCTGTTCATCTAAGAAATACTTGTATTCATGTATCTCTACATATATTACAGTTCCTAGGTCAACAGTATGATAAATGATGGATATCAGTAATTAACAACCTGGATAAGGAAAGAGTTTTAGGAACTAAATTTTGCTTGGACCAAATTATTTAGTGAACAAAACAATGACAATGATATACGTATATATCTATTTGTATTGTGGATATGAAGTGATCCAACAGAATGTAGATGAAAATGACAGTTGAAAGGTGAGGAGAAAAATTCGAAAGATAGGTGTTACATCTGAAAATTTTTTTAGATTTCTAAATTTTTTATTATGCCCAGGGAATAATAAAAAATTATGAGATGTAAAATCTATGTCTCGAGTTTTTTTCTTCACCTTCCAATTGTTATTTTCATCTACACACATACATATATATATATATATATATATATATATATATATAAGGTTGATACCTATGTAGCTCCTTGACCTCACCACCCCTCCTTCTACACTACCCCAAACATACCAAAAAATCTAACTCCACCTCACTCCCCCCTACCTTGACACACTCTGCCCTCCCCAAGACCAACTGCTGCTGCTTTACCAAAGACCTGGTACCTACTGGACACTCTTTCATTCAGCAGGAGGCCTCCAGCAGCCCTGACAACAAAATTCACCCACAATGCATAACTCCTGGCAGTGGACTCTGGTTCCACATGGTACATTCTAATACACACTCACACAGCACACACCACTGATGATGTGAAGAATCCCGAAACATGTATGGACTATTTACTTATAAGGATTAATAAACCTTACCACCAAACACTCCACTCCCGAGTCTGTCTTACTCTCTACAGTACACATTATATATATATATATATATATATATATATATATATATATATATATATATATATATATGTGTGTGTGTGTGTGTGTGTGTGTGTGTGATAAATATAAATCAACAACTTCTACCAAAAACAAAAACAATTTGTATAAAGTGCAGATCTAGAAGAAATCAAGAACTATAGATGTATATTATTGAAAAAGAAAATATAATGTCGTTAAATTGTTTAAGTAATTCATCAATACCCGACACGGTCACTCTCTCTACTCAGTTTCTGTCAATTCTATTCAATATCGAGTCTCATGGGGTCTGTTTCAATGAGGGTTCGCTGTAGATGAGAACCCAGTCAAATCAAAACAGCTTTGGTATCTCAATTTGTTAAAGCATTGTCCATCTTATTTCTGTTGCTAGTTTACACCTAGTAGTAATAGACATAATAGTCTTGAATTGTCTGACTCTTGAATTCAATTTAGTGAAAAAAAAGTAATCCAAAGAGCTGGATGTTTTAATGACAGGATTTTAAATGCTGATTATCAAATCAGGCATGCCTTTTACCCTTAGAGGCTCAGTGCAATACAATCTAACCTACCATTAATTCGGCTAAAAGGCTTTTTAAAAAATTTTAGTAAAGGGAATGTATCATATGTATCCAAGGTTCCCGGATTTCGAAAGCGTGAGGCAAAAGATCATTTGCCAAGAGGGGTGAGCATCGATGATATAATTGCACAGTTCTGTCATAAGGTTATACCCTGATTGAATAACACGATCAAATTGTCGCAGCTTCATTGACCCAGTCTGACTGTCCCGTCGAACGCGTTTCTATGACGCCCTTTTCCGGTTCCTTATCCCTCAATGTTGAGGGGGTTACTGAAGGTATTATGAACCCCCAACATTAAAAGAAAAGACAAAGCACCAAGAAAAAGGATCAATTCTATTTTTCCAATCATATGGCGACCTCACGGGATAAAAAAAGAACATAAATATAAAGGCGGTACTGGTAAATAAAAACCTACAAAGGTCAAAGGACGCAGGTTAGTTTCGCAGGACTTGGTTTCGGTAGGTTTTACAGCAATATGACACTTGCAATGAAACCAAATGAAATAAAACGAGCCTGAAATAAACTTGTAATTCCATGATCATTCAAGATTTCATTACGTTGTTGCATTTGAAATATCATTTTGTACAATGTATGAAGAGATATAATTCGTGATTATTGGAGGCTTTTGAGCTCTTAATAGCAAATTTTGATTGAAGTTATCTCCCCAGCACTGTTTGATGGATAAAAATTGAAAAAAAAAATTGAACTCTTGTGGACTGAATTAAAGAAAAGTGTAAAAAATTTACAAAAAAGTTCAAAGGAAGTAACTTTAATAAGTTACTCCCCTAAAACTACTTTCTGAATTCTCTTGAATTAATTTAAGAGTTGAGGACTTTTTTTTCTTAACAATGGCTTCAAGCCTTTTGATCACTTACCTCTCCAATGCTGGTCAGTCCTGTCGATATCAGATAGGCTCGCCACACTCTGGCCTGGTGGCCGTACAGAACTTGGATGCACTCACTGGCCAGATATTGCCAGTCAAGAATATCTGGATCATTTTCTGGATTGCTGGCAAAGTGCAGCTGCCATACTCGGATACTCCGATCATCGGAAGCTGAACAGATCCTCTTTAGGCCTTCGTGATAATGGATGGAGAAAATTACGCCCTGAAATTTTATAATATACGAATGATATTAACTTCATCCGATAAAGAAAAATCAGCCATTTTACAATTAGTGTTTATCTGAATTTTTGAGATGAGGTATTATTATTATTTCTATTATTATTCGGACTATCCTCATCTTGGTGTGTGGGGAAGTAACGAACCGAACCCTTTATTTAACCGACGGGAGTATATAGACCGCACATGGATACATAGTGTAGTGGTTACAGAATCAGACAGAATTACTGCAAGTAATCTAATGGTTCAAGGTTCAATCCCAGTGTGAGACAATAATAATTCGAAAATACTACTACTGCTAAGAGGGGAGTGTTTTTATATACCCCTGTCAGTTAAATAAAGGGTTCGGTTCATTACTTCCCCCCACACCTACCAGATGATACCTGATGAAGGCCACAGAGTACAACGGCCGAAACATTGTATGAAAAACAACCAAGATGAGGATAGTCCAAATAATAATAGAAATACATTTTACAATGGTACTGTTTCTATAACAGAGGAAATATTGAAATGAAAGAAAACTCGAAAAGCATTAGTAATTGTTTGGTAACTATTATAGACACTATACAAGATTTTCTCGTAAGTCTTTTGAGTAATATTTTTTTGTCAATCTAAACCAAACAATTACCAAAGTATCTAAAAGATATGTATAGGTTAATGCAGTGATGGGGAAGCAGTGACATGCAGCAGGTTTTTGGAGAATGCAATGAGGTAGCTGATGGTAATCCCAAAAGAGGACTTTGAATATTTTGTATAGAGTGTGAGGTTCAAAGGAGAGTATTTTGGAGAAGACTGAGTAGCTATTGCCCTTGCTTAGTGAGGGCGAACCTGTGACACCATTTTAGGTGACTCCCAATAGACTTGAAAAAAAAAGAACTTTTTAATTTCATTTCATCTTGGTTTTATAAGTATATTTTGAAATTTCAGGATATGTTATATTAAACTCTTAGTTTTATCATCATTTTAGAAGAATAGTACGCTTATCTATAAGCATTTATCTAGAACTAAAATACATGCATACATATAAGTGACACTCCGATAACAGGATAATTCAAAAAATTAAAATTTCAATACACTGTGCTAAAAAGGTTTGTCATCCTAGGATTAATAAGAGGTGTGAGATAATGCAACATTTACTTGGGTACAAAATAGATTCAACAATCTCCTGTGGTGTGCTAAAGGATTCATTATGATTGCATCCCATCAAAATGTGTTCTAGACCCACAAGGGCCTAATTGTGATTATAGTCGTCTGATTTGTCTTTGCTGGTGTGTACGTGCTATCATAAAAGAGCAAAAACAGCAAATCATAATGAGATCTTTCTTGGTACAATATCTTTAAAATACACTATCTTCAAAGAGAAAGCAATTTCCAGCCCAATTAGGTCATCAGTTTTTGAGTAATTCATTTAACCAAGTATGAATTTTGAGGGAGAAAAGTCTAGGTTTAATTACTTTTAATTACTGCTTTTTTTAGTTTTTAGTTTTTTTTAAAAAAAGAAAAAGAAAAAAATGATTAATTTATGAATTGTATGAATAGGAAGTGACTCAATATTGAGCTTGAAGGCTGCCAGATGTGGTTTTTAAGAGAATAAGATTAAAACAAAGCATTTTTTTTTCTATTCAGAATATACTCATATATAGTGGTCCACTTACCTGATGACCAATAAGTCGATGAAATGGTTTGCTGATGATTAAGTCTTCATCAGTGGTCTGATTAACTGTTGGTGCCCAAAGCATAATCTGGTTAAAGACAGTACCTGCAGCAAGGATTAACCGATCCCACTGAGAATCAATAAAATGGGCAGAGTAGCTGAGAAGCGATTCAAGGAGAATTTTGAAAAATTGACTTCTGATTAAAAAGACAAGTCTAATTAACTCTTTCAAGACTTCTGGAACATATATATCCAAAGGTTTTTATGATGGCCACCATGAGGAATTATTACTGGGTACAACAGTCTGTGAGATATATGACATTATAAGGATTACTTGGATGGCCAACATTTACTGCAACTCATCCAAGCCCCCATAATCGTATATATTGAGCTTTTGGTGGATGGTTCCTCAGTCATAGTACAGCCGCATTGGACACAGTATGATATATTAGTTCCCCTAATTTTGCAGACTAGAAATTTGTAGAAGTGAATTTTTTTGCAGGTTATTGTCATCAATAAAGGGAAGCTACTCTTACTGACATTTGGTAGGTTTATTGAGAGTGAAAGAATGTGTAGAAGACGTCATTTCAATTTACAATACTTTTCTCAGAGAGATGAAGAGGCAAAAAAGGCAAATTGAAATCACAATGTATTTTCAAAAGGATAACAGTAACACCCAGGATTCTAACCTCCCTCATCCCATCCACATTAATGCAACAAGGCTCATTAGTAATGAGCATTTTGTTTTTGTTTTTTTTCGAATCTGCGACCCCCAATTCAAAAAAACAATTAAAAACAAAAGTTCAAAAGGGAATTTATGAATCACCACCATCCTGTGTTTAGCAATGAGAATTAAGTTTTTGACAAAAAAAAAAAAGCCTGGATTCTAGTGGACACAATCTAAGGGATCAATTTAGCATAAACTAATATTGCAGATTGGAACCCTTCTAAAAACTTATTCCAGGGGACAATTTGAAGAAAAAACAGCAAAAAAAAAAAAAACAGCATTTTTTCTTTTCCCGAGAGGAGTATGAGTGCAAAATTTCAAGCCTGTACAATGAGTGGTGTGGTCTGCGCAAAGGGCTGACCGATCAATAGATAGATAGACAGACAGATAGATAAATAGATAGACAGATAGATAGATAGACAGACAGATAAATAGACGGATAGATAGATAGATAGATAGACAGACAGATAAATAGACGGATAGATAGATAGATAGATAGATAGATAGATAGATAGACAGACAGATAGATAGATAGATACTGGTAAATAAAAGAATCCCTTACTAAACATGACCACATTATTAAAACTGATTGTCACTTGATTGGTGGTGATTGATTAAAAAAAAAAATCTCCTTCTCCTTTCAAGCAATAACAAGAAAAAAACTTGAGAACAAAATTTTCCAAAGGTTGATTAGATTTTTTTTTTCTTAATAAGATTAAGATGACAAAGATTCTTCAAAAAAGTGCCCAGGTAACCTCATAACATTTAGAAACCGCAGTTGATATGGGAGTTTAAAAGCAATATAATTTTCTCTTCCTCAGCATTGTATTACATCAGTTTATTGTTGCTTTTTAAATAAACAAGGGCATTGGGGGGCAAAAGTCATTTGCGGAATCCCAAGTTTGCAAGGTACCTGTCCCCAGACCCCCTTGCTAAATTCGAGGGACTGCTGTATTTGCATGGATCAAACATTTGTCCCACATACCAACACATACAATAATCATTAAAGTAAATTCAAGTTTTTCTTTAATTAATAAATCCTACCTATTATATCACAACTAAACAAAAACAACTAACAACCAAAAGATACAGTATGCATTGCTCTTCACACTGAACCCGGTCAAGTACTTGAGTTGATTTCCAATTTATTCGGATGATGCAGTTATGACCCGTCACAAGAGCAAGGCAGTCGAAAGCCGAGTCCTTTGAGTCCTACAAAAACAAAAATAAACTCTATTCAGTCAACTGAAAAATATATTAAAAGAAATTCATAACATCATGCATCATTTACATGAATGAAAAATTAACAATGTGAAGATGTCTTCTATCATGCTAATGGACGCAACTGACATAGTATTAGAGAATTTCATCCATGTTCTAATGATGTGATAAAAATGTTGAATTCAAAGAATAATAAAAATATAAATGTAGGAATTTTTTTTCCTGAGGAATCCATTACTTATGATACTGTCGACATAAGAATAATATATACGTAGAAATAAGCATATATCTGTAGTTCTGAGACTAATAGAGACTAACAGAACACATAAACAAAAGCAGCAAACAATCAGAGAAGAGAAGGTATGGATTAAAGGTGATATTTCAACCTCTGTCTACCGTCAAAGTCCCACTGGTTCAATTGCAATCTGAATGTATTTTCCAGAAGATAGCAGTAACACATAGGATTTCAGACTCCCTCATGCCATCCATATCTATGCACCAAAGCCCATCAGCATCAGATTTTAGTGCAGACTTAGGCTACATAGGTGCTCCTATGGAAGAGAGTGTGGGTTCAAATCCCACCTGACACTCAAATCTTCATTTTCCGATCATCGTTTCACTCACTTCTGCAATAATTCAGTTTGAGCAAAATTTAGTTCCTACAACTGTGTTTCCTTATTCACAAAATGCAATGCGTATATCCTTAGATTTCAAATAGGTTGTCATTTTTTGACAGCACTGGCAAATTAGTATAATATAAAAGCCTTTGTCACATTTTCAGTTTTTTGTCATGTTAAAACAAAAAATTTAAAAAAAAAAAAGGTGAAAGGGGGTACTGCAAACACACAGACACAAAATGGGTTGCTACTGTATCTGTGTTTTTGTTGAAAGTATGCAGGCAACTGATGCTGGGAATAACACTACTACTAGTACTGCTGATTATGTCTCATTTTAGTTTTTACTCAGTTCAGTTGCATAATCATTTTAAAATTATTATCAAAAAGACAGAACAGTTGGAGAAAATCAACAGAGAATAAGCTGTCATTTTTTATGGCTTCTTAAGACAGAAAGATGAAGATAAAAAAAATTCTAATGGGTAATTCTGATAGATAATTTATGTATCAAATCACTGTAGCTCCACAAATGACCCGCCTGGCCAACCAGCCGAGTGGGCTAAGATTTTTCTCTCTTTGAGTATCCGTGTCTCATGGGGCTCCAGTTCACATTTTTGGGACTACAACCCTGAAAGTTTGCACACATACTCTCTCAACCAAGCATCATCTAAAAAGTTTTTTTGTTTTTTTTACAATATTTTTTATAGTAAATACCTTTGAAATTCAAAAAAAATTTTTTTTTTAAATTTACACCATATCTTTCTTCATAAGTTGCGAAGATAAACAGCAGAAATTTCAATAAGTGATGACAATACACAAAAAAATCTGTTTATAATGATCACTTCAAAACAGTCTTTTAGATTACAATAATTGGCTGATAGCATTAAACAAAGGATATAAAAATTTGAACAATTTACATTCATCATTATAAACAATTTTAGATTATCAAAAATTGATCTGAAATTTATTTTTCAATTTTTAAATATTGATAATTCTTCTGACTTATTTTGATAACAATGACCGGTTGATAACATTATCCAGGATCATAATAAAAAAGTCCTCAATATCTCGTTATTTTAATAACAATAGCACATTTTGCGGAAATCTAAACAGCAACTGATTTACAAATGTCTGAAGCTGATATTTCTCACCGTTTTCAACCACTGCACATCCCAGATCCAGTCACGAATCTCCAGAGGTTGGCCTTTTTTGGAAATCCTTTGAAGATAAAAGATAAAAAAAGGGGGCAATTATATTATCATCGAACAACCAGATCCCTTTTTTAAATGTGTGTGGGTTTGTGTGTCCAACCGCTTCTGGCCATATTCTTTTCTGACAGATTTGAAAACTGGTATCAGTACTTCACTAGTCTACTTCTAAAACTGTATTTTTTATTTTGACTGAATCTCAGTATTAATTTTATTAAATTGCTTCTGCTCTGTCTCTACAGAACAATGGAAAGTCCTCCTGCCCCCCCTCTCGGGGTGATGCGTATGGAGATCCTAAGAAGCCTAGTGGCTAGAATCCCCCTCACAGCCTTGCTGATGTAGTCCAAGCAAAAGGCAAGAGCGATACGTCCTGTTATTATTATTATAACTAGACAGAGAAGAGATGGATTCCTGCCTTGGCCAAGGGCATCAATGCGAAGTGAACAAAACCAGCTGTCCGTGCTGTTACCGACTACACCAATCTCTAATTTAACCAGAACGAAACCATAGCTAGACAAGATTCTAAGGGGAATAACTCGTAATGAATAGAAGAGTTATTTCCCATAGACAATTGACTGTCAGGATACAAGTTCGTCTCTACAGACCAATTTTCAAGTATAGAGAGTTCATTCTCCATTAAGTATCCAACACTATTGGCCTTGTGCCAGTAAGATATGCTTAGAAAATAACTGTGCCTGGGGTATAGTGATGGATAGGAAGTTAACATCATAGAAACTAGTGTTAACTTGAAATTTGAAAAAAAACATCTTCCCTGCGGATTTTTTTCTGTTTATGATATCAATTTTGAGGCAAGGATTATTTCATTGGGGATTGACGTGATAACGCAATTGGAAAGCAAGAGTTTTATCACAGAAATAAATGTTGAAAAATCTTGTTAAAATTGTATGTACAATGATGTAATTTTGAACGTAGCCTGTTCTTTTTAATCATCGCTACACACAACAGACTGATACAGACTGATTCAAATACTGTTGCTCGGTTTAGGTCATTCATGTATTCTGACATTTCTATGTATCTATCTAGATTTTGCCCAGCTCTTACTTCTCGTAGTAGAAATCTGGAACACACACCCCAGTCAATAAACAAGGGAAATGTTTTGTTTTTTTTTTGTTTTTTTTTTTATTTTTAAATTCCACTCCAGAATAAGTTCTTTGTAGGGGGCTCATATGCAATGCAAGTTTATACCAAGTTGGAAAATTCAGAACTTTTTATAGTGAACACAGCCCAACAAAAGGCGAGAGAAGTAACTTATTCATTGATCACCTCTTTTTCCAACTTTTTAATTGATCACCATACATTTATGGGTAATGGTGATGGTAATTATATGGGTAATGGTAATGGTGATTCATAATTTCCCTTGGAATGCTAGTTCTTGATATAGTAAAGACCATTTGCAACGCAGTGCAATTAATCGCCCCCACACTCGATGCATACATCTGTATAACCTTTGTAACTAGTTTGGAAAGTTACCATTTTAGGGGTACTTCAAAATTCAACCCTTCGGCTACAATGTACCGAATCAGAATTTTGCATATTATATAGATAAATAAGTCTGGTTAGTCACTCAAAAGAAACCATCATGAGACCAATGCCTTTCGGCAAAATACTGTATTTGGGGAGATCAATCAAAAAACATTGGAAGGGGTGATCAATGGATGTTACCTCTCACCTTTTGGTGGATCACAGAAAGTTTGAATTTTTAAGATAAGAAAAAAGTGTGATCACTACTTGACATAAACTGAGAGATCAATTTAGCAGAAACTTACATAACAAATTGACCCTTTTCTAGCATATTTTGATATGTTTTAAATGAATATAACCTTCATTTTTTTTCAGGAATGTTTCATATTTGAAAATCATGTCACTTAAGCAAAGAGATGGCCCAGATAAGGGGGTACTATTTTGGGGTTGGTTCTTGGGACATCAAGCAGCTGTGATTCGGCCCTGGCCACAGTGCAGTTCTTGCTACTTGGAGAACACAACCAGATAAACAATATCAAACTTTAAGCATTATATGGATTAAGAAAAAAAAAAAATTATTATAAAATGAAAATTTTCGATTCATACCTACTTTCTTGTTGGTCGAAATCCACAACCTGAAAAGTCTTCTCTCCAAAGATGCATAATAGTCTGTCTGAAGATCCATCATTGACGGAAGGAGCTAATAAAGAAGAAAACCGGTCTGGTTAGTCATTCAGTAGAAACTGTCACGAGACAAATGTCTTTTGGCAGCATACTATGTTGGGGGTGATCAATTAAATTTTGGAAAAAGGCATTGGTTGATGAATAAGTTACTTCTTTCACCTTTTGTTGGATCACTAAAAAGCCAAAATTTTCAAAAAAAAAAAAAAACATGTGAATAATGTTAGTGCAGCCAGACATGATTTAGCAATCAGTTTAAAATAAACTTACATAAATTTTAATGTAAATTGAACTTCGCACTAAAAACCTATTTTTGAAGGGAATTTAAAAATTTTGTTGGATCATGAGGAGTAAATGTTTGAAATTTCAGTCCTCTAGTTCCATTGGTATGGTCTGTATACATAGCCAGGCAGACAGAATCACTTCAAAACTGAAGAAACCCATGCTGACAGTTTTGGTTGATGGTTTCTAATAGTTTAAAAGAATAAAAAGGATCTTCTCTTTTATTTCATCGTAAGGCACAATACCTAGAATAGTGTAGTTTTGATGCTGAACAATCAAGTTAATACCATACGAGTCTAAATAAGTAGGTATGAACAATATGAATGCATTTTTCACTGGAAAATTGAAATCTGAGAAATTTATAAATCTGACAAAAATCAGAATAGTATCAGATTTTAATAAAATTTTCAATACTCATTTATTAAAGAACAAATTTTAAAAAACATTATTCTTTTACATATGATTCTTACCATTTTGATGATTTATTTCAACTGTACACTGCTATCAATATTTATACACGAGTACAAGAAAGGAATCCCGTCATTGACAAGGAGGAACAAACCTTTAATTCAACAACATTAGCCAGGAAATGATGCTTAACTGTATGTGGGAGTGTGCATGGGATGTTTTGGGTTGTGTAAGTAGCTATTTGATCTCCAGGCAACACCAGGATAACCTGCTAGTATATATATATATATATATATATATATATATATATATATATATATATATATATATATATATATATATAGCTGTAGTATGACTATGTCATGACAAAAGATTGTAATAATTATTCACCAGTGACATCCACTAGAATCTTGATTAATTTCAACATTTGTTTACTTCCCTTAGACTCAGTAATTCTGTCATTACATCTGAAGAGAAATACATTGTCCTAAACACTGTAGAACAAAAGAAGATCTCTTCAAAATTTTATAGAAGTTAAAGGTTACTGTTTTACCATCAGTATTGTGGACATTAATTCCAACAGCCTGGGATTCTCTGCTCCAAAATGTTCAATTTCTTGTTCAATAAACAAAACATGAAACAATTCTTTTGAGCTAGAATGCACCTGAGAGAGTGCATATCTCCGCCAACATCATCATCACTAAAACTGACCAATCAGGTTACAGATCCCAGACTTTGCTGTGTTAAAAGCTTGTAATAATCATTCATCACAGACATACCATCAACAGTTTCAAAGAGCAACTATAATGTGATTTATCATATTTATTCATGGTGACATCACTATCATGTTATTACATCTGAAAAGCCAAAGAATTCTCTTATCTTACAATGTTAACAAAATCTCTGAAAATTCCTGGATCTGCTCTTAGTATAATCAATTGTTCCATGGCCCACTGTTGCATAAAATGTCACTGAAATTCATAGAGAACTTTCGGAGATATTGTGTTGACGGACAAATCATATTTATTCATGATGACACTGCTATCATGTTATTACATCTGAAAAGCCAAAGAATTGTCTTATCTCACAATTTTAACAAAATCACTGAAAATTCCTGGATCTGCTCTAAATATAATCAATTGTTCCATGGCTCACTGTTGCACAGAATGTCATTGAAATTCATTGAGAACTTTCGGAGATATTGCGTTGACAGACAGACAAACATGGGTGAATACATAACCTCTATCCAACTTTGTTGGCAGAGGTAACAATTTCAATCTAAAGGTAAGTTTGAAAAAGTGAAAAAAAAAAAAAAAAAAATGAAGGATTGGTCCTAGAGACACTGACCTTGTGAAATGCCGTGAATGTTTTGGTGGGGTAACGCTTGGATCACTTGACATCTTTCACTTGTTTCAAGCTTGTAAACATGGAGATGGCTTCCAATCCCTGGGGGTAAAAAAAGATGAAAAACATATACAGGGGGTTCATAAAGTCTTGTGAGGCGCAGAATGGCCAAAACTTGAAGGATGTCCATTAAATTATTTTACAATGGTCAATCTTCAGTTAGACCACTTCTTTTTTAAAGTTTTGACTTTACCCAATGCCTAAATAGGCTGCATATGGGTTTTAAATTTCAACTATTTCTAGGAGTTTAAAAAATTATCTAGTCTGACTTTAAATATATGTAGTAAATTTTTATATTATGTTTCAGGCTATTTTCTGGAGAAGTAATAAATTTTTGCCTCAGTATTAGACATAAAAAAATTGTAATGAATTGGTAACCATGTGCCTGGCAGTACTGTAAAACATTTAGTATTTGTTGGTAATTTCATTGAAATTCAATGTTACAATTTTTGATGAGCTTGACTCTTTCGAAAACTAACTCAATTCTAGGAAGTTTAAGAGCCATAATAGCATAGAATTCTCAATTCTTACACACAAAATTTTGCTGATACTACAAAAATTTTTTTATAAAAGGCAGTAATATCGACTTCATAGTAAAATAACACATACGAAAACACAAAGCCAAGTACACTTTTTTAGTTTCAATTTAAAAAGGGAATTTGTTGGCGCTATCTCGAAGAAGCAACCAATTTAGCAATGACTGCAATTACCCCACTGTTGTACATGAAAACATATAGCTTCAACCTAGGCACAGCAAAAAAAAAAGAAACAAATAGAGCAGATATAGACTGTGAATATACAAAATGAGAATTAGGAATTAAAGCAGTTATTTGGGCCTTTACATATCCAGCAACAATTTAGCTTGATGGTAAGAGCAACACTACCCCTATTGATCGCATGCTCAATTCCTACAGCAGCCCCATTTTCTTTAATTATTTATCCTATTCATGTCGTTGAGGCCAAATGATACATTCAACATGTAATAACGGGGGATCATTTCAAACAGAGTTTCAAATTAATATAACACAATTTACAATTATTCCTTTCGGATTACATATCCGTCTCTTAATAATATATATTTCTGCAATTAAAGTATATAATCTTGTTGAACTAATTTATTACCAATGGAATGTATCTATATTAACTATAATAACATGCAAGGGTAAATGACACTAATATCTGTTGTTATTGTTATTATTAATTGCTTCTGCTACCTGACTATATTCCTGTGGTTTACTACTACTATAACTTGATTTTTAGGCTTCAGACTTGTGAGGGAGGTGTAATGAACGAATGAATGATAGTTATAATGGAGGTTTGAACCCATTTACTCCCACTCGAGCATAAGCACCTTCTTCCACTCTTACCATTGTTTATTACATTGCAAGGATGAGTGAGGTGGGAGACGCTTATAATGACGATCGAGTTTTTTTAGTTTTGGAAGCATGTAGGTTCTCTTTTGAAATTATACAAATAAAAACACAAATAGCAGTATAAAAAAAAAACAAAAACAAAAAAAACACCACCAAAAAACAGTTGATACTATTGGGGAAAAACAAAAAGAAAAGACCCAGTTGTCAAATTTTGATTCGCTGCTTTTTCAACACCTACGAAAATTTGGGAAAAGATCGCCGAAGTTTTAAGCCATTGTATTATGGGAACCCACAGTTCATCTATATTTTAAAATTTATCGTCTACTTTTCATCGCTAATGATTTATAATACTTTATCTAATTAAAAAATAGAGGGAAAAAAGTATTAAATACTTTAACTCCAGAATATAAACAAATCATCGGAAAAAAACAGTGGGTGTAATGGCGTTATTTCAACGTCTGCTCCCAGTTGAAGCGTCGGTGATTTAATTTGTAAGGTATGCCAAGCTAAATAATGCCACCCTTTGGCTACAGGGGTGTGGATCTGACTCCAGCCCGAGGCTTATTCTTTTCGGGTAAACACTGCTTACTCACTACCGAAGGGAGGGGCATAATCAGTTTGACTGAGCAAATATTGCCATAAAAGCAACTAATGAAATTAAGACGAAAGTAAAAAGTAGTCAAAAATTCTTCAATAATAAATCATAATACTTTTAATGAAAATTTAAGGATAAAGATATACTCTGTTTTGCCATAAGCAAAAGATTAATTGAACAGTTCTGCATTAGAAGTAAACGGGAAAAGTCCCCTCCCCCACAATAAAAATATCAAGTTTTTATTTGAAAATCATGATATCATAATTAAGAGTAAACGCAAAGAAACAAGGATTTAAAACAACGTTTTCGTCAAAGTCACTGAAAGAGAAGTAAACACACTTAATTGAGAAAAAGTCAAATCTCTCAAATATAATGAATTTTGGTAATCTTTGCTTTGACGTACATAAAGGTATGTATGCCAGTCACTAGTATAGAGAGGCCCAAAAAGTCACACAAAGGCTCCAAAAATATAGAATTGCTCAATAAAATGTATAACAAAACAACATATTATTCAGAAATTAATGCAATGATGTAATTAAACTTATATCTTTATCAGTCGTCGGTTAAGTACGTTGGATGCATTTTTTCTGCTGATCCTAGCATTTATGGTCCGGAATCTGATGAAGACATACCCCAAATTTTATCATTGAGTTACTTTCTGGAGAATATATTATTTAACTATTCTTTTCAGTACAAGAATATAACTTTTTGGAGCTTACGTGTGACTATTGGAGACTCGCTAAAGCTGGTTGAATACAGCCATATGTTTATGTACGTCGAAGCAAAGGTTACCGTGTAAAGAATTGAATCGTAAACAAAACTGAACCTGCTAAAAGAATGTCTTCAATCACTTTAAGGGCTGTAACAGGCCCTGATTGATAAACAAGGTGAATTATTTCGCTGTCTTCATCCATAGATATTTTTGTTTAGAATTTTCACAAAACTTCGTTGTTGCTGTTGTTACCAGACATAACACCGGCGGTGTTTAAGAAAATCAGCACCGGTGACCTAAGTGAACTTCCCTGCCAGTTTAAATTCCGATTACAAACACTAATATATGATAACATAAAAAATGACAATGTCAAAAAATGGCGATTATTGCTACCTTTCCTGTTTCAAAATGGCCACCGTAGATTTAGTGTTTTCGGTGTTAGTATTTTTAGAGTTAGTGTCGGGTTTAGTATTTTTAGGGTTAGGGTTTGGGGTTTGGGGTTAGTATTTTCAAGCCCAGGGTTAAGGTTTAGGTTTGAGCAAGAGTTTTGAAATTTGTCATCAGTGTGTGCATGCAGGTGGAACAGCAGCCATTTTAAAATGAAAAAGATAGCAATTGCCAAGATTACGTCTTTTGTCTTGCTTTTATAATATTTTTCAAGCTGATAAAATTATCAAGTAATCTTAATTACAAATTATGAAATATATATATATATATATATATATATATATATATATATATATATATATATATATATATATATATATATATATATATATATATATATATATATATATATATATATATATATATAAATGTGTCATCCACAGGCAGCTGTTTCGTTGTATTACAACACCTCAGTATGACTATAGACAATCCAGTATCCTTTGCAGTAGCGCTAGATAGGGTCGAAACCCTCACTTCAGACCCAGAGGCTGATATCCTTCCCCGCCTCACGTGGAACTGGACGGACTGTACGACCGAATTGAGCGATATAATTCGCCAATTACCAGAGAGCTCCATCCCAGAGTTGGAAGAGCATTTTATATATATATATATATATATATATATATATATATATATATATATATATATATATATATATATATATATATATATATATATATATAAACAAACTGTCGACATAGGTTTATTCTTTGACTGGATGCGTATGTAAGTATGTATGTGCAAGTTGCAATAATGGAGCAAGAGGGCTAAAAATTTCAACAATTAAGTCTACAAAAGAGGTTTTTTTTATTCCTCTCCTCTAAATAGGTTTCTAGTGGGGGTTTCAGTTTGCAATGTAAGCTTATGCTATCCACTTTGATTGCTTTTTTTTTTATTCAGACCTTTTCATGGTGGTCACAGCTCAGCGAAAGGCGAAAGAAGTAACTTATTCATTGATCATCCCTTTTCTCAATTTCTGAATTGATCACCCTCAACACAGTATGGTGCCAAAAGACGTTCGTTGCATGACGGTCTCTTCTGAGTGAATAACCAGATCTGTTCTTCCTTTCATTGTGACACCGATTTCTTCTGCAAATGATAAAATATCTTCGTGTCAATTTTACAAGGATGCAAAAATATGAATTTGTCGTCGGCTGAAACTAAAGGAAGGTACGTTGTATTTAGAAAGGTTGTGTGCAATCAAATATCTCGCGAAAATGGATTTCAAAATGAATTGTGTGTGAAAAAGTGGCCAAAGGCGTTAATAACCAAACATAATTAAGTGATAATTGAAATCCTATTTTGAAGTTGAGTTACTAAATCTGTACCTCACATAAATGAATCATCGTTCGCGTACCAGAACTAATAATCCAAAGAATTACCTGAACTTATCTTTAATAATAGATCTTTTATCTAAATTCATCTAAAAAAATGGATCTTTTATCTAAATTTATCTTCAAAAATAAATCTTTAATCTAAATTTATCTTTAAAAAAAATACCAGCACAAGTTTTGGGCATCGTTAGTCAAAAATGGCCATAGAGACCCCCCAAATCACTCTTTTTCCAGAAAAGTTTTCAGATGGTGCTTAGTGGTGAACTATGCAATTCTTCAAAATTGTATTCCCCAAAATATGACCTGGAGGGCTCGGAGAGACACACAGAGACAAACAAAGAGAAAATAACCTTTGGCTCACTTGGCTGGTTGACCGGGAGGGCCATTGATTGGGCCAAGGTGATTTGACAGAATAGCAAATAATACCTTTGTTATTAGTTTGATGAAACTGAGAACCATAATTATAAGAGAACGTAACAAGCTGGCTGAAAAGGGAAATAGAAGCAGATACGATAGAGTATGAACAGTAATGTACTGTGAATTATACAAATGATTTGTGTTCAACCATGTAAACCAACCTTTCTCAAATGTTTTAGACAGAGTGAAATCTTGAAATAACTTTTATATCTCAAGGGACCTCTTCAGCCCTGGACTAACCATCATGCAAAATAAGCACGTGCTAAGGGCATCAAAAGGGGAGTGCCACCACAGGTTTCTTGCAGTTTCCCGCGTTAAATTCATTAAAAAAATTTTTAATTGTTCAACATGGAAGTTGGAATTTAAAATCAAATTTGTTCCCTCACATAAAGAGTTAATTATAACAAATAATTATAATTAACTATAATCGTCTGTATAAATACTACTGTAAAAGCTGGTCTTTATGTAAGCGTAAGTTTTGTTGGCAAAGATTTGATTTTGTGAAGTGGAAAATTTTGATGGTGTTTCAAACGAATACAACCTTTATTTCTTCAGGAATGTTTCATTTTCGAAAATCTTGTTAGTTAAGCAAAGGGAGGGTTGAGGTGGGGGTACCATTTTGGGGCTATGCTTAAGGAACCAAACGACTTTAATCAGACCCTTGGCACCTGCCTGATTTATTATATGAACATTTAAAAATACTTAAGTTTATTCAAAAAATGTATATGTATTATAATCTACAAGTAATTATCAATGTCCTACAGTATACAGGAAAATAATTTTCTACATATTTGATCAACATTTTTGTAAACATAATAGGGAGTAAATGTTTAAATTTTCAGCCCTTTAGCTTCATTGATGCAGTATGTACGCAGAGCCAGCCATACCAACTTGAGAACTGTAAAGAAAACAAAGTATGTTGACGGTTTTGGTGAGAGTTACCTCTCCTTGTAACTGGAAATAACAGTGGACTATGAAGTTCAGGGCCGTACCAATAAAAATGACTTGGACTTGCACCGGAAACACTAAAGGCGTAATTGGCGGAAGTTGAGATTTGAGGAGAGATTGAGGTATGTCTAGATCACTGCGGTTCTGTTGTCTGCGAGGATATTGTGGAAGGTGCTTGAGATTTGATGAGACTTACTGTCACTCGATCTCCAGCGACAACCAGTGGAAAGACTGTCTGAACATGAAAATGTTCCAAATTGATAACAGCACCATCACCACCACCACCACCAACAACAACAACGTCGAGCATGAAGGTCAAGGTAGTACCATTAATAGTAGGCATACTTAGGCGTTGAAAAGAAGATTGAAGAAACTGGAGATGAGAGGAAGGATTGAGATTATGCAGACCACAGCACTACGGGAGTCTGCACGGATACTGAGGAGACTACTGGAAATGTGAGACTTGCGACCCCCGGTCGTCAGCAATGCCCAAACAACGAGGATGAAAAAGACATGGGCAAAGTAAAGCTGGGGAAGGTTGGTTCAGTGCAAACCACAGCGCTGCGAGGACGATGAGAGGAAGGCTGGAGACCCTTAAAGACTTACTGCCACAGCCTTCAGTGATGACCACCAAGTAACTGGTATGAAATTGCAAACTAAAGCACTATTGTAGACTAAGAGTGCTGGTAGAGGGCTAAAAAATCTTCAAAAGACTCGCAGTCACTCAGTCTTCAGCGATGACCACTGGGCAACCGGTGTGAAACTGTAAACCGCAGTATTACTGCGACCTATGAGTACTAGGAGAGGAGGGCTGGAGACTTGAGGAGACTTGCTGTCACTCAAACTCCAGCGGTTACCACCAGGCAACTGGTGTGAGATTCAATAATAATAATAATAACAATAATAATGACTGCTTCAGGGTTCAACTCCATTTAAAATGCAACTATTTCAGTTACTGAGCCGAATTAAAAAAAACAAAACAAATACAAAAACGTTTTCTCTAATCATTGAAGGGAGTGTGTGCGTGTGTGCAAAATTTCAAGTTTCTGCAATGGACGGTTAGGATTGCAAAGAGTTAGAGAAGAAAAGAAAAAGAATCATAGTGAAGGTTTTTTTTTAAAAAAAGAAAGAAAAAATAATAAATTCTAATTAAAAGAATATGTTTAGCGGCACCAGATAATTCAATCTAGCGTCCATATCTTACCTTTTACCCTCTCTTTTCCACTTTCTAACACCTCCTCTTTCTTTTCTTTTTCTCTTTCCTCTCCCCCTTTCTTTCATTCTCCCTTCCTGCCTTTCCTTCTTTCCTTTTCTCTTTTTTTCTTTCTTTTTTTTTCTAATTGATGACATAGGAATAGGATCCATCCTCCCCCTTTCCATTTTCTCTCAACCCATCATTTAAAATTTTTCTCTCTTTCCTTTTAAGCGGAAGACTAGATTGTCATTGTT
Organism: Thysanoteuthis rhombus; assembly: GCA_963457665.1. NCBI lineage: Eukaryota > Metazoa > Mollusca > Cephalopoda > Oegopsida > Thysanoteuthidae > Thysanoteuthis > Thysanoteuthis major. The sequence goes on along the minus strand of OY735239.1, from coordinate 11,811,222 downwards.
GTTAGGCGAGGAAAATAAAGTCAACTCAGTAGGATTTTGACAATTATTATATCTTTTAAAGATAAGCTCAGGATCTGATGCTGTAACCCAAGGGCATCAGAGATTTTCGAAATCAGCAATAAAACAAGAAAAATGGTAGGGCAGGGTTCCTGTTGGCATCAAAATCTCGTTATCTCTGCAGAATCCCTGCAATTTTCTGTGTTCCGAAACTTGAGAAAGGTTTTAAAATTTTATTGTTGAAAAGATTCAAAACATTTGTTGTTAAACACATGCTGTTTAAGCTTCGGAATTGACAGAAAAGAAATGGCCTGAAGTCATTTTGAGATTCTGGAGACAACATATAACATGAAAGCGGTGTTTAGAGCGGAGTAGGATTATCACAAATTCTCAAAGATAAGGACTTGTTTTGAATGAAAAGCTTCTGTGGGGGTTGTTTATTTGTTTCCTTTTCAGTTAGACACCGTCAACCAAAACTGTCAAACTCCAGTCCAAGTTTGGAGTTGACATTGTTCTTCTACCATAACAGCAAGAACAAGCTGGCTGCTTTAGGGTCAAACCCTTCTGAACGCAACTGTTCCAACCACCAAGCCAAATTTTCAGAAAACGAAAAAAATATTTTTCCCCGCTCATCGAGGGGAGTGGGCATAAAATTCCAAGCTTCTGTTATCGATGGATGGGACTGAGAAGAGTAGAGAGGAAAAGAGAAGAAAATGAATCATGGTGAAGATTAAAAAAGAAAGAAAAAGAAAAGAATCTGTTTGACGACACCAGATAATTCAATCAAGAGTCATAGCTTTCCATCTTCTCTTTCTCTCTTTATTTCTCTCTTTCCCTGTCTCCCTTTCTCATTCTTTCTTTCTTTCTTTCTTTCTTTCCTTCTTTCTTTCTTTCTTTCTTTCTTTTCTTTCGTCGATTGATGACGTAGGAATACAATCTCTCTCTCTTTTCCCTTCACTCAATCTATTTTAAACGTTTCACTTTTTAGTCTTAACCGAAAGTCTGAACTTGTCATTGTTGTTAGGTTAGGAAAATTAAGTCAATGTAGTAAGAGTTAGACACCAAGAATAAGAACGAGAACAAGAGAAATTCTCCCCAAATCAAAGGGAGTAAACTCTTGACTCTCTGTCAGTCCAATTACGTTATACAAAATCAACGTATAAAACATTCCCCTACTGCAATTTGAATCATTCCTATACCGACTGAGCCAGAATGACAAGTCTAACAAATCTTTGAAATGTTATGCTAGAAATGAGTAACGGTTTATGTTATTTTCTTTGTTTTATATACAATGCAAGAGTTATATTATAAAGAAATGGATATATAATCCAAAATTATCAATTACAGATTTATCAATAATTCATAATTAATATAAAAGTTGTAATAATCATCCTTAGTTGGAATAAAATTTAGAGTGGGGTTTGACCCTGCAGCTATCAGGCTAATCAGGCTTATCAATCTATCTATCTATCTTAGTCTGTATCTATATTTCTATATTTCTTTCTTTCTTTCTATCTTTCTTTCTATCTTTCTATCTATCTATCTATCTATCTATCTCAGTCTGTGCCGATCTATTTATCTATCTATCTATTTATCTATCAATCTATGTAGGCTAGTTAAAATCTATATATCTATTTATCTGTCTGTCTGTCTGTCCGTCAACCAATCTATCTATCTATCTATCTATCTATCTATCTATCTATCTATCTATCTATCTATATAGATATCTTTCTATGTTCATATCTATCTATCTATCAATCTATGTAGATTAGTTGAAATCTATATATCTATTTATCTGTCTGTCTATCTATCTATCTATCTATCTATGTGTCGGGCATACAGGCCGCACCAATTAAGCTAAAGGATTGATATTTTTCAACATTTACTCCTGATTAGAAAAGGAAGTATTTTTCGTGTTTTTTTACACCCCCAATAGACTTTCAATAGAAGTGAAAATTTGAATTGTAATTTCACGATAAATTGGTCAATTACTTTGTACTCAACAGTATCCATACATGTTTTTTTATTTAAATTCGGACTTTTTTTAGTGATCACCGCCCCACAAATAAAGAGAGAAGTAACTTATTCATAGATCACCCCCTTTTCCAATTCTTTTATTGAACCCCCTCAACACGTCATGCGACCAGAAGACGTTTGACATATGACGGTTTCGATCGAGTGACCACCCAGACCTGTCTCCATTTGTTTATTCAGATTCTTCCTGGATCTTTCTCTCTATCTGTTATCCCTAACCGAGCTATAACTCAATAGAATAATTTCAAGTAAAAATTTCTTTAGCCTCCATTATTTTGTTAGAATATTTTTTTCATTTTGAATGACATTTGGAATCTTTCAGAAACTTTATTGTGTAAAAGAAATCAAATTAATGATCATGGTCACCTTGCTACCCTTTGAAAACAGGTTCTGTGACAGTAAGTGAGCTTCAACAACTTGAATTTTCACTGTTGACTCTTCACGAGAAAGTTGCTACCAAGACAAGACGCCGTCTCCTAGCTGATATTAAAATATCTCAGTCAGGAATGAGTAACAATAAGAGGTATATTCGTAGCTTTAATTCCGAATGGTACCAAAGGAAATATTTGCTGTGTGGTTGTGAAGTAAAAAATGTATTATTTTATTTTCCGTGTTTGTGGTTTGGACATAATGTTACGTGGACAGAAGACAGCTTTAAAATTATAAATGAAGTGAAAAAAAAAACAAAAATCACGAAACGTCAAAGTGACAATTCCTTATTATTGTATATATGAAAATACAATTATAAATTGCGTAGTATTATATTGAAACTTATTTGAAATGGTCTCCCGTCATCACACTGTTAATCTATCACTCCGCAGACAAGGTAAATAGAATAAACAATGGGGCTACGGCAGGAATCGAACCTGCGCATAATATATATATATATATATATATATATATATATATATATATATATATATATATATATATATATATATATATATATAACACAAATCAGGTTGGCAATATAACATAGTATAAAGTAATGTCTGATATGTGATGGATTTATTTCATAGAGCGCTCGATACATACAACTTTGAACTATAAGTGTTCAGCTGGTTCAGAGTAAAGCTGGAAATATAGTAGAAAGTGGATTTATGTTTCTGCCCTGTTTGGGCCTCTTCTGGCCCCTTCAGTTCCGCTTGAAGAGGTGTGTGCGTGTATATATATATATATATATATATATATATATATATATATATATATATATATATATATATATATATATATATATACCGACTGCATTTCTGTATGTGTTACATAGTATTGAAACAATTTTTAACATTTCCTTGAAGCAGCATCCCGATAATGTTAAGTCACGAGCTGCCATTGATAATGATGAAAATTATCTGGTGATCATTAATTTTTTAAGAACTAGAAAGCACCCAGAGAGTGCATATCTCTGCCAACGTCTTACACAAATCAAAAACTGTATAAAAATCAATTCATATATAGCTACAGTGCAGACGACGTAACTATGAGTTTTGGTTTATCAGTTTTTAGACCATTGTCTCAATTTACGAACGAATACATCTCTAAATCAGTGATCACCAACCTTTCTATGCTCAACGACCACTTTTGTTACTTTTGTAAGGAAAAAAAACTTCCGTACTGTCCACTAATGTTTCAAATCTGGTTGGCAACCTAAGGGCCATTTAATTGGCTAAGACTGGCTGGATTTGTCAAAAATAGCTAAAATTCAATTGATTCAATTCCAGGGTGACTGGCAACTGTATATGCTCCAAAAACTCGCACTAAGTCTCCAAAAAGTGAATATAAAACGTATTCATCATATGTTAAGACGATAATGAAAACTGTTTTGGTCGTCAATCTTAGTAATAACGTACTGTTAGCCATAGCAAAACAAAAATAATTACGCATTCCAAATTTTGAATACTTTATTGCGACTAATACGAACAAACCTTGCGACCCTGTCATGGATCTAACGCCCACTTAAAAGCTTATACCGCCCAATAGTAGGTGGTATTCAGGTTATCAACCATTGCTCTAAAGTAGGAAAAATATCCTGGATCCACCCCAAAATCAAACCAATTTAACCTGTGTACTGATGTCAAGTTAGGGTCACCGATGTTAAAGGTCGTATGCCGTAATCTTATATATTGCGTCATTAAGCCAGCTTCAGTTGAGTTGGAATAGAATTATACAAGTAAGAAAATTGGTAATTAAATTTGGTTTGATCGATATCAGAATAAAGGTTATCTTTAAAAATATTGATATTCTCAGAGGTGGCCGTCTTTCCATTCAGACTGCTGTTCCACTCGTTCGCTATTTTTGCCGAGAAAAATTTCTTTTAACGCCAGTTGAGATCTATATTTGTAGTCAATGTCAGTATCTTCTAGTTTTACTGTAAATTGATGAAGTCAGCATTTTCTTATCATTTGGAGCAATGAAAGTCAGTATCCATTGTATGTACATTGTTCCAGATTCTATTGACTTCAAGTCGGTCAGCACGTTATTCTTATGCATTCTAGGGTCTCTCGATAAAGTTGTTTTAATCTTTCAATGCCAGATATATTTCCCATGGATTTTCTTGGAGAGATCTTGCTGGCTGCCCTGTGTACTCTCTTTATAGCATCTGAGAAGTATTTCATGAGAGGAGACTATAAGCAAGAAGCAAACTCCAAATAGGGACGTACCAGAAATTTAAATGTACAGAGAAAGTTCTATGTATCAAGTTGTCATGACGTGAAGAGTTCCAATAATTCTTTTTTGGCGACGATAAGACTTATATTCTCTTTATCTTAATCTAATTAGATTTCCGGTATTGGAAAGTGGCTGATACCTCAAGAGAAGACGAAAAAGAATTTATGTACGAGGAAAATGTGTGGCCATTTCTAACCCTGTGGGTTGGAAATTTGATTGATATATTTTTTTATCTGCATGCTTTTTGTTAGGTCTGGGTTGACCTTCTTCAATGAGGGGGTTCATCTCATTCTTGTCTTTTGTATCGAAGCTTCGTAGAATGCTATCATTAAATGCATAAGTATCCCTGTCGACATGACAGCTCACTGTTTTCGACATCACGCATTTGAGGACAATGGCTCTTGCATCGCGTAGTTATACCCATCTCGAAGGCTGATCAGAAAGCAAAGAGGCTGATGCTACCTATTTTGGCGCCTAAATTTGTCACGTGATCACTTACATGCATATTCATAATTTAGAAACTCAACTTACATACGTGGGTTTCTATTCTTAAATGCTCCCAAAACTTCCTTTACCCCATAGCCCGCCCTTATCCAAAATCTCATCGAGAACTTTCGGAGGTGATGTGTGGACAAACAGACTGACACGAATGAATATACTTCTTCCAACTTCGCTGAAGTGATTCGTCCTTACCTGCCACGCAATAAAGATTATTGTATGGATTATACATCTAAAGAAGGCGGGGACTGTCAGTCGAAATGCCGTGATCAAAACAACAATGGTTGAGATACTAGTCAGGATGATTCATCGAGTAATGGATGGTCCATTGGATAAAGACAATATTTCAGAATTTCAGACAAGAGTTGTGTGCCTTTTACGTTCTTGCAATCCGAAACGGAACACATTTGGAGCCAAATGTAATCTTGAATTTATTAAGTAGCCATAGAGAAAGAAATAATCAACTCCAATAATGAACGGTCTGATTTTCTTGGTACGTTGGTCGTAACACTGAACTCTTCCACTGGGGATAGGGGTAACATTTTGCTTTGAAAAATACTTCCTGCCCACCAATTTAAACGAAGCACTATTCCTGGTAAACGATTTTAGTATTTTTTTCTAAAAAAAAAAAACCCAACAATCAAATAAAATATCATAATCCAATTATATCTGCTAATTTTCCGCTGAAATTGATAATTAGATCATAAGAAAAAAAAGGGATGATCAATTAAAACACTGGAAAAAAGGATAATCAATGAATTAGATACTTCTCGCACCGTTTTTTGAGCAGTGATCAGAATTTTCAAAAACAGGTGGACAATTTAGCATAGCACTTCATTGCGAGTTGAATTCTCACTAAAACCTACAGCGGGTTGAAATAAGAAAAACACTTTAATTGAGGAATAAATGTTTGAATTTTCCTACGGCTTTCACGCCTGATACATCAAAGATAGATAGCAAACCAGCCAGAATCACTTGAAAACCAAAGAAAGCTACGTTGATTATTTTTAATCATATCTGATCTACGTAGTCTATTTGTATATTTGTCAAACATGGGTCTAAGTTGAGGTTGATAAGAACAAGAACATTCCTCACTAAATTCACTGATTGTCCATCATGAGACATTATATATATATATATATATATATATATATATATATACACACACACATATATATATATATATATATATATATATATATATATATATATATATATTATTGTATCATCCACAAACAGCTGTTTCGTTGTATTACATCTCTTCAGTGTGGCTATAGACTTTCCATTATCCCATCCAGTACCACGAGGCAGGATTGAAACCTTTGCTTCAAACCCGGAGGCCGTTATCCTACCTCTGAGCTATGGAACTGGACGGTAGAGCTGAACTCAAGCTATATATTCATTTAAGCATAAATTCCCCATCCACCAGAATTCTCTCTCTCTCTCTCTCTCTCTCTCTCTCTCTCTCTCTCTCTCTCTCTCTCTATATATATATATATATATATATATATATATATATATATATATATATATATATATATATATATATATATATATATATATATAATTTCCATGCCGTAATTTAAAATCAAGACCTTGTGCCTAGAAAGCGGTCGTCTTACCAACTGAGGTAAACTGACTAATCTAATAGCTCTTCTAATTTATTTATCATGTATGTGTTACACCAAATCAGCGAGATTGCCTAACTGGCAAAATTTAAACTTCTCTCAGAAAATAGATAGATAAATACGTAGTTTGAATTTGATTTAAAACGCATGTAATGGAAACAAGGATATGAGATAACTATTTTTTACTTTAAAAGTTTGTGAAATCAAACCTTTTTTTACAAAAAAGTCAGTTAGTAACTTTAGTATTTTTGCAAAAAATAAATGAATACTGCGATTGCCATCACTGACTGACATACCGAAATATGTGTTAATTACAAGGTTATGTCCTTGTTCAGTGTTCCCAATTTAGATGTTTTTCGTCTAAAACCAGATGATTTTGGCTGCGTCTAAATGTCCGAAATTGCTATCAAGATTACTGTTAATAAAATAAGTAACATGTATATCTAATTTGTTGTAAAAAAAAAAGTAACTTTCTTATCTAATTTGTTGTAAAAAAAAAGTAACATTTTTATCTAATTTGTTGTAAAAAAAAAAGTAACATTCTTATCTAATTTATAGAAATAAGATTAGAAATATATATCTTTTTCTTCAATTTATTGTCATAGAATAAATAATATCTTTATGAATCGAGTATCACTTTAATAAAATATATGTTGAAGATTGAAGTTACATTTAATCTCTTAGATACGTCCAAGATTTTAGATATATATCTGGAGAATCTAGACGTATGTAGATGTTTGAAGATGCTTTTTGATTGAATTTTAGACGTAAACCTGAAAATAAATTTGGCAACACTGTTCTTGCTAGATCTTCACACACACACACAAAAAGAATTAGTGCATCTATCTTCTAATTTTCAGGCTTGTCTGACACAATTTCAGTTGTAAACATGAAAATAAAGTTGGAAGCAGCGCCCTTTCTAAAACTTCGCACAAGAAAAAAAAAACGAGTGTATCTATGGTCTAACTTTCAGGCTTGTTTGACATAATTTCAGACGTAAACCTAAAAAAATGTTGGCAACATTGCCCTAGCTAGATATTCAGCTAAGAAGAGAGCTAGCCCGTTTATGATCTGACTATCTGGTCTGTTTTTGAGGAACACCTATCTACGCACATCAATTGATTTAAAAGAATACTTTCAAGAAGATATCATGGAGAAGTTCACATTGGATTCAAGAGCCATTCAGGGCTCAATATCCATCTGACTTCATATCTAGAGAAGTAGAAAATCTTGTTGAGCTGTCTGGCGACAAATGATCGAAAACAAAATTTTGCAGCATCGAATTAACCGAGTTTTGCTTATCAGTGAAAGATTAATATCCTCTATTAGGCGATAAAGCTCAGCGAAGCCTAATTCCATTTGCTACGACTTATCTTTGCAAAGCTGGGTTTTCGTCAGAAACCTTGATAAAAAGCTAGAGTTGATTCCAAGAACCCGGCTGTAAAATAGTGATAACTCTTATTAGCCTTGGACCGATGTAACAGTTACCTCCCTTTTTAAAAGCAGTCCCCATACAAAGCAAACAAAAACAACCTTATTTGAAAAAAAAAATGAAACTTTACTGTTTAACACACTCACCCACTCGATGTTAACAACGCCATTCAGATGAAATGAATAAAAACAATTTGCCAATTCGATTTATTCAAAGCGATAACAATCTGTGGTTCTTTCAAGGGGAAATAATTAATTTCAAGGCTGATAGGAGTTATCTCAATTTTACCGCCTGGTTCTGGAAAGCTATCATCGTTCAAAAATCAATGTTGAATAGGTATATACTATAATTCTTCTTGTCACGATTTACGTCCGTGATGTTCTAGTTGGTCAATTTGTGAAAAACTGACCAATCTAAAAAGAGAGAATTTTGGAACGCAGAAATTTGGATAAAGCAGTCGACAGAAACGGATTTTCTTGATTTCTTTTTTATGTAACGGAATTACAACTTTGAGAAAAATTTGGGTTCGGTTTAGCAAACCAGAGTGATTTATTTATGAATATGTATTCTTTTTTTAAAATTTTGCTATGAATTAGATTGAATTATTTTATCGAAAGTATCATTTTGTTACTATAAATAATATGAATTAGAATATTTCTTTTTTTCCAATCAGAAATATCCCTAATTTCATATAGAAAGGATGGGGAGAATAGTGAGTTAGGTAGTTTACTGAAGGGGTATGAATAGAAGGGGGAGAAAGGGAGTTAAATAGTTTTCTGAGGTTGTAGGGAGATAATCGGGGAAAGGGAGTTAGGCAGGTTACTGAGAGGTTAGGAAGGAGAGGAGATGAGAGATAGTTTGATAAGAGGGTAGGAAGGGAGAGGACAAAAAAGAAATTTAATAGTTTACTGATGGGATCGGGAAATGTTAGCATATGAAACTGATTCATGTTTGTGTAACATTTAGATAGAATTATGGGCTTTGGAAAAATACATTTTACCACAAAAATATATTTTTTGACACAAACAAATTTTTACCAACGAAATTTGTGCTTGCATACTGACCAGTTTTCTACAATGCTATTAGTGTGGACCATTGAATCGTTTGAGTGTTTGAATTAACTCTTTATATAAGAAAGAAAATTAGATTTTAGATTTAAACTTTCATGTCGAACAATTTCGATAACTTAAAACAATTCAATGCGGGGAAACTGAAAGAAACCTGTGGTGCCTTCTCTTTTAATGCCCTAAGCGCTTACTTCTTCTGCTTAATGGTTAACCCAAGGCTGATACTGACATTATCAAATGTGTCTTTATTGTCTGTTATGAATCATGATTATGTTATAGCGAAATGTCGTCTGCTTGTGATGTAATTCTTCCACCATCCATAGCAGGATTAAGCCACTGCAGGACTTGTAGCATATGTTATAAAGGGACCTAAATTAAGAAAATGCACATAAGTATTCAAACATACATTTTCTCACGTACATAAGTAATTGTTTTGTTTTTTTCTCATTTGCTATGTAGCAAGATAATCCATCCATCCACGAAATACATACTATTAATTTTTTTACTAAAATTTAGACAACTGTAGCCATCAAATATGGCTAAAGGTTCTATCCTTTTTATATGTGTTCATGTGTTCCGGCGCGTCAGGCCATACAGTTTTGTCTGTTGACTAGAAAGTTAGCATCAGTACTCCACTTTCTAAAAATGCTTTTTTAATTTTTCGAAAAGAACGTTTTTTCTTATTTTGGAGAGCCTTATTTTGACGGGTTTTTACTAACATCTAGATTCTCCATAATCTAGAGATTTCTTGATCTTTCTCATTGCAATCTATTCTTGACGTTTTACAATGAAAAACGCCAGTGATATCATAAATAGAATTCATTTTGACCATTTTTCTTCTTCTGAGGAATCTTTTTACATGACTTCAAATTTTCACACTACAGTTTTTAAATCATTATTTTTTTTACCGTTAGACTAGATTTTGTTCATTAGATCTTTTGAATATTGTATATTTCTGCCTTTGATATCAACATCACCTGAATGCAAAACTTTGATCTCAGATTGCGATCTGAGAAAACCAGCAAGTAGCATATGTGTGTCTGTTTTTTGTGAATAATCCAACCAAATACTTTCAAGTTCAAAGTACCTATATGTCTTTTAATCATCGTTTGATGAATCACTCTATATTAGATATTTAGATTTAATTAGTCTTTTTGAAAGAAAAAAAATGATATTGACAACATGGATACAAAATGATACAAACTAGGGAGAGACTGAATACACAGCAAGTGATTGAGACCTAATTAGAGTTTCTCCCTCAAAAAGCATTTATTTCTGTCGGGTAACTTTTCTCGAATGTGTAAATCATTGATGCTTACTGTATTTTGTTTGTCAGGTGTGGTACATTTTATTTCTTTTATGCTTTGTACAATAATGTATAAAATTGTATAAATTTCTGATTCTGATTTTGATCCGGATCTCCGATTCTGATTTCTGATTCTGACTTTGATTTCTGATTTTAATTCTTATTTTGATTTCTGAATCAAATTCTTATTTTGATTTCCAATTCTGATTTCTGATTGCTGATTATTGTTATAATTTCTAATTCTGATTTCTGATTCTGATTTCTGATTTCTGATTTCTGATTCTGATTTTGATTTCTGATTTCTGATTTCTGATTCTGATTCTAATTTCTGATTCTGATTCTGATTTCTGATTCTGATTCTGATTTCTGATTCTGATTTCTGATTCTGATTCTAATTTCTGATTCTGATTCTGATTTCTGATTCTGATTCTGATTTCTGATTCTGATTCTAATTTCTGATTCTGATTCTAATTTCTGATTCTGATTCTGATTTCTGATTCTGATTTTGATTTCTGATTCTGATTCTGATTTCTGATTCTGATTCTGATTTCTGATTCTGATTTCTGATTCTGATTCTAATTTCTGATTCTGATTCTGATTTCTGATTCTGATTCTGATTTCTGATTCTGATTCTAATTTCTGATTCTGATTCTGATTTCTGATTCTGATTCTGATTTCTGATTCTGATTCTAATTTCTGATTCTGATTCTGATTTCTGATTCTGATTCTGATTTCTGATTCTGATTCTAATTTCTGATTCTGATTCTAATTTCTGATTCTGATTCTGATTTCTGATTCTGATTTTGATTTCTGATTCTGATTCTGATTTCTGATTCTGATTCTGATTTCTGATTCTGATTTCTGATTCTGATTCTAATTTCTGATTCTGATTCTGATTTCTGATTCTGATTCTGATTTCTGATTCTGATTCTAATTTCTGATTCTGATTCTGATTTCTGATTCTGATTCTGATTTCTGATTCTGATTTCTGATTCTGATTCTAATTTCTGATTCTGATTCTGATTTCTGATTCTGATTCTAATTTCTGATTCTGATTCTGATTTCTGATTCTGATTCTGATTTCTGATTCTGATTTCTGATTCTGATTCTAATTTCTGATTCTGATTCTGATTTCTGATTCTGATTCTGATTTCTGATTCTGATTCTAATTTCTGATTCTGATTCTGATTTCTGATTCTGATTCTGATTTCTGATTCTGATTCTAATTTCTGATTCTGATTCTGATTTCTGATTCTGATTCTGATTTCTGATTCTGATTTCTGATTCTGATTCTAATTTCTGATTCTGATTCTGATTTCTGATTCTGATTCTAATTTCTGATTCTGATTCTGATTTCTGATTCTGATTCTGATTTCTGATTCTGATTTCTGATTCTGATTCTGATTTCTGATTCTGATTCTGATTTCTGATTCTGATTCTGATTTCTGATTCTGATTCTAATTTCTGATTCTGATTCTGATTTCTGATTCTGATTCTGATTTCTGATTCTGATTCTAATTTCTGATTCTGATTCTGATTCTGATTCTGATTCTGATTTCTGATTCTGATTCTAATTTCTGATTCTGATTCTAATTTCTGATTCTGATTCTGATTTCTGATTCTGATTCTGATTTCTGATTCTAATTTCTGATTCTGATTTCTGATTTCTGATTTCTGATTCTGATTTTGATTTCTGATTTCTGATTTCTGATTCTGATTCTAATTTCTGATTCTGATTCTGATTTCTGATTCTGATTCTGATTTCTAATTCTGATTTCTGATTTCTGATTTCTGATTTCTGATTCTGATTTCTGATTCTGATTCTAATTTCTGATTCTGATTTCTGATTTCTGATTTCTGATTCTGATTTTGATTTCTGATTTCTGATTTCTGATTCTGATTCTAATTTCTGATTCTGATTCTGATTTCTGATTCTGATTCTGATTTCTGATTCTGATTCTGATTTCTGATTCTGATTCTAATTTCTGATTATGATTCTGATTTCTGATTCTGATTTCTGATTCTGATTCTAATTTCTGATTCTGATTCTGATTTCTGATTCTGATTCTGATTTCTGATTCTGATTCTAATTTCTGATTCTGATTCTGATTTCTGATTCTGATTTCTGATTCTGATTCTGATTTCTGATTCTGATTCTGATTTCTGATTCTGATTCTGATTTCTGATTCTGATTCTAATTTCTGATTCTGATTCTGATTTCTGATTCTGATTCTGATTTCTGATTCTGATTCTAATTTCTGATTCTGATTCTGATTTCTGATTCTGATTCTGATTTCTGATTCTGATTCTAATTTCTGATTCTGATTCTAATTTCTGATTCTGATTCTGATTTCTGATTCTGATTCTGATTTCTGATTCTAATTTCTGATTCTGATTTCTGATTTCTGATTTCTGATTCTGATTTTGATTTCTGATTTCTGATTTCTGATTCTGATTCTAATTTCTGATTCTGATTCTGATTTCTGATTCTGATTCTGATTTCTGATTCTGATTTCTGATTTCTGATTTCTGATTTCTGATTCTGATTTCTGATTCTGATTCTAATTTCTGATTCTGATTTCTGATTTCTGATTTCTGATTCTGATTTTGATTTCTGATTTCTGATTTCTGATTCTGATTCTAATTTCTGATTCTGATTCTGATTTCTGATTCTGATTCTGATTTCTGATTCTGATTTCTGATTCTGATTCTAATTTCTGATTCTGATTCTGATTTCTGATTCTGATTCTGATTTCTGATTCTGATTCTAATTTCTGATTCTGATTCTGATTTCTGATTCTGATTCTGATTTCTGATTCTGATTTTGATTTCTGATTCTGATTCTGATTTCTGATTCTGATTCTGATTTCTGATTCTGATTCTAATTTCTGATTCTGATTCTAATTTCTGATTCTGATTCTGATTTCTGATTCTGATTTTGATTTCTGATTCTGATTCTGATTTCTGATTCTGATTCTGATTTCTGATTCTGATTTCTGATTCTGATTCTAATTTCTGATTCTGATTCTGATTTCTGATTCTGATTCTGATTTCTGATTCTGATTCTAATTTCTGATTCTGATTCTGATTTCTGATTCTTATTCTGATTTCTGATTCTGATTTCTGATTCTGATTCTAATTTCTGATTCTGATTCTGATTTCAGATTCTGATTCTGATTTCTGATTCTGATTCTAATTTCTGATTCTGATTCTAATTTCTGATTCTGATTCTGATTTCTGATTCTGATTCTGATTTCTGATTCTGATTCTAATTTCTGATTCTGATTCTGATTTCTGATTCTGATTCTGATTTCTGATTCTGATTCTGATTTCTGATTCTGATTCTAATTTCTGATTCTGATTCTGATTTCTGATTCTGATTCTGATTTCTGATTCTGATTTCTGATTCTGATTCTAATTTCTGATTCTGATTCTGATTTCTGATTCTGATTCTGATTTCTGATTCTGATTCTAATTTCTGATTCTGATTCTGATTTCTGATTCTGATTCTAATTTCTGATTCTGATTCTGATTTCTGATTCTGATTCTGATTCTAATTTCTGATTCTGATTCTGATTTCTGATTCTGATTCTGATTTCTGATTCTGATTTCTGATTCTGATTCTAATTTCTGATTCTGATTCTGATTTCTGATTCTGATTCTGATTTTGATTTCTGATTTCTGATTTCTGATTCTGATTCTAATTTCTGATTCTGATTCTGATTTCTGATTCTGATTCTGATTTCTGATTCTGATTTCTGATTCTGATTCTAATTTCTGATTCTGATTCTGATTTCTGATTCTGATTCTGATTTCTGATTCTGATTCTAATTTCTGATTCTGATTCTAACTTCTGATTCTGATTCTGATTTCTGATTCTGATTCTGATTTCTGATTCTGATTTCTGATTCTGATTCTGATTTCTGATTCTGATTCTGATTTCTGATTCTGATTCTGATTTCTGATTCTGATTCTAATTTCTGATTCTGATTCTGATTCTGATTTCTGATTCTGATTCTAATTTCTGATTCTGATTCTGATTTCTGATTCTGATTCTGATTTCTGATTCTGATTCTAATTTCTGATTCTGATTCTGATTTCTGATTCTGATTCTGATTTCTGATTCTGATTCTAATTTCTGATTCTGATTTCTGATTCTGATTCTGATTTCTGATTCTGATTTCTGATTCTGATTCTAATTTCTGATTCTGATTCTGATTTCTGATTCTGATTCTGATTTCTGATTCTGATTCTAATTTCTGATTCTGATTCTAACTTCTGATTCTGATTCTGATTTCTGATTCTGATTCTGATTTCTGATTCTGATTTCTGATTCTGATTCTGATTTCTGATTCTGATTCTGATTTCTGATTCTGATTCTGATTTCTGATTCTGATTCTAATTTCTGATTCTGATTCTGATTCTGATTTCTGATTCTGATTCTAATTTCTGATTCTGATTCTGATTTCTGATTCTGATTCTGATTTCTGATTCTGATTCTAATTTCTGATTCTGATTCTGATTTCTGATTCTGATTCTGATTTCTGATTCTGATTCTAATTTCTGATTCTGATTCTGATTTCTGATTCTGATTCTGATTTCTGATATTGATCTTGATCTCCAATTCTGACTTTGATTTCTGATTTTGATTCTAATTTCTGATTTTTCATTCTGATTCTGATTCCTGATTTTGATTCTGATTATGATTCTGATATCTGGTTCTAAATTTGATCTTGATCTCTGATTCTGATTCTTATTTCTGATTCAAATTCTTATTCTAATTTTTGATTATGACTTTAATTCAATTTCTGATTTCTGATTCTGATTTCTATCTCCCTCGTTATAATGTGGTTGAGCGTTATACCGCTGGTGTAAATAGGATTTCCAAATATTAATCTGGGTCCATGATTTCTGATCCTGATTCTAATTTTTTATCCTAATTTCTGATTCTGATTCTGATTTTGGATTCTTATTCTGATTCTGATTCTGATTTCAAATTTCTGGTTCTGGTCTCTGATTTCTGATTTTTTATTTCAGATTCTGATTTCTGATTCTGATTTTAATTCTGACGCTGACTTCTGATTAGGATCCTAATTTCTTATTTCAGGATTTAATTTCTGATCTCTGATTTTCGATTTCTGATTTTGATTCCAATTTCTGATTCATTATTCTAATCCTGATTTCTAATTTCTTATTCTTATTTTGATTCTGAGGTGGCTCCCCAAGTATTGATCTAGGTCCAAAATAGATTATTCTAACAAAGGAATTGCTAGATCTGACTAGATATTTATAGCGGCTTGGTTCTAACGCAGTTGGCTTCCTTGGACCTCAACGCCCGTGTTATCACTTGAGGGGCACCTGATAGTCGTACAAAAATAAAAGACAAACTATCATCTTGTAAACATGGCTGCACCTGTGTACCACAAAGGTGCTTCACAAAGAAATAATAATAATAATAATAATAATAATAATAATAATAATAATAATAATAATAATAATAATAATAATAATAATAAACTAGTGAATGTAGTCAACTCGCCCAGAAGGAGTATAAGCATAGACACGATAGAGTAGCAACGATGATACACTGGGAACTAAGCAAACAAATGGGATTCAACCATGTGGAAAAGTGGTATCAGCACAAGCCAGAGGCAGTTTTGGAGAATGACAACCACAAACTACTCTGGGACTTTGACATCCAAACTGACCACCTCATCCAGGCAAGAAGACCGGACTTAGTGATAGTAGACAAAAAATGGAAGGCCTGCCAAATAGTAGACGTTGCTGTGCCTGCAGACCATGGAGTAAAAAAGAAGGAGGGTGAAAAAAGGGAAAAATACCAGGACCTAGCAAGAGAGTTAAGGAAGATGTGGAACATGAAAACCAGGGTAGTACTGGTCATAGCAGGCGCACTAGGAACTGTCCCCAAAACGCTGAGGGTGAGACTGGAGGAGATCAGGATTAGGGGAAGGATAGAGACCGTACAGACCACAGCACTACTGGGAACTGCACGGATACTGAGGAAGGTGCTAGAGATATAAGTACTGCAACGAATAGTAGCCCTGACTTGATAGGTGAAAGAGAGAGGAGACGTTAGCTGAGGACCTGAGGAGACTTATTGTCACTCAGCCTTCAGCGATAACCACTGGGCAACCGGTGTGAAACTGTAAATCGTAGAATTACTGCGACCTATGAGTACTAGGAGAGGAGGGCTGGAGACTTGAGGAGACTTGCTGTCACTCAAACTCCAGCGGTTACCACCAGGCAACTGGTGTGAGATTCCAAATAATAATAATAATAATAATAATAATAATAATAATAATAATAATAATAGAACAAGAATTCCCCATGAGACCCCCACAGTAAACTATGCACCAGAGGGTGACGACGAGGCACCAACGGAAGAAGAGAAAACCAAAATACAAGCTTTGAAAGAGATTATGCGAGGAGAGAAAACAACACTCCCCTCCTTAATAGACAAAGACAGAAAGAAATTCGGAGAAGTGACCGAACAGGTCAACTGCCTCTCACAGCACATAGAAACGAACACCCTCCTAGAACTCAACAACTTAATTTACGCTGGGGCGAAAATGGTAGCACAAAGCTTCACAACACAAGATAGGAACCCGAGCAATAATAGGGAAGAGAAACCCAACTGGGAGAGAAGATTACAAAGGCAGATCTCCCAACTACAGAGAGATGAAGAACTGCTTAGAAATACACTACACACGGACAGACCACGAGTAAGACTTTATAACAAATACAAGGTAACGCAAAAAGGCATCGCAACTGTAGTCGAAGAGTTACACCAGAAAAGACTAGCCAAAGAGGCAAGACTGAAAAGATACAGACTAAGAACGGCCCAATACACACAAAACCGCATATTCCAAAACAATGAGAAGAAGATTTACCAAGATTTAAATGGGGAAAGAAGGCAGGACATGAAACCAGATGCCACAGAGGCCAAGAACTATTGGAATAGCATATGGGGGCACCCAAAAAGACACAACGTAACACCGCAATGGTTAGGAAACATGAGAAAAGAACTAGAAGATATAGACAAGGGAGAACCAATAGTACTGAATGAAACCACATTGAAACATACTCTTAGGAAAGTAGCCAACTGGAAAGCACCGGGTCCCGACGGGATCCATGGGTATTGGTTCAAAAAATTCACCACGTTACACGGCAGACTCACTCACCTACTCCAAAATTGTCTAAATGAAGGCAAAGCACCAGAATGGATGACTAAAGGCAGAACCACCCTCATCCAAAAAGACCCAGAAAAGGGGAACATAGCAAGCAACTATAGACCAATCACGTGCTTACCACTTATGTGGAAAATCCTGACCGGGCAAATAGCAGAGAGAATATACATGTCAATGGATAGAAGGGGACTACTACCAGAAGAACAAAAAGGGTGTAGGATAGGAACCAAAGGGGCAAACGATTTACTCTACATAGACCAGATGATCTTAAGAGAAGTGAGGAAAAGGAGAAAGAATATCGCAATGGGATGGATAGATTACAAAAAAGCATACGATATGATTCCACATAGCCGGATACTCGAATGCCTTAGAATGTTCAAAATTAGCGAACCAGTGGTTAAATTCATTGGTAATTTGATAGAAGACTGGAAAGTAGATTTGACAGCCGCAGGGGACAAACTAGCCGAGGTAGGGATAAAAAGGGGAATCTTCCAAGGAGACTCGTTGTCCCCACTATTATTTGTTCTAACAATGATACCGCTTAACAGAATCCTAAAAAACAGCAAAGGATACCACTTCTCTAAAACAAAAGGAAAGGTCAACCACCTAATGTACATGGACGTTATAAAATTGTTCGCAAAAAACAGGGGAGAACTTGAGACTCTGTTCAACGAAGTAAGGGAATATAGTGAGGACATAGGAATGGAGTTTGGAATAGAAAAATGCGCAATCATGGTGATGCACAAAGGAAGGCTTTCAATGACTGAAGGAATTGAACTCCCGGACAACAGCAAGATTAGGGCATTGACCGCACAAGACCGATACAAGTACCTAGGTGTCCTTGAATGTGACACGATAAAACGGGAAGAGATGAAGGAGAAAATAAAGAGAGAATACCTCAGAAGGATATGGAAAATATTAGAAACCAAATTAAACAGCAGAAATCTAATAAAAGGAATGAACACCTGGGCTGTGTCAGTAGTTAGGTATACAGGACCATTCCTAGGATGGACAAAGGAAGAGCTCCAATCAATGGACAGGCGAACAAGGAAACTTATGACGATGCATAAAGCATTACACCCTAGGGATGATAAAGATAGACTATACGTCAAGAGAAAAGAAGGTGGTAGGGGGCTCATCAGCATAGAAGATTGTGTCCAGAGAGCTAAAACAGTCCTAAAAAGATATGTGCAAACAAATAGTGAAGAAATCATAAAGTGCGCGAGAGATAGTGCAACAAGCAATAAAGTAGAAAACGATGGAACAGTACAGCAAACAAGAAAAGAAAGATGGGAAGGGAAAAAATTGTACAGCGAGTTTAAAAGACAGATACAAGAGGTAGCAGACGAGAAATCATGGACGTGGTTACGAAAAGGAACCTTAAGAGAGAAACGGAATCGCTCATCATGGCAGCCCAAAACAAAAGCATAAGGACAAACTACATAAAAACAAAAAACGACTGAACACAAACAAACAGCGAATGCCGCATGTGCGGTGAAAGATGAGACAGTAAACCACGTAACTAGTGAATGTAGTCAACTCGCCCAGAAGGAGTATAAGCATAGACACGATAGAGTAGCAACAATGATACACTGGGAACTAAGCAAACAAATGGGATTCAACCATGTGGAAAAGTGGTATCAGCACAAGCCAGAGGCAGTTTTGGAGAATGACAACCACAAACTACTCTGGGACTTTGACATCCAAACTGACCACCTCATCCAGGCAAGAAGACCGGACTTAAAAAGGAAAGGTCAACCACCTAATGTACATGGACGTTATAAAATTGTTCGCAAAAAACAGGGGAGAACTTGAGACTCCGTTCAACGGAGTAAGGGAATATAGTGAGGACATAGGAATGGAGTTTGGAATAGAAAAATGCGCAATCATGGTGATGCACAAAGGAAGGCTTTCAATGACTGAAGGAATTGAACTCCCGGACAAAAAAAGGAAGGCCTGCCAAATAGTAGACGTTGCTGTGCCTGCAGACCATAGAGTAAAAAAGAAGGAGGGTGAAAAAAGGGAAAAATACCAGGACCTAGCAAGAGAGTTAAGGAAGATGTGGAACATGAAAACCAGGGTAGTACTGGTCATAGCAGGCGCACTAGGAACTGTCCCCAAAACGCTGAGGGTGAGACTGGAGGAGATCAGGATTAGGGGAAGGATAGAGACCATACAGACCACAGCACTACTGGGAACTGCACGGATACTGAGGAAGGTGCTAGAGATATAAGTACTGCAACGAATAGTAGCCCTGACTTGATAGGTGAAAGAGAGAGGAGACGTTAGCTGAAGACCTGAGGAGACTTATTGTCACCCAGCCTTCACTTCACTGGCAACCGGTGTGAAACTGTAAATCGCAGAATTACTGCGACCTATGAGTACTAGGAGAGGAGGGCTGGAGACTTGAGGAGACTTGCTGTCACTCAAACTCCAGCGGTTACCACCAGGCAACTGGTGTGAGATTGCAAATAATAATAATAATAATAATACTGTGCCTGCAGACCATAGAGTAAAAAAGAAGGAGGGTGAAAAAAGGGAAAAATACCTGGACCTAGCAAGGGAGTTAAGGAAAATGTGGAACATGAAAACCAGGGTAGTACCGGTCATAGTGGGAGCACTAGGAACTGTCCCCCCAAACGCTGAGGGAGAGACTGGAGGAGATCGGGATTAGGGGGAGGATAGAGACCGTACAGACCATAGCGCTACTTGGAACTGCACGGATACTGAGGAAGGTGCTAGAGATATAAGTACTGCAACGAATAGTAGCTCTGTCATGATATGCGAAAGAGGGAGGAGACGTTAGCTGAGGACCTGAGGAGACTTATTGTCACTCAGCCTTCAGCGATAACCAGTGGGCAACCGGTGTGAAACTGTAAATCGTAGAATTACTGCGACCTATGAGTACTAGGAGAGGAGGGCTGGAGACTTGAGGAGACTTGCTGTCACTCAAACTCCAGCGGCTACTACCAGGCAACTGGTGTGAGATACCTAATAATAATAATAATAATAATAATAATAATAATAATAATAATAATACCACCACCACCAATAATAATGATAATAATACCACCACTACCACCAATAATAATAATAATAATAATAATAATAATAATACCACCACCAATAATAATAATAATAATAATACCACTGCCACCACCAATAATAATAATACCACCATCACCACCAATAATATTAATACCACCACCACCACCAATAATGATAATACCACCACCATCACCACCACCACCAATAATAAAAAGAATAAAAAAAGGTGTACCTCAGAAGGGCTCGAGCTATCCTTAAAACAGAGCTAAACTCTAAGAACTGCACCCAAGCCATTAACACCTTGGCAATACCTGGAGAGCAGCACAGCTTTAACGTCATTACGGGAGCTTAACTGATGCACGCAGAATGGATGCACAAACAAGGAAACTTCTCACCACAAACAGAATGCACTACCCGGAAGCAAACGTAGATCGTCTCTACCTCCCCAGATAAGAACACGATAGAGGTACGATCAAGTAAAAACTGTCATACAAAACCACAACCATTGGCCTATACGATTACCTGAAGGCAAATGACGACTGTATGTTGACTCAAGTGAACAAACATGAGACAGCAAAAAAGGCTTCACACAGTGTTTCTCTGAATTTTTGAGACGAGGTATTATTATTATTTCGAAAATACTACTACTGCTAAGAGGTGAGAGCGGTCAATATACCCCCGTTTGGTAAATAAAGGGTTCGGTTCGTTACTTCCCCACACCTACCAGATGATATCTGATGAAGGCTGTAGAGTACAACGGCCGAAACGTTGTATGAAAAACAACCAAGATGAGGATAGTTCGAATAATAATTGAAATAAGGCTTCACTCAGTTGTAAGGGAATCCAAGGCATTCCAAGATTAACTTGTTAAAACCGACGTAATCCAACAAGTCCCTACTCAGGCTGCAACTAAGTTGGCAAAATATGTAAAAACAACAGCCAAGCGACAATGCTGAAAGTACCCTGGGAACAGAAACACCCTGCACAGCCAATACCCACTTCGCACCTAAGGTGCTGATGTAGATAATGCCAAAACCCATTAGTGGCTACAAAGTTCAGAGTTAAAAGCCAAAACAGAGGGCTTCATCCTTGCTTCTCAAAAACAGAGCTTTCCTACCAGGAACTATCTAGCACAAGTTATCAAAAACGGTGCTAACCCCAACTGTAGGTTCTGTAAAAGCAGACACACACACACTACATTGGTATGAAAACCACCAGAACCTATAACTGAAGCACAAGATTTGGCAATATTATGGGATTTCCCAGTTGACACGGATCAAGCCATCAAAGCCAACCATCCAGACATAATTATTAGGGACACAAAAGGGAGAGGGTGCCGATGCCCATTCCATCAGACAAAAATATATCTGTAAAAAAGTTTTAAAAACTGTGTAAGGGGTAGAGGAGATGTTTGTATCTGTAAACTTGACTATCGCCCACACAGATACGAAAACCTCCCCTCCCGCTTCTACTTAATAACCAAACAACACAGAAATATCCTAATATTTCTTCCCTCAGCCTCAAACATGTAAACAGCAAAAAATTCTGTAAACTGTTGCAAATTTTTCTCTGAAAAAGATGGATAGCATCCATCAAAATGCATCGAAACATGCCCACGCGATGATTTTTTTAAAACTGGCAATGCCCACTGATTCATAACATCTAGCTGAAAATCAGGGTGCAATGAATACAACTAAACATTCGAAAGAATAACATAATAATATGTATAAATAAAAACACATTATAAATACTGATTTGTTTTTATTCATTTGTTTGTTTGTTTATTTATTTGTTTATTCACTTATTTTCTGTTACGCCGAAGGAAACTGATTCATAGAATAAAAGGTCAACCGGAACCAATTACGGCATACATCTTTACTTTACATTCTATTCCTTTGTTACCGAGAAACCTTATTTTGAACCCTTAATCATTTTATCGCCCCTGATCTCTGCAGTATTGATCCATAAAAATCGATATCTAACTCAGAATCATATGACATCGTTCCCACGCATGACGTCACAAGGGATAGTAACATGGCGACCTTTTTGGAAAGTGATTCAGACAACATTCCTGAAGTCGATTTTCCCTTGAAATCAAAATTAAATTTTTTGTTTTGTTTCAAAACTGACGAATTCCCCGGACTGAGGAATGATTAAAAAATAGCCCTGAAAATTTTTTGTAAATGGAACCAATTGAAAAAAGAATAGGACCACAATTAGTCACAAGAGCTCGTACGTTTTATAATGTCTGTGAAA
>OY735239.1:11703081-11783081 GCA_963457665.1 Thysanoteuthis rhombus | reverse complement strand
TACAATATGATATAATACAATGTCCTACGTATGATGGGTTTATCATAAAGTGCTCGATACATTCAACATTGAACATTAAGTTGAGTTAGAGTAGAGCTTAGAATATGATGAAGTGGAGGATTTGCTATACAAACACTGCTCCATTATATATATATATATATATATATATATATATATATATATATATATAAAAATTTATCTATCTATCTATCTATCTATCTATCTATATATATATATATATATATATATATATATATATATATATATATATATATATATATATATATATATATATATATAAAGCATTACAGCTTTAAACACTGAAAATGTAAAATGATCATTTTTAAAAGTATGCCATTTTAGTCAATTATTTCCAAATATCTGTTCAAGGAATTTATGTAAGCTTTCCAAAGCTTTCTACGTTTTTCACAAAATTAAATATCAGGGAACTCCGTATGATTTTTTTTTTTGTTGGAACCATCAGTTGTTTCCCATGGGAGATAAAAAAAAAGAAACAATCATATTTACATAGCAGTGCTGATCAAAAACCACTTTGAGCTATGATTTTAATACTTAGCTTTGAATTATTATTCTCAGGGCCGTGTCAAAATACATGTAGCTTATTATTCTATGTATATCTACATACGTATATATTTATGTATGTGCAGTGTGACACCTGTGAAACTGCGTTGCAACTGACAGTTTCACGCCTTCGGACGATCATCAGGCACTACTACTCTTGGTTTACTCAGTCTAATATACAGGGCAAGGTGTTGGTTTATATAAGGCACAGAATGTGGGTATTAGTTGGGGCTACGTTATGAAAAATAATAATTTGGAAGTCACGTGGTACCACTCTCAACGAGAAAAATCCATTTCTCAAAATGTCTCATTAGATCAAAATTCGTTAAGTGAATAATTGAATTTTGGAGATTTCAGTAATTCGTTTCAAATAAAACTATCGGATCTCTGAAACCATAATGATAAAAATCTTGGAAATAATGATGTTCTAATTGCTTTTTGAATAAGTATAAATACAAATTAACATGTAAATTAGGTTATGAATTAATAGATAATCTTATTATAATACAGAAAATTATCGTTCGTCTGAAAATAAACGCCTAGATACAAGATCAGGATTCTGGGTGATTTTATGAAATTTCGTAATTTTGCATTTCTTGGTATTATGGTTGGCACGTCTGCCTAACACACAGTGAAGATCCGGGTTCGATTCGCGGTGGTATGTGAAGAGAACGGAAAACTTTTCATTAGGACAAATTTCTCTGAGCACTCAGTATTTAACTGAAACACCGTAAGCTGTGTGATTCATCATCACCTGTCTTTTATTGACTGATGTTTGACGTAGACCTTCGCCAAATCTCTCTATCGTGGGCGTTGCAGAGCCAATATTCTCTGAACCTGTCCAGTCCGTCTCGGCATTCCGTATTCTGCCGGCCTCGTTTCTGCATTTGATCCCCGCGGATCCATGTCGTTACAATGGTTCCTATTATGTCTCCCTTATTACACTGTGCAGTCTTGTGGTCTCTCCACGTGATGTTGAACATGATTCTCTCATGTGCACGTTAGGGTGGAATAAATTGGGATTAGAGTCGCGCCCTTCCCTACTCGAGAGGGGAGCCTTCGGGTTTTGGATCGCGAAGTAAAGATATTTCTTTCTTTTTTTTCCTTTTTGCAATCGGGACCTCTCGCTACATGAAAATTCGTCATTAGAGTTCTCCGTTATGAGAGGTGCCTCTGCTTTTCAAAATATAATTTCAAGTTCTAACATTGAATTTTTGAGTTTAAAATAGTTGATTATTTGATGCTCTAGTACCTGTAGCGTCGATTGCTCTTAATGACTGACATATGGGAATGTTAGTTACATCCCTTGCCCATTGTTGCCAATTCAGATATTTTTCATTTAAAACCAGCTGTTTTTGGTGGCGTCAGAAATTGCTATTTAGATGATTTCAAATTAAACAAGTAATATTTTTATTCAATCTATAGTAATGAGATGAATAGTATTTTCAATAAATTACGTAGTATTTTAATAAAATATGTTGAAGACCAAAGTTACATTCAATATGTAATATACTGAACCACCGTAGCCACCAAAGGTGGTGAAGGGTTCCATCCTTTTTTTAAATGTGCGTGTGTTTGTGTGTTTATCTGTTCTAGCTCTTCTGACCATATCCTTTTGTCGACAGACTTGAAAATTGGCATCAGTACTCCACTAAATCCGTTCTACAATTTTTTTTTTAATAACCTTAACGCCTAGATTATGCAGAGTGGGGTCTTATTTTGATGGTATTATCAATAACATTTCGATTCTGGAGGATCTTGATGTTTCTAGATGTGATTTTACTCTATTTTAGATATTTCGCTTTGGAAAACGTCCGTGATGTCATGAAAAGAATTCATTCTGACCATTTTTTAAAGATTTTTTCTTCACATGACTCAAAATTATGAGGTTACGGTTGTTCAATTATTGACTGTGATGGTCAATTTCAGAGTTTCCCATATATATATATATATATATATATAAAGAATCTAGATCTTTCTGGGTGTTTTAAGATGCTTTTTTTTGGCTGGATCTTTGAATGTAAACTTGAAAATAATGATGGTCACAGTGTCCAAGCTAGATCTTCACACCAGAAAAGAACCAGCACGTGTATAGTCTGACTTTCAGGTTTGTTAGCTCAAGATTTCTTTTAGCACGTAATGTTTTGTAATTCTAAAGCCAATTTTTTTGTTGCTTCCAACTTTTTTTCCAGATTTACATCCAAAATTGAGTCAAACAAGCCTGAAAGATAGACCCTAGATGTGCAAGATCATTTTATCTGAAGATCTATGAAAGACGGTGCTCCAAACTATTTTTTCAGGTTTACATCTGGAATTGTGTCAAACAGGCCTGAAAGACAAGCAGAGATGCACTAGTCCTTTTTTTGAGTGAAGGTCTAGCAATGGTCGTGCTCCCAACATTATTTTCGAGTTTTCATCAAGAATTGAGGCAAACCATCTTAAAGCGCATAGAAACATTTAGATTATTCTAGATGTAAAATCAAAGGAATATTTTACAAATCATTAATAAGTTAAACGTGACGTTGATTCTCCACAGTGATCCTATTGATTCATCAAAATAGTGTTTATTGTATTAATATGAATTGAATAGAAATATTACTTATTTTATTTTTAAAAAATCACCTAAATAGCAATTTCTGGTATCAAAAACCAAAACCATCTAAATTTAAATTGACATCTAAATTGGCAACATTGAACAAGGGACGTAACTCGGCAACATTTCAATTTGTCAAAATTGGACAAGGGACGTAACCTGTCAACATTTCAATTAGCAACATTGAACAAGGGACGTAACCTGTCAGCATCTCAATTAGCAACATTGAACAAGGGACGTAAGCCAGCAACATTTTAATTCGTCAACATTGAACAAAGGACATAAACCGGCAACATCCAAATTGGCAACATTGAAGAAGGGACGCAACCCAGCAACATCTGAATTAGCAACATTAAACAAGAGACGAAACACGGAAGTATCTCAAATAGCAACATTAAACAAGAGACGAAACACTTCAATTAGCAACATTAAACAAGAGACGAAACACTGCAACATCTAAATTGACAAGATTGAACAAGGGACGTAACTCGGCAACATCTCAATTGGTAACATTGAACAAGGGGCGTAACCCGGCAATATCTCAATTGGCAACGCTGAGTAAAGGACGTGACTAATATATGGATGCGTCAGTCAGTGACTGCAATCGATGCTAGAATTGCCAGCGCATCTAACACCAAGGAGAAGTCATACAATATAGTGTTGTCGGAATACGATAGAGTTGAATGGATAAGAGAGAAAAAAAAGGACCGAGAAGCGAAAAATATTGACAGGGAAATATTTAAGAAGAAATGAATGGAAAAATTTACATATGGAGAGATAAAGACTGGAATAAATGAAAGAATGAAAGAAGCGGGTCTGGTTAGTCACTCGATAAAAAACTGTCAAGAGACCAATGTCTTTTGGCAGCAACCAGTGTTGGGGCGATCAATTAAAAAAATAGGAAAAGAAGTAATCAATTCATAAGTTACTTTTCTCGCTTTTCTGTTGATCACTAAAAAAATCTGAAGTTTCAAAAAGCAAGCATGAACGCTTCCGGACACGAACTGAGGGGTCAATTTAGCAGAAATTTGCGTTGTGGATTGGACCCCTAACAAAAACTTTTTTTTTTTTTAGATATAATGAGTAAATGTTTAAATTTCAGACCACTAGCTGTATTGGTGCAGCCTGTATATGTGACACACAGATACGTAGACAGCCAGCCAGAATGATTTAAAAACTGAAGGAACTGATGTTGGCAGTATTGGTTGGCAGTTTTTAATGGAAGATGAAAGATGAAGATGAAAAATTAAAAAATGAAGACAAATTGAAAGAAGGAAATTGAAGACGAAATGAAAGAAAGACAGAGAGGAAGGAAGAAAGGAAGAAAGAGAAGGACAAAGGAAGGGAGGGAGAAAGTTTGTAAGAAAGAAAAGAAGAACAGAAGAAAAAAATGAATGAGTGGTAGAAAAGGGATAGGAGGAAAAAAGAAAGAAAGTCTCTCACGGATGGAATGAAAAAAAAAGAAAAGAAAGGAGTAAAGAGACGAAAAGAAAGAGATTGAAGATCGAAGAAGAGAAAGCAAAGAAAGAAAGAAAGAAAGAAAGAAAATAAAATATTTGTTGTGTATCGAAAAAATGACGGAACGAACGAAAATGGGCGAAAAACCTGAAAACGACTCAATAGAGAAGGAAAAAAAATGAAACGAAATACGAAGTAGAAATGGAATAAAATAATGAAATATAAAAAATTTGCTAAGACTAACTAAAAAGTAATGAAAAAAAGTAATTATTGAAGATGTATCTGCTGCAAATAAGGTTTTTGTCAGCACAATGAATCAGTGAAGCCTTAGTTTTGATCCGCGACGATAGATGGCGCTTCAAATCCAATGTAACTACTAGAAGTGCCAAAAACGCTTCTTCTTTTTTTATATTTTTTTTAACTTCTTGGTGAAGAGTGAATCCGCAAAATGAGACAAAGAAGAGAAGGGAGAAGAAAGGGAGGTAATAATAATAATAATAATAATAATAATAATAATAATAATAATAATAATAATAATAATAATAATAATAATAATAATCTATATCTAAAAGTAAAAAAATAATCGAATGAATAGATAACAAGAGAGAATTAAACATGGCGGATCGGTGAAGGGGGAAAGAAAGAATTTAGAAGAAAAAAATAGAAAGGACACCAAAGATTGAGTGCTAGAAATTTAAAAAAAAAACAAGAGCTTAGAAACCTAAAAAAAAGAGAAAAAAAAAAGAAAAAAAAAGAGAGTAAAGAAGAGACGAGAGAAAAAAAATAGGAAATAAAAGAAATGAATATAAAATGGGAAGACCGAAAGTATTGGGCAAAAATATCACAAAGAAATGAAGGACACTGTCTTATTCTGCAGCGCTAAAGATTCACTCACTTCTATGGCTGTACGGAAGATGAAGAATCGCGCGACTGTTGTCGTCGTCGCGAGAGCGTCTCTTCACTCCGACGTCTCAACACGATGCACCACACCATACATTTCTCCCGAACTCCCTTCACCCAGCCCTCAAACCAGCCAACACACTTCTTCACCCCACCAACAACCAGCAACTGTATCTTCAGAAATAGCCTGATGAATTTACAGGCGTGTTCATCGCGTACACATAGAAAACGAAGACGTTTACGGGGATATTCGTTGAGGCACACCCGATACACAAACACGCACATATATTTGAGTTGCCAATGATACTGATAAGCATATATTTACATATATAATACACACACATGCACACACAAACACACCCACACGCACACACATATATATATATATATATATATATATACATAAATATATATATATATATGTATATTCGAATAAAGTGTATGCAATTCCTTCATTTCCAAACTCTGTCCCACACCTAAGAATGCATTTTTGTATATGTACACATGCATACACATATACATATATGCATAGAATAGGTATAGGACCTATTTGTGGGAGTTCGGAATTGAAAGGGTTACACGCACTTGATCCAAAAAAATCGTTATCTTGTACGAAAATAGGAAAATTCGCTAATTATTTACACACACACATGTATATATTACATCTGAGTTAGGTAGGATGTATATATGTACACCTAGATACATACAGGTTTTTAATTAATACACACTCTCCTAATGAAGCTATACATGCACGCGTTTGCGTGTATGCATAATAAGTTGTTTGTTGAAAACAAGATGGCTTCCATAGTCCAAATGTGTAGGCATTCCGTCATGAAATAGGAAGCCCTCGTGGAAATGTGATATAAGATTCTTGGCGTCAGCTACTTCTTTGCGATAAATTTGCCTTTTAATCATAAGAATATACATTCATAGATACACACATACACGAGCGAGCTCACACTCACATAACAAATATTGTTTGGACAATTGAACAGCTTCTTTGTGTTTTTGATATTGTCAACTCAACATTTTCGCCAAGCCATCCGATTTAAGGTTACTATCATCAGATCACGTAGGTTAACTTGCCTTCTGTCCGATCGAAGTGCTATTCGCGCTCTTATCAATAAACTTAAAACACTGGGCACTTGTATGAATACCAGTATAAGCAAATAGTCGCAAACAATACGCGTATACTATACAATACTAATTGTGAAAGAAATGGCTTCCGATTCTTGAAACTCTCCACACGAAAACAAGAAAACCTAATCGAGATTTTCTTCAGTTTAGGAAATGGGATTTTAGGGATTTTAAACGTATTTAAAAACTGATAAATGTATTACTTATATCACAATGCTCCATTAACAGTCGCCGAATTTAATGTTATTCAAAATTCGAAAAGTGAACAATCATAAGTTTTCCCAGTCTTGATAATGGCCAAGAGCACCCGATCAGAGACATTTAGACAACAGGTTTGGTTAGTCATTCAATAGAAACTGTAATCTGACCAACATCTTTTGGCAGCATGCTGACTTAGGGGTGATCATTGAAAATTGGGAAAAAAGTGCCGATCAATGAATAAATTACTACTCCCGCCTATTGCTGGTCAGCGAAGGAAGAAAACGGGAGTCAGAGACATCATAGAGTCTATTAGAAAACCTGAATGGCAATGGGCAGACCATGTTGCAAGAATGACAGACAACCGATGGACATCACGACAAACAACATGGATCCCCAGAGATCACATTAGAAACTGAGGCCGACAGAATGCAAGATGGAGTGATGAACTAGACAAATTTAGAAAATACTGGCTCTGTGACGCCCACGATAGGGAAATATGACAAATCCAGGAGAAAGTCTATGTCCAACGACAGACGTTAAAAGACTACTGATGATGATGATGATGATGATGATGATGATGATGATGATGACTAAAAAAGGCTAAATTTTCAAAAAATAAACATAAATGCTGCTGGTCATATACTAAGGGATCAATTTGACATTGAATTAGATTTCAAACTGAACCCCCAATCTCACTGAAACCTATTTAGAAGGGAATTTTGAAAAAATCTTTTTCTATGCTTGATAATGAACAAATTTTGAAAAGAAAACGCTCTATCAGAGACATTAAGACAATATTTACGTTAAATAAATCGAGACATGCGTTCTCTTGTACGTAAACAAAAACAATAAAAGAAATAAAATAAAAATGAAAATCGAAAAACTCGCCATTACAGTCAATGATTGAACAACCATAGCGTCAAAATTTGAAGTAAAAGAGAATACATATAGTCTGAATCAATTCTTTTTATGGCATCAGTTGCGTTTTTACAGGAAAACATCAAAAAATAAGGTAAAAAAAATTAGAAGCATCTACCCTCTGTAGAATCTAGATGTTATTTAAACACTGTCAAGATAACCCCCCATCCCTCGCAAAAGTTCAAAAAAGATTTCTTTTTCGAAAATGAAAACGATCAAGTCTGTGGACAAAACGGTATGGCCAGGAATACTGGAACACAGAAAACTCATGTATATATAAAAAAGAAAGAGGGAAAACCATCTTTGGTGGCTAACTGAATCGTCTTTAATCAAACATGTATAAATGAAAGATTGCTCCCTAAATACACAATATATATATATGTATATATATACATATATATATATATGTATATATATATATAATGTGATGGCTTTGGTCCGTAACCGAAGTTACAACAGGGCTTCCCACGTCTTCACAGGTCCTAAACCGACGGGCCTATACGTAAATAATCAGAAGCCATGCGCAGTGGAGATTTAAGGTGAGGTGCGACTAGGGCACTGCCGACGCCACCCTTCAAACCAAGGGTTCTCATCATGCCATTAACAAGACGGGGGCAAGGTTCCTAGGTCGGAGGTTCCGTTGGGGTTCCATCTCCGAGCATGTTATTGAAGTCTGCACTTATATATATATATGTATATATATATATTTATATATATAACGATACACTATTTTCATTTTTCTTTGAGCCTTACACCATGGAAATATACCTTCATCCTAACATATATACATTCATCTTATCATAAAATACATAAACACTGCAGTCTGTTGTATAGATACACACACACACACACACACACACATATATATATATATATATATATATATATATATATATATATATATATATATATATAGGGAGAGAGAGACACACACATACACATACTTTCACACAAAAATAGATGGATACAAACAAATTTAGACATACAAATAGTTAATTATATTTATATGATCTACACATCACATTTACACGTCTTTGCTGATATATATATACTCTCGCATACACATGGATGTCCAAACCCTTAAATCATTTTCACACACAGATAAGAAATTCCTCCCTACTTAGATGAAATCAGACTAATGACATGGTTCTCTTTTGTTTATGTTAATGGAATCTTCATATATGAACAAGGTACTCATACTTCCATTATAGCCAAACGTTTCCGCATACTTACATATTACGTCTTTGTAGGCCACAAAAGTGCACAAAAATTTGAAAAAAAAACAACGTATTTTGAAATTTCTATTTATAAACAGTTGTCTTGTTGTTTCCTTGCATCATTTGTCTGTGAAGAAGACCAGGAAATGGATGGAGCGCCATGAATGAAATTTCAAAACTAAACTTCTAATATTGTCATTCATTTCTCATCTGTTTAGGCTTCTTCAGGCAAATGATTTGGTTTATTTTAGATTCCTATTCAGGACATTTGAGGGGTCTATTTTTCTAGGTAGGAGGATCCTCTTTTTATTCTATTTGTATATGTTTTCGTTCGATGCTTAGTTATTGCTTGTTATGTATTACACACACACACACACACACACACACATATATATATATATATATATATATATATATATATATATATATATATATATATATATATATATATATATATATATATATATATATATATAACGTGTACTGTAGAGAGTGAGACAGACTCGGGAGTGAGGTGTTTGGAAGTAAGGTTTATTAATCCTTATAAGTAAATTGTCCATACATGTTTCGGGATTCTTCCCATCATCAGTGGTGTGTGCTGTGTGAGTGTGTATTAAAATGTAACATGTGGAAATATATATATATTGTGTCATCCACAGATAGCTGTTTCGTTGTATTATAACACTTCAATGTGGCTATAGACCATTATCCCATCCAGTACCACGAGGCAAGATCGAAACCTTAGCTTCAGACCCGGAGGCTGGTAACCTCCCACTACTCCACGGTCAGTGAGGTGGAATTTAAGCGATACATTTATCATATATATTCCTCATCCACCAGAGTGCTCCATTCCACGTTGGAAGAGCATTGATTGCATAAGCTTACAATGGACGAGTTACCTCAATTAGAGAGTGCTCAACCCTGAATAAGGGAGCATTAATTATTGTGTCATCCACAGACAGCTGTTTCGTTGTATTACAACTCTTCTGTGTGGCTATAGATAACATAGATAAGAAATGGATATATGATTCGATAGAAATAATCATAAATTGCCTTATATTATTTGGAAACTATATTCGAGATGATTTCCCGTTTTTACTCGGTGAGTGAATCTTTTAGTGTTGATAGAATTGAAAAAAAATTAACAAAATTACCATTTGCAACAATGCTGGTCGTAGTACAGCTGGCACTCTCGCAAAGCAGTGTTAACCGAATGCACCCTGCAAAAAAAGCCACTTTTAATGCTTCACAGTTCGCGTTAAAAATGTGTCCCCTCTCCAAATCCCCATCAGCACATGGGGTATACTTGATTGGTAACATGATTTCGCGACGTGTACGTAGTCATTCGATGGATACTAATAAGGAACAAATTATTTTTTAGTTTTCATGATAAAGGGCGAGAGGGGTGATTCATCAATTGATCACCCCTATCTATAATTTTGTCATTGATCAACCGAACGCATACAGCCGCCAGACGGCATCGGTCATGTGACGGTTTCTATTAAATGACTAACCAGACCCGTATATTTTACGTCTCGATCATTCATTGATAGTAATTGGTGAATATTTTTCATGTTTGAAGATAGCCCTTTCCCATCGAGCATTAATTTCAACTCAATGTAACGATTGGATTTGTTTCACGTGAAACGCGATCCTCATTTTACATCATAAACAATAATACTAAAAATGAAAGATTTGATTATTTAATTGCATTTTTGTACAGTAAAAAGAACTATATATGTAAATAGAGATATAATTCGTTGTTATTGAAGGATTTTTTAGCCCTTAATCGCAATGATGTCTGCATAAGGAGTTAGACTTTTTTCCAGTATGTCAAATTAGGACATAATGCTGCTCAAGCTGCTGATAATGTCAACAAGGCGATTGGAGTGAGCACTACTGCAATGCAAACTGTTCTGCATTGGTTCAGATAGTTAAATTGTGGCAATGTGGTATTAATAATAGAGCTCGATGCGGGCGTAAACCTATTACTAATGATGGATAATCGACAACAGAGGTCAGCAATACACAAACTACGGTCCGAACTCTTATCGCTGATTTTGGGACTTCAACAGCGACCATATCACGGCATCTTACGGCAATTGGGAAATTAAAAAGTTGAGAAAATGGGTGCCACAAAAAACTGAATGAAATGCTCTGTGATAGTCCTAGACCCTAAACCTCCTAGCTGGGTGTGTCTAAGCTTAGAGAAATTGGATATGAAGTCTTGCTCCTCCCTATTGAACTGAGATTTGTCTGACAGGTTATCTTTTCAAGCATTCAAAAGTTCATATTCGTTACTACGAAGCACTCAATGGGTGCATATCTCAACTAACACCATCGTCCGGGGCGGGGGTTGATTCTGCGTGGATCTGTTGAAATCTTTTCGGTACTCTCGGAGATATCGTGTTGATAGGTGGAAAGAGGTGACCAAATACACACACCAGTCCGACTTCGTTGACAGAGATAAATAAAAGATTCGATAACAGGGAAGCCATAATTCGTGCCTCTATTGAATTAGTGGTCTCTAAACCGAAAATTCTTTTTTTTATCATGATGGTATGTTATCATTTGAGAATCGTTGCAAAAAGGTTATTGCCCGATTTCCTTTAAGAATTGTACATCTGAAGAAGTCTGCAAAATGGATCGGCCGAAACGTTGTGGTAATGACGAAATCGAACGAAATAATATTCCAAAAGTATTCAATCGCTAGTTTAAAAAAAAAAAGTGCGAAGAACTTTTGCACTCACCTAATCTTAACATATAAAAGGTATGTATGCAAATTTCTTGTTTTCTCACGGGTTGATTTATCTTCGTATTATGAGATAACAATGAAGAATGCGTCAGAGAAATTCTTAAGACTTCATGTCTGATCACACATTAAAACAGCTTAAGTTGAGCTGAGACTCGAAAAAACTTGAAATTAGTATACTTGAATTATTAAAAATTAGAACCTAACTTTATGCTCTTCAGTGCCGATTCATATATAAATAAGCCTGACATTTTTGTTCGGGTATATGCTAATACATATAAATATTTATAGGTATATATTGCGTCATCCACAGACAGCTGTTTCGTTGTATTATAACTCTTCACTGTGGCTATAGACTATTCATTATCCCGTCCAGATCGAGATCCGATCGAAACCTTAGCTTCAGACCCGGGGGCTGGTATCCTCCCTCTGCTCCACGGAACTAAGGTTGAATTTAAGCGATACATTTATTTACGCATATATTCCCCATCCATCAGAGTGCTCCATTCCATGTTGGAAGAGCATTGCATAAGCTTACAATGAACGAGTTACCTCACTTAAAGAGTGCTCAACCCTGAATAAAGGATCATTAATTATTGTGTCATCCATAGACAGCTGTTTCGTTGTATCACAACTCTTCAGTGTGGCTATTCATTATCCTGTCCAGTACCACGAGGTAGGATCGAAACCTTTGCTGGTATCCTCTCTCTGCTCTACGGAACTGGACGCTCAGTAAGGTTGAATTTAAGCGATATATTTATTTACGCATAGATTCCCCATCCACCGGAGTGCTCCATTCCATGTTGGAAGAGCATTATATATATATAAATATATATATATATATATATATATATATATGGAGCATTAAATCTTCCCCTGGTTGTATAGAATTAAATATTAAAAACTTTGCTTGATAGAAAGAAACATATGAAAGAAACATATGGCATTACATAGACCTAGTAATAGGATTTTGCTTTCTTTTTTCTATACAGATGGCGCTGCAGTTACCAGTATCAAAATGGCGTCTATATATTTGAAAGACTTCATGCTCACCCAGTACGTATATGGATTGCTTGGTTTCTCTAACGGGGGTTTTTGGAAGGGGTTTTCCATGGCAGGAGGACCATAGTGTGCAGAATGACTCTAACTCTACTTACTGTGTTAAATAATGAATGCCGTGATAAAACATCTACAAGGGATAAAATATGTTTTTGTCTTTGGATATATATAGCAAGAAACACATGCCCGCAAACACTTTTCAACACACATCCAAATCTGCACATTAACCCATTAACTGCTGCAGGTAAATTTGGTTATACAGGATAGCGCAGAATAAGCTGAACGGTTTTTTTCCCTGTGAATAATTGGCCATTCCACCTGAAACGGAGGGCATAATTTTGTGGACGCCATTGTAACTTCAACTGAAGAAAGATCACTTCATATATGAATACGGTACAGTGTAGGTCGCCAAGAAAGATGCCTAGACCTAACCCAAAATTTAATCACTTCTTCAAGACCCAATGTCCACCTTTTCTCAAAATTTCATTGCAATTCATCCAGAACAGACAGAAAAAGATGAATATTTACTCGGTAGATTTAAACAAGCAGAAAACGTAGTCCGTAAATTCAAGTGGGAGACTTCGTTGTTTGACCGATAGTGGATCGTTTAAGGACGGATTCCAGGCTAAATTGTGCTCGAAGCTGAGTACGTTACCCCTGGTAGTTACCCCTACTAATTATTTTTAGAAATGGATCCAGGTTTATCTGCTCCTTAATCTAGTTATATTTGATGAGTTTGAATCATCATATTCTTTTCCGAAAATTATTCTAATATGAAGTATAGCTCAAAAGATATTGGCGTTTATATTGACTGGGTGACTGTGCTGAAAAAAAAACCTTCGACAACAGTCTCTAGAGGATACTGCTTATCTGGATGTATGTCTAAAAAAAATATCAATAGGGGCAACTACATACGTATACCAAGCTTCATGCTTTTAACCCAAAGGGCACAATTTGGGGCTCATCTGCCCCTCTATGATGGAAAATTCCGCCATTCACAGTTGAGCCATAGAACTGAACTTTCAGTCATCGGCAGCTAATGGGTTAAGAAGCAGGTTACCCCTCCTCTTCTTTTTTTTTTCTTTCTCGCAGTTTTCCTACGTTAAGGTCGGTGATTCTGCCTGTCTATCAACGAGCGAGAAAGAAAACTGATTTCCTTGATGAAGAGCTCCACTGAATCCCCAGGGGCCCTAGGTGGGGGTTTGGGATTGTTACGGTTTGTTATCACTTTTCCAACATTCTCTGTCGTGAACTTGTCGGGTTTTGCGAAACCTTAGGAGTTGTGATTACCGAGGCGCCAACATTAAACTAGGATCACAGGGAATGTGTCAGTATAATATTGTATTTGTTTGTAGCAGGATATTGGAGCCTCGGGCTATAGAGGTTCTCGCATCATTCACTCTATGACTGCTTTTACACGTGAACGTATGCGATTTGCTGTATAAGTGTGGGAGGTTGTGTGTGTCCATTTGTGCGCGAGTGTGTGTGTGTCTGTCTGTTTGTGAGTGTGTATGCAAAGTTGAGCGGAAAATAGAGACAGAGTGAGAGATAGAGACGAAGAGAAATGAGTATGCAAAGAAAGGAAGAAAGAAAGAGATAGGGAGAAAGAGAGAAGTCAAGCCATTCTTTAACTTCTTTTACATGAGGCCGTATGAAACTTACTGTATACGCATGTGTGTGTGTGTGTGAGAGAGAGAGAGAGAGAATGAGAGAGAGAGCAAAATAAAGTGGAAGATACACAGTGAGAGAGATAGATGTGCGAATATATTTATATTTATTGGAACACACATTAAGAATTCAAGAGTCACGTACATAGGAAAGTAGGAGAGAGAAGGGGGGGGAGCACTAATCTCACTCTCTCTCTCTCTCTCTCTCTCTCTCTCTCTATATATATATATATATATATATATATATATATATATATATATATATATATATCAGTCTGTTCATATCTATCTGAACACATACATGTATATGAAAGAGAGTTACACACGTATACAGCCCCAAAGAGAGACAGAGAGACAGGTAGACAAAGAGACAGAGACAGAGAGAGACAGAGAGACAGAGACAGAGAGAGGGGGTCTGAGCCTCGGAGTAGAGACTCGTATCATTCACTCTCTATCTCCACACGTGGACGTGCGCTACTCGCTATACATGTAAGTGCGCTGGACTACTGGTGTATGTGTGCAAGTCAGCTCGTGTGTATGTGTGCGAGACAGATAAATAGACAGGTCTGAGTGATCACCCAATGGAAACAGCCACGCCATCAACGTCTTTTGGCTGCATGGGAGAAAGAGTGATCAATAAATGAAATTCTTCTCTCGCTTTTCGTAGGGCAGTGATCGCAAAAAGTCCAAATTAAAAAAACAAAAAAACGACAAAAAAAAAAAAAGGAGAAGCCAGAATGCGGCCCGACACAAACCAAGGGACCAATTTAGCATGAACACCGTAAATTGAACCCCTGCTAAAACTTTTTAGGGTGAGGTTCATAAGCAAAAAAAAAAAATTCTATGCATAATAAGGAGGATTTGTTTGAATGTTCAGTCCCCTATTTCAATATGTGTGTCCTGTACACGTGATACATACATAAATAGCCTGCTGGGTAGAATCACTGTAAAACTCAAGAAACCTATGTTAGCTGTGGTGACAGTTTTTGTTGACGGTTTCTAACAAAGATGTTGGGATGTAGAAATAAATTGAGAAATAGAGATAGGCACTGTCACGAACTTGCGACAACAAAACTACGTGTCGATAAAAAAACGCCCGAAACTTGTAAGCTATCAATTTTATCGTAATAATCTTTGTGTTCTTGATAAGAAAAAAATACCGTAGAAAATTCTCATGTTAAAATTATTTGTGTAAACCAAATCAACCCTGTAATAATTGTGCTTGAAGACTTGGTTTTACTCTGCGAACTGGTGAATAGTGAGAATTAGCAGTAGAAAAAAATTTACACACGAATTTTTAAAATTCCACCAAAAATATACAAATGAGCCGATTTCAATAAATCTTTTGTACTAAACGCACAGAATTATTTCAAAAGTCAATTAACCCTATTTTTTCTAATTTTATGAAATCTTAATAAAAATATCTTTTGGATGCCAAATGTTATTTATAAAGATAAGTCCATGGAGAAATTAAATCATTTGGACTTTTTTTCGAAACTGCAGACTATATTTTTTCAATTTACCAGGAATCAGGAACTAAGAAATGCAATAAAACTAAAATATTTTCTGTTTAGAGATCTTCCGTAGCTTCTTGAAAAAATAAATCTATTGGAAATGTTTTAAATGGACTTTTAAAATGTTTCAATTAAATCAATAATGTCTATACAATTTGGATGTTTCTAAACATAGTAGTTAAGAAAGGATGGTGTTTTAATTATCTATAAATATAAACTTTGACAAAATTTGAAAGGACTATTTTAAAAATGAATTTTGATTATTATTTGTTTATTACATACGATATATTTCATTAAGTATGGTAGCGCTTAATTGAGATACGTGAAGTACCTCCCCTTGGATTTATGAATAAGTGCTGTAAGAAGTAGCCGCCGAAATTCGACATTTCCTGACATCCATTAAACATTTTGACATTTGAACCAAACTTGCATCACAGTCAATAACTGAACAACCGTAGCGTCAAAATTCGAACTCAGGTAAAATAATTTCATCGAAGAATAATTATGGTCAGAATAAGTTCTATTCGTGACTTCACAGGTGTTTTCCAGTAAAAAAAAACAAACAAAACATCTAGAAACATCTAGATTTTCCAGAATCTAGATGTTGCAAATAAATCCATCAAAATAAGGTCCCATTCTAGAGATTCTGGGTGTTAAGGTCACAAAAGCTTTTTTTCACAAAATAAAGATAAAATATTCATAGAAAAGGCCCAGAGGAATACTGCTGACAATTTTCAATTCTGTAGACAAGATTGTACGGCCAAGAGCTCAACAACACACAAACACACGTACGTATAAAAAGGGATAGGAATCTCAGCCATCTTTGGTGGCTACGGTTGTTCAACATGCTCTGACGTCAGATGTGGTATAGGGTGTATAGAAACTCAGACACTTGAACTTTGAGCGATATTATCTGGTGAATAAAAGTATCTTTCAGTAAGTTTTCCGTGAAAAGTATTTTCCTCAAATCCTGTTAATCATTTATTAGATTAACTAATTTTCTTCGAATCAAATTCCTCTGAGTACAATTCTATTTTTGAAAGAATCTAAAAAATCAACTTCATTTTTCCTGGTGACAGATCTGTCATTTGTAGCGAAATCGAGATGATTTTAGTCATAAATGTGAACACGGTCTTTCTCCACCCAGAAATCTCCTGTGGGTTTTTCTTTCTTTTTTTTAACTAATAACTTTGTGCTATTTTCCTTATATTCAAAAAAGATATTTAATTATTGCAATACATTTAAAAAGAACATTAAAAGAAAAAAGGTGCGTTATAGTATCTATATGGACAGAAAGAAATAAAAAATTTAAAAAAAGAAGTTGATGAGGGAAGAGAGAGAGGGTGGAGAAAGGTAGTCCCCAACTTACAAACTTCTGACTCACGACTGTCTGTTTATAAGACCGGAATATATGGATATAAAAACAAATCACGTTGAGTTACACTCCAAAATTTTAAAAAACTAAGTAAATACGAATATTTATTTGGTCATACGGGTGTTTAAGAGCTCATAAGGTGCTACAGGGTATATTGAAAATAATTGTACATTAAATAAACATGCATACTATATATATACCATAAATATGCATGAGTTTTTTTTACCTGTGTTGTACATTTTTCTAAATTTACAAAACAATATTTTACTGAAGTAACGCACACATATAAGACGGAATCGGTTACATTTTGAATTTTGTATTTTAAAACGGGGAATGGTCTGTCACGCGACGGCAATGAATTTTTCTGAAAAAAACCCCCAGCAATTTCACTATTTTTAGCATTACTTTGTTGGGTTTTTTTTTGCCTATTTTTTTTTTTTCTACTCATCTTCAATCTTTAAAATTAGGATTATGTATTTGTCCTGAATTTCATTTTCAAAATGTAGGCAAATAAAAAGAACGTTGCCAATTCAAGTATTTTTTGTCATTCCTTCCGAATTTGTGAATCAAGTATTGACAATATTCAGTCTAAAAAAAAAATAATGATTGAAAATCCAGCGTTGTCAATTCAGATGTTCTATTGGGATGTTTTATTCCGAATTAGAGAGTGACTTCCAGAATCGGAAAATTGAAGAATCACCTCTAAATCGGTAACATCGAATGGAAGAGTGAAGGTGACAATGTCCTAGGTTTTGTATATGGGAAGGTATACTATATACAAACTTCAGGAAAAAAATTGTCCAACTTACGACTATTTCGAGATACGAACCGCTAGTCTGAACGGAACCTGGTCGTAAGTCGAGAAGTACCTGTATACCTATTTTGTTGAGTCATACTATGCACACTAAATCCATCTCCATGATGTGTACTCCTCATGTGATGGATCTCTATGCAGTAGATTCATTCGGTGACTTCGTCGAAATAAAATGTTAACTGTTTTAATGATATCCATAGTAACAGAGTATTAATTAGCATATACAAGCTTGGCAGCGCTAAGGTCAGACTCCTTTGCTTCATTAGAATTTAAAAAGTAAACGAAATAGAATTCATTTCTCCATACAATAATATTCCAAAACTTAAAGTCTAATTTGATCTCGTTTATTGATAGTTCCCTTAAATGGGATTTACTTACTTTAGCAGAATAAGTCAACGCTGTTTGAGATTTAGAAGTGGGAGCGAATCTGTCATCAGTTTTTGCGTACGTCACTAAGTCACTGTCATTTATGCATGGCGTCACTCCCTTTTCTTCTGGTCATTGTTACACGAAGAAATAAAGTCAAAACTCTATAGAAAGAGTTTGACAAGAGGAAAAAAGAAAAGGTCTACTCAGCCTAATGATTTATCTGCCACTAGCGTAGAGAGCAAGCAAGAAAGGAAAGACATACCCAGCCTAATGGTTGAGCTGATACTGACTTCGAAAGCAAGGGGGAAATGTTTTGCTCCTAGTTGAATTTGATCCCAGAATCTACTGATGACTAGCGAAATGCAGGAAACCTCAGAAACTCTACCAAAAATTGTAATTTATTTGTAATTATAAGTAAGATTTTCCAGCGAATACCTTAAGATCATGGACCAATATCAACTGCCTTTTAGAAATTCTTGTTTCAACATTGTTTAATGGTCCTATTATTATATCAACTGTTTTGATGACATCCTCAGTAGCAAGGTAGTTTAGTGAAAAGAACGATAAATCAAATATATATCCTAGCTTTTATAGTAAAATGATATTTTTCATTACAGAAACTCAAAGTTTACAAAAAAAAAATACCGAGAACTCACAAACGCGAGCCGATGAAATGATTTTATGACATCATCCTTTCTTTTTCACGACATGACGTTATGACGTTATGACGTTATTCTTTCTTTCATTCCTAATCATGTTTTGAATTTAAAAAAACTCTCAAATTCCGAAGTCTGAAATTCCAAGATCTGGCGAATTCACGATGATAAAGTCAACTCTTAGAGTTTCACAATGTTTGTTTTTCCTCTCGGCGTACGTACTACTTCGTTTAATTTTTTTTATTGATGATATTCTCCGTTCCTGGTCAACACCGTTTCTAAAACTGAATTAGAAAACGTTACAAAATTTCTTGTTGAGAATTGTTTGGTCATTCTTTTCACCAGCGGAAGCCAAGATTGCGTTGTTACCGACTTCCTGTCACGAGGGTTTCATTTAAAAATTTTGCTGATTGTATTTCAAGTGCTTCCCTTTTTTCTTTTTCTGTAATTTAGTGTAATATTGTGGTATGTTTACAGTCTTAGTGTGCAACTACTGAAATTGCCTGTGACACTCCTTACTGTATTTTGCTGGTGCCGAGCTTGACCAATTTTCCTTTAGGCTATTCTGCTGATGACCAATACTTCTCGTTAGTATTTTATTTTAGTCTCAAGCGAGACAAATTAGTAAACTCCTGGGTGATTATTTGATATTATATTTGATTTTTTATTGCATAGTATTGTTTCAAGATTTGGAGGTTTGTTATGAAATTTAAACTTGATGAATGGAAATATTATTCAATAGTGAATGATTCAAGTAAATTTTCATCGTCATTTTTGACAACATGGTTTAAAGAGAATCTTATAAATCTAAATATATAGGTGTCCCTCGTTATAAAGTAGGTGCTGAGATACAAAAAAGCGAAACATTTCATAACCGAGCAACAATAAGATTTACCTATTTTGGAGCTAGATCTAGCTATTTTGGAGCTGGTTCTGGCTATTTCGGAGCTAGAATAATATTTTTGAATCGTTATAGTGCGGTTAGCGTTATAACGGGTCGGGGACGGTGTCAAGCATCGTAAAATGAGCTTTTTACGTAATACCAAGAGGCTGTTTGCGTCCACCCAGGATATACACGTGCGTGGGGTTAGAAGAGATCGCAGCTTTCTGTGTGATATTAAATGCAGGTGCTCAAATGTGCAACGTTGCACCCCAGGTATTGTCTGGTGGTAATTTAACCACACTTGTCTTGATCAGCTCGGCCCACTGCACACTCCCTCTCGAAGACAGGACAGAGAGCTGCTTGATTAGGTAAGCCGACACCGTCACATTACCCAGATTCTAACACCTGGATGCAGAAGTCAGACTGACCTGCTATCCACAAAGAACTTTGACCCAGGGCTGCCAGGTTTGGCCAAAAGGGGAGATAATTTGAACTTCCTCTCAGAGAATTACGCAACACACGGATTAGGATAGCGTCGAAATTTGGAAAACCGAACGAGACTGGAGGCTGGTATTGAACCTGAGTTTCCAGATTCACTGGATAAAAAAAAAAAAAAAGAATGATAATTGCAAATTTACAGTTTTTATTACGAGGAAAATATTTTTTTGAAAATTACTCAAATGTGACAAAAACAAAATTTTTAAAATTTTTAAATTTAGTGAACAGCATTGAGCCATTTTTGCAATAAGCAGCAGAATGAGTACATTTTTGTTTGGAGATAATGAAAAAAAAACCACTATCTATGCAATCATTCCTTAATAAAAGATGCCGTGTTGGGGGTGATTAATTAAA
Organism: Thysanoteuthis rhombus; assembly: GCA_963457665.1. Lineage (NCBI taxonomy): Eukaryota > Metazoa > Mollusca > Cephalopoda > Oegopsida > Thysanoteuthidae > Thysanoteuthis > Thysanoteuthis major. Next base: position 11,762,134 of record OY735239.1, on the reverse strand, counting down.
AAATTGGGAAAAAGTGTTATCAATGGATAAGTTACTTCTCTTGGCTTTTGTTTAGGCAGTGATCCCTAAGGAGTCGGGATTTTTAAAAAAAGTGGGCACAAACTAATGACCAACTTAGCATAAACTTACATTGCATATTGAACCCCGACTAAAAACTCATTTTGGAGTGGAATCTTCCCCTGTTTATTGAGGAGAGTGTGTTGAGAAAATTCGAAGCTTCTACAAGGGACAGTAAGATCTGGGTGAGTTGTGTACACAAACGAAGGGACCGATTTAGCATGAACTTACATTGTAAATTGAACCTCCCACTAAAACCAATTAAACAGGGAATTTTCAAAAAAAACCAAAAGTTATTTCTAAACATAATGATACATACATAGCCAGCCAACCAGACCAACATGAAAACGGAAAAAAAACTATTTTGACAGTCAAGTATACGGTTTCTGATATTTCTGCGACCCACAATATTCTTTACGCGACCCCTGCCGGAGGGCACCGGACCCTTACTTTGAGAAGACCTGTTCTAGCCCAGGGCCCTTCTGTTGCTTTAGTCAGGCACTGCTTGCAAGTGTCTCTCTCGAAATCATTTATGCCTTTGAAGAGAAGACATGGAAATTCACTCTATCTTACATGCCTCAGAAAGTTGCATTCATCTTTTATATTTTTTATATTTTATACTTATGTAGTCTTCCTGGCGGATATTTTTAGAAGCGCTAGCATCACTGGCACTGATCGCCGTCACTGACTGACATACTGAAATCATTGTTACGTCCCTTCCTCAGTGTTGCCAATTAAGATGTTATTCATCTAAGCCTAGGCGATTTTTTAGCGTTTAGGTATAAAAAAAATGCTATTTAGATGATTTTTGATTAAATCAAAGATATTCTTATTCGATTTAGAGTAATGAAATAAGTAGTGTTTTGATAGATTAAGTGAGATTTTGACAAAATAAATGTTGGTGATCAAAGTCACTTTCAATTTATTGATGATATGTAATATATTTCCTAGATTATATATATATATATATATATATATATATATTGTGCCATCCATAGACAGCTGTTTCGTTGTATTACACCTCTTCAGTGTGGCTATAGACTATCCATTATATATATATATATATATATATATATAGAGAGAGAGAGAGAGAGAGAGAGGGAGAGAGAGGGAGAATGTAGATGGTTCTAGCTGTTTTAAAATGGTTTTGACTAAATTCTTTATGTGAACTTGAAAATAAAGTTAACCACACTGTCCTTGCTAGATCTTCACCTAAGAAAAGACCTTGCACGTCCATGGTCTGACTTTCAGGCTTGTTTGACCCAATCTTACATGAAAACATGAAAATGAAATTGGCAACACTGCCCATGCTAGATCTTCACGCAAGAAAAGGACTCACGAATCTATGGTCTGTTTTTCGTATTGTTCCCGCCTACGAATGAACGAATAAGAATAAATAAAAACGTGTTTTCTCTCTTCATCCACCCCAGCCATTCCTATCCCTTCTATCCGAACGAAATCCGACATTTTATTATTTTTTATTATTAGACGAAGTATTGTAACCTAATATTGAATTAATTTTTTTGGACTGCTTTTTTACTTTCATCTTTGGGATAAAAACAACTAAAAATTAAGATGACGGTAAAAAGTAGTCAAAATTAATACAAAATTTCGACATGTTTTATGTCTTTATTACACAGTCAGGGTGAATAACTACGCGAACCCGACAGCTAAAAGGTGACCGGACGCCTCCGCTGAAGAGTATTTTCCTCGTAAAACAATTAACCGCTAAATTTTATTGGCCGTTGACGTTGGCCAAAGCGTAACTTAGAATGGGACTAGCGCATAAATGAACAGTGGCGATGATGACGCCATCAAATAAAAAGCCTTCAGTTTAACAACAAGCAAAAAAAACAGACGACAGAAATTAGTCTCGGCAACAACAATAAAAACATTGACAATGACAATAGGTAGGGCGTTCCTCTTTCTAGCCTGACGGGTTAAATGTCTGTAAAGGGTTAAATTAATTGCTGGACCAGCCATAAGTCTCGGGTGTCGGTCGTTGAAGAGAGGGTGAAGAGCAGACCGAAACAGAACGCATAAAGATAAAATGAAATAAAAATGGATAAAGCAGACGATAATCATACTTCCGGTGTTACCTGCTTTCGTGTGGTGTTCGTTTTCAAAATTTCAGGCACTATCTTACTAGAATTGTTTATTCATTATCTTTTTCTGTCATTATGAGTCCAATTGGTTCGAAACTTTGTCGACAAGATTAGTTATTCATATTATTTGAAGGGTGGCTGTCCCAAAAGTGCATGTTTGGAAGGGACCAGACTTCTTAATGTGTGTAGCAGCCTGCCACAATTGTCACGTGAAATAATTTTCCGTCCATTGTACGAAACTACAGCTTCGGAGCATTTCGATTACTTCTCTTCGGTATTTATATCTGAATTTTGATAATTCTAGAGTGGGTCAAAAGAGATATTCTACCCGTATTTTTAAAATGTATTTTTGTTAGTTTTCTCTAGAACCTTCTATTAAAAAACCAAAACAAACTTGATACTGCACAATACATCTGTTGAATGTCAACTTCGTACTATGGCAAGTTGTCGAGTAATCACAGTGTATACTCACAGAGATTATTTCAATTGTAATTAGTCAAAGACATCATGAATCGTCATACGATTTGATCTGTATAGAGATTCTTTTTACCATTATATATATATATATATATATATATATATATATATATATATATATATATATATATAATTGTGCTATACGTCATACACAGACAGCTGTTTCGTTGTATTACAACTCTTGAGTGCCACAGAACCGGACGGTCAGTAAGGCCGAATTTAAACGATATATTCTACTCATGCTTAAATCCCCCATCCACCAGAGTGCATTATTCCTATGGAAGAGCATTGCATTGGTCCTTTATTCTTCATACACATACACATACACACACACACACACACGCACATATATATATATATATATATATATATATATATATATGCGAAGAATAAAGGATCAATGTGACTGTTGGATAGGTGCTTTAACGTAGAGCTACTCTTTTCAATGAGGACGTGAATTTTGTGTTTTATTTGCCTACTATTATGTCATAAGAAGAGTGACGTCATTAGAAGAACATCTATACGGATCAATAGATGACGTATCAATCTTTGGTTTTTTCTCACCAGTGTTGCCAAGTATCGTTTGTTATTAATCACCTAAACTATCTCAAAATGGCTAAATTCACTTCACTTTCACTTTCCCGCTAATATTTGTGTTACTTTTATTCATTTACAGTTCACTTATCAAAAAATATACACCAAGACTCCACAACTGATTCTTGGTTAAAATTTCTGCATTTACTTTTCGAGTGATTTTATTTGGCTGGCTCTCTATCTATGTATGTGTCATACGCACAGATTGTACCAATGGAAGCAGAAGACTGAAAATTTAAGTATTTACTCCTTATTATGTCTAGAGAAAAAAAAAAAACGTTTTTACATGTTTTTTAACACCAGGAGTTTTTAGTTGAAGGGTTCAATTTACAATGTAAGTGTATGCTAAATTAGTCCCTCAGTTTGTGTCCGGCAGCGTTAACGCTTGTTCTTTTCTTTTTTTTCTAAATTCGAACTTTTTGTGAACACCACCCAACGAAAAGTGAAAAAAGTGATTTATTCATTGATTACCGCTCTTCCCAATCTTTTAATTGGTCATTCCCAACATGGCACGCTGCCAAAAGACACGAATCACGTGACGTTTTCTATTGAGAGACTAACCAGACCCGTATTTTTGTATAATAGATGATATCATGGGTTCGATCCTTACCGTCGATCAGATTAACATTACAAATCTGTTTAAAACATAGATATCAAATAGGCTTATTTTTAGCCCCTCACAAGATTAAATGATGACACACATATTGATCAGCACGCATACAGATGGATCCATAAACGTACACACTAGCGAGTATACACATACACATACGCGTACACGCTTACTCGCAAACGCTAACATGTGCACACTAACGAGCACACGCATATACAGATGCACATTATAGTGCACGTACATCACACCCACAAAACACACATGGAAGAGCACACATGCGAAAACAGGCACACACATACACACGCACACACACATGCAAAGACTAATGAGCACATGTACGTACATGCTTGAACCAGCGACACACGCATACGTTAACATGCGTGTGCAAAACACGAGTGTACAAACATACTGACACTCTCATACTCATAGCCACACACTTACACATACATTCACAAACATGCACACGGACATACTTACATACACACAAAAACACAATATACAACCACATACGCACATAAACAAACGCACACATAAACAAATGGATTTACACATACACACTCACATACACACGCCCGAACAAACGAGAACATATACACACACGAACATTCACGCTCACACCAACAAACACGCGTACTCACATACACACACATGCATACTCATACACACACACATACACATGCATACACATACACACACGCACACATTGAGAGGTACACCTTGGTATAAACCAGAAGGTTTTGGTGTGTGTGTGTGTGTGTCCACCCGTAAAACGTGTGCCCGTCCCCGGTTGTACGACGACTTCTGCAAAGTCACCCCACAGTCAAACGCCTCCTCTCCAGTAGAGAACAGGTCACCCCCAAACGGAGACTTTGTACTGGGGTGGGCACCCTGCCGCGAAGGCTTTGTACTCGGGTGGGCACCCCACCGTGAAGCTGGACGTTGAAAGGTCTTATTTAAATCAAGGAGACGAACTCAAGTACGGGAGAATAATATTAATAAAACAATATTTTTGTTTTGTTTTCATTTTTGCTTTTAAGCAGACTGGACACTTTTCGTTTGTAACACTTCCATCCAGGGGGGCCATTTTTAGTACGTTTGCACCAATTCGGTACTTTTGAATCTTACCGGTTTGTTTGGTACAATGTTCGGAAAATTTGGTTCATTTTGGCGATTTCTTTTCAAATTTATACCTAATATAATTGCGAAATGTTAGAATATAAATATAAACTGAAATATCCCCGCAGACAGACAGACGTATAGATAGATAGATAGATAGATAGATAGATAGATAGATAGATAGATAGATTAACATAGAGAGATCGAAATAGGCAGACAGACAGACAGACGGTGAAATAGATAGAATAAGCTGATAGATAGATAGATAGATAGATAGATAGAAAAAAACTGAATTGGGCTTGCACACTTCAGGCAAGGCACTTGAAAAGTTTAATAATTGGTATTGGTTGAGTTTAGCCTCGCTTTGAGCAACCAGCGAAGACCATCACCAATGTTAACTAAGTAAAACCTGTCCCAAAAAAAGCTGTTGAAGAAGACGTAAGAAAAATGTCGTTGAAATAACAGATAAAAACGAAGCAGTTTTTTGGTACGTTTATGTCTAAGCATTTGGAACATTTGTGAAAAAAATATGTCGCTGTTGTGGCTGTCTTTATTTGGCAAAAATTTTGTACGTTTCTGTGCTAAGTTTTGATAAAATTGTTGAAAAACTGTGGCTGCCGTGGCGTCCTTCATTTGGCATTTTCAGGGATAATTTGGTACGTTCCTGTGTGAGATTTTGGTACAATAGTTGATAAACTGTGCGACAGCCATGGTCCCACTTTATTCAGTATTTCTATGTATGATTTGGTTCATTTATGCGTGAGATTTTGGTACGTTTGGGAAGAAGACTACGTCAGATTTGGCCGTCTTTATTTGATACTTTCATGAGTGACTTGGTACATTTTGCTCTAAGCTTTTGGTAAATTAGTGAAAAAACTCTTTGGCAACCCCGGATTCATCCGATGTGCCCCTAAACATCAAGGATGTTATTTCGCTTTCACCATAAAAAGATAAAAAAACAAAAATAGCATTCAATGTTTGTTTTGCTGCAACCCGTTATAGAGACAGTGCGCACTGCACCCTCTTTTGGGATTGTGGGAATGTTAAAAAAATCCCACCATATAAACTGAATCCAATTTCGGCTTACGACGGGTTTTCATTGGAACGATTTACTTTTGGATAGCGGAGAAAACCTATATATTTTCTCGGCTCAGGAAATGGCAACATGCAGCCGATAAAACTCAGCGAAACAAGGTACTAAAATAAAATAGTGTCACCAAAGTCTATGTAAAATTACTAGAATAGAAAAAAATGTCTTTAGAAGGGTGTTATTTTAATCAGAACCCCAAAATAAAAATCTGACCGGTGTATTATGTACCTCCGTCCAGCTCCATCCGGCTCCGTCCCGTGAATCATCTCTGCTCGGCGATTACTTACCCGACGGATTGACAGATAGATAGATAGATAGATAGATAGATAGATATGGACAGATCAAAATAGACTAACAGACAGGCGGACAGACGGACGGACGGTTGAACAGAATTAACAGATTGAGAAAAATAGATAGATAGATAGATAGATAGATAGATAGATTGGAACAGACAGACAGATAGATCATGGAAAGAGAGGGAGATAAGGCAATAACAATTTCAGAGCAAGGCGGAAAGGAACCGGTGTGAAAAAAAATGATTAAAAAGATGGAAGCACAAAAGAGGAAAAAAGAACATCGAAAAAAAAAAAGGAATATAAAAACCTGATCGAGTTGATCAGAGAGAGAAAAACTATGGAGGGGGTTCCTATTTTTTTTTTTTTTCTTTTTTTCACTTTCAATCCTCCTTTGCTTTTCGTTCTTTTAATCCATTGCATGTTTTCTTTGTAGCGAAATTCGGACGTTGGTTGAAGCCAGGCCATATGTCATCCTGTTTTCCAAGGGACGTAACTCTTCCTCCTCTCAAACACTCCACTGGCCACTTGAGTCAGCGTCAACCAACGTCCATATTAGAGGCGGATTAATTAACGGATTAAGGAACAGATTTGCCTAAATTAAGAACCACAGCAAATTTTTAAGTCAACCTTTCATTATTTCCTAAATCAGCATTCTACATCCTGGCCTTTTTACCCGGGCTTTTTTTGTTTGTTTACTTCCAGTTGCCCAAATTAAGGCCTTTTGGCCACAGTTCACATTAAACATTTAGTAAGAAAGGAGTTATTTATGCTATAGAAATTAAGAATAGAAAAAATGTTAAAGTGACTTTTTGATGTTAAAATTGTAATGCTGGACACTAAAACATGGCATGATTCAAGCAAAGACCGAAAATGACTAAAACTCAATAACAGAGTTGAAAATGACTTATCAAAGTTAGAAATACTACAGAATGAAGGGGAATATGAGTAAGGCACTCGTTTACTCTGGATTCAAAAATGCCAAGATCTTACTCGCCGAGAAAACATTCAGGAGGGAGTTCAGTCCACATAACAGATGTTGTTGAGAATAAACTATTCGCATGAAACTTGCAGTGAGCCCTTGATATATCTAAAAAAGAATGAACCTGCCTTAAATACGAACCGAGTTTTGACTGAAAATTCCCGGACAGAATGAACTTAATTCGTCTAAACACCTTCCATTGAAGTAATTCGAACATTGACCTCTTTCTTAGTTACGAAACAAGCCATAGGAATACTACTTTCTCACTTGAGGTAAATTTATCCCAGGGGGTAAATTTTGTTAGTTTTAGGGGAAAAATTTAGGCACTGACAAACTAGTAACTATGCATTCTGATAATTGTAAATTCTCATCAATGGAGTTATTCATTGACTATTTGTTTGTTCAACTATCATAATATTGAATATTTTCTTTCATTTGATTAAAAAAAATTAATAAACTTTTGCTTGTTTGTTTGTTAACTCTTAAACAATACGTATGTAAGGGAGTAAATTGTCGAAGGGACAAATTACACTTGGTCGGTTCAGAACTGCAGTTATTGATGGCCTCTGTTCTGTCTCAATAGACAATGGAACGTCCCCTCCAGGACACATACTTGGGCTAAGATTATGGTTCCTCGTCGTCAGAATACTGGCTTTGAAGATAATCGTGAAAAACTGCAATCATTTTTGTACCAACCTTATATTCCTATTCGAATAATTAAATCGAATCTAAGCCCTATTTTAAAGATGTATCTAGCAATAATGTGTTATAAAACATGAAGTTTTTCATCGATCGTTCGATCGATTAAAAAATTACATGAAGAAGGTCCGAAACTGCTACACAAAGAGATGATCTCAGCATTTACTAAGCTTTGCTTTACAGTACTTGGCTAAATTATGGAGGCAGGGTTTTGCTCAAGAATATTCTATTTACGCTAATCGTCTGCATGGAAAGAGGCTCCTCGGCAAGAAGATCAGCATTCGAAATCTTGGCTTATACCCGAATGCTGTTTTTCAAGGAAGGCAGGCTCTTTTGTATTCATCACAATCAGAAACTGTCAACCAAAACTGTCACCTAAACTGCCAACGTGGATTTCTTCAATTTCCAAGTTTGTTTGTCCTCCTGGTCGGCAGACTATGTTAGTATGTATCACGCGTAAAGGCTGCACCAAGGGAGATAGAGGGCTGAAAATCTAAAAAGAAACATCTACTCCTTATAATGCTTTTTTTTTAATCCACGCTTTGATACGCTTTAGTGAGCAGTTTAGTCTGCAGTGTAACTTTATCCTAAATCGGTCCCTTAATTTGTTTCCAGAAGCATTCACCATTTTTTTTCAATTAAGACATTTTTACGGCAAAGGGTAACACAAGTAACTTAGTCATTGATTACCCCTTTTTGTAATTTTTTAATTGATCATCCCTAACAGGGCGTGCTGCTTAAAAAATTTATTTGCTTTTTTTTTTTTAATGCTTTGTATTTTTCCTTTGTGGCGAAATTCGGACGTTGGTTGAAGCCAGACCATATGCCATCCTGTTAGCCAAGGGATGTAACTCTTCCATCTTGCAACACTCTACTGGCCACTTGAGCCAACGACAACCAACGTTCATGTTGGAGGCGGATTAATTAACGGATTAAAGGACAGATTTGCATAAAATAAGATTTCTAACCTTTTCTTTCCTCTAGGTCCGCTATAATGTAATGTTTAGCACGTCTGCCTCTCACGCGGAGGGTCCCAGTTTCGGTATAAACGAAGAGGGCAGAACAATCTTTATTAGGACAAATTACCCTGTGCTAAATGAGTGCACTCTAAGTTGTACAATTAGAACGGAGTCATCGTTCTGGTGGGCTGCTAAACGGTTGGTCATAAAAACTTGTAAGAATGAAGTTCTGGTCTCAATCTTACGCATACTTCTCAGCTGCCCGGCTAAGATCAAAGTATAGTATCTGTTTTTTTGACGCCTTTGAGCTGAAAAGTTCTTCCGTGCTTCGTCGGCTTTTAGGCTGAGAAGTCGACCAGCCCATGTGCTGGTGCAATGTCGTTGCCGATCAAGGGTCACTGAGGCTCGGCATTGCTAAGCAAATGGGGTTTTGGATTCGTCCTCGGCTTCACAAAATTACCTGGCCCAGTCGCAGGGAAGCAGTCTACCCCGGGGCAGCACTGTCCCATTGCACAAAAGGGATAGATCGGGGCTCTCCCGACGCCTTCGCGACTCACGTTGCAGAGACTGGTGCTATTTTTGAACTGCCCAAAATGGGACCCCATTAAAAAAGAACCTCGTAGGGAAGCAAATAAAAAGATCGGCCTCTTGGCTATGATCTAAGTGTAGTAACTGTTCTTTGATGCCTTTGTGCTGAAAATTTTATCGGCTCTTTGTACCCCATCCCAGAATCACTGACTAGCATGCTCGACTGAGAGCATTCACCTGATCCGTCATGTGAAGTAAGTCAAGATTACCCTAATGACTCCGCGAAATCCCGCGTCAAGACTTAGGGACTCTTGCACAACAGGATTCGTCTTGTGGACAATATCCAGCCTGTCCTGACGTCCTTGTGAAATCATGCATAAGGACTCGGGTTCATTGCACCCTGTGCCCGCACGTTTTCGAACGTGTGGGACCCCACCTTAATCTGACTTCGTGTCTTATTTGTAGTCGTAGGGATACAAATAAACAAACTCAATCATACGCATGCAAAGGAAACTGGGACTTTGTCACCAGCCGTTCATTACAAACCTTCTCCTTACCTCTATTTTTTCAATTACGAAGCGCTCAAAAGTAGCGGCTGCGGAAATACAGTCGGGAAGGACCTCGTCTGACTCGACAGACAATGGAACGACACTGGGGTGACCTATGAAGGGCGTAAACCTGGACTGAGCATATGGATATCTTCGACCCCCCCCCCTTTCAGTCTTTGATTTATTCAAAGGGAAACCGGGGGACAATATGTTTTGCAACAGCATCGCAGCAGGAGATATCGGAAGGACGTCAAAATTGGCACCCCATCGCCTTGAGGGGGGCTCAATATCCAAATTTTGAATAAGACCTGTCCTTCTCATAAACTGGCTGACTTCCAAAATCTGCAAAGACGAGTCTGCCCTACTATTTTACCTAGAAACTGGGGGAAAAGTGATGGGTCCATGCCTTTCCTAAAGGCATTAGTGCAAAGTGAACGTAAACAGCCTCAACCAAAGTTTGAACACAGTTCGTCTATTTCACTGTCTGGGCTGTCAACCGCTACGCCAATCACACTTCCTGCTAGGATATACAGCGTTACCTTGAATAAAGCAGTTTCGATTAGTGCTAGTTTTGATCTAGCATGATTATAATATTGATGGACGCACCAATGTAATCAAGTATAAGCTAGAAACAAATTAAATAATAAGAAGACTTTGAACAGTGTGGTTTTGGCCTACGGTTCTCGAAAAATCTGATAAAAATGCATTAAAAATTACAGATTATAGATATTTCTATTAATTATCACCCTTGACTCCGCCCTTTAGAATTATATTTTCGGTTTTTGAACGAAATTTTTTGAACAGAATCTTTTGAACGAATTAACTGCACAAATCAAGGCGTATCTGTATATATTACAAGAATACACACTGCGTTTTATACGAGTGGATAGTTGTAAATCCGGAGGTAAAACCTGGTGAAATACCAGTCCATATGCACGCTGAACAAAACAGACGGTGATTGAATGTAATGCAGTCAAGAGCAAACAGCTTGAGAGTTATGCAGTCCGTCGAGAAGTGAGTCCATCCGTATGTGAACGCGCCACTCAGACACGCGTCCAAGTACGCATGCGTGTTTCCTGCCGGCCACTTTGAACCGGTTTCATTGTCGTCGACTGACTCTCTCAGTCGGGGCTTCCGAGAGGAATTTTGTAAGGCGGTGCAAAACTGTTCCTCCACCACACACACTGTACAAACACCCTCGTCTTTTAGCCACCCTGTTTTTATCTGCTTTAAGCATTCTGGCTCGACTGCAAATGATTGAGTCAACGAATTTTATCAATGGACACATAGTATCAACTCAGAAGTTTGGATACTAAGCACTACTCAAGTATTCGAGCGTCATATATACAGAGTTACATATATATACCAATGTATATCTATTTAACTAAAGAGTTCATATATATATATATATATATATATATATATATATATATATATATATATATATATATATATATAATTATTGTGTCATCCACAGACAGCTGTTTCGATGTATTACATCTCTTCAATGTGGCTATAAACTTTCCATTATCCCATCCAGTGGGCAGAATTGAAACCTTCACTTCAGACCCGTAGGCCGATATTCTACTTCTGGACTACGGAACTGGGCAGGCAGTAAGTAAGGCTGAATTTAAGCGTTATATTTAAATTACACAGAAATCTCTCATCCACCAGAATGCTCAATATGAATACCTGTGCGTATGTGTGTATGAAATTGTGTATGAAAGAAATTTTGTACCTCGCCAATATTCTGCCACTGACCAACAAAATACTTTGCCCGTCCTCATATTTATTTGACCAAACCTTGTCCGGACTGGTATAAAACGGTGGCCTATACCAAAGGCTGATCTTCATCCAAATAAGATAATGCTGTGTACATGGTGTGATTGAAAAGGAGTCATCAACTTCTGGAGAGACAAACGATTGATATTGCTTCCAGTTACACCTAATGAAGACAGGAAAATGACCGGAAATAGTTTAGAGGAAACGGCGTGATATTCTATCTTGATAGCTAACACCAGAATGTTTTTGGTGCCCTGACAAATATTCTAAAAATTTGGCTGGAAAGATTTCATTCATCCAATGTATTCACCAGATACTGCACCTTCGGATTAACATTAATTCCGGTCTGTACAAAAACTAACTGCAATTGAAGAAATCTCTCTCTATAAATGTCTATGTGAATATACATCGCCATTACTCAACAACTGGCCATTGCACGAAGTAGACATTCACCAGATATATCAGTCAGCATACAAGGCTGTACAGTATTAACAGTGAAATTTCGGGGTCAACGATTCTTGAGAAATCTAATGAAAATGAATAAAAAATTACAGCTTATAAATATTTTTTCACAGTTTCTATTAATTATCGCCCTTGACTTCGTTCTCTAGAATTATATGAATTTACTTGAATTGGCAACACTGGAGAGAAATAACAGAAATACGTCAAAGCAATAGTTTCGTGCAACGGTCGGAAAATCATTTTACATGACAATTGTAGACTGCTCTAATTTGTGATATATCGGTGACCAGGCAAATATTGTTACAGCTTAGTTGGGGAGCTTTCACTCATCACCAGGTATTTAATCATCGGATTACGATTTACTCTGGTTTGTACATAATTCTTTAAGAGAAAAATCTTTTCAATTTCTTGGAAAAGGCACAGTAAGAAGATCTTTGCGGAGAATGATAGAATTGTTCCTACCGTGATCTGGATTAACGGTAACTGAGCCAAAGTCCTGTATTCTTACGAATTCATTTTCCTATATATAAACAATATACAACTTGCAGTAATCAGTTGGAATAGATAAAGGAAAAGAATTCAACCCTGCAGCAGTGAGTCATGTAATAACATAAGGTTCGATCTACTTGATAGAGAAGCATTGTTTATTGCATCGACAGGAAAAGAGATCACGTCACGAAATAATATGTCATGTATAATATTTTTTTTGAACTTATTGATATATATATATATATATATATATATATATATATATATATATATATATATATATATATATATATATCGGGCGGGGTTAGTTTGTATGTATATATATACACATATGGTGGGGATTTCCTCCCGGGAAGACCAACGGAAAAATACGTACCTCCCAATAACGTTTCTAAATAGGGATCCGGAAAAAATCGAATTATTTGCCCGAAGAAGCCCGAAAGGCAGAAACACAAACGTGCCTGTGTAGCAAATCTTTCATTTCACAATATTTAAAGCTCTACTCTGACTAAAAGCTTTTGTATTGAGCATTTTTATGAAATTCAACCAATACCATCGTATATTGAATTACAGTTTTGTACTTTGGTGAATATATATATATATATATATATAATCACATAAATTTGGTTGAATTATTTCCAACGTTCTTCCATAGGAATAGAGTACTCTGGTGGATGAGGAGTTTCTGCGTAAATGAAAATATGACTTATCAATAATCCAGCCTTACTGGCCATCCAGTTTCGTAGTCCAGAGGTAGGATATCGGCCTCCAGGTCCGATTAGAGGGTTTCAATTCTGCCTCGCGGTACTGAATGTGATAATGTCTATAGCCACACTGAAGCGGTATAATACATCAAAACAGCTGTCTGTGGATGACACAATATATATATATATATATATATATATATATATATATATATATATATATATATAAGCGAGTTCGTTCATTTTTAGGTTTTGTACCCGTTTTATTGGCGACTTATGTTCTCTTAATGATGGAGAACTCGGAAAATCATATAGTAATATGTGCTGTAAGGATCTTGAATTGAAGAGTGAACATAACAGAATAGAAGCAACGTTCCTAGATTTGGATATAAATGTCAAAGATGGGATATTTGTCTACAAATAGTTTAATAAACGAAATTCCTTTCCGTTCTGTAACGTTCGAAAGCGTTTAAGAACAAGCAGTATTTCATCTTATGTATTTTACGGAACTGTATTATCAAAATATTTGAGGATAGCTAGAGCTACTCGTAGATTTATTGATTTTATATAGAAAAGTGTTTCTTTAGTTGTAAGAGTGGCCAATCAAGGCAGCGAAATTAGTTAGATTTTTTGACAGTTCAATAAAGCCATGATTAGACATCATTTAAAACTTATAAGCTTGACCGTAATTTAAAGAATATGTCAACCATAGTATAAAAATAGAATAAGTGAATAATGTTTATTAAAATGAATCATTTTTTTTTATAAAAGTTAGGGTAATTAGGTAACCAAAGGATGTGGATCCAGTCTTTGTCAGGGTGAAAGATAATTATATTGACTGGAACCAGGGAAGGGGTAACATTTGGCTCTGGTTCATTTATCTGAATGATAGGTAGTTGGACGGGATGTAAGATCGAACATGGAATGCTAACTAACAAATTGTCGAAATATATCAATGGGATAGCCCATTGAGGTGTTACTACCCGCTATAAAGAGGTTTGGTTCCGTTTCAACCATGTATATTACGATACTTTATTTGATAATTTCACAAAAAAAAAAAAAAAACAAATTGATGGAAGCTTGATGGTACACGACGCTTCAAATATGATGAAATAATGGATTCGCTACCCAAGCACGTTTATGTTTCTGCCCTGCTTTGAGCTTCTTCGGGTGAATTATTTGATTCGTTTTGGATCCCTATTTAGGACGTAATTGGATTGATGGTGTCTATTTTTCTGGTTGGAAAACCTTCCTTTTATTCAATTTATATTTCTTTCCTTCTTTTTTCTTTTCCTCATTCAGCTGTTATCTGTTTATATCTTATCTTCTACATGAGAATTAGGTTCGTGACTAGTTGTTATAAATTACTTACGATGTTTCAGGCACTTTCTTTATCAGTGTCTGGTTAATCCATCAGCTCTTTGTGATATATTTCGTCTCAGGGAGTATTCTTTTTCTACTTTTAGTGTCAGGGTTCACTTTTACACGACTTTAGTAGTTTATGTCTAATCCCTTTTTTCTCTAATTCTTGGTGGGTTTGCATGTATACATCTAAGACGAGAAGGTGATAAGGTTGCAGAGCAGAAATATAAACATGTTTGTGTAGCAAATCCTTTAATATTGAAAACATTCTTACGGATCAGCTGACAGAGACTGTAATATAGGTAACAAGTCAACAATAAGTCACTTATAAACAACTGATAAAATCAATATAATTTCTGGAAGGATTCATCATATGAATTTAATATTACGATTCAAGGGAATGAATTAGTTTTTATTTTATAAAGAAATATCACCAAATCATATAGTTTCCTCGTGGGTCAGTTATTCATGATGAGAAGCCCAGTGCTGGTCTGCGGCCTGGTAGTTGGGAACCTCTGCTTTAATATTCAAGAACTCTCCTCTACACTTGTCCGATTGCTCAATAAAAGATAGTTTTCTTTTTAAAATCAGCATGACCCCAGTCTTTTCGTTTTGTTTCATGGTCCTTGTGTACTCGACCTTTTCGTACCCTGTGGCCACCCGTCTGATACTCTGAACTGAAGAAAGCTTAGATGTCTATTGTCGGAGTTATCAACCTGTTTTTCTTGCAAATCATTCGAGTCTGAAACGAGGTTTTCATGGCCGCCGGCCAGTTTCTCTTGATGAATTAAACGATCAAGGATTTTTAACTCTTTCCGAACGACCATCTGGTCAGTGGCGCAAACTTACGGGTCTTTTGAAATTTTCATTTGATATTTTTACTGTCTACTTAGCATTTTAATGTGACAGGGAGAAATCCAGAATTTTGAGCACGGGGATGGGTGGAGCCCAAGTAGAAAACACTTTTGGAACGGGAGGGGGTCCAAATGAAAAATATTATTTTTCAAAAAAATACGTGAAAAAACAAAAACATTTTACGCATCATAGTTTTTGAGATTAATTCATGATTCAGCGTCCGTCGATCAACATAGACCTTCCCCAAGATTCACCAGACCTCTCTATCATGGGCGTCACAGAGCCAATTATTTATTTATGATTACTTTGGGTTTTAATTCAGAAATTTTATTCAACTACATATCTGGAAAAAAATTAAATTGTGCTTTGCTTGAGCAAAGTGTGTGTGCGTGTGGGGGTCGGGGCCCTATTGACCCCCTAGATCTACCTCTGAAAATGAATTCTTTTCAAGCCAAAACGACTCCACTTTTCATTTCTTGTTGCTCACAGCCAGGCCAGTCAGAGGGTCCAGGAGGCTGTTGTTTTTTTCAGCGTAGTGTAGATATCGATCTCGTCACAGCAGACTCTTTACCTGATCCGAAGCTGCTTACAGAGCCTTCTACACTCAGTTGGTCACCCATCTAGTTACTAACCAGGTTCAACATTGCTTAACGTATATCCAACGTGATTTGGCCGCGACGACTTCTCGTGTATATTTATTTCCCCTTAGTAACACAAATGACAATACCAATAACAACATTAATGACCCTCACCAAAATCATAGCCCTTCAAGGCTACTGAGGAGGAAGAAATTTGGCATGAAACCTTATTTCAACGTCACTAAAAAGATTCATAGAGGAAAATTGGGGTCACCTGACCCTTCTCTCTCTTCCCCCACAGGCCAGCTTTTTCCCAGTCTATACCTAAATAGCCTAAAATATTATACCTAGAATTTTAATACCATTTATCTAGAGAAGCCTCCTTCAATGACCAAATTCAAAGATTTTTTTGGGTAGAGTAAAACATTTTCTGCAAAAGTTGAAATATTTTCAAAACTTGTAAGCTAAGTCATTCAAGCTTTAGTCAGAGAGGCGTTTGAGTCTGAAGCTACCAGTTTCGTAATTCATCCATTACTTGTCGCTGCCAGGCTAGTGAGAAGGTTCGGGAGACTGGAGAGGGTGCTACGTAGCGTAGTGTAGAGATCGGTATCATCGTAAAATGATTAACGGGATAGCAACACAATGCTTTCCACATGATCCTGAGCTGTCTACACCACCTGGTGTAGATAGTTGGTCGTCCATCTAGGTAATGACCAGGGTATGTGTTGCTCAACTTCGATTTGGCTCTTATAAAAGGGGTAGATAAAAAGTATAAATGTCAGTGTATTTTTCCTCTATACTTTCTTTTTGTTGTGGGGGATTGCATAGAAATTCACTCGAATGTGTATATATATATATATATATATATATATATATATATATATATATATATATAGAGAGAGAGAGAGAGAGAGAGAGAGAGACGCCTTCATACTACGAAATGATTTATAAACACCTCTCATGTAGGCCGGAGAACGTATCGGCTGAAACGTATTAGAAAAAAGACCGATAAAGCTACCATTGAATACGGCTTGAGTACTTCCAATAATAATGATATATCACCTAAGAAATTCAGAAACTGTTAGAAAAGCTGGAGAATGCATTGGCCTCAGGTAGTATGCAAAACAATACAGGTGAGGATATTCGTCCAAATTCAATAATTCACCAAATGTCTGTCCGTTGGTCAGTATGTGACAGCCCAACTCGGGAACAACACTGCATATCCCAACGAAATTCCCTGTGAGTACTAATGAGACCCTCGAGCATGTTTTCGATCAGTTAGTTTTTGGAAATTAGAGAAAATGGTGTGGGGTTGGCTTTCGTGCTCAACCCGATAATAATGACATGATTTGCATCTATGTTTGCAGGGTGTTAACAAAAGAAAGTAACAAAAATTTCTTAAAGTAAAACTATTTACGATATTGACATTCAAGATGCACAAGGTGAAGAAATATTTGAATTTTATTACTGAAAGGCTCTCCACCAAAAGGTGAGTCCGGTAGCGCTGACATAAGATTGAAAAAGTTCGAAAAACAACAACAAAAATTACAATTTTAAAAATTGTTGAAAATTTTAAAAAAATGATAATAAAACTGTTTTAGGTGTCGTATGGAGTACTCATGCGAATTTTCAAGGTTCTAGGATAAATTTTGTGTCCGGTAGCTCTGACACACGATTTTAGAAGGTAAAAAAAAAACAACGAAACATTTTTCTGAATTTCCGAAAATCCCAAAATGTTTTTTAGAAGAGTTTTAGAGTATGCATGCAAGTTTGGAAGATTTTAGGCCAAGTGGTGAGTCTGATTGTGCTGATTTTTAAAAAGTAAAAAAAGATGTGTTTCTCCGCAAAACTTTGTATCATGAGTGTAAATATCTTAGATATTAGGTAACAAAAGTAATTGCAGTTTTCCAACATCAACTTCAAAGCAGTATATCTCAGCTTAGAATAAAAGTTATTAATCGAAATAATAATCTTCAGAATCTACACATTTTTACCAACTAGAACATTTATTCTGGAAGCATATGGGGTCTTGGGACCAATGAATTCTTCGAAGACGTTTTGAGCTGCTGCTTAGTTGTTGAAGACCTCTTGCAAGAAATGGCCGACGTGTTCAAAAAGGTGGGAGATGGTTATTGGTCGGAGAGAGGTGCACTGGGTAAGCTGGGTGAGATAAAGTTTCGTAGTATTGTTTGTTCAATTTCTGCACGGTCGTTTGCTCGTCATGAGAGTCGTTTTTGCTCTTCATCCATGATCATTTGTATGACTGTATAATACTAAAATTCTGGTTTTGTTCAGCAGTAAGCGATTTGTGAGTTG
This sequence comes from Thysanoteuthis rhombus, assembly GCA_963457665.1. Taxonomy (NCBI): domain Eukaryota; kingdom Metazoa; phylum Mollusca; class Cephalopoda; order Oegopsida; family Thysanoteuthidae; genus Thysanoteuthis; species Thysanoteuthis major. Next base: position 11,743,528 of record OY735239.1, on the reverse strand, counting down.
CCGAAATGGTTTGTTGTTGCCAAATGTATTAAATTGTGGCGCCCCTAAATGTACGAACTTGAAGAATGCAAAAAAAATTCAGGGTGATTTGCAACTGTATAATAATAGTGCGGGGGTCTCAGGCAGGTTATGCTATCTATTTATCTCAGGTGGTTCACATCTATCTATCTCAGACGGGTTATATCTGGCTATTTATCTCAGGTGGTTCATATTTATCTATCTATCTATTCATCTATCTATCTCAGGCAGGTTATATCTATCCGTCTATTTCAAGCGGGTTGCATCTAGTTATCTATCCCAAGCGGTTTATATCTATCTATTTATCTATCTATCTAATAATAAGCGTATGGTTCTGTTAATCTGTACGTGGCCCTTGAGTAGCCAAAACATTGCATTGTCGCCAGAGCTATTGAATGAACACACTCTTGAAACCGTTTTGATTCCTTATTGGCGCTAAAAGTCTCACACGAGAACTAGCTAAAAACATTCTTTTTTTCCGTTTCGGTTTTGATTCTTCCTTTAATCTAAACTTTTGTATATATATATATATATATATATATATATATAAGGATTAATAAACCTTACCTCTACACACCTCCTACCGAGTCTGTCTCACTCTCTACAGTACACATTAGATATATATATATATATATATATATATATATATATATATATATATATATATATAGTACTGCTTATATTGTCTCAATTTGTAACAAACAAACATAAAAATGATAAGAGGTTTTATCCGTTGTAAATGTTTAAACACAGTAAGTAGAGCTATTCATAGAAAAATTATATTTACGAGGACATGTACCTAGTTGATGTAAACATTTTGTGCCTCTTGCACTCGTCAGCAACCGGTCGGCTGCTGTGTATTTACATACGGTCGATTACTGAAGAGGGCGAGAGGCACGAATGTTTACATTCACTGGATACATTTCCTTGTATATATATATATATATATATATATATATATATATATATATATATATATATATATATTCCGCTCCTTTTGCTTTTCCGAACTTTTCTACTCACCCTTTCGCTCTTTGTCTCGTATCCCTCCACCTTCCCACTCTCTTTTTATTCCTTACTCCCATTCCTTCGTCTCAGTCTCTCACTTCCTTAATTTATCCCCTCTCTCTCGCTTTCCCCCTCTCTCTCTCTCTCTCTCTCTCTCCTCTCCTCAGACTCTTCAATTTCTGTTACTTTTTCTTTTTCCCTCCCTTTCCTTCGTCTCAGTCTCCCATACCTTTTTTCTCTAACCGTCTTTCTTTTCACCCCTATTCTTTCCTTCCAGTCTCTCACTCCCTCAGTTTCCCCCCCTCTCTCTCTCTTTCTTCCCCCATTTCTTCCTCTCATTTTCCCACTTCCTCATTTTTTCCCACCGTTTCTTTTTTCCTCCTATTCCTTCCTCTCAGTCTCCCACCCCTTCTTTTCTCACTGTCTGCCTCTCCCTTTCCTTCTCCCATTCCCCCTGTCTCAGCCAATCAAAAGTGACCTCCAGCAATTACACTCATGAAATGACCCAGCAAACATGTTTACCATTTGAGCAATAACACACCCTTTTCTTTCTTCTTTCATGGCGTCGCAATTGAACGCGCGACCAAGCAACACTAATCAAGTACCGTCTATCAAACATGTTTTTATCGCCAGTTCACCTACAGCGACACAACAGCACAAGTTCTCTCCCTTGTCGGGTTCTGCACGTCTTTTTCATCTTTTGTCTTTGACTACGACAAATCATCTCACCAAAAGACATTTCGGGGGTAAAGCGCTCTGCAGCAGGTTTTTTTTTAAAAACTTGAAAGGATTTATCAATGACATATGAAACCCATGGGCATATACCCCCCCCTCCTTTTCATCAGGGAATATTAAGAAAAGTAAGCTTGGCTGTGCTAGAGTCAAAGTCCGTTGCTTCATTAAGATCTAAAAGGTAAACAAAACAGAATTCATTTCTCCGTACAATATGATTCCAAAACTACATGTCCCGTTTTAACTTCTTTATTTGTAGTTTCTGTGAATGGGACTTGTAAACTTTTGGAAAACATGTTGACCTGAGTTGGGCTTCATAAGTAGGAGTGGATCAGTCATCAGTTTTTTGCGTACGTCAATGTGTCACTGTTATTCGTCTCTGTTAAACGTCACTGGTTTTTGGTCATCATCACCCGTCATTGTTGTTGCTTACTGAAATAAAGTCAAATTCAATTGTAAGAGTTTGACAAAAATGTTTAGTATATTCACGGGTCATTCAGTGGAGACCATTATGCAATCAAAGTTTTGGGGAACATTTTGTGCTGGGGATGATCAATTAAAAGATTGGAAAAGGGGTGATCAATGAAAAAAAAACTTCTCCTTCAGTTGGGAAGTGATATCTAAGAAAAATCTGAATTTTCATAAAAAACAAGCATGAATGCTCCCTGATACAATTCAACCGAAGATTACAGATAAATTAACCCCTCTTCCCGAATAAAAACTTATCTGAAGCGGAAATTGTCAAAAAATTATTTTCAAGGCATACAGAGTACACTTCGCGTGATACATAGATAGCCAGTCTACAGAGACTTCCGGTTGGAACGAAAAAATGAAAAGTTTAAAATGAAGGATGAAGAGTGAATGGGGGGCGAGATATACTCTATTCCTACGTCATCAATCAAGGAAAGAAAGAGGGAAAGAGAGAAAGAGAGAAAGGGAAAAGGAGAGAGAGAGAGAGAGTAGGAAATAAAGAGAGAAAGAGGCAATGAAAAAATATGGACTCTAGATTGAATTATCTGTTGTCACTAAACAGATTCTTTCAATTAGAATGAGGAGAACATTTTTTTCTTTCGTGCAAATTTGGCTTATTGGCTGAAATTGTTGTATTCAGAATGGAGATTCACCCTGAAGCAGCCAGTCTTGTCTTTAATCTTGACCCTTGATCTGACTGGTCTTTCAGCTTGCCCCTTAATTTGAAGTATCCAGTCTCGTTGATAATAATCCTGCTGAAATTTACAAAAGAAAACAAAAGCCGTTTAGCTGCATCAAGTTTAACATATAAAACCCAGTAAAGATTTTGGGGCCATTTTTAGGAGTTAAAGTAGGTCCTCTTTGCCATCAAATGCGGCACTTGGTTTTTAGCTTTTTTACACGGTCCGTTGATTTTTACGACTAACAATTGAGAGTTTGTTATTTTGTTAATTAAACCTTTTAGGGAATGTTAAAATCTTTCCTTCCAGGCATAAAACATAAAAAGCGCATTGACTGTTTTAAAGTGTTTTAAAGTCACGCCATCATAGGGCTATGGTATTGCCGGTTTCTCCCTATATCCGAAAGTGGAGTGTTCTTATGAAAAGATATTGGAAAAAGGGTGATCAATTAATAAGTTACTTGTCTCCACTTCTTCTAGATAGCGGTCACTACATTGGTGCAGCCCGTATAGATGACAAATATACAGGCAGATAGATTAATAGATAGATAGTCAGTCAGCCAGAATCATTTAAAACTTTTATCGATAATTCATCGTCATTTAGACCTTAGCTTTTGTTAATTATTGGTATCTATATTTCCTATTGGACCAACACTGAACAAATCGCACTGTAGTAGTGTTCAGCATAAAATTACATTGTAAATTGACATCCCCTAAAAATTGATTTAGAGAGGAGGTTGTCAAAAAGTGTTTTTCTTGACATACGAAGTAAATGTTTAATTTTCAGCCCTCTAGCTCCATTGATGCAGCCTGTACTCGTGATATATAGATAGCCAGGCCAAATTCAGAACTGAAAGAAACCTACTCTGACAGTTTCGGTTGACTGTTTCTAATGTGGGTTCCGACAAAATGGACAATTTAGGAGCTTTGTCAAATCTGTCAACAATTACAGGTGAATCTCCCACTTCGTTCGCCCCTACTCAAGAATTCGAGTCCTCCAAAGCAAAAGTGAGCATTATATATATATATATATATATATATATATGTGTGTGTGTGTGTGTGTAATGCTCCTCTATTCAGGGTTGAGCACTCTTTGAGTGAGGTAACTCATCCATTGTAAGCTTATGCAATGCTCTTCCAAAGGAATAGAGCACTCTGGTGGATGAAGAGTTTCTGCGTAAATGAATATATCGCTTAAATTCAGCCTTACTGACCACCCAGTTCCGTAGTCCAGAGGTAGGATATCGGCCTCCGGGTCCGATGTGAGGGTACCTCGCGGTACTGGATGGGATAAAGTCTATAGCCACACTGAACAGATGTAATATATCGAAACAGCTGTCTGTGGATACACAATAATATATATATATATATATATATATATATATATATATATATATATATACAATTATCAACCTCATATAGCCCATGTGAGAAGTTTACAACTTATGAGTCTACACGCCGAATATTAGGTCGATAGGCCTTGTAGTTTTTGCGTGAAAAAGGTACGGACAAACAAACAGATGTTTCAAATATAAGTATAGATTTACGTCTACTAGTATATGCATACACCTAGCTGAGAGCCCATCAACATATTTTGGCAGTTCCACTAAATTCACTGGGTCACTTTTTATATCTTCACCTGCGATCCCCTAAAGTGGGGGTAAATAACCCCTATCACTACCACCAAAGAAATTTTAGGTGTTTCTGTTGCTCGTATTTCTCCCATTTCACTTATACTTTTTTTGTAAATAAATGTTCGTTTATTTTTTGTTTATTTACCAAATTGTTTCATTAGTTTGTTGGCTGATACTTGCTATCCCTACCACTCCCACACATTCCTTATCTCTTCTTAATCTAGTTCTCAAACATGAATGAACTCTGCCATTTCCTGCCACTTCTTAATACTTCTAGTTCTCAAACATAAACGAGTTCCCTGCCACACGTTTCATTAACGTTTGAAAACTAGTATAATTATAACGAAGTGGCGGGGATAGTTTTAGCATCGAAATATTTCATTGATGTTTGGCAGAGATAGTTTTTTCATTGAAATATCTCATTGGCATGAAGCAGGAAATGACAGGGAATGGTAGGGAGTGGCAGGGATTATAGGTACTCATGTAGTTTGTTCAATTTTGATAGTGGGTGGTGGGCGTTACTTCAATTCTGGAAAAGGCTAATCCTACTAAAAAATTGGAGAACAACATATCTAAACCATATTCAATTCGAAATTTTTATGTTTATAATTAACAATCTTCTTTATTTATTTCCTGTGAGAATCAACGAAGTCTGGAATCGCATGTTTCTCCGTCACTCAGCATCTAGTATTTCGTTTATCATTTGATATCAAGATGGAAAAGAGGCACGCGTTAAGCCACGTGTGCGCCTGCGCAAAGACTTCAGCGCGCGAAACATCGCTCTCACAAAGCAGGGTAACTACAGTGGCCATTTTGAGGCCAAATTTGATGAAGAAGACCTTTTCAAAAAGCATTAACTTTTTGGTTTGACCGTATTTAAATGTTTGCCATTTTGGTTTTGTAGTAGTATCTTTATTAAATTCTTATTGTTAGTATTCAATGAAATATTGCAATTTTTTTATAAACAATAATTGTTAATTCTTTTTACTATTATTCGCCTTCATCTTAATTTTCAGTTGCTTTTTATAGTTACAATTTTATTTGGTCCGTTATCGTAAAGCTACGATACGAAAGCAACTGAAAAATTAAGATCAAGGTAAATATTAGATTAACATTTTTTTTATTAGATTAAAAATGATGACTTACAATTCTTTGTCTAATGAAAAAGAATAATGAAGTAATAGATCTAATAAAAGAAAAGAAAACACATCCTCCTAATAGTCACTTATGGAGCCGAAACATGGAACCTAACCAAGAGACAGACCTGTAGACAGAGAACCATACAATATGCACATGAAAGAACTATGCTAGGCCTCACATGGAGAGACCACAAGACAGCACAGAACATCCGGAAGAAGACAGGGGTTGAGGACATCATAGAATCCATTGAAAATCTCAAATGGCAGTGGGCTGGCCATGTTGCAAGAATGGAGGACAACCGATGGACATTGAGACTCACGACATGGATCCCCCGAGATCACATGCGCAACCGAGGCCGGCAGAATATCATATGGAGAAACGAGCTCGACATTATCTTCCCCAATGATACATGTGGGGACTGAGACACTTCAATTCTTCCAATAAGAATTGACCCTGTCAATTCATTCCATGGACTTCACAAGGAAACTAAAAGCGCATTTCAATTTTATTTTTGTGCAATTCTTTTCTCATTACTTCTACGATTGCGTGAATGTGGCTTTGTGTTAAATATATCCTTTCGAAGTTAAACCTGTATATCAACACAGTTTTACATTTAGCTCCACTGCTATCTAAATTGATATAAATATTTAAAGCAGTTATGACAAATCTCGAAACAGTTACATGGCAAACAACTAATGGTCCAAACAAGAGACCATTTACATAGAGTACCATAATATCAAAGTACGTGTAAAACATTAATAAAAAAACACTGAAGAAAATTACATTAACAGATACTGGAAAATGAATTACAGAAGTGATACAAAAACCTTCTTGAAAAAGTTTTCTAATGTGTTTAATGTTTAAAGTTGTAAATCTCTCTAGACTATATATATATATATAATGATAGGTTTTTATGATCACTTTTTGTAACATAGTTTATGATAATTTATTTAAATGTGTCGTTGGTTCCAATCTGGGGCCTCTTTGAATAATTCAATCTTATGCTGATTCACTGTTCTCCAACGGATGATTCACTGTGTACTCGGGCTAGGGTCCAGTGGATCAGAAATAATTAAGAACAGAAGTGCTTGCCTGCTGATACATCATTTTCTTATTTTTATGTAACCTATTCCAAAGCCAACTGAATTGATCTATCTTTTTTTACCTAAATATATCAAAGAAATTAACTTCTACTAACAATGATTTTTTATGATTCGGTAAGTCTCGGCTTCTCCTATACATGTGCGTATATATATAATGATGATGACAGTTGGTAAATTCGTACACACACATATATCTGAGTCTTAGATTAAACCGACGCAACGGATTCAATATTCGCATGGGTGAACATCCAATAGAAGTGACACGAACAATAAGTCACGTCTGTTGTTATATTTATCGATCCCTCATCGTTAAATACGTTTTGGGGTAACCTACGTAAGTAAGCCCAGTTTCAAAAACAAAATTAAATGATGCGTAGTATAAAATAACATCCACATACCATACATTATGGTAATACCTATATAAAATAACAAACTACATGTATGGCATAAGTTATATATAAAAATCATGCCTGAAAAGGCAGGTGTGTTTGATCAACACTGCTGGGGTGCCATGTTGATGTAACTGTTTCCCTTTTTAAATCCCCGAAACGGTCACATGTTAAACAAACAAATGATGATCTCAGCAAGAGAAAATTTATCCAGTACCATTGTATCAAAGTATATGTAAAATGTGAAAAAACACTGAAGAAAATTACATTAACAGATATTGGGAAATAAGTGACTGAAGTGACACACACAAAAAAATTGAAAAATGTTTTTAACGTGTCTAATGTTTAAAGCTGTAACGCTTCCTAAATATACGTGTGTGCGTGCGTGTATGTGTGTGTGTGCATGTTGGTTTGAAACCTAAGAACTTGGGAATTCTTCCCTGATATATACAGGCTTGTTTATCTATCCGCGCCTATATCTACATAATAAATGAGTAAACAACAAACCGAACAACAACAACAACAACAACAACAACAACAACAACAACAACAACAACAGCAGCAGCAACATCAACGATAATAATAATAACAATAATAATGATAATAATAATAAAAATGATAATAATAATAATAATAATGATAATAATAATAATCTTGGGAAGGTGGTAGGGATGACATTATGAAAAGGATGCCATAGGCCAAAAAAAAAAAAAAGGGGTTGAGGACCACTGTTCAAATAACTCTGTGAATCATAACCGGTACAGAGTAGCGCGCTCTGTTCATTTCTATCTAAGCTACTTAGAGGGAAGCATTTAAGAATTTTCGTTGGGTTTCATACGAAATCCCGCTTTGATAATTTGAGCGCGAATCCGTAAAAATCGATCGTCTGCTTTAGTGAATTCGCATTTATTTTTCACTTCGAAGTTTTCTATTAATCGCTTTTTTGTTACTTCTATGTTTCTTCGTTTTAAAACTTCGCCTCTGGAAAGAGAAATAAATAAATGGAACGTTGATAGTGAGCGCAGAGATAAGAAGTTAACGTGAATGGCGGGGATATTTTTAAAAAATTGAAATAAAATATGGAAGCCAGTCAAAATCTATACGATGTTAAAGAGGGGATAAAATGAATCGGTCTAAAAAGAAAGGAAGAATAAGAGAAAGAAAGGAAGGGAAGGTGGAAGAAAGAAGGGTGGAAAGATAGAAAGTGAGGGAGGAAGAGAGACAAAATAAAGAAAGGGAGGAATGAAGGAAGGAAGGAAAGAAAGAAATGTGGAAGGGTGGACGAGGTTATGATTCTGCTGAGAAATAAAAAGAAATAAAGAAAGAACGAAAGGGTGATGATTTTAAGAAAGAGAGAAGAAAGAAAAAAGACGAGGAAAGAAAGAAAGCGAGAGTAATAGAGAAAGATACTGAGAGCAATTAAGGTAAATGGAAAAGAAGTGACGTAAAAAAGAAAGAGGAGGGAAAGAGAGAGATACAAGAGGTAGAAAGAAAGAGTGTAACAGATAAAGAGATAGAAAGAGAAATAGAAATTGAATCGGCGTAAAAGAAACAAAGAAAGAGTGAAAGGAAATTAGAAATAAGGAGTGTAAAAGAAAGGAGAAACCGAATGAACGAATGAAAGTGAAAAGGAAGAAAGGAACAAAAGAAAAAAAAAAGAAAAAAAGAAACGGGTCCCCCAAAAGAAACCATCACACGACTAACGTCTTTTGGCAGTATGCTATGTCGGGGGTGATCAATAACAAATTTTGAAAAAAAGAGGCCATCAATGGATAAGTTATCTCATTTGCTTTTTGATCGATAATGACTGAAAAAGAATGCTGCAAGACACGAACTAAGGGACCAATTTAGCATAAACTTACACTGCAAACTCAATCTCATTAAAACCTATTTAGGAGGGGGGCAATTTTAAAAAAAAAGTTTTTTCAAGACATAATAGAGAGCAAATGTTCAGCCCTCTACCTCCATTGTTGCGGCCTGTACGTGTGATGCATACATACATAGCAAGTCACGGTTTACGGTTTCTAACTGAGAGAAGATAGGGGAATAAAGGGTTTGAATAGACGGAGATGACAGAAAGAAAGCAAGAAAGATAGAAAGGATGATACAGTGAAAGAGTATGAGGGGAAAGTGACAGTAAGAGAAGCAGGAAGAACGGGCTGGACTAAGAGGAAGAGAGAGACATGAAAGAATAAGAAAATGAATGAAGAAAAAGGCAGAAAAGACGTGAAACAAATGAGAAGAAGAAGAAGAAGAAGAAGAAGAAGAAGAAGAAGAAGAAGAAGAAGAAGAAGAAGATTAATAGAGACATACAGATAAATTAAAGGAAGAATGGGACTGGATAGACGTAAAAGAGGGAGAAAGAATAAGAGAAAGAAAGAGATAAAGAGAGAATAAAAAGGAAAGAAAGAAATGGATAGACAGAAAAATTGAGATGGAGAGGAAGAGAGAGAGAGAGAGAAATAGAGAGAGAAAAAGAGGTAGAAAGAGAAAACGAGAGAGAAAATGTAAGAAAGAAAGGAAAAGCAACCGACAGATACAGAGAGAGTATAAGGAAGAAAGACACTGGATAGACAGAACAAATGAGAGATCGATAGAGAAAGTGAGAGATAAAGAGAAAGAGAGAAGAATGAAAGGAAGAAAGGAAGAAAGAAAGAAAGAAAGAAAAAAGTAACAGACAGATAGAGAGAGAGCATAGAAGAGAGAAACTGGATAGAGAGAAATAATGAGAGATTGATAGTGACAGATAGAGAGAAAGAGAGAGAAAGAGAGAAGAACGCAAGGAAAAAAGAAAGAAGGAAAAATGTAACTGACGGATAGATAGATAGAGAGAGTATAAAAGAAGAAAAGAACTGGATAGAGAGAACAAATGAGAGAGAGAGAGAGAGAAAGTGTGAGTAAGTGAGAGAGAGAGAAATGAGGGCTTGACTTCGGAATCCGTCTAATGCAAAGCCACTTACCACAATAGATTATTTTTTTCCGAAGACCGTATTTGATTGGAGACTCAGATTTTGAATCTTTTTCTTCTTCGGCTTTGGGTGTTGCTTGTGACCGAAGACCGCTAAGCTCAGGTGAAGAAGACCGGCCGATGGCTTCTTCCTCTTTTCAACGGGAACAACTAACAACTTTTACGGGTCTTCCTATTCATCTTGAACATTCTCTCGCTTTAGGCACTTGAGATCCCCCCGCTCCTCATCCCAACCAACGATCGCTCGCTCCCCTTTCCCCACGTTCTCCCCCATCCCCGAAAAACCATGTTCCCACAACCCCCTCTTTTTTTCTCCGTTCCAGGCCAATCTGATTGCAAACAGCCTGATTATCAACAAATTCGGTTTTCTCTCTCTCTCATTCTTTTCCCTGTCTTTCTCCTTTCTCTTTCTTTCTTTTTTATTTCACTTTTTCTTTCTTTCTTTCTTTTTTTCTGTTGCTTTCTTGCTTTTACACTCACTTTAGAATCAGTTTCTTTTTCTTTCTTTTTTTAAGAATCCTTCCTTCTTTCTTTCCTTACTTACTTTCTTTCATCTTTTCTTTCTTTCTTTTTTCTTCGTCCCTTTTTCCTTTTCTTTTTCCCCTTTATCTTTTTTTATTCATTTCCCTCTTTCATTCTTCCTTTCATATCTCTTCCTTTCTTTTTTCTTTCTCCCTTTATGTTTGTTCTTTCTTTTACGCTCACTTTAGGTATTTCTTTCTTTCTTTCTCCTTTCTTTTTCTTTCATTCTTCCTTTCACTCTTCCTTTCACTCTTCCTTTCATCCTTCCTTTCTTCCTTTTCCCTTCCCTTCTCTTTCGTTTTGCTCAGTTTTCTCCCTTTTACTCCTTTTTTCTCTCTTTCTTTCATTCTTTTTTCTTTCCTTTCATTCTATAGTTCTTTCACGTTCATTTTACGTTCAGTTTCTTTTTTCTCTTTCTTTCTTTCTTCCTTCCTTCTCTCCTTCCTTCCTTCCTTCTCTCCTTCCTTCTTTCCTTCATTCCTTCATTCTTTCCTCCCTTTCTTCCTGCAAATGAGGGATATATCAACCGTGTATCGACAGCAGATAATTTCAAATAAATTTCTGTAATATAACGCAATTTATAACTCATTCTGTCGGACCAAATATGTCCATTTCGTAAATACATACCTGAAGCGTTGAAAGAGGCGAACAGACTAAGAACAAACGAGATTAGAATCTGGGTTGAGAGCATTAAATTTGGCCTTTGCATTACCAGTGGCTGTTTAGCTCAATGGTAAGAGCATCGTTACATTGAAGCGGCTACCCTATCGGTGACATCTTCGATTCCAGCAGCAGCCCCATTTTCTTCAATTGTTTATTCTATTCACGTTGTCTTAATTGTGTGATATATTAACTGTGTAATGACGGAAAATCATTTCAAATAAGTTTCTTTATAACATAATGCAATTTATAATTCATGTATACATATTGTGTGGATTTGAGTTGATCCGACAGAATATTGGGAAAATGACAAAGAAAAAGACGAAGAGAGAATTTAAGAGACCCTCCTTATTTTAGACCAAACCTGACTCTTGGCTAACTGGATGGGAACACTTCTTCTCCTACTTCCAATAAACAACCCACAACACAGAAATATCCCCATTTAATTCCTCAAATCTCAAATATGCCAACAGCATACAGTTTTCTCTACACCATTGCAAGTTCTCTGAAAAAGATGGTTGGCAACCATCCAAATGCATCAGAACAATCCCGCATGATAATAAGAGTTTTCGAGACGGAATACCTGTTTTTCTCTTAAATTTTCTCCTAGCCTTCTAATTGTCGATGTACAACATATTCATTGTCCATAATGCTAGCAATTAGTAAATTGTTGATGATATTTAATCACAGTGCTCAATACTTATCAAGGCAATAGTTATTACAAATAGAATTAAATTTACAAGGATATTCACCCAGTGTATGTCAACATTTTGAGTCTTACGCACTCTTCAGCAACCAGCAATTTACCAATTGCTGAAGAGTAGATGCGAGTTTATTTTTCAGGGGGGCTTCAATAATCACCGGCTGATAGACTGTCAGGTCATTCACCTGAGGGAGTTGCATACCCTTATAGTCGGCACGCATCTGCTCTTGTTCGGGTGTTTAGGATCCGTGCTCAAAGATAGCATACAGCCACACTATCCTAAGGATTTGGGCATAGTCAGACAACCATGTTGTCCTAATTCTCCCTCAACGGAATCATCATCACCATCAGTCTTTTAACGTCCGTCGTTGGACATACACCTTCCCCAGGATTCGCCCCACTTCTTTATCATGGGCGTCACGGAGCCAGTACTTTCTGAACTTGTCTAGCTCGTCTTTCCATCTAATATTCTGCCAGCCTCGGTTGCGATATGATCTCGGCGGATCCATGTCGTGAGTCGTTTTGTCCATCGGTTTTCCGCCATTCTTGCAACATAGCCAGCCCACTGCCATTTGTGATTTTTAATAGATTCTATGATGTCCCCGACTCTTGTCTTTTCTCGGATGTACTGTGCTGTCTTTAGTAAAACCTTATAGACAGCCCAGGCATTTCCAAACTACTGGACGTATACGTCCTGTGGTTTTTACCTTTGTTCGGTCTTTCAGTCGGGACATCCTCACAAGGGGCAGTAGATCCCCATAGCTAGCTCACATCTGCCAGAACAAAGATACCCCGGTAAAATCTACGACCTGGAAATCTGCTCCTATCCATGTCATCTCAGTGGACCATAGGATGCTAACCCATGCTTTAATAGGTGTGGATGGACCTTGGCCAGCCGACTTTAACCTTAATCTATTGCTCAGACTGGAGGGTCATTCTGCAAGTGTACCCCGACATCTATGCTATCACTGCTATGGAAAATAACCCTAACAATCTTTGCTAGCTAAGCTAAGCCATTCATATATATATATATATATATATATATATTGTCATCCACAGGCAGCTGTATTACAACTCTTCAGTGTGGCAATAGACAATCTGTTATCCCACGGAGTAGGATTGAAACCTTCGCTTCAGACCTGGAGACCGATATCCTACCTCTGCGCTAGGGAACTGGACGGTCCGTGAGGCTGAATTTAAGTGATATATTTATTTTAGTTTAAATTCCTCGTCCACCAGAGTGCTCCATTCTTATGGAAGAGCATCGCATAAGCTTACAATGGACGAATTACCTCACAAAGAGTGCTGAACCCTGAATAAAGGAGCGTTATACATGCATTTATATAAATATGAAAGCAAGTAGTCAATTTTTTTTGACAAAATAAGAAGTAAATGTTTGAATTTGCAGCCTTGTAGCTCCAGTGATGCACACTTTACGCCCTTCATACATACATAGATAGACAGGCAGAATTACCTGAAAAATGGAGAAACTTTTGTTGACAGTTTTGGTTGACGGTCTTTAACAGATACAAGAATAAGCCAAAAAGGAAATGAGTAGATTAGATCGCGCGTGAAACAACGAGAAAAAAGGCAAGAAAGGAAGACCACGAGATTCAGAAAAGAGAGTAAAACGAATGAAGTCTCGCCATCACAGTCAATATTTGAACAGCTGTAGCGTCAAAATGTCATGTAAAAAAATCAATCAAAAAATAATAATATGTCGTATCGATTGAGAGCGCAACAGTAAGGTTTCAGCCTTCACTGGGAAAATTAATCATGAGGAAACAATAAGATAAGGCTGAAGAGTTGTCAAATATGATTGATAAAGGCTTACAATAAATGATAAAATACTAAGTCATGTAAAAAAATCTATCGAAGAATGAATATGGTCAGAATAAATTCTGTTTATGATATCACTGGCATTTTCCAGTGAAAAACATCCAAAATAGAGCGAAAAGAAAAAAACATTCAGAAACATCTAGATTATGGAGAATCTAGATTTTATCAATAAACCCGACAAAATAAAACATACCAAAAGATCAATAAAGATTTTTTTCTATTAATTAAAAATGATGCCAATTTTCTGTTGATAAAATGGTATGGTCGGGTGAGTTGGAAAACACACACACACTAATACATAAACACATCCACAAACACACCCACATATAAAGAGAGAGAAAAGTCATTGGACAACCGTAGCCACCAAAGATGGCAAAGGGTTCTATCATTTTTCAGTTTTGGGTTTTGTTGTTTTTTTCTCAGTTTTGGAAAAAAGCTTTTTTTCAATCTTTTGGGTGCCTTATTTGGACGGTTTTATTGAGAAAGAAAGAACGACATCTAAATCCTCCAGAATCTAGATGTTTCTTGTTGGGTTTCTTGAAACCCTATTTTTAGATGTTTTCCGGTGGATAACGCCGTTGATGTCATAAACAGAATAAATTCTGATCATATTCATTCTTCCGTGGATTTTTCTCACATGAATTCGAATTTTGACGATACGGTTGTTCTTTTATTGACTGTGATGATAGAAATCAAATGCAGGTAGTCCCCGATTCTTGAAAGTTCGCTTCACGAAACTTTTTAGCTTTTTTTCAGAGATAAATGAAAAGCGGAAATTGCATTCAGCTTATGGTTTGCTTTTAGCCATTATAGAGGCAATGCACACCTTTTCTGTTTTCTCCACCCTCTGACCATATTTATTCCTCCATGAATTTTTCTCACATGAATTCGAATTTTGACGTTATGGTTGTTCTCTTATTGACTGTGATTATATAATTCAAATGTAGGTAGTCCCTGATTTTTGAAAGTTCGCTTCACAAAACTTTTTAGCTTTTTTTCAGAGATGAGTGAAAAGCGAAAATTGCGTTCAGCTTATGGTTTACTTTTAGCCATTATAGAGGCAGTGTGCACCTCCCTCCCCTGTTTTCTACGCCCCAGTCTCCTTTGCATTCCACCACCACAACCTCTGTTGACTCGGCCTGACGTACCACGTCAATCATTTTTCCAGGTTTTGGGACGCTCTAAGTTTTTTCCCATCTAAATTAATGATAATCGGGTCTTCGCTTGACATCACCGGGACTTACGTAAGGCAATTATAGGAACACCCTACTTCCAGATAACGGAAAACTTGTACATACGTGCCTTTATCACCGGTAAGCTAGAAAGAGAAGTCGATCGAAGAATGATGGGAGAGTAGAGACAGGTCTGGTTAATCGCTTGATAGAAACCGACACCTAACTAGCACGCAGTGTTGGGGTGATCAATTAATTTCTTTAAAAAAAGGGATTATCAATTAATCGCCTTTTGTTGGGTAATGACCAAATGTCTGAATTTTCATTGAAACTAACGTAAATACTACCGGATACAAATTAACGGATCAATTTAGCACAAGATTACATTGCGAATTGAACCCCCACTAAAAACCTATTGGGGGATTAATGGAAAAAAATGAATGTCAGTTTTTTGTAGACATAATAAGGATGTTTAGATTTTAAGCTTCCTGTACGTGTGATACATACATATATACATACATTCATTGCCAGCCAGCTTAATCAACTTGATAACTGAAGAAACCTATGGTGAAAATTTTGTTGACAGTTTTGGTTGATGGTTTTTTTGATAAGATCACACGAGAAACAACGAGAAGTGTCGAGAGAGAATGACGGTATCTAAGATCGGAATGACGAGAACGAGAGAAAATGGTGTGAATACATTAATAGTAAAAGAATGGTCGAAAGAAAGAAAGCAAAACACAAGAAGGAAAATGAAAAATGAGCGAGAAAAAAAGAATGAATGAATAGATGGAGGAAAATCTGGAGAAAGGAAAGAAGAAAGGAGTGGGGAAGAAAGTTTTTTGGAAAAGAAAAAAAGGGGAATGAATTGATGACAAAAGAAAGAAGGGGAGGAATAGAGAACGAAAGAACAAAGATAGAATCAATGAATGACGAAAGAGAGAACCGATAAAAGGAAGAAAAAGGAGCGTAAAGATAGAAGCAGAAAAAGAAAGAAAATTGGCTAAGAAAGAAGAACTATGGATGAAATACAAAAGAGAGATGAAAGGAAAAGAAAGAGAGAAAGAAAGAAAGGAAAAGATAGAATCAGTGAATGACGAAGGATAAAAAGAGAGTAAGGAAGAAAGAAATGACAGACGAGCGGGCTGAGAAGAACAAGACAAATGAAGAAAAGAAGGAAGGAAAACTAAAATAAAACCTACAAAATAAAATAGAATGAAATAAAAAAATGAATAAAAAGGAGAGCGAGAAAGAAGTTCCCGTCAAAGAATAAAAAAAACGTTATCAAAGCTTCGTGTAACGAAAATGAAGAAAATTGAAGCAAAAAAAAAGTGTAAAAGAAGGAGAGACAAACCAAGGGGAGAGAAAAGAACGAGCGAATTATGGTTGCTAATGCATCATCTTGCCAAGAGGGCAGAATTTGTGAAGGACAAAAAGGGAAGAAATAAAATGGAAGGAAAAATAAGAAAAAGTGAATGACGAAACAAAGAAGGAACAAATAAGAAAGAAAAAAGAGAGAAACAAAGAATGACAGAAAAAAAAGAAAGACAAATAAAAAAGAAAGGAAATTTTTAAAAAAGGCTTTAAAATTTAAAAAGAATGAAAAAAATGGAATAAAGAAAGAAATCAACAAACAAGAAAGAAATGCCTATCGAAAAATGTAGAGAAGAATGCAGAGATGAGATCATGCGAGAAACAACGAGAAAGGGCGAGAAAGAAAGCCGTTATCAAAGATTCTAGTAACGAAAATAAAGAAGAGTGAAGCAAAATTAGAAATAGAGACAAGCAAGGGGGAGAGAAAAGAGCGAGCAAATCATCATTACTAAGGCCTCATCTTGCCAAGAAGGTAGAATTGCATTAAATGAATCAAGAGAAACCGTTCAATAGTCTGACACGAATCCATTTTTGTTTATGGCTAGTGGAAAGAAATGCTACTATGCCGGCCTTTCTAGGCGGATGCAATCTGCAAGATGTATTCGGTGTTTCGCGTCGGCGTCTCTTCTATGGCTTCCCTTCTTTCGGCACCGAACCAGAATGGATGGACAAGTAAAAGCCGACAAGAAACGTTATCAAGAAATGCCAAGAGCCTGAGACGATGGCTTCTTGCACGATCTACGGAAGCCCATACGGATTAGGAAAGAATTCATTCGTACCGTTTCGGGTTTCTGAAGCACGAGCAAGTCGGTGTGTAGCTGTATGGCCTCGCTAAATAACGTCTCTGGAAGGAGAAACCGGTCAATTTCGATTGGCTATATCACCCACCCTCCATCAACCAGACAAAAATAAATCACTTTTCCTAAACCTCTTCTTGTCCTCAAGCTATCACTCACTTCTCCATTTTTTTTCTTTTCTCCGACCAATAGGACTTCTTATTAAGACCTCAACTATCATTATACACTGACGATACAGCATTCATGAAAATGGGTGCGTCCAGTGCTATTACTTCCCTTTTTTCTTTCTTTCTTGGTCGGCTGTTTCTTTCATTCTATCTTCTGTCTTTTTTTGTCGATTACATCTTCCTTTCCTTCTTCCTTTCTTTTCTTCATTCTATCTTTTTTTATTGTTTATATATTTCTCTCTTCCTTCCTTCCTTCTCTCTTTCTTTCTTTCTTTCATTTTTTCTTTTTCCTTTTTGTTGTTTACACCTTTCTTTCGTTCTTTCTTTATTGACTGCTCCTTTTATTCTATCTTCTTTGCTGTCGTTTACGTCTTCCTTTCTTTCTTTTTTTGTCTTTTGTTTCTTTCTTTCTTTCTTCATTTCTTTCATTATCGTCTGTTTTTTCTTTTTCTTACCATAATTACATTTTCGTACATTGTCTAATTCTTCCGTTCTGTTTTCTTTCAAATCTGTATCTTTCATTTTTTTTTCATTGGATTCTTCCAATTTCTTCCTGGGTCGTCTATTGAACGATAGTATCCATCAAAGATGGCGAAGAGTCCTATCCAGTACGTGTGCTTGTGTGTCTGCGTATTCCAGCACTCCTGGCCATATTATTTTGTCTACGGACTTGGAAAAGGAAATTAGTACCAGTATTCCACTAGAGCCCTCATATTTTTTTGGAGGGGGATATGTTGACGGGGTGATAAATAACATCTAGGTTCTCCAGAATCTGTACTCTTGTACATGTTTTGTTTACTCTATTGTTGTTGTTTTCGAACGGAAAACGCAACTGATGTCATAAATAAAATTTATTTTAACTATATTCATTCTTCCAAGGAATTCTTTTCACTTGACTTCAAATTTTGACGCTATGGTTGTTTAATTATTGACTGTGATAGCGAGCTCCTTTCTATTTTTATTCTTTCTCTTCTTTTTTTTTTTGTTTCTTTTTTCCTCCATTCTTCTTTTTTCTGTAAAAAATTGAGATAAAAACATACATTGGATGATACTTTCATTTTAAATATTTCCATGCTTCAAAATTATCTCTTGATATATTCTATAAACTGCGCATCGTTTGACGCCTGTTTTCAAATCTTCTTATAAATTTCAAAACAATCAGAAGTCGTAGGAAAAAGGTAATTATTATTTTTTTTCTAAATAACTTGTTCATTCCCTACCTAGGAACAACAGCTCTGCCAATCGATACGTAAATAATTTGTTGTTCAACAAATCCTTGTGAATATTTTTCCGTAACTTGAGGAATTATGTAGGCATCTTGAGGTATTTTGAAACAACTGTCGGTGAAGCAAAATATGTTACAATTTTACTTTATTTCATCGCAAAGAATCTTCGTATAACCAAATCGTATTTTAATAGTTTTTGCCTTCATCTTCATTTTTACGGCAACGAGTAAACAGCACGATTGGTAATAAATAATGGCTGCTGTGAAATTACAGTCCAAGTTGAAATAGCAATGAAAAATAAAAATTGGGACGTAGGTAAAAATTAGTCAAAATTAATGATAAAAATATTGTGTAACAATACTTCATCAATGATGCAAATAAATCAAAATTAAAAAGGAATTGAACAAACCGTAATTGCTTATATTTGTAAGATTGTTAGCGTACAACGTGGTGTCATCTGGTTTAATGCCAACATGTGCTCGCATTCATTTCAATCAATTCTGGGGTGCCTGTCGTCTTTATGGTCCAAATGATCTTATTCTGATTATCCTTTAATCATATTAGGTTATTATGAATGAAGTGCCGTTTTTTAATAGATGAAAGATGATATGAATAAGAAAAAGTTAAATATCTAATCATATGATCCATTAGATGCAATAACCTTTTTCGAACGATCCTCCAATTATAATATGCTATATACATGAATTTAAAAAAAAATAGTGGCCACGAATTCAGCAAAGCATGGATGAATGGCTTCCTTGGTATTGACACTTTTATTTCGGATATGAAGTTCAATATTGTTGAAAGGATAGTATCTATAGAAGAAATATCAAGTAAATTTGGAGACAGCTAAAAACTTCACATCCAAATTTTCTAAGATTAGACGCAGTCAGCTGAGAGGTGCAGGGACCGGTAATCTCGTGGAGAATTTCATTCGTTTTATATAGAACCCATTTTCCAACTTTTTAACTTCTCTTTTTGCCATGAGATGTCGTGATATGGTCGTTGTTGAAGTCATGAAGTCCCCAGAAAGAGTTTGAACCATTGTTCGTAGGTCGTTGGCCATTGTTGTCGATAATTCTTCATCATCTGGGCCTCTCTCGAAGTTTAAAAAAATCATTTTTATCGGCATCCATATTTACTGACTTTAACATATTCAACAAATACTGAACAGCTCGTGCTGCAGTAGTGTTTGCTCCAAATGCGACGGCCATTCTAGCTTCTGTTGACTTACGAAGTACACGAGCATTCTAAACCGTGGCTTCATCATGTATTTGCAGATGTGTTTAAGCTGTTTATGTAAGCTGTGATATCAAAGGTAGGATTTCGAATACTAGATTTAATATCGAATTAAACGTAATTGTTTTTGTAAATGATGACGTTAAGGATTTTCACTTGGCTTTTGGGAACGACTGTCGGAATTATCTCCCTTTTCTCCATTTAAGCTACATGCTATCGTTTCTCTCAATTTGAGTATGTCTTCTTTATTTCGTTTTTTCGGTCCATTTTACCAATACATAAGTTGCAAGTTCTGGATACTTTTATAGTTTATTTTATATCTTATTTCGATTTGTATTCATAATATTCACTCTAAAAAAAGATTAGAAGTTTTGACTGATGTCATGTTGTAATTCAATTATGTCTTCATAATTAGCATTGTTCGTTATTTATTCTATCTGACTTGGGCAATTCTATTTTTCTTATACATAAGTTAAAGAGAAGTTTATTAATCATATTTGTTGAGAATTTTCATGAATTTGAAATATGATGGTCTATGAGTATGTAATGATTTTGATGATGGTTTTCGGATAATTGAACTCTGTCATGTTGATTGAATTGTATTTTTCGCTTCGACCGGTCCATTCTACGACCTTCTTCGAGTATTAACTTTCGAAATACACGATCGTCCTTAACCTATTTGGGCTGAGGAAACCATTCATAGACGTAGTAAAATTGTTTATATAACCTGTGATATCAAAGGTAAGATTTACCAAACAAACACGTCAACACTTCGTTTCACTCTTACGTTTACACTGTACGTCAATATGTTCGTAGCCTAATGATAGAAAAACAATTAATTTTAATCCAACAACTGTTTGATTTAATCTTCTTTCGTTCAAATGTGCATAATTCAGGCGAGAATTTCAATCGCAAAGATCGAACCTTATACAATGAAAGTTTCTGATCTAAATTCCGCTAATGACTTAAAGTCACATTACGGAATTGTCTGCTCGTTTTTTAATATTCTCCTTCCCTCTATCTTTCTTTGACTTTTTCCATTTTACTTAATCTCTTTCTTTCTTCTTTTTTTTTTACTTTTGTATCGTACTTTCCTCTCTTTCTTTTCCTCTCTTTTTCTTTTCTTTCTTTCTTTTATTTTTTGCTCATATATCGTACATTCCCTCTCTCTTTCTTTTTCTCTCTTTTTAGAAACTGTAAACCAAAACTGTCACAAAAAGTCGGTCCATCTGGCTATGTATGTATGTATGTATGTATGTATCACGCGAACAAACACCATTGAACGTAGCGGACTGAAACATTTATTCTTTATTCTGCCAACAAAAACTGTTTGTTTGTTGTTGTTTTTTCAAATTACCCCCCCCCGCCAGAAAAATTCCAGTAGGGATTCATTTTGCAATGCAAGCTTATGCTAAATTGGTAACAAGTTCGTGACTGCATGTTTTTTGAAAATTCAAACCTTTTAGCGATTACTGCCTAACAAAAAGAGAGGGAAATAACTTATTCATTGATGACTCTTTCTTCTAATATTTCAATTGATCTCCCCTAAAGACGCTGATTTATTGAGGGATCAACCACACTTGTTTCTTCTTCTTCACTTTTTCGGACCCCCCCCCCCAAATCATCTCATCTTTTGCACTTCCATTCTTTCTTTCTGTCTCTCTTTCTTATTGTTTTCTTTCCTTCATTTTACGTCATTGCTTTTATTTCATTGTCTTCTTTTTTAATCCTTCTACTCTTTCATTCTGATCTCGTTTCTCGTTCATTCATTTTAGCTTTTTTTTCTTTCTCTCTGTTTTTCCTTCCTTTCTTTTATATCCTTGTTTTTCCTTTTCCCCCTTTTTTGATTCCCTTCCTCCTTCATTCTGATCTCACTTCTTGGTCTTTCATTCTTTCATTCTTTCTTTCTTTCTGTTTTCCTTCCTTCCTTTTGTAGCCTTGTTTTTCCTTCTTTCCCTTCTTTTAGATTCCATTTCTCCTTCATTCTGATTTCGTTTCTCTTTCATTAATTCTTCCTCTCTTTCCCTTTCTTTTTCTCTTTCCTTTCTTTCTTTCTTTCTTTCTTTCTTTCTTTCTTTCTTTCTTTTACTTCCTCCCTTTTCCTTCTTCCCTTTGTTCTTAGATTCTCTTTCTCATACATCCAGGTTTAATTTTTCTCTTTCATTCTTTCTTCCTTTCTTACTTTTTTTCGTTTACGTCCTTGTCTTCCTTTCTTCCTCTCTTATTTTTAGATTCCCTCTCTCATTCAATCTGATCTCATTTTTTTCGCATTTTCATTCATTATTTCTTTGTTTCTTTCATTCCTCATTGTCTCTCTTTCTTACTGTCTTTCTTTCTTCCTTTTACGACCTTGTTTTTTGTTCTTTCTTTTCAGATTCCCCTTACCATCTCCCACTATTTCATTCGCTCATTTATTCATTCATCCTTCCTCTCATTCGGTTACTTTTCATTCATTTCTCATCATCGCACAAACACGACGAAGCAGCCTTACAATTCTATCTCATTAAACGACACCTTACAAAAACCGTAACGACGCTATTCCTTATTGAGCAACGGCCGTAGGCGTACAAATATTGACTAACCTATTTCTTGAAGACAAACGCACACACACACTTTCAAGACAGGGCTGCCAATGCTTGCTTCTCACCCCAGATCTGGGGTTTTCAACAACCATGTGGGCTTCTGGGTTTATATTTTATAAAAAAAAAAGGTCTACGATATAGGGTTTTCGTACCTCAAATAAATAGATTCTGAAAATGACATATATTTATATAAATGTGTTTAAAATAGTACGTTGAATCAAATTTAGAGTCTGGACTCCAAAATTGATTAAAGTCAGAAATGCGAATGTTCAGATTACACCGTGATCAGAATTTAATTCAATTTGATCAAAACATGGATGAAATGAAGAATTCAGATTCCTTTTACAAAATATTTTCAACAACCATGTGGGCTTCTGGGTTTATATTTTATAAAAAAAGGTCTACAACATAGGGTTTTCGTACCTCAAATAAATACATTCTGAAAATGACACATATTTATACAAATGTGTTTGAAATAGCACGTCGGATCAAATTTAGAATCTGGACTCCAAAACTGATTATAATCAGAAATACAAATGTTCAGATTACGCCGTGATCGGAATTTAATTTAGTTTAATCAAAATAAGGATGAAATGAAGAATTCAGATGCCTTTTACAAAAAAGTGCAGAATATCGTGAAGAAATTGTATCACAATATTTGAAAAAGCCTATTAATCAAATTAAAATTTATTTGCAGTGTAACCTGAATTTATGCACGCATCGTGCATATATGCTGCACCGATGTTACTCGAGAGCTGAAAATATTTACTCAGTATTATGTCTGGGAGAAACCTTTTTTCACCCCCCCCCCAAAAAAAAAGTTTTTAGGGGAGGGTTCAATTTCAAATACAGGATTTTTGCTAAATTGGCCCCTTAGTTAGTGTTCGGCAGCATTCACAATACATTTTTTATATCACGAACATTTCTAGTGATCACCGACCAACAAAAGGTGATAAAAGTAACTTATTCATTTATCATCCGCTTTTCCACTTTGCCCGTTGTCTTTAGGAAATTAAGACTTCTAGCGATCACTTCCAAACAAAAGGCGATAGAAATAACTTATTTATTGATGACCTTTTCTTTGAATTTTTTTAATTGATCACCCCAACACAGTCTGCTGCCAAAAGACGTAGACGACCTGACAGTTTCCTCCGAATCTTTCTTCTTCGTTCGAACAACGTCATAACTTCCTTCAACCGGAAGTTCAGATACATTGTCCGCCATTTTGTTTGACATCCTTTCACTTACTTTTGATAACAGTCAGCACATACATTTTTCCCATTCGTGCAGCTTACACAAACAGCAGATTGATATCACTTTTAGCAGAAACAGAATTAGACTTTGTTGATATTGAGAACCATGCAACGTGTACATGAAAGAATTATGCTGGGCTTCACACGGAGAGACCACGAGACAGCACAGTACACCTGGGAAAAGACAAGAGTCAGGGACATCATAGAATCCATTAAAAATCTCAAATGGCAGTGGGCTGGCTATGTTGCACGAATGGCGGACAACCGATGGACATCGCGACTCACGACATGGATCCTCCGAGATCACATGCGCAACTGAGCCTGGCAGAATATTAGATGGAGAGACGAGCTAGACAAATTCAAAAAGTACTGGCTCTGCGACGCCCATGATAGAGAAGAGTGGCAAATCCTGGGAAAGGTCTATGTTCAATGATGGGCGTTAAAACAATGATGATGATGACGGTGGTGGTAGTGGTGGTGGTGGTGGTGGTGATGATGGAACTTTACTTGTCGTGAACTGGCAGTAATGGTAATCCTTGGTTTTACGAATGAATAATACGGTAAATAAAGCTCTGAAACGTTATACAACGATTCCAATATGTATATCAATATCTATATAAAGTATTGATTAGATATTAATACAATAATGGAGTTGAAAATCCTTAATTTGTTCTGTATCAGACACTAAGAATTTTGAAAATTTCTCGGTACATCTCAAAAATGAATTAAGACGACAGTTAGGCAATTTGGGTGCATTGTTTCCGTTGTATTCAAATGAATTCATGGTGCTCAATATTCTGAACAGATCAATCACTTTTATTTTCAATACTGTGCTAATATCTAATCAATACATTGTATAATTACAATGGATAAATGGCTTCCTTGTTATTGACACTTTTATTTCGGATATGAAATTTAAAATTGTTGAAAGGATAGTAATCTATATGAGGAATGTCAAGTAAATATGGAGAAAGATACAAAACTTCATATCCCAATTTTCTAAGCTTGGATGCAGTTGGTTAAGATGTGCAGGGACTGGCACTCTCGTGGAGCATTTCATTGGTTTCATATAGGACCCATATGATACCATATATCATATCCGTAGGACCAATGTTTACGATTTCCTCCAATCTAAGACGTGAAAACTAACATCAACTAAATCTGATTCCATTTGTTTGTTGGTGACCTCTAATTCGCTGAAACAGTGAACTAATTTTTCTGTCAAAGAGTGAAATAATCCTTAAATTTCCGCCAAGTAGTGCTGACAACTCAAAAAATATTTTCTCGCTAGTTTGACAGCCAAAAAAAAGCTAAAATTTTGAAAGAAAATAGTCAGAAAGTGCTGAAGGTAGTTGAAAACTCACCCAAAATTGCCAAAATGCTTGAACACGCCCGCACTTATTTGGTACTTCTTAGCCCTGCCAAAATAGGAGACGCGCTGAATTCAGCGTAAAAGGTGCAAAATTGGTAATATTTCTATCAAGTTATCGTTATAAAAATTATCATCACTTTTTTATCATCGTCATCACCACCTTCAACTGGACGTTAAAAAACATTGTTTGCCATTTTGTTTGACTCTTGTCATGCCCTTCACTCAACCAAAGCTATCAACATATCTTTCTTCAGTTTTTAAGCGGTTCTGTCTGACTGACTGGCTGGCTGGCAATCTATCCACCAATGTGTAGAGGCCATAAATAAGCAGGATAGCTAGAAATTTAAACATTTACTCCTCATGTCTAGAAAAAAATTTATGGGGTCCAATTTACAATGTAAGTTCATGCCAAATTGGCCCCTTTGTGTGTGGCAGCTTTCTCGCTTTTTGAAAATTTGGATCGGTTTTCATCAAATGTATCTTTCTCGTTAGAACAACGTCGTCACCACCTTCGACCGGAAGTTAATAAAGATTGTGCACCATTTTGTTTTACTGCCGCCATGACCTTTACTCAGTTTTGATTACCGTCTGCATTCAAAGATTTTCTTCTTACGCGAACAGCAGCGAACGAGGATTCCAATATAATCATCGACCTTTTGTGTGGCAATAAACCCATGACTGTAAACGATGCTCTTAACCAGTAAAAGGCTGTCGTTCTAGCGTATCGTCTTACAAAAATGGCTGGTGTCCTACACAACAGTGAAACTGAGACATCGCTGTTTCATTTTTCTACTAATTTTTTTTTTTTTACCTTAAACAATCGGTAGATGAAGTGGCTTTTTTTAGTTTATAGACGCGCGTCTTTTTCGTTTCATTTTGTTTATTTATTCTCTGTCCTCTCGCTAGACTGACAGTTTTTTTAAAAAAATAGCAAAAAAAAAAAAACACGCCCTCCCCCTTTAATCTCGGATGTAATTTTTTTTAGAAATTGTTTATTACGGTGTAAATTTATGGCTGCTAAGTTTTTGCAAAGGTTCAGACGAAACAACTAACCTGAAAGTCAGACCATAGATGTGTTAGTTCATTTCTTATGTTAAAATCTTGCAAAGGCAGTTTCATAAACCTTATTTTCAAGTTTACATCCAAGATAGTGTCAAAAAACACCCTAAAGCACCTGGAAACATGTAGAATTTCAAGACATTTATCTAAAATCTTGGAAATATATCACATATTATTTGTAAATTGAATGTGACTTTATTGTTCAACATCTATTTTATCAAAATATCACTCAATTTATTGAAAATATTACTTCTTTATCATTCGTCATCAGTCTTTAAACGTCCATCGTTGGAATAGACCTTCCTCAGGATTCACCACACTTCTCTATCGTGGGCGTCGCAGAGCCAGTATTTTCTAAATTTGTCCAGTTCATTTTGTATTCTGTCAACCTCAGTTTTGCATGTGATCTCTGGGGATCCATGTTGTGGGCCATGCTGTCCATTGGTTGTCATTCTTGCAACATGGCCTGTCCATTACCATTCAACTTTTCTAATAGATTCTATGTTGTCATGGACTCCTGTTTTCTCCCTTATATACAGTGTTGTCTTGTGATCTCTCTACGTGAGGCTAAGCACGATTCTCTTATGTGTGCGTTGCATGCTTCTCTGTTTACGAGTCTTTATCATTGTTATTAATCAAAAAAGAAATTTTTTTTTAAAGATCATCTCAATAGCAATTTTTGACAACTCGGCACAACTAAAAACGTCTAAATTGGTAAATCATTTACAAGTTTACACCTAAGATTGAGTCAAAAACACCTCTAAAAACACCTAGGAATAAGGTACGAAACTGACTTTTCGGTATTGATCACCGCAATTCATGCTAGCGCTTCTAAATATCGAACTTTTTGCAGGAAATAGCAAACAGGTCTAGGTAATCACTCAATGGATACCGTCACGGGATCAAAATCTTTGGGCGGCATACTCTGTTGGGGGTGATCAACAAAGAAAATTTGCAAAAGGAGTGATCAATAAATAAGTTACTCCTCTAACCATTTTTGGGGCAGTGATCACTGAAAAAAGTCCAAATTTCTTGAAAAAACAACAAAAAAGAAAACACTCATGATCATTGCCGGACGCAAAAAAAGGGGACCAATTTAGAATTTACATAGTAAATTGACCCCCCCCCCAACATATATAGCCAGTCAGGTAGAAGCACTTCAAAACTGGAGAAACCAATGTAGACAGTTTTGGTGACAGATTCGGTTAACGGTTTCTAACCGTTCTGATTTAAGAAAGAAATGTAAATGCACATTCAGGGCGAAAAGGAATCTATAAAAGCAATGATCAAATTTTCTGTAGACACGCGAAGAAGCACACTAAAGGGGGAAGTCTCTGGTGGCCAAACTAAAGGAGGGGCCAGGTAGTCTGGGTTGGTCATCTGCCCGTGGGAGCTTTTTTTTGTCTATGGTTTAATCAGATAAGTTCATTTCGGTAATCATTCTTAGAAAAGACAACCCCTATTTCATTTGGTGAACCAAAAAATAGGAGTTTCTTTCTTCTCTAGGCGGCTGCTCCTTCTTGTCTCATCTCTCTGTGCCTTTCTAATGTTGAATATTGAAAGAAAGAAAGAAAGAAAGAAGAAGAAGAAGAAGAAGAAGAAGAAGAAGAAGAAGAAGAAGAAGAAGAAGAAGAAGAAGAGCTGGAAATAAATTATATGACATTGAACAGCACGGAAAAATTTTGAACTGATAAATTGAACTCTTCAATATATATACCAATATATATAATACAATATAATATAATATCTGGTGTATGATGGGTTTGTTTCATAAAATTCTTGATACATTCAACATTAAATGGATTTAGAAAAGGGCTTAAAAACAATGGAATAAGTATTCGATACACAAACACGTTTATGTTCCTGGCAGGGATTCTTCAGGCGGATCTGTATTCGCCTGAAGGAGCCCAAATAGGGTAGAAATATGAACATGTTTGCGTAGAGAACCCCCTCCCTCTATCTATATATATTAAACAGTCAATGTTCTACGGAGAGAAAATTCATTTGGAAGTATATTTTGTTCGGTACCGGAATAAACTGAGTAGCAAATTGAACAGCCGACCATATAAATAAAGAATGACAATAAGCACCGTCTGGGATTCGAACCCGTGTCTATCAGAAAGCAGTACTAACGCAACTCTACTCTACCAATTGAGCTAACAGTGCCTCAACTGGGCCTTAGGCCCGTATCGAGTTCAATGTGAACCTGTCTGCAACCCTAATAAAGCCAACGGTGGCAAGGTTATAGAAATTCAACGAGATAGCAAGGACCTATCCAAACACACACAGAAAAAAAAAGGAAAGAGAATATTCATAAATAAGAAATGAATTTATCTTTTGAACGGTTTCATGATTTTTTTTATTTTTTCGTGGGGGGGGGGAGTTGGTAATTACAAGGTTTTCCATTCTTCTGTCTTCTTCAACAGCAACAAAAGAAAATTGTCTGTCTGTTGTATTAGCATGTATCCTTGGCCCTTGTTGGGGATGAGGACGACCCGCCCCTGTAGCAGTTTTGCTGGTGGTACGGCCAATATGTAAATGAAGTCCCGATAGAGCTGTGGCACATGTCCGGCACGCCTTAAGAGACGGAATGAAAACAAGACCCCCCAACGGTCGAGGTCACTCAGACTGGACGATGGCCAGGATTCTGACTAAATTGATTGTTTACATAGGTTACACATTCGCGTCTCCTCCTCCGAGGGACCGTATTTATATTCTAAGAAAGTGCAATTACCACCATAAGTCTCACCAACCTCAATTTTTCCAACTGAAAGAAAAAGGGGAAATTGTGTGGTGAATTACTTTACGATTTTGTCCTCATCAATAGTTGTCATCAATGGTTTTCAATGACTGACGGGTGCCATCTTTTTTTTTTTTACTGTCATTGTGTCTTAGTCTTCATTCTCTCAAATATTTTCTTCCTTTGTCTATCTTTCTTTTTCTTTCTCTTTTTCCTTTCTTTCTTTTTTTCTTTCTTCTTTCTCTTTTTTCTTTCTTTCTTTTTTTCTTTCTTCTTTCTCTTTTTTCTTTCTTTCTTTTTTTCTTTCTTCTTTCTCTTTTTTCTTTCTTTCTTTTTTTCTTTCTTCTTTCTCTATTTCTTTCATTCAGTCTTTCTTTTCTGTTTTCCCTGTCTTTCTTCTTTTCTTGCTTTCCTTGTTCTTCGTTTTCTTTCTTTCCTTTTTTCTATCTTTATCCTTCTTTCTTTATTTCTTTCTCCCCTTTTTTCTTTTTCCAGTCTTCCTCATCTCTGTCTCTGTCTCTGACTGTCTGTCTGTCTGTCTGTCTCTCTCTCTCTGCCTATCTGTCCATCTATCTATCTTTTTTTCTCTCTTCCTGTCTCCCCTCTCTTTCTTCTATTGTCTTTTTTATGTCCTCGTTCTATCTTCTTTTCCAACCTCTGATCTTTCTTTCTTTCCATCTTTCTTGTTCTTCCTATTAATGATATTTGGTTGATGTAAAAGCTCCTAGCACCATTTTTTTGCACAATGTTAGGGAAATCTTAGAAGTGTCTTCAAAGTTTACTGAGCTTTTTTTTTACCTGCGTTAACGAAGTCGAAAAGAAGTATATGTATTTGATCGCGTTTTCTCGTCTGTTCAGTTATCCACAACACAATATCTCCGAAAGTTCCTAACAGATTTCAATGAAATTTCGTCGGAAGGTTGGCAACGAGTTAAGAAAGAGTTGGTAGGTCTTTTTCTGGTTGAGAAATATTTTTCCGTTTGTTTGTTTTTTCAATTACATTTATGCACACGCTCATCACTGTCCTCACGATATTTCCGAAGATTCTCAACGAATTTCAATTGACTTCCGCGTGAAAGGGTGATCAATATGCTACGAGAGAAATCACTAAATTTCAGAGCGGATCCATTCAAAATTAACTCCCCTGATTCGTAATTTTATGTCCTGATCACATAATATCGCCGAAATTTCATATTTGTCCACGCAATATCTCAAAAAACTCGAAATGGATTTCAATGAAATTTTGTGGAAGGATGGACAATAAGCTGCAGAAGAACTGATCACATTTTGGAGCGGATCCATGTACAATATCTCCTGCAGACAGTGGTGTTGGCAGAGATATGCGCTTTTAAGTAGCTTATGCCATCATTCAATTTTGGGGAAGGCCTGTATCCAACTACAGGCGCTAAAAGGCTGATGAAATTAAAACACGTATTCAGAGTGTTGCAATTTTACTCCCCGTTGGTGTATGTTCTAATTTCAGATTGAAATGGCGCTGGTTAAAAACTGATAGCAAAAAACCATCGCCTAGCTAACAATTGCTGTGCTGTTTTCATTGTAAAATGGACTTTGATGCTTTGTTAACATGAAATCTTTCACAAAGCATCATTCTCGAAAGAAATCATTTTCCATTCATCATTCTATAATAAAATCTTGCAGACGATTTCAAGAGCAAAATAATTTGCAATCAATTTCTGTAGTAAATTCGGTAATAGTTTAGAATAGATTCGTAAACGAAAGGATTCAAATTTTGTTAGAAGATAAATTCAGTAGAGATGATTATTTATGCTACTAATGCCGCTGACCTATTCTGGGAATTTACACTTGAGCGTTTATGAACCCGTACCATCTAATCTAGGGTAACGTTAAAATAAGGTTAGGATTAGGGTTAGGTTTAAGATTAGGGTTGGATTGCATTTAACAATAGAAAATTAGATATTTTTCTTCGTAATTATTACACCAAAATGAATGTACGTTTAAAACTAATTACTAAAAATGATAATCCTCTTCTAAAAATTGAATGCTTGGCGTGTACAAATATATTCTAAATATTCCGAGCATTTTTCGGACAGTTGAATTGTTAGCGCTGCTATCGTTGGAGAAAAAAATCTGCTCACCAACATAACATTCGGATAGTACACCTGAAGAAGGCCCTAGAATGAATCGGCTGGAACACCGTGCTAATAACACTAACAACAGGAAGGAGTTCAGTTCTCTGAAAAAAACTTTTTGAATGTTGATGACACGCGCAATACATAGATAGATAGAAGGCTGGCTAGCCAGAATCACTAAAAGACTGAAGAAATCTATGTTGACAACTTTGGTTGAAGGTTTCTAAAAAAGAAAGAAAGAAAGAGAAAGAAAAAAGAATAAAGTAAAGAAAGACAGGAAGAAAAAAAGGAATGAAAGAAATTGAAATGAAAAATAAAGGAAGAAAGAGAAAAAATGTCGAAGAGATGGTGAACTAAAATGAAAAGGAAGGAAAATTTGAAAAAAAAGAAACTGAAGAAATGAGAAAGAAAGAATGAAAAGGAGATGAAAAAAAGGTTTAGAAAGAAGAAAGAAAAAAGAAAGAGAGAAAGGAAAGGGGGCAAAATAGAAAAATAAAGAAAAAGTAAAAAAGAGTTTAAAAGAAAGATAGAAAGTAAAGGAAGAAAGAGAGAAAGAAAGGAAACAAAGGGGTGCAAAAAGAGATAAAAAGATAGAAAGAAAAACAAAGGAGAGGGAGAGAGATGGGAGCGAAATGAGTAAAAAAGACAAAGAAAAATATCTTTAGAAAGTTTTAAAAATTGAAATGCGATGTGTGTGTACGCGTATGTGTGCGTGTATGTGTGTGTTCATACAGTCAATAGACAAGCTCCACTCCGACTACAAGGCCTCCATCAGCCACATTTCATACAAACCCCTAAACTCCGACTCAACAACTTCCTCGCGCGTTTTATGTGTTCGTTGCCCCGTGTTTCATGTAGTTTTCTTCCTAATCCTTCTACTTCCCTCCTCCTCTCCCTCCCACCCCTCACTCCAATATCTCGTGTCACTTCCTCTCTATCGTTATTGTTATTGTTATTGTTGACAGCCACCGTGGCCACGGTCGTCAGAAAACAATGTCTTCATCTCGGCTCTCCTTTCCACTTCATCCTTCTTGTACGACACCTTCCTCTCCCTTTACCTTGCTCTCCAGTTTCAAGTGTGAAAATAAAACATTATCGACATGGTTGCTGTACCCGGAGCAGCAGTACAAGGTGGTGGGTTTAGGGTAATGATTCACAAACTGTATGCCGCTACACAACACAGGTCTCCCCAGCTATAACGCGGTTCGTAATAACGCAGTTCGTATTAACGCGGTTCTTAATAACGCGGTTCGTAATTACGCAGTTCTTGAACCTCAGCATTTGCGTTATAACAGGAAGAAGATATCATCATCAGTCCGTTTGCGTCCGCCGTTAAACATATACCTTCTCAAAGATTTGCCAGCCTCTTTATCATGGACATCGCGGAGCCAGTACTTCCTAAATTTATCTAGCTCGTCATGCCATCTTACTTTCTGCCGGCCACAGTTTTGCATATGATATCTGGGGATTCACGTTGTGAATTGTGATGCCCAGCGGTTGTCTGACATTCTTGCAACATGTACAGCTTATGGCTATTTAAGTTTTTCAACAGTTTCTATGATATCTCGGACTCCTGTTTTTTCTCTGATATTCTGTGCCATCTTGTGAGGTTGAGCAGGATTCTCTCGTGTGCACTTTGCATGGTTCCCGGTATGAGGGTCAATCTTTTGGTTAGGTTCCAGGTTTCAGCTCCATAGCTGACTCTCGGTGTGTGTTGCGAGAATTTTTCCAAATACGCAAACATGTTTTTAGAGCCTTGAACTTATCCAGTACGAGTATTATGTCTATCCCGCTTCCAACACAGGAATACCCATCTGGTGGTTCTATCACTAGGTTTTGTGTGATCTGTATCTTTTAAGCGACAGATGGAAGAAAAAACGGGTGATGAGTGCATATATCTGTACACTTATGAATGTGTTTTATTATTTGAAACTCTATTTGAAATGACCTCCCGTTATTACACTGATATTGAGTAACTTTGCCTAAACAGCGTAAATGAATAAACAATCAAAGTAGAAGGGGGCTGCAACAAGAATCGAACCAGCAACAGATAAGGTAGTCACTTCAACGTAGCATCATGCTTCCCATTGAGCTAAACCGTTCGTTGAAATGTTTTTTGTCTAATTCTGTGGTTTCGAAACCTTGAAAACTTAAGGACCCCTTCAATATAGGAAATATACTGGTGGGCCCCTATTTTTGGCATTTAGTCTTTAGACTTTTCAATGAACTACAATAAAAGGCATTTTAGACCTTTAAAAATCATAGTCATTTAATTTGGATTACATTTATTGGAATTCTAATATGTTATGAGTCTGTGTACAATTATTGTATTTTTTGATAGCTGTGCAATGGATAATGTTGTTTCTCTAATTCGAGATTCACAATGTCAGGTTCAAAATGGACACAGTTGTAGACTCCCGAGAACTATTTGAAACCACTGGAATTGAATGACCGTGCCCATTAAAGATAGCGAAATCCATTTTTTATATAGGTGCGCGTATTTATGCGATTATGTGATCTTTTATATGTCTGTGTGTTCCATATTCTTGGCCATAAAGTTTTGTCTGCAGACTTCAAAATTGGCATTGATACTCTGCCCTTTCTGAAAATGATTTTTTTTTAAAGTAAAAAGAAGCTTTTTTGGCTTTTTGTGGGCCTTCTTCTGACGGGTCTATTGATAACATCTAGATTCTCCCGAATCTAGATCTTTCTAAATGTTTTTTTCTGTTTGACTTTAAATGTTTTCCATTGGAAAACGCTTGTGATGTAATAAAGATAATTTATTCTGACCATTTTCATTCTCAGATGGAGTTGTTTTTTTTACATAACTTCAAATTTCGACACTAGGATTTTTTCAATTATTGACTGTTATAGCGAGTTGAACAAAAGTAGCCAACAAAGACGACGAAGGGTTCTATCCTTTTTGTATGTTTGTTTATGTGCTTGTGTGTTTGTGTTCCAGCGCTCCTGGCCATACCGTTTTGTTTACAGACTTGAAAATTAGCATCAATGCTCCACTAGACACCTTCTAAAAATGTTTTTTTGATTCTGGGGAAAAAAAAGCTTTTTGCTCTTTCATTGTCTTATTTTGACGTTCATTACACCTGGATTTGTCAGAATCTTCAAGTTTCCAGATGTTTTTCGCTTTATTTTAGATGTTTTCCAATGGAAAATACTAGTGATGTCATAAATAGAATTTATTATGACCATATTTATTCTTCAATGGATTTTTTTTATATGACTTCAAATTTTGATGCAATGGTTTACCAATTATTGACCATGATGGCGGGTTCAGTTCATTTTTACAGTATGTTAACTTACAGCACACACCTTTCATACTTGAAAATTTACTGCTCTTTGGAAGCATGGTGTTCATCAAGCAGTGATACATATATTTATAATTTAATTGAGTAAAGTGTTGGGTGCCTTGCAAGTCAAATATATTATCTGAGTGTGCCATCTGTATTATAAAGTGCAAGGTATCTACGTATGTTTGTACTCCTAAAATTCGAGAACCACGTATCACAGAAAAAATAGAGTCATGTTCGATATCAGCAGGTATGAAATTACCAACAGCACACATCTTCAGATTGAATTTTGCAAAATAAAATTTGTCGATTTCTATACAGCACTTGGTGAAAAAAGTCCGTCCAAAAATATTTTTCATCTAGGATCCTCTCAAAAACTGTAAAAGCTAGATCCATAAACTAAAACTATATATGTATTGAACAAGGGTCAGCAAGGGAAGGTTTTTGCAACATTTATTTGAACTTACACACATGAAAGGGGTTTATTGCTTTTTTGCAAATTTTTTTCCAGACACCAATTCGAAGGCTCTGCGATCATGGTCGTTCAATAGCTAAGTGGTTAGAAGCAAGGAAAATGTAATTGGTAAACCAGATTTAAACTCCGATAGAGACCATTTCCTTTCAATTTTATATGCTTTCAAACCATTCAACCTACAAGTCTCCCGGAAATTTGTCAGTTTTGATATAAAATCTTTTTCAGGTTTTAGAGGGGGGATCTATATACAATATACTCATAAAGCTAAACTGGACCCTCAATTTCAGTTCGTCATAGGAAAACTGCAATAGTGAATTTCTCTTTCAGTGGTAATGTAATTTTGATATAATCTTTATTATATATAGTACTTAATTATGTATGCATGTTTGAGCACTAAAAAGTCGAAAACTGCTCCTCACTGAGGAAAAACAAAGGCATACACGAATTCAACTGATCACAATTTGCATATAGCACACATTTTAAAGGAAATTCGTGGAACCAAAGTCGTACTGTTTTCTTCCGAGCAAGCTCTTATTCCAAATGCAAAGTTAATGTTTTGTTTTTTTCATACAAAAATAAGAGTTTGATTTTCTTTGACAATAGCATCTGCAAACATGAGGGATGATCTTATCAAAATTGATACGATGAATCATAAGTTGATAAATCAGAAGAAAGCTTATGTCGTTTGATAGGTTAAATATATATAGTTACATTTTCTGCTTCAGAATTTGTCGAATAACAGTCTTGTAGACAAATGCCAAAAACGGCCATTTTATGTGGGACAACCTTACAGTATGCCCAAACGTTTACAATGAATGCTAGATGATATTCGTACAGTTTCAAGCAAACTAGATACGTTGTCAGATTACGATTCAACTAAATTAGTTTCTAACATGACTCTCCAAAAGATGAACGGACCTACGGAACACATAAGACAGTTAATGTTCTATGAGGTGAAAATATTAACATTAATACACTTTTTTGAATTTGAATAAAAATAGAAATTGTCAATCTCTCCATCGAAACCGTCAAGTAACCTCCGTCTTTTGGCAGCATACTGTATTGGGGGTGATAAATTTTTAAAAATGGGAAAAAAACGTGATCAATGAATAAGTCACTTCTCTCACCTTTTTTAAACCTCAGATTTGCTGACAACATCGTCGCTTGTGCAAGAAACCTTCACGATCTCCAAGTAATGCTAAACGAACTGAACAAAGAGAAAGTGAAAGCTGGTCTTTACATGAACTACAGTGAAACAAATGTCATGTACAACAAACAGAGGACAGAGACACAAAAATCAAATATGAAAATGCAGACCTGAAAAAAGTAGACCACTACATCTACTCAGGGACAGGGGATCTCCAAGAGATCCTCACAAGGAGAAGAAATCGGACGAAGAATCACTCTACAATGACAAGCTTCTGATAGAGCAAGCTCGACCTTTAAGAACAAGAAAATCTCACTATTTTTATAAAGAATGTTATGCAACCAATGCATCCTCCTGATAGTCACCTATGGAGCTGAAACATGGAACTAAACCAAATGATTGACCTTCAAACTGAGAACCATGCGGCGTACAGAGAAGAAAATCATGTTGAATATCACGTGTAGAAATCAACAAGACAGCACAGAATATAAAAAAAAAAACAGGAATCAGGGTTATCATAGAAGCATTAGAAAACTCAAATGGCAAAGAGCTGGTCATGTTGCAAGAATATCAGATAACCGATAAACTGTGACCGGCAAAATATACATTAGCGTGACGAACTAAAAAAGTTCAGAAAGTATTGACACCACGACACCAATGATAGAGAGATCTGACGAATCCTGGGGAAGGTCTATGTTCAACGATGGACGCTAAAAGGCTGATGATAGCAATGAAGGATGAAGTGGAAAAAATGGTGGAAAGCGGAGAAAACGATATTTCATAAGTTCAGGTATAAAAAATTATAGAAACTATTGAATACCGTATTTCCTCTTTTGTACCAAAAATCCCATCCAAAATAGTTGAGGTCGTGCTATACTGGAATGTACACCGAAAAAATATACCTTACTACAATGCCGTTGTCTAGATGGTTTCATTTCTTGTTCAGAATTCCATTCCTTTCAAACTCTTTGGAAGACTCTTCGGTACTGTTCCAAGTGCGTTAAAGATTATGGTTACGTCTGTCAAATTCATGTTCCTATTTCTTTTCAGTTGATAAGAAGTGACATCTTCTAATACCACCTTCACAAAGAAATATATTTGACTTATGCAGTTAATCAACTGTAAAAATGAAATGAATTAGAAAAAAAAACATTTCATTAGTCAGTGGATCATGAGCTTTTCTCCCTAGGAGTTGGGACTTGGTGCGAGCTGAGAGTTCGGTGCTAAGGGTTGAAATGAATTATCATAATTATTTGGGTACCGTAATATTTCCTTCCTATGAAACACGACAAAAGTAATAATAAAATTCCCCAAATTTCATGTGAAATTTAAAGCACAAAATGTCCCATTTAAAAGCACGAAACAATAAGGAGCCCAAAATTGAATAGTCAGTTATGAAAATTAGAGAAATGAGCGCTTTACGCAGCCAAACATATTTTTTGTTCACATCTTGAATTGTCGGCGTCTAATTTATGAATTTTGGATGAGAGAAATGAATATTCAACAGTTACACACTATTTCATTTATGTATATTTTTTTACTCTTCGGTTGCCTAGGGCGCACATTGCAACTCCTTCGGACGTACCTATTCGTGAACAACTGGTTTAAAGAAAAATTTATCATATTTAATCATAAATTTTCCTCGAAACAAACTAAAAAAATTATGTCGACAAATTAGAGTAATTTTTTCTAAGTTGGTCCAAAGAAGCATTCTTTTCAGAGGACATGAATTGCAAACCAATCAGCCATTCAGCCAGTCCCATTTAAACAATGAAGAAACCTATTTTGACAGTATGGGCTTCAATAGTGGTTGATGGGTTCTAAACTGATTGACAACAAAAAAGAATTAGGATCATGAAAGTGACAGACATAACCATCATCATTGGCGCACTTGAAACAGTACCGGAGAGTCATCCAAAAAGTTTGAAAGAACTGGAAATTCGGACAAGAAATGAAACCATAGACAGCGGTATTACTAAAACCGGCCGTAATACAGAGGAGAACGGTTGAATGTTGAGGAATTGTTGTCACTTGTCCTCCAATGAACACGACCAGATACTACGGATGTGAAACAATTGTAGATAATAATCTTACTGTAACTCACCGAAAGTCTGTCAGTCTGTATTCGAGTGGATAATTCATGGACAGCTAGCGCTATGTCTACTAACTTTTTTTGGTTGCCAATGGGACATCTGGGAATGTTTTTGGCTCATTAGTTTTTGAAAATTCAAAAGAAAATTATGGTTATGTTTGCGTTCGTTCTCCTATCTTGGGCCTTGCACAAGAACTAGCTGAAAATCCTTATAGGGCAGATTTTCAGCTAGTATTATGAATACCTTGCAGTAAACTTACAACAGTATTGATGTATATTATAGGAAGCCATCGGCAGTTTGCAAATGGAGGTATTGTTAGCGTATGGAGAAAAGAAAGCTGTTCTGCTTAGTCGTCTGCTGGTATCTTTGAGCAAACAAAACCGCGAATCGGACAAGAATGAATACTAAAATGGCCGCTCCGAACGAAAATAAACTCGTCCGTCGAGACGAACGGGAAAATAATTACGTCAATTGAAAGAAAAGACGAAAAACCAGACATTTCCTGGCTTCAGTGGAGCACGTGACTAATATCCCTGAACACGTGACCAATATGGTTGCTATCTTGGCCTACGTTTCTGGTCACATTCAGTTAAATATAATGGGATTCCAGTTGAGAATAAAAGGTGCTAGATTCGACTACCAACTGAATAAGTTACAGCCTTTTCCATGAAACTATGAAGGGCGGAGAAGAATGCAATTTTTGTTTGGAAGAAAGTCTAGTTTCATACACATCTAGCTATGTGGGTGATATTAGTGCCAAATGAAAGAAAAACATTGGCAAACGAACAATAATTGAAAAACAGTCAGCAGTCTGCATAAACTTTTTTTGAATACACACATCTGAATCTAAGGGTATATACGAAGGTGCATTCAGAAGTCTGCAGCCTGGAACGTAGTTTTCAGTTGAAATTTGATATGGATATTTCAATGTATAATATTCAATCTAATAGATTATTAATCACCATTGAATCGTATATAGATGTAGAATTTTGAATATTATACAGTTCAAATTTTAGATCGAAATGCACCTTCAATCACATGCGTGTATTTGAAAAGTTTATAGCTGACCGCTGACTGTTTTCCAATTATTGTTCGTTTGTCCATGTTTTTCTTTCATTCGGTACCAATTTCACCCACATTGCCGGCGGGGTACGAAAGATGCATTTCTCCCAAACAAACATTGTATTCTTCTCCATCTTTCACAGTTACGTCATGCGGACAAGGGCTTAACCTGGTCAGCAGGTAGCCGAATCGAACACTTTTCATTCCTAACGGGAATCCCAAACAACTGAATGCAACCAGCAACGTCGGCCAAGATAGCAACCATATTGGTCACGTGTTCAAAGATATTAGTCACGTGCTCCACTGAAGCCAGGAAATGTCTGGTTTTTCTTCTCTTTCAAAAGATGTAATTATTTTCCCGTTCATCTCGACGAACAAGTTTATTTTCGTTCATCATGGCCATTTTCGTATTCACTCTTGTCCGATTCGCGGTTTTGTTTGCTCAAAGATATCAGCAGACGACCGGACAAACACTTTTATTTTTAAACGGATTTTTCTTTCTTTTCTATAAAAACACAAGCAATACCTTTCTTTGCTAATCACCGAAAGCTTTCCATAAAATTTACCAAAACCGTATTGGGCTGTGAGTGGTCAAACAATGTATTGCATGGAGATTAAAATCGACGAACCGAGTTCAATCTCTGGCTAGGACAGTCCGTGTTCACTTCGTACTAATTTCATTGCAAAAAGCATGAATCCACTTCCTCCTAGCAATGGGTGAACAGCAGGACGGTTTGTTTTCATTATTCATTCTTGTTTATTTGTGGTTGTTAAATCGGAGATGGAAAAATGCAAATTTGAGCATTTTTGATACATGTGTTAACAATGGGATGTAAATCAACGGAAACTGCTCGCAATATCAACTTATTAATATCAAAGGACCGTCAACGAACGTACAACTCAACATTGGTTCTAGAATTTTCGTAACAAAGCTGAGTGCCTTGAAAACGTGATTGCCTTTCTGTGAATGATGACATCCAATTGGGGGCCATTATTGAGGTGGATTCGCGAAAAATAACCTGATAAAGTGCAGAGGAACTAAACGTTGACCATTCAACAATTGTTTGACATTTGAACCGAAATGGAAAAGCAAAAAGGCCCAAAACACTGCACGAATGGCCCAGTTGAAATTGAACGTACTGGGCTACAAAACTCTATCTCAACAATCTCATTCACCAAATCACTCTCCGATCGACAACCTCTTTCATGCATTTCGACTGCTTCCTGCAAGGGAAGATCAACGACAACTGAGCAGAAGATCAAAACACCCCTGAAGAATTCATTGGTTCCAGAATCACTGAATTCTATACTTCCGGAATGAATGGATTTGTTTCCAGTTGGCAAATATGTATAGATTCTTAAAGTACTTCTTTCGATTATTAACATTTGTTCTAAGCTGTGATA
>OY735239.1:11650581-11698081 GCA_963457665.1 Thysanoteuthis rhombus | reverse complement strand
GAATGACTTAAAAACTGAAGAAACTTTTTTTGACTATGCTGACAGTTTTGGTTGACTGTTTTTGAAAACTGATTATTCTCGCCACTGAATTCATTGGTTTTAGTTATTGCTATTAAGGATTACCTAAGTATTGTTGGTCACACACGTATATATGTATATATGTATATATATATATATATATATATATATATATATGTATCCCAACTTCATTTTTACTGCCTGCAGGTATCTGCTAACACCTGCACGACACAAAAAGAGTTAGGGGCTCGCCAAGGAATGAGACGAAATTGCCGCTGGCGTCTTGAAATGCGAAACAAGATAGGGGTCGTGTGTTCGATCCTAACACTTTGCATTCATCTATCTGCTCTCTTTGGACGGAGACTGATGACGGTCGGTGAGTGGTCGACTGGCCAATCCACTCGAATTTTATTGTTTTCTGCCATTGAGGGATTTCTCTGGGGCACTCGGTTTGACGCCTCCGCTTCAGTTATTAATTTAGTATTCATTTGGCTTTCGATTCAAGACGACCAGACGACATTTTTTTTTTGTTATATTTCGTCTTCTTTTCTTATTGGCGTAAGAAGAAAAAAAAATGAGTGAAAAATTAAAATAAATGAAACGAGAAAAGACAAGGAGATTGAATGTATTAAGATGTAAAATTTTGAATATTATACCACAAAAATTTCAGATCAAAATGCACATGCATATATATCCTTAGATTTTAAATTCAATGTGTGTATTTTAAGAGTTCATAGAGAGAGATAATCGGTAAAGAAAATTGAAAGATAATGAGAGAAGATCGATCTATCTAACACACACTCTCGAATATATATATATATATATATATATATATATATATATATATATATATATATATATATAGATAGATAGATAGATAGATTATTGTGTCATCCACAGATAGCTGTTTCGATGTATTACATCTCTTCAGTGTGGCTATAGACTTTCCATTATCCCATCCAGTACCGCGAGGCAGAATTGAAACCTTCACTTCGTGTGTGTGTGTGTGTGTGTGTGTGTGTGTAGATGAAAATGACGATTGGAAGGTGAAGAAAAAAAACTTAACAGATAGGTATTACAATCACAATTTTGTTAAAATTATTCTGATATGCTCTCCTCCTTGCTTGGTATATGAAATATTGTCGACTTCGGGTGGCGAGTGTTTCACTTCAATACCCACAACCTTTCATACACCAAGCAAGGAGGGAGGCACACAAGATTCACAAAACAAACAACAAACAAGACAAAAAGAAAAAGCAACACGACCACTTGACGTATCATTTTACCCACCAACACAACCACCATCAACCTCAGCTCCAACCTAAGCAAGATGGAAATACACATTGCCACCAACAACTCCGCCTCCTCATCATCATCATCAGTCTTTTAAC
The DNA here is from genome assembly GCA_963457665.1 of Thysanoteuthis rhombus. Taxonomy (NCBI): domain Eukaryota; kingdom Metazoa; phylum Mollusca; class Cephalopoda; order Oegopsida; family Thysanoteuthidae; genus Thysanoteuthis; species Thysanoteuthis major. The sequence goes on along the minus strand of OY735239.1, from coordinate 11,696,672 downwards.
ATCCGTCGTTGGACATAGACCTTCCCCAGGATTTGCCACATTTCTCTACCATGGACGTCGCAGAGCCAGTACTTACTGAATTTGCCTAGCTCGTCCCTCCATCTAATATTCTGCCACCCTCGATTGCGCATGTGATCTCAGGGGGCCCATGTCGTAGATCGCGATGTCCATCGGTTGTCTGCCATTCTTGCAATATGGCCAGCCCACAGCCATTTGAGTTTTTTAATGGATTCTATGGTGTCTCTGACTCTTGTCTTTTCCCAGATGTACTGTGCTGTCTTGTAGTCTCTCCATGTGAGGCCCAGCATAATTCCTTTATGTGCACGTTGCATGGTTCTCAATTTGCAGATCTGTCTCTTGGTTAGGTTCCATGTTTCAGCTCCATATGTGACTATTGGGAGGATGCATTGGTTGTACGACCTTCTTTTTAGGATTAATGGGATTGTTTTGTTTTTGAAGGTTGAGCTTGCTCTGCCAAAGGCTTGCCATCCTAGAGTGATTCTTCGCTTGATTTCTTCTTCTTTTGAGGGTCTCATGGAGATCCGTTGTCCTAGGTAGATATAGTGGTTTACTTCCTCCTGTTCTGTGTCCTTGATTCTGATCTCAGTGTTTTTATCTCCGATGAGGTTGTTGCACATGATCTTTGTCTTGCCAAAGTTCATGCCTAGGCCGACTTTCTTGCTGTCTTCATTTAGTTCATCTAAGGAGTAGATGTTTAATTTTTTTAGTTCTAACTCCATTAGTGAGTCCTGTACGAGTGATAAATACATTCATGCAGCTGGACTAAACTAAACAAACCAACGTCGACTGTTTTTGTAACAGTTTTGGTGAAGAATAATGGTTATGTTCACCTGTTTCCGATAATTTTTCTCACTGACAACGATAGTTTATCAACAAATTTTGTTGGTCGGCCATAGAAGTGTAGTCCCACAACTCAATATAACCTTTACGAAAGCCTGTACAAGTCTAAGCCATTCGTAAAGGAACATGGTTTGAAGTGCACTCCCGAACAGCTCTATACATGATGACCCCCGTTTTCTGGAAGTTCCCTTTACCCCACTTTTTGCTTTACGAAAAAAAAAAGCGAAAAGCTGAAGTAAGTTCATAGAAAATGGAGGAGTTATTCAGTATTTGAATAAAGTTTGATTGATTTCTGTCAATTTCGTCGTATTTAGGATATTTTTCTTCAATAAATACTTTTATGAAATATTTGGTACATTTTGGTGTGAGCTTTTGGTATGTTTTGCTAAAGAAAACTTTTTTATAACAGAGACCATCTTTATTTAGTACTTTTATAGATAATTTACGTTTTGTTGTAAGCTTTTAGTATATTTGCTAAAACGTCTGTGAAAGCCGTTGCCTTTTCTACTTGGTACTTTTGTGGATAATTTGGTACGTTTGGTTCTAAGCTTCTGGTACATTTGCAAAAAGTTCTATGGCAATCCTTTTTCTACCATTAAATGAGTTTTTTTTTTATTCATCCCTGGACAGATTCAAACATGGCTCGAACCTTCGTCTCAATTAATCTTTATTCACGTTTTTTTGTTTTTTTTTATCAGGGTCCATTTTTTCTGGCCCCTATTTCCCTTCCGGCTTGGACGACTTGATCCGTCCTGGCTGCTTATGAACGGCAAACTTTCGCTAATATTACCGATAATTTTGTTTACTTATTCACGCTGTCAAGTAAAGAGAGAGAGAGAGAGAGGAAGAGAGAGAGAGGAAGAGAGGGAGAGAGAGAGATTGCGTGTCTGTGTGATTATGTCCCGTTCTCCCTTCATCGTACGATATTGTACCCTATTTCGATGAAAGAAAGAGAATGAGAGAAAGAATGACAGATCCGGTTGGTCATGTAGTAGAAACCGTCACTTGAACAATGCCTTTTGGCAGTATGCCGTTTTGGAGGTGATCAATTAAAAAATTGGGAACAGTTGAGGTTGATGAATAAGTTACTTCTCTCTCGGTCAGTGATCACTAAAAAAACAAGTCTGAATTTTCAGAAAAAAAGCGTGCACTAATTTATGCATCAATTTAGCATAAACTTACATTGCAAATTGAACCGCCAACTGAAATCTGATTTAAAGGAGGAGTGTTAAAACAAACAATGTTTTTTTAAATTGTAAACGTGATAAAGAGTACTTTTTTAAAAAATTTCAGTCGTCTAGCTCCATCGTTAAGGCCTGTACGCAAGATACGCACACATACATACACACACACACACACACACACACACATATACATATATATATATATATATATATATATATATATATATATATATATATATATATATATATATATATATATATATATATAGCCAGTTAGATCGACCAACTTGAAAACTGAAGAAACCTATATTGACAGTTTTGGTTGACAGTTTCTCGAAACAGAGAGAATATGTATGTGTCCATGTGCGTATGTGTGTGAATGTGTACATGTGTGTGTGTATGTTATGTGAGCGTGTGAGAGAGAGAGAGAGTGCTTGCGTGTGCGAGTGTGTACCATTTTCCTCACATCGTGTCATTATAGCCGATTTCGTTGTTGACATTGTTAAGGGCGTATTTTGAAGAGGGTAAAGATGATTTTCTCTTTTCTGCTTTTTAAGCAATGACCACAAGTTTTCTTTTAATAATGGGGGTGGCCCTTAACCTTACGCCATTGTTTTGGGATGGGTAGTCAAGGTAAGATGTCTGGTCCTTGTCTAACAAGTTGAGGGAGGGGGATTGAATTGAATGGGGGCGAAATGTAGAGAGGGGAGAGAGAGTCGGGAAATAGACAGTGAAGAAGAAGAAGAAGAAGAAGAAGAAGAAGAAGAAGAAGAAGAAGAAAGAGAGGATAATGAGGGAGAACAGTATAAGAAAAAGACAGTGAAGAAAAAAGAAAAAATGAAAAGAAGAGAGGGGGGAATTCAAAAAAAGAAAGGCAGAGAGAAAGAAAGAAAGAAAGAAAGAAGGAGAAAAAGTGAAAAAGAGCTAAAGAGAAAATAAGGAGGGAATTGAAAGGAAAGACATAAAATAGCATTAAAAAAAGAGAAGGAGAACATTTTGAAGGGGGATGAGGAAAGAGGGAAGAAAAAGAAAAAAGAAAGAAACGGGGAAAGAAACCGAAGAAGCAGGAAGAAAAGAGGAGAAGAAAAAAGATAAAGAGAAGGAAAATTGGAAAAATATGTGATCAATGAATAAGTTACTTCTCACACTTTCATTGGACTGTGATCACTAAAAAAGCTGGAATTTAAAAAAAAAATTGACATAGACTTGGATTGCATATTGAACCCCCACTAAATACCAATCTTGTAGGATGATTTAAGAAAAGCATTTCCCATATTCATTGAAAGAGTGAGTGTGCAAAATTTCAAGTCTCTACTATGAACGGTTAGGACTTGGCGAAGTCTGGATACATACATTGATACATATGGGATTAAAGAAAGATAGTTTAGGAAATAAATTCTTGCTCGGACCGGATCATTCACGGCAGTGAGCGGAACAGCGTAAGTAATTCGGTCCCAGCAAAAATATAGTTCCCAAACTGTCTTTTTTTTCGTTCACTATGTCGCATACTAATATCCATCACTTATAATGGATATTCATGAAAGTCACAACATATGGATATCCTAAACCCAGCAACAGTGCTAAAACCAGTCTGTTGTGGATAGTGGTGATTAAGAAAAGAGGGAGAAAGAATCAGAAGATGACGAGGAAGAGGAGTAGGAAAAAAGAAAGAGAAGAGATGGTGACGGTGGTTGAAGGAAAACGGAGAAGAAGGTGGAAAGAAACAAAAGGAGGAAGAAGGGGAGATACTGAAGGAAAGAAGAACTGGTTTGAAAGAGAGGGGGAGAAAGGCGCGGAGTTATTTCTCGCATGCTTTGTAGCGGACCGTTTTTTCTCTCCGTATTGTGTGCCTACCGACTAAAATGGATAAGATTTGTCGAAGGGCTCATAACGAACGTTTAAGAGCCAAGCGGGCGGCCTGTGTTTGTCCGGAAATTAATAATAATACACGTGTTCAACCTACCAGCCTAAGAAAACAGCGTGGGGCCCCAGTCTATCCTAAGAGTCTAAATCTTTTCATATCTATCTACCTATCAAACTAAGGTAGCAGCTCGGTGGGGATTGCGCTCACTTAACAAACAATGGCCTGGGTGACAAGTACTAAAAATTACTCACCTACGGGACACCAATATTGGCTGCCTTGTATGTAATAATAGATCCCCTTTCGAAATTAGAAGCACATTGAGAAATTATTCTTCATCTGTCTATCTATCTCAGTCTGCTCATGTTCAAGTATCTTATCTATCCATGTTCATATCTATCAATCTATCTCTGTTTATATCTATTCATCTATCTTTGTTCCTATCTATCTATCTTTTTATATCTCTTGGATTTATACCTAGCATTGCTCTTTCTTAGGCTCTCTGTGCATGGACACAAATTAGAGCTACGATAAGCAAACAAGATTCTTACGGATGTGACTCTATTATAGCCTTGTGCCGGACTAATCTAACCCTAGTAAATCTCTGTCTCAATCTCTGTCTAAATCTCTGTCTGTCTGTCTGTCTGTCTGTCTCTGTCTGTCTGTCTGTCTGTCTGTCTGTCTGTCTCTCTCTCTCTCTCTCTCTCTATATATATATATATATATATATATATATATATATATATATATATATATATATATTAGCCACCAAGCGGGTCTATAAGCAAATTAATAGATAGACAAAAATCAGGCAGGCCATCCCCAGTTGGAAGATTGATGCAATGCAATCTTCTTATTCTCATTTGGCTTTGCGCCGTTCTAAGATTATCTCTCTTTCCTCCCCCCCTCTCTCTCTCTCTCTCTCTCTCTCTCTCTCTCTCTCTCTCTCTCTATATATATATATATATATATATATATATATATATATATTAATTTGTTCCTAAATTTTCTGCACAGTTCAAGGTCTTATCATAGTTTAATGCGTTTTTGATTTCAGCTTATACTTAGTTACATGAATTTATACATCAATACCTTAATTTTTACATAAAATTCCGGTCACTAGAGCAAAGTTCGAAGGGAATTTTCTATACTTTTCACCCATAAGCAATTAGAAAATAGCACTCACCACCCAGGGACAATTACATATGAATATCAATGTCCTGCTCACCAAAGCAAAGTTTGAAGAGAATAATAGCCAAGTTCTACACATTTCACACATAATCAACCAGGAAATAGTAATCATTAACCAAGGAATAAAAGGAAGTTAAAAAAAAACGGTTGAACAGCGTTATCCAATTCACTCTTAGAATAAGAATGAATAATTGAAATGTTTACGTCACGTCTCTCTAATACTGTTGGGGAAGGCATGAATCCATTTCTCTCTGCGCTCTGTCCCATCGCTAAATCTCCATACAGTGATTTCTCGTCACTGGCATGTCGTCGGAGAAGAGAGTAACTGTGTGAGCTCTTTTGCAAACTACTTTCCAATAACTAGAAAAGCACTTAGCGCACACCTTTGCCAAAACTATTTACTTCAGGGGAAGTAATTGTGCATAGATCCGTGCCAAAATTTAATCTACTTCATCCGTAGCTCCTTTTTTTCATAAATTTTCATTAGAATTCATTGAGAACTTTTTAAGATATCGAATGGACAGGCACGACCGTCGAGTGAACAGTATGTAAGGCAAAAATAGAAAATCATCTCCAGATCAAGAAAGAAAATATCCCTGGATCCGCCCCAAAATTCAACCAACTTTTTCTTATTCCATTGCCTACTCTTCCACAAAGTTAAATTGGGTTTATTATCTGGATGGACTGAGAGATGCAAAGACGCGACGGAATAAATTCACCTTTCAACTTCGTTGCCAGAGGTAATTACCTTAGCTACAAAAAGCTGTTGCTCCCATTGTGAACCATGACAATGTTCGAATGATTTCTTATAAATGCAAGTCTTTCTCAATGACCCGAACAAAAAAATTAGACTTACAGAATCATATTCATATTATAACAAAGCATAATGACTATTGTTTCTCTGTCTAAGCTCAGGTTTGCCCATACCCGAAGAGGTAACACTCGCTTTAACCTTCGTAATTTTACCCATAGATGGGAAGAGAGATGGATTCATGCCTTTCCATAAGGCATTAGTGCGGAGTGAACACAAATTGTCTTTGGCCTGATCCCATTCTGCCGGCAGTTAACAGCTTAGCCACGCCGCACCCTCTCAAATTAAACACTTATACATACACATATCAACGGCGCATGCGCAAACACAATTATCCAGTGTCGACTTCCCGTATGTCTTCCTATGTACATCCGGTTATCGCCTCTTCAATATTGAATACGAGAGATATTGTGCCTGTAATTGTCCCCACGACAATGGAGTAACACCTGAGAGGGACGACCCCCACGCTGAAGGCCCTGCCCTCGTAATCCACTCACCATGGAGATCATTTCCTTTATCCCTGTCCTCTTTACACGGGGATTCGTCCTGTCCTGATAGACCACTCATCGTGTCTCGTCTTGCTTTTTTCTAATCTTCCTCGACCGGAGAGTTCCTGAGCGGTGGGAAATATACCAGGAAGTAGAAAGAGAGATTTTTGTTTTTCAGCGGGCGCAGGGGGAGGGCGTGAATGCGAGAAGGGAGAAAAAAGCTCCTCTCCCCTCAAAATGAGTTCAAATACACGCTCTCTTGGAATTAGCATCAACCCCAGCAGACACACACACACGCACACACACACACACACACACACACATATATATATATATATATATATATATATATATATATATATATATATATATATATATATATATATATATATATACGAATTAATTTGAAATAAAGTGTTTGGGACCCTCAGATTTTCATAGCAATAACCAGCTGATAACTATATCAGTGATTATATTGAACAATTTTCCCAGTTAATCCCCCCCCTCTCTCTCTCTCTCTCTCTCTCTCTCTCTCTATATATATATATATATATATATATATATATATATATATATATAATGTGTGCTGTAAAGAGTGAGACAGACTCGGGAGTGAAGTGTTTAAAGGTAAGGTTTATTAATCCTTAGATGTATGTCCAGACATGTTTCGGGATTCTTCCCATCTTCAGTGGTGTGCGCTGTGTGAGTATGCCGTATATATATATATATATATATATATATATATATATATATATATATATATATATATATATATGATTAACGTTCCCCTCTTTAGGTTTGAGATCTGTTAGATGGGGCATCCTTCTATTGCTACTATAATGCAAAACTCTTCCAACTCTGGAATTGAACACCTTGGTAGATGGGGAATTGTGCGTAAGTAAATTTATCGCTTAGTTCAGACCTACTGGCGCCGAGTTCTGCGTAGGGCAAGGGTAGAATGCCTGTGAGTCAGAAGCTAAGATTTCGATCCTACCTTGAGGTACTGGATGGAATAATGGATTGTCCATAGTCACACGGAAGAGTTGTAATACAACGAAACAGCTGTCTGTGGATTACACGATTATTAATTGTGGCACGTATCTGGTTGAGGTTCGCATGTAATCCCGTATCACTGGCGCCTAGCTTTGGTTTATGTAGTGGTATTATTAGTAAAACAATTCATTTTCTCACTCGTTTTTATCAGATTATTATTATCATTATTATTATTATTATTATTATTATTATTATTATTATTATTGCCTGTGTTAATGTTAATTTGACCTTTGCATCTTATAAGATTGACCCTCTGACTGGGAACTATGCACATGAAAAGGAGAGAATCATGCTGAACCGCACATGGAGAAATCAAAAGACAGCACGGTATATTAGTGAAAAAACAGGAGTCCGAGATCTCATAGAAACCATTAAAAACACTAAAATGGCTATGGGCTGGCCATGTTGCAAGAATGTCACACAAATGTCGGATATCACGACATTCAACATGATATCCAAAATTGTGACCGATAGAAAGTAAGATGGCGTGACGAGCTAGACTAATTCAGAAAGTACTGTCTCCGCGATGCCCGTGATAGAGAGGTCTGGCGAATCTTTGGGAAGGTCTACGTCGGACGACAGGCTAAAGAGATGATGATGATGATGATGATGTGTGTGTGTGTGTATGTGTGTGTGTGTGTGTGTGTGTGTACATAGTTTGTGGGTGTGGCATGTGTCGAGATCAAGTGCCTGTGTATGTGTGCATGCAGTTTGTATGTGGCATTTGTCTGCATGTAAGAGATCTTTCTGAAATCGGACCTTTCTGATTGGAACTTCTAAGTTGGCACCAAACACTTACATAGAAATTGCATAGAAATTTTTAAAAATACTTATTCACTTTTTCAATTAAAAGAACTATAAATTCATTCTTCAGGAGGAATTTCTTCCGAAATTCACTGTTAGTTACTTGTACAAAGCGAGAAACATTTCCGTGTTGGACAGAACAACGTCCCATACAATAAAAAACACATGGGCCGTATCAAAAAAGGTATTTAACATTTCTATTGACCACATCTGACCCTTAAGATGAATACTATTGAACATTGCGCGTCCATTTGGGATATTGAAACAAGAAAGATCGCCAGAATACTTTTTACGAAAGATTTGGTTAATGTTTTCAATACACCCAGGCCGCTTATACCATAAGAAAAGATAACAAATTTGATAAGCTCAATAATTTTTTTAAAAATAAACTCTAAAAAAATCCACTATTTTTTTTTTTTTTTTTTTTCTCTTTGGACAGGGCCCGCTCCAAAAGTGCATGTCTGGGAGGGACAAGACCCTCATGGAGCAGCCTGCCATGATTATCAGTGAAATATATTTTCGGCTTCGTATGATTCCAGTAACTCCCTGTCAGTGTTGATAATTTAGATATTTTAAATCCAAATTTCAATCTATGATTCTTAGATAAAAGATCTAAAATCTGTAGTTGTGAACAACCGTTGCCACCAAAGGTAGCGAAAGCTTCTAAACCCCCTTTTTTACACGTGCATGTATTTTTGTACCATTGTGCATCTGGCAATTACGTTTTGTCTACAAAATTGGCATCATTACTTGAATAGACCTCTTGAATTTTTTTTTTCTTTTAGCGGGAAAAACCTTTTGATTTTTTAGTTGGCTTATTCTGACGGGTTTATTAGTAGCATCTAGATTCTTGTGAGCTAACAAATATTCATGGTGAATATTAACTTTATGCAGTGTCCAGTTGTTGAGTTATCTCGGTGCATGCATACGTGCACACCAACGGGGATTTCTTAGAATATAGTTTGATGAAATATTCTTGCATGTTCTTAAATTATTGAATAAAAGCCGTTGTTTTTCTTTAAATTCAGCTTTTTATAACATCAATAGATCATGAATGAATTCCTATATCAATTCAGTTCCATGCATATCAGATGCGTTCCTTAGCATGAGAGAAGACACCTGCACATTGCTAATTATCACATGCGTGGATTGAATAGAAGCCTTTATTTGAAAATAGAGATGCTTATCTATTTAGTCATGATTGAATCATTGAATAAAGATTCTTGTTTGAAATTAGAGGTGTGTATTTACTTTTGCCCTGTCCTTATAGATCCTAAAATGAAATATTGAAACTATGAAGTATTTTTATACCAACGTCATTATTACTAAAATTTAAAAAAAACTAAATGAAACTCACTTTATGTATGACCACAATGCAGAGGAATAAAATATCAAAAATTCCTGGACCCCCTACACACCGAAAAAAATAAATAATTCTTCTTTAATCTCAACTTCCCAAGAGATATCATATAAATTCACAGGCAACTTTTGGATTTAGAATAGAGTAAAAAAACGAACATATAGACATATAGACTCTGGAGAATCAAGAAGTTATTTCCACCAGAAAACATTTAAAATAGCGTAAAAATAGCGTGTAGAAACGCCTGGATTCTTGGGAATCTTGATGTTGTTTAGAAAAACCATCAAATTAAACCCCCCCCAAAAAAAAACTTTTCCACTTAAATCCCCCAAACAATTTTTTTAAAGAGTACTGTTGCCAATTTTCAAGTCCGCATATAGAATGATATGGCCAGGAGCGTTAAAATAACCAAACACGCGCTCACGTAAAAAGGAATGGAATCCTTTGCCACCTCAGGTGGCTACGGTCGTTCAAAATAAGAGCCTTCATAAATGAAATAAAATCGGAAGCAAGGGAAGATAATCAATGTAAACTGTACTCCCGTAATAATGTCAGAAAGTGTCCGGTTAAGCATTTTAGTTACTCCAAAAAACCTTAAAATCTTCTTTTCCCTACAAACCAACAAATTTCCGGGTTGCTGAAATGTTTAATGGATTGAAAACACAAAATTGAAAGGAAAAAAACATTCTTCTTGGAGAACAACGCTGAGTGTGAAACCGAATCCTTACCAAATTCTTTTATTTATTGGTTCTGTGGTAAATGTCTTTGATTATTTTTTTATTTTTCACTTTACGCTTTTGTCAATTCTTGGCTTAAAAAAGCTACATCTCAATTCTAAGTGAAAAGGGGAGATCACATATCACTTCTTTGCTTTTGAGAGCTGAAGTTTCTTTTTTACGCATTTATTAGTAAAAATGAATGTTTCCATTTGGAAATCACCTTTTCCAAAAACCCTGGATCCGCTCTTGGTGTATAAAGGGATATTTTATCAGCGAAAGCAACTACCAGCATCATTCAGTCTCATCTCGTCTCTGCAGAAGTTTCCGGGGACAGGTTACATTTTTAATTCAGGGTCATTTGTCTATAATGGAGAATTCTGGGGGGAAAAAGACGATTCGGATTTATTTTTCGTCGCGCGTTCAGGAATTCCGCCTCCAATCAAGCGGATTAATATAATGAGGTTGGACAAACAATTCCCCCTGTAATTCGCCTGATGGTGTTTTTAAATTGTTCTTTCACGTTTTGTTGGGAGTCCACCAGCCGGATATGAACAGGCAAGTCGATGGGACGGCCAACAAACCCGGGACCATAAAATAAATAAAGAAATTAATAAATATAAATAAAATTGAAAGAAAAAAAAACACGTACGGTAATGCATGATAACTCGAGAAATCGGAAATGTTTCCAATGTTGTGGTGACGGGAATTAAAATGGCGGTTTTAGTCGGTTAAGGTTATTCTTGAATGAAGAAAAGCGGACAACAAGAGAGAGAAAGGCAGAGTGATGGTGAGAGAGAGAGAGAGAGAGAGAGAGAGAGAGAGATGAAAAGAGAAAAAAATGAAAGAGAGAAAAAAGAGAAAGAGAGAGAGAGAAGTAGATAAACCGAGAAAGATTTTTAAAAAGAGAGAGAGAGGGAGTAAAAACAAGAGTGAGAGAGAAAGAGAGACAAGGAGGAAAAGAAAGGAAAGAAAGGGAGAAAAAGAAGGGGGAAGGAAGAGACAGAAATATATGAAGAGGAAAACGAAGAAAGTTGGAGAGGGAGAGGGGGTAGCACAGAGATGAGAAAGTAGAGAAAGATAGGTTTAACAATAGTTGTAATTGTTTAAACAACAAAACGAGAAAAGTGAGAGAAGCCCCCCCCCCCAAAAAAAAACACGACGAAAACGAGGCTTAAAATCATGGAGTTTCTCTCATTATGAAAACGATATTCTTTTGTTATTGCATTCGTTCATTTGAGTACAACGTCGTCTTTACTTGATATTATTATTATCATTCATCAATTTGCTCACTATTTCTCGTTTTAATATTGTAATGAAACCGCAGACGATATTTTCCACTGCCGTAGGCTAAAAAAAGCGTTTCTGAAGGAGGAAGAGGAGGAGGAGAGAGCGGGAGGACAGAGAGAGGGAGGAGAGAGAGAGAGAGAGACTGAAAGAAAGAAAAAAGAAAGAAAGAGTAGAAAATGAATGAAGCTTTTTTTCTTAAATGGAACCAATCCTATCTTTTGGGGGCGGAAAAAACGAGATGTCACGGTAAACAGACAGATTAACGGAGAAAGTGGGGAAGGGGAAAGAAAGAGGAAGACAGAGAATGCGAGAGAGAAATAGAGAGAGAATAAGAGGAAAACACAGAGTAAAAGGGAGAGAGAGAGGTGATATTTTGCTCTGCCCTAGGCTACAGAAGCGTCGCTATCGTAGAAGAGAGAAAAAGAACGAAAGTTTGAAGGGAAAAATAAAGACTTAGTTTTCTTTTTTCATTCAAACTAATCCCATATTTTGTTGAGTCTATTTTGAGTTTTCTTCTTCTTTTTTTTTTTCATCTCGTTATATTTCGATTCTAAAACAGGCGTCGTCACGTACCACAATTATCTGGTCATCACGACACACCAACCGCATCTTTTCCCTGCAATTCTGTGAATCCAATTTATCATCCTTCATATTAAGAGATCGGCCACATGTTCTCTTGTGGTCGGCACTATCAAGCTTAGCCGTCATCTCGCACGTACGCACGCGACGCTACAAAGTGGCTTAAAAAAAGTCTTTGATAATTATACGTAACTGGCATATAACCGTTAAAAAATGGCGGCGTTATTCATGTATGGATCGGCACTAAGATGCCACAAGCAAACTATCTTCTTCTTCTTCTTCTTCTTCTTCTTCTTCTTATTATTATTATTATTATTATTATTATTATTATTATTATTTTTATTATTGTGATCATTATTATAATCACTATCATTACTATTATTATTATTATTATTATTATTATTATTATTATTATTATTATTATTATTATTGATGATTGAAGTATCCTAATTTCTTAAGTCTGTACAGAACATAAGCTATTTGAAAGTATGGCCGAATTCGACGGATCTGACTTTTCCAAAAACAATTTGACCAGGGTCTTCGTGGTTTGGCCATGTTTAAATTTTGAGCTATTTTGACCCTGTTGCAGAAGCATATTTAATGTATTCCATTTGGTGCGTACTAATAGATTTACGATGTTTTTGACCATTTTTGCGAGTTTTTGGCCATAAACGTCTCCAATTTTATAGCAACAGTGCATCTGTAGAACTCACTTTGGGAAACACTGTGCCATACAATGGTAGAATAAAACGGTAAATATATCGTTCACCGAAGGAAAAAAATTCCAAAAATTTAGGATTCAGAACCACAAAACATGACTAAATGCATGTCTTGTTATGCTGATTGTAAAAGTTTTGACTCTTCTCACGTAATGTTCCGCTTTTCAACCAAAGCGATTAGACGTAGAATTGCTGTTTGCACAAATAATTATGACAAGTACTGCATATATATATATATATATATATATATATATATATATATATATATATATATATATATATATATATATATATATATATATATATATATATTCCAACATGGAATGGAGCACTCTGGTGGATGAGGATTGTATGCGATAAATAAATATCTCCTTTAAATTCAACATCACTGACCGTCCAGTTCCATGGAGTAGAGGGAGGATACCAGCCTCCGGGTCAGAAGCTAAGGTTTTCGATCCTGCCTCGATGGGAAAATGGATTGTCTATAGCCACACTGAATATATATATATATATATATATATATATATATATATACACACACACACACTTGGAAGGAATATAAACAATAATATTGGGCTACGCCAAGAGGGTTCTAGAAAATCAGCATTTGAGATCTGGGATCGACCAATGGCACAATATGTAACTCTTTACGCAATTAGGCAGGTCTCAATTTCAAAAATAATGATAACGTCTATTTGACATGGATAATGAATTCAGGGACCTTACGGCCTCCAGCCTAAATCTCTATTATCCGAAAAGATGTGAAAACTATTTATTTTCTCAAGTTATTAAATCTCGAATGTCATTTTTATGGATGGAATCAGAGAGAAAGAGAGAGGGAGAGATGGGGGAGAGGAGTATTTAATGGCATAACCATTGACCCCTCAAACAGAGAACTAGGCAACGTGCACAGTAGAGAATCATCCTCAACCGCACATGGCCAGATCAAAAGACAGCACATTATATCAAAGAGAAAAACGTGAATCAGAGATATCATAGAAACCATCGAAAAACTCAAATGGCAATGGGCTGGTCATGCTGCAAAAATGGCAGACAACAGATGGACATCACGACTCACACTGATCATATGCGAAACTGTGACCGGCAAAAAAATTAGATGGCATGACGCACTAGACGAGTTCAGGAAGTGTTGGCTTTGCGACGCATACGATAGAGAGATCTGGCGTATATTCGGGAAGGTCAATGTCTAACGATGGACGTTAACAAGCCGCTGCTGCTACTGATATTCAGAAAAACTGATTTTTTGTTGTCTTTTACAGTTTTTTTATACTCATCAAGTTATGGTCAACGTCGGGCTTGGATTGGATGATGGGGTCTTATTTGCCCCCAAATCCGTTGAAAGTTGATATCAGATGTTGATTTGCAGGACTTTCCGGAAAGATGTTGAATTCAGCCCCCACTGAATTCTGACAGATTTGGGGGGGGGGGCTACGGTGGTGGTGGTGAGAAAGCAGAGAGTTTGTTTTGAATTGTTTTGTTTTTATTTTGGCTGGAGGTGCTTTCTTCCCCCACAAATAACGTCATCCAGGAGCGCAAAATCTGAAACATAATTATTCCGTGCCTCTGGGCCTGAAAACAGGTAAGCACATAGAAAGAAGAGGGAATTGTTGAAAAACGCGACCAGGAAATAAATGCCAGCAGATTTGGAAGAGAAACGATGTTTTCCCGCCAAAAAATCCAAGTATAGGGGACTACTGGACCTGATGCAACACTTCCGGTCTTTTCTAGATAAATAATCGAAAAAATAATCGACCAATGATCATTTATAGCGAACAAAACTTTTCTAAACGGAAAACGGGGTTCATATAACAAGTCTAACAATAGAAAGGGAATCTTGTCTTTTTTTGTGTTTCAAAATTGTAATTTGTTCAACGTCGGCTAGGTTAGCATATTTTCACAGTGAGCGATCTTTGTCTTTTAAAGGCTTTCTCAGTTTGCGGGAGAAATATTCCCCCTCACCAGGAAAAAAAAACATAACAAAAGAACAAAAAAAAGGAAAGAAAAGAGGGAGCCCCATTTCAAGCCAGTGTCCCTTATATAGCATCAACCACACAGCATAAAATGCGACCGTCGGCGCCCCCGAGCACCCGCTCATTCTAGCACTTATACAAGCTATTCTACGAAAGAGGGGGAACAATGACCCCATTTAGGGGCGTGCTGAGAAGTCAGAGTGATAGCCACCGGCAATAGACGCACTATGATGGTAACAATTGTATAACACACGTAGCTTTTGCTTCTATTAGTCGCCATGATGGATACTTCCCCTTTTTTGTTGTCGTCTGTTTATTGGAAAAGATGAAGCCATATTGTCATCAACAAGGCGTCTTTAACGGTCTTAAATATTCTTGTTGTTTTCTCTTAAAAATCAAAAAGGTTGTTCTAATTTAACACTTAATGAGTCGCATTATTCACGAGAAAACTATTCATCATAATCACGGATAATGTTATCAAACTGTTATTGTTATCAAAAACAGTTGCTTAAAAAACACTTTATTAAAATGAATTGAAAAATCATAATTCAATTTATTATCATTATTATCATTATCGTCATTATCATTTCTGTTCTTCACAATTTAATGCCGAGTAGTTACCAACAACTTGAGGCAAATGAAGGCTAAAATGATGTACAATTTTATTTTCGTCCCCTGTCTCTCCATTTTTGTATAATAGTTTTCTTATGTATATAACAGTTTTTTGTGTGTATTGCAGTTTTTTGTTTGTTTACTGCAGTTTTTCATGTGTTATTATTATCATTGTTATTATTATCATTATTATTATCATCATTATTATTATTATTATTATTATTATTATTATTATTATTATTTGCAATCTCACACCAGTTGCCCGGTGGTAACCGCAGGAGTTCGAGTGACAGCAAGTCTCCTCAAGTCTCCAGCCCTTCTCTCCTAGTTCTCATAGGCCACAGTAATACTGCAGTTTACAGTTTCACACCGGTTGCCCAGAGGTCATTGCTGAAGGCTGAGTGACAATAAATCTCCTCAGATTATTATTATTATTATTATTATTATTATTATTATTATTATTATTATTATTATTATTATTATTATTAAATTTTGTTATAAGCCAAAGTTGTTTATAACAATAAATTCAATAACATAATGAATTCATAACAATGCATTTAATAACACTGTTGCGGTGCCTATTCCAAAGGTGCATGTTTGGAAGGGACAGGACTTTATGGCATGGAGCAACCTGCCATATTAGTCATGCAAAATAAATTTTAGTTCGGCGTTCGAAACTTCGGCTTCGATGTATATAAGGTACTTCTCTTCAGTCTTGTCAGTTTACATATATTTAGATCTAAATTTGGATTTTTAATTTCAGATTAAAAAAATCTTTAGTGTGAATTTTTAAAATTCATTTTTATTAGATTACTCGAGAACTGCTGATTCAAACAACTTCAAATTCTGCACAGCATTTCCTGGTGTTCTGACTGATATATGTGACGGATATCAACCTAGTACAATGTCCCCAGTAGTTATCCTAATGCATACACGCCCATCAAGACACACGCTCAGAGAGATGTCTACAATTAGATTTCGATACCCACGTGTATACCAAAGAGAGCGCCAAATCCACAAAACACTTTTTGTCGGCAAATTCATTCCTTTACTTGGCTTGCACGTTCACTTTGTCGGCAAATTAGAGTCATGTACTCCCAAAATGAATCAATGTTAGAAAACGAGTGTTGATCTATAACAGTGTATGTAAATATTTCCAATTTTTATATCCTTTGCTTAATGTTATCAGCTGGTTATCATTATCTAAAACATCCTGTTCCCAAAATGATCTCGATCAGCGGCTTCCTCTGAATCAGAAACCGTCAATCAAAACTGTCACCAAAACTTTCAACGAATCATGGCTTCCCTATTATTGAACCATCTTTAACGGATATGAAGTTCAACTTGCTTGAAAAGATAATGATCTTCAGGTGAATAAGGTGTATGCTGCAAGCTATCATATCCCAACCTTTTAAGCTTATGGGTTATCAGTTGAGGGGTTTGATCTCGTAAACTCAAATTTTCAAACTTTCAATCTATTGCATTGTCTTAAGATGACGGGGTGTGCTCGCTGCTGAAGTCCTAGAGTCGTTTGCATCATCATCATCATCATCATCATCATCATCATCACCATCACCATCATCATCATCATCAGTCTTTTAACGTCTGTCGTTGGACAGAGATCTTCGCTAGGATTCACCACAATTCTTCTCTATCGTGGGCGTCGCGGGGCCAGTACTTTCTGAACTTGTCTAGCTCGTCTCTCCATCAAATATTCTGTCGGCCTCGGTTGCGCATGTGATCTCAGGGAACCATGTCGTGAGTCGCGATGTCCATTGGTTGTCTGCCATATTTGCAACGTGGCCAGCCCACTGCCATTTGAGATTTTTTGATGGATTCTATGATGTCTCTGACTCTTGTCTATCCCCGGATGTACTGTGCTGTCTCGTGGTCTCTCATGTGAGGCCCAGCATAATTCTTTCATGTGCACGTTGCATGGTTCTCAATTTGCAGATCTGTCTCTTGGTTGGGTTCGGTGTTTCAGCTTCCTAATCATTGAGAAAATTTTTTGCTTCTGTCAATATTTATTATTGGTATCTATATTTCCACGCCTGTATCTATTGATCTAACGCTGAACAGTTCGCACTGTGATAGTATTCGCTCCAAATGCTTTTGTGACATTATCAGTAGCTTGAGCAGCATTATATCCCCTTTTGAAATCTGACTCGAAAATTAGTCCCAACTTCTCGGGTAGTCACCATTGCTTCTAAGGACTCAAAAACCTCTAATGATAATGAATTATCTTTCTATACATCGAAGCTTCAAAAATACAATTACATCAGTAAATTATCCTCTTTAGGCGCATTCTCTTTGATGAAAAAAAACTATGACAAATAACAGCTTGTTATTGATTGTTTGGTCATTTTATATGTTAATGCTGTTCTCAATACAATTTTGATGTTTTTATAACAGGAACGGTTTTTGATTGTTTTAATTCCAATCAACAACGAACACTTTTTCTGCAGGAAAAAAATTGCAATAACCAGCAAATAATGATCCCAAAGCTAGGATATAAAATTGAGAAAAAAATTCTCTTCCTCTCACGATCCTCTGAATTTTTCTGCGATGCCCACTTTGTGAAGACTGGCTATAAATGACGTGTTCAAGTCAAATCCTCCAATAATAACGAATTACGTTTCTATTTACGTAAAAAATGCAATTACACCAGTAAACCTTCCCCTTTTAACATTATTCTCTATGATGTAAAAACATCAACATTTCACGTGTAACAGTCTATTGCAGAAATTACTGGTCAAGGGTTAATGATTAAATGCTGTGGAAGAAGAGTAAAACTGGATTTTCTTTTGTATAATCGATGTTTCTTAATACTTGTTTCAATATGTTATTAATATCAACACTTGGCTAACTAATTATATTTCAGGGGATAAAATCATACGTGCTAGCTCCTTTTCTGTAAACCTTCCCCTTTTAACATTATTCTCTATGATGTAAAACATTTCACGTGTAACAATCTATTGCAGAAATTACTCGTCAAGGGTTAATGATTAAATGCTGTGGAAGAAGAGTAAAACTGGATTTTCTTTTGTATAATCGATGTTTCTTATTACTTGTTTCAATATGTTATTAATATCAACACTTGGCTAACTAATTATATTTCAGGGGATAAAATCATACGTGCTAGCTCCTTTTCTGTTTATATTTTCTGATGAGATTTTGTTATTACAAATTAGGATTCATCCATTGCAGGAATTATTCGTCATGAGTTAATTAGATGCTGGAGAGAAAGAAGAAGGAGACTGGATTTTCTGTTGCGTAATTTGTTTTTATAGATGCTAACGTATCTACAGCAGCGATCGCAGTCACTGACTGACAATACGACAAATCGACATAGCAAACGCCTGATATAATCTCCACAAAGCATTATCACGTCTCCTTCGATGATTCTAATGTCACCCAAGTGACTTTTTATTATTACGCCATCAGGACATTACTACGTCAGAAGACAAATACGCTCAATTTCGTGAATGAAATTCTATTTTACTGTATAATATTAGCGTTAAATGAAGTTTCTTTTACAGGAAGGCTTTTAAAGGTTGGAGCTTCGAAAGGAATGAACTTTTATAGAAAGGAGCTTCTAAAGGCACTGAAGATCGAACTGGCGCATCTACAGTCAGACTTTCGGGCTTGTTTTCATTTGCTTCAATATGTCATCGATATCAACACTTGGCTTACTGATGATATTATTTCATAAAACCATATGTATCATGCTTTCCATATTTCAATGGGATTTAGTCATTACAAAGTCGGATTTATCTATTGCAGAAATTACTCGTCGTGAGTTAATTAGATGCTGGATCCGTAGACGAAGAAGCTTTGGTTTTCCAGCGTGTGCTTGTGGCGAAGACCGTAGCGTTAATATTTCTTTAATCTTTTTCGGGATGTCATCTCTCATTGAAAAAAAAACAAGGGGGGCTCAGAACTGAGCCTAAGCGAAGGAAATGCCATTCGCAAAATTTCAAGGTCTATAATTAAACCTGTCCGTTGTTTACTTCTGTGGGGAGAATGATTATCTTAATGACAAATTTCCGTTATGGGTGACACGTGCCGAAAGAAATTAGGAGAATCAATGCGAATATCTAACCCAGGTTTTTAGAAGAAAGGGACAAGTTGAAAAAGGTCCGTCGGAGATTAAATATTTGTGAATGGAGGGGGACTAATTTGAATGGAAAGTCAAAAAATGTGCACCAGAAACCGGTGTTTGTTTTATCTTTCCTCTAATTTATTTAATGGATAGTGCATAGAAAAGCATAGAGTCTAGAATATAAGGCGAATGTGAAACATATCAAATTTAAACATCGGATTCCCTACCGAATAAAGCGCTTCTTGTACAGCGCGCAAAATGCCAGGTCTTTTTCGTGAGTCCCACATTTGAAACAAAACCCCTAACCTTAACCCCTAATGCTGGGGTGATCAATGAAATAAGCTTTACGAATCAATTCCCTTCGGTACTGAAAAATGATTATGTGCAGCGTCCACCAGGAAGCAGTCCGACCGTACTAACAGCACACCAGCTTACCAAGAGTGTTGTTAGCTCATTCGAAAGATTAGAGTCGCGTTAAGATTGCTTCCTGGTGGACGATACCTTGAGTCCCACACGACGCTTTTTTTCTTTAAAACCGGTAGGCAGTTTGATTTGTAAATATTCATGCCTACGACTGCAGAATAGAAAGATGTAAGTGCGCTATTTCGGACTCCCTTTTACTAAGAATGTTGTCAGCTCCGTTGGTAGTGCGTTAAGATTGCTCCCTAGTCCCGTACAACGTTCATTTTCTCTACTCATTTTGATGTCTCTGCTTATCCTATTCTCAGGGTTTTTTTTTATTTTCATTTGTTTATACTTTGTTCTAACTTTTAAATAGATATTATTATTTTTTTCAAATAGATAAAAATCCAAAATCTCGTGAACTTTGAACAATAGTGAAAATCTGTATACTTGATGATATGCTGTCGCATTGAAATAATAGCCTAGGTTGCAGTTTGTCATTCATATAATATGATTACTAATCATTATATGCTCTGTTTTAATTGATTATTGTTATTTACCTTTGATGATCCTTTTCTAGAATATGGAGCACCATGTATTTCTTACAAATAAGCAAAAGCAAACTATATATATATATATATATAGAGAGAGAGGGGGGGAGAGAATGCGAGAGACTTGGAGAAAGTGTTGGGGTCAGAATATTGAGTAATACAGAGAAAGAAAATCATATCACTATCCTTAAATATTGTTTCTCTGAGATAAGGCGGATCGGGACGCGGCACTCAAAGGCCAAATGATATTTCTCCTTCTGGGCATCCCTGGACTTTGTGGTTGTGCAGCCACTCATCTCATTTACCACCAAGAATCCTGTGTCACGTGATAAGGATTACATCCCATTCGGTTTACTCCGTTGCCGATAACACCCAGAGATTATCCCCATCCCCGAATGTAATAAGCCTCTTCTATTCGGCTTGTGTGATGTCTACGTTCCCAATTCTCGCTGGGATTGTGGAGAACCTCTTTCATCATAATTATTGGTGCCTTTCGCCCGGAAGCCATAAATGGCAAAAACCATCGTTTATTTCTTCTCTTTCTTAACAATGAAGGACTGATCTATTACGAGAATCTAAAACAGAGAAAATCATGGCTAGTTTCACCATTTCAACCCGAAAGGAGAGAAAAAAATGTATTTCTCCGTGTTTGTTAGATTCGAAGGGAAATTCTTATCGACCATCGCTGAAACCTGGACAAACGTTTACTGTACATGCTATAGCGAGTAACTGGCTCGTTTGAATAACGCATAGTGATAGGAAAACGAGTGTTTTTGCAGCATGGCATTTCCTGTCCTCTTATTGGAAATGCAATGTCTCAAACAATTATGGCCCTCGGATGAGAAGTTCTTGTAGATATGGTGTATTCTCCAGACTTTGTCATTTTCAGACTATCATTTGTTCCGCTCCTTGCCAGACCCATTGCTTGATCAGTCAGTGGTTCCGCTAAATTCCAGATATCGAAAAATTCCTTGAAGAACTCATAAAATTAAAACCGTAATCGTTCTTTAATGATGGAGTACACAATCTAGGTGAAAAGTGGCGTAAGACCACAGACAGCCAAGAAAAATACCATATCTGAATAAAGATATAATGAATTTATATGAATAAAATATTAAGGTAAAAATCCTGGAAACTCACATCATCATCAACATCATCATCATTCTTTCAACGTCCGTCGTTGGACAGAGATCTTCCCCAGGATTCGCCTCACTTCACTATCATGGGCGTTGCGGAGCCAGTACTTTCTGAATTTATCTAGCTTGTCTCTCCATCTAATATTCTATCGGCCTCGGTTGCGTATGTGATCTCGGGGGATTCATGTTGTGAGTCACGATGTCCATCGGTTGTCCGCCATTCTAGCAACATGGCCAGCCCACCGTCATTTGAGATTTTTGATGGATTCTATGATGTCTTTGTCTCTTGTCTTCTTCCAGGTGTGTTGTGCTGTCTTGTGGTCTCTCTATGTGAGGCCCAGCATAATTCTTTCATGTGCACGTTGCATGCTTCTAAATTTGCAGATCTGTCTCTTGATTAGATTCCATGTTTCAGCTCCATATGTGACTATTGAGAGGATGCATTGGTTGTACAGCCTTCTTTTCAGGATTAATGGGATCTTCTTATTTTTTTAAGGTTGAGCTTACTCTGCCGATACGAGTTAAAAAAAAACATCATATATGGGTGGCGGTGATCCATGTGAGGCCCAGCATAATTCTTCCATGTACACATGGTGTAAGTGTGTCTAAAAATATAAAAGATAGACTGTGGAATTCTCCAATGTGACTCTCTCTTCCCACTTCTGTTCTGTTTGTCGCTGATACTTATCTCAAATGAGCTCAAGAATATCACATACCGGTAAAACATCTATGACAAGACCATAACCCACCTCTTCTGTGTGGATGACTTGAAAATCTACAGAAAGAACGATGAGCAAGTGGAAAGCCTATTGAAGACTATCAAGAGACTCATTGACGATGGAGTTTGGACTTGATAAGTGTGCAAAAGATACTTCTGAAAGGGGAAAAGTAACCGCTTCATCGTCCATTATTATAGATTTAAATACTACAATAAAGGAATCAGACCAAGAAGAAACCTATAAATATCTTGGTATGAATGTAGATTGAGGTATACAACAAAATAGCATGAAAGGAATACTATAGAAGAATAAGACTAATAATGAAAAAGGAATTAAGCTCGAAAAACAGAATACAGGCCATTAACGCACCAGCTCTTCAAGTAGTCGAATATAGTTTTAATATCAACTGGAATTTACAGGAAATCCAACGAATGGACTCAAAAACAAGTAAATTGCAAACAGCAAATAAAATGCACCACCCTAAGGCAGATGTAGATAGACTTTATCTACCAAGAAAGAAAGGTGGTATTCAACAAGAGCTATCATATATGACAACCACCATCGGTCTTTAAATCTACATCCATCGACTGAATGATAGAACTGGTGAAAAAACACGAGAAGAGCAAAAAATTACATCCCATTATAAACGGGGGCAAATAAGTACAGGGAAAAAAACTAACCTTATATATGAAAGCAAACCAGAGACTGACCCACAGACTTAAGCAGTCAAGGGGGTAAAAGATAAGGCTAAACGGCAAGGAATGAAACCACTTCACGTCCAATGCTCATTTCGTATCAAAGGAGTTGATTGAGATTAAAATAAAACCCACCAGGGGCTGAGAAGAGCAACATTGAGGCTGGAACATACTAGCAGTCCGGGAACTGGGCCTAAAAACACGAAACTACTACCAGGCTAATATACTAAGAAATGGTACGGATCCTTGAAGCGAATTGTGGCGAGAAGACCGAAACATTTTGCCACACAGTAGGAGGGTGCTCAGTCCTTTCAGTAAATGAATGTAGGATGAGAAACGATAGAATTAGGCTCTATCTACATTGGAACATTAACAAATATTATAACGCTGCATGTGCTAAGAACTGCATACATTATAAGAAAAGTCTTGTCAATGTGAATGTATGTATTGCACCCAGCATATACCACTTTATATATATATATATATATATATATATATATATATATATATATATATATATATGCTCGGGGAAGTATCATATATTCTGTACTTGTAAGAGCCCTGCCTCCTTGATTCTTCTTTCCTTGGATCCTGGACTGTCATAATTTACAAAGTTGTCAAGCTTAGGTCTCAGGTTGGGACCCAGCTGATGACTTACATGAACTGAAATCAAAGCTAACAACAACAACAATAACAACAACAACAACGACAACAACAACAACAACAACATAATAATAATAATAATAATAATAATAATAATAATAATAATAATAAAAATAATAATAATAATAATAATAATAATAATAATCCATCTCAGTCAATAATCAACAACCGTAGCATCAAAAAAGGAACATGGTCAGAATATTTTTTTGTGACATCATTGGCTTTTTTTCCAACAAGAAACATCTAAAGTGAAAAAGCTTCTAGAAATATTTTTAAAAAATCTTGAGAACCTAGATGATATCAATAAACCAGTCAAAACAAGGCCCCTTAAAAGATCAATAAAGGAAAAAAAAAGCATTTTTAGAAGGGGTGAAGTACTGATGCCAATTCTCAAATCTGTAGACAAAACGGTATGGCCAGGATCGCAGGAACATGCAAACGAGTAGAGAATAAAATCTTGATTAAATACTTTCCTTCATAGAATGCAATCATGCTTGTGTTATAACAAAACATAACAATGCATTTTCATTAGCTATGGGAGATTGGCTGTGCCAAAATGATCTCTGAAACAATTTCAAGTTTACATTTACACAAACATTCAGTGCACACATACTTTTGTTACATGAAAAAATGTGCACAACACGAGAATTTTAACAACGAATGTATCTGCCCGATAGTCATCTACAGAGCTGAAACATGGTACCTAACCAAAAGATTGGCCTTCAAATTGAGAACCATGTAACATAACCAAGAGATAATCATCCTCAATACCACGTGGAAAGATCGTAAAGTAGCAAAATATATCATGAAACAAACAAGGGCCAAAGATATCATTAGAAAAAAACATTAGAAAACTCAAATGGTGATGGGCCAGTCACGTTGCTTGGATGTCAGACCACCTTTGGGCATCACGACTCACAACGTATATCCCCAGAGATCATATGCAAAATTGGCCAGCAGGAAATAAGATGGTATGACAAACTAGACAAGTTCAGAAAATATTGGCCCAGCGACAACCATGGTAGAGAGGTCTGGCGAATATTAGGGAAGGTCTATGTCCAACGACGGATGCTAAAAGGATGATGATGGTGACTACTAAAAATTAGATGGGACATTGGTTTTCTCAATTGATATCTTTTTTTTATTTTAAAAGTATGACAGAAGGACGGACCCGTTGCTTATTTATAAGAATAGGTAGATAGGAGATAGAGAGTAATGCATAGAACAGTTGTTATCTGGCCCCCGGCAAGGTACTTTTAGTGCTTCTTCAGATCGACGTGTGTCTGCAGTCCACACTCGAACCTACTTGAGAGGAACAAGGCTTTAAGATGTTGTCCTAAAACTTTTGAGTCCTAGCATTCTTTATAGACCTAAGCATGAACGAACAACCATTCACCGTTAATAGGTCCGTAGACAAGTTGACGCACACGTGTATTTATAGGCATATTTGAGAGCACGCACGAGCAGACACAAAGAATGGACGATGTATCAAACAGGTCGGGCGTAATGTGGACGGGTGGTCTATACAAGAGAAAACAGGCGGGAAAACACTTCATTAAAATCAAACTATAGTTTAACATATTGCAAGTGATTGTATTGAAGGCGAAGAAGGGATGGCTAAGTAGTGTCCTTGCGATGGAACGGCTTCAGACCAAAGTTCCCTCAAAGCTGTGTCCCTGTGCACACACACACGTTTTGCAACAAGCGCACCACGGAAATTTATGCGCGCACAAGATACATCAAGAGTTTTTTAAATTCTTTCTAACTACCGGAGAGAGGGGACATTGGTTCCAACACCTCCCCCCAGGCTCAATATATCACAAGCTTTTTTGTCTGGGCTGTTCTTTGAGGATAAGCAGTATGTGAAATTGACCAAGGAGCAACAAGCTCCCGAAGTGGTGGCACTTTAACTACAACCACTATTTTACCCAATCCTTGGTTAGAGAAGAGACGCATTTATACCTTTCCAAATGTCATTAGTGCAAAGTGACGGTCTAAATCTGGCTGACCAATCCAATTGAACGTGCCGTTCACTGCTTGGCTACTTCGCACCTTCAACTGGGAGCATCATCATCGTCACCCTTTTAGTGACTTATACCTCTCTATCATGGGCGTCACAATTTCCTCACAATACTCTATTCTTTGTAGGTCATTTTCGTATATGATCTTTGGGGATCCACATTGTGAGTCAAGCAGTTATCAGACGTTCACACAAAATGGCTAGCCCATTGCCATTTAAGTTTTTTAATGGATTCGATGATATCTCTGACACATTTTTTTTCAATATACTTTGCTGTCTTGTGATTACAGATGGTAAAAAATGTGAAAAGTACTCAAACCCTAAAAATACTAACCCTAAAAAGATCAACCTTAAAAGAACACTAACCCTGCAGCAGGAGCAGTGGCCATATTGAAACGGGAAAGATAACAATAACAGGAAGCATTTTAATTTTTATTTTTGTTTAATTTGTCTTTTTTTTATTGGTAATTAGTGGAAAACAATCCCATTAGTTCTAAAAAGAAATAACCAATGCATCCTTCCAATAGTCACACTGAAACGTGGAACTTAACCAGAAAATTGACCCTCAAACTAAGAACCGTGCAATGTGTATGGAGATAATCATGCTCAATCTCACATGGTGAGATCACAAGAGGGCACAATATTGTAAAGGAAACAGTAGTCAGAGAAATTCAGTAAAACGAAGGTTATGTGCAACAACCACATTGAGAATAAGAACATTGCAGTCAAAATTGAAGATGCAAAACTGGAGAAAGTAAACCACTATATTTACGTGGGTCAACAACGAATCTCTATGGAACCAACAAAAGAAATCAAGCGAAGAATCACCCTAGAATGGCAAGCTTTCGGTAGAGCAAGCTCAAACTTCAAAAACAAGACGATCCGATTGATCCTAAAAAGAAGGGTATACAACCAATGCATCCCCCCGATAGTCACCTATGGAACTTAATCAAGAGACAGATCTGCATGGAAGAATTACACTCAACCTCAAATGGAGAAACCACAAGACAGCACAGTATATCTGGTAGAAAACAGGAGTCCGAGACATCATGGAATCAATTAGAAAACCAAGATAGCAATGAGCTGGTCATGTTGCAAGAATGGTAGACAACTGATGGACATCACGACTCACAACATGGATCCCCAGAAATAACATGCAAAACCGAGGCCCGTAAGATACAAAATGGAGAGACGAATTAGACAAATTCAGAAAATACTAGCTCCGCGACGCCCACGATAGAGAATCCTGGGGAAGGTCTATGTCCAATGACGAATGATTAAAGACTGATGATGACGACAAACTTCATAAATTCAGGAAACTATTGGCTTGTGACGCCCATAATAGAGAGTTCTGGCGAATATCGGTAGTGGTCTATCTCCAACGACAGATGCTGAAAGAATGATGAACGCATATTGTCCAGACTGGAGTTTGAACTCGGCATGCCGATCCCATTCCCCGGTCCGTTAATCGCTCAGCTACCTTGCACCTCCTCCCAATTATGATGTTGCTCTTTACACTAACTCACACTATTCCTTCCTCTGACGGCAGACGGCCAACTATTATATTCACAAGAAGCACCAACCAACGCCGTCCGTTAATGCACGTGACCCGACGTAGCGTCACGTGTTTCGGGCAAGCTGTGCACTAAATATTTAGCAGATGGTAACGTTACCTTACAAACTGGCCCCGACAGAGTTTTTTTTTTCTTCGTTTTATTTTTTTTTGTTTGTTTCTGTTTTTAAGTGTTTTGTTTGTTGTTGTTTTATTAGGGTTTTTTTGTCTATCAGTTTGTGTATCCTGTTTTGGTCTTTTTGTAATATTTTAAAAGACACTCTAGATAACTGAATAAGACAGTTGAAGGAAGATTCGTCGTATTTCCTCTCTATCTCTCTTTCTCTTCCCCTCTCTCTCTCTCTCTCTCTCTCTCTCTCTCGTTTTTCTTTCACCCAATCCCCTCCCAGAGCTTTTTGGCGTCTTGATACTTTAAGCGAACGAAAGAAATAAACGACTAAGCACATGTTCCAGTTCGTCGAGTACCGTTTTTACAATCGAAAAAAAAACAAAATAATCTCCTTGTTGAGAGGCGAGTCCTTTTCTGTCCCCAGTCAAGAACCAGTCACCCGTCAGACAAATAGTTCTACCCCAGGGATCCGACTCACTTAGCAAATATCGAATCAGCTGGAAAGACTCTTCGTTCGCTTTGAAGTAATATCAGTGATTTTCGCTCTGATTATGAAAATTCAGGAGACTCCGGTGTTCATGGTACTCTTAGGAGTTCAAATGTCGTTATAACGAATTTGCCGTTATGTTGGGTGGATTTTATGCAAAGTGTATTAAAAGTAAGAAGCTAAAAAGTACTGTTGACTCTTGTTATTGCGATACCCTCGGGGAATTTGAAAGTCCTGTTATAACAAATTTGCCGTTATAACGGTTGAATTTCATATCAAGTGTATCAACAATGATTGACTCCTGTGATTGTGGCACCTTCAGAGATTTAAGAGGGTTGTGATAAAGAATTTGCCGTAATATCGGGTGGATTTTTTCAAATGTAGTATAAAAACTAAAAAGTACTGTACACCATTGTTATTACGATACCCTCGGGTGATTTGTTAGAACTGTTATGAGGAATTTTCCCTTTTAACGCGATGATTTTTTACGAAGGGTATTATTAAGAAAAAAAACTAAATGAATCGTCGACTTCCGTTATTACGGCAACCTCGGTGATTCAAGAATGTCGTAATAACGAATCTGCTGTTTTAACGGGTGAGTTTTATTCGTAGAGTATTCTTAAATAAAAAAAATACCCTATTTACGGGTTACGGATTTGCAAATAAAATTAATGGACCAAATTTACTTTTTAATTTGAGAAGAACATCAATTTTATTCTTGAAAAATCAGAGATGCCTAAATTTGTTTTCTGTTCTTCTACAAAGACAACACTCGTAGTAGTAGTAGTAGTAGTAGTAGTAGTAATATAAACGCGAACACATGGGCACATGTCTATATGCTTTAGCTTATGTGAACACAGGCTTTGCTGAACTCCCTTCCACTATTTTACTTTGATTCAAAGAGTGTACAAACGAATTAATTAATTATGGCTTTTATATCATAAGATTTGTGACCAATTTAAGTAGCAACCGCGTATTTGGGGATTTCTTTCAGGAACCACGAAAAGCTGCTATATTCAACTGCTGGAATTCAAAACAAAAAAGTCTCTAACTTCTAAACACCAGTGTTCAATGCTTTGTAACAGTTGAGTGATCACGCAATATTTTTGATCATATGTAGTTCGTAGACCAACGACACCTTTCATTTTTGCACACATAACTTCGAGATACGTTTGAATAAAAGGGTATAAAATGAAGACGAAAAAATCGCCATCACAGTCAATAATTGAACCATCGTAACGTCAAAATTTGAGGTAAGAAAATCCATTCAAGGATAAATATGGTCAGAAAATATTCTATTTATGACATCATTTGCATCTCCCACAGGAAAACATCTCAAATAGCATAAAAATATCTAGAATGATATAGATTCAGGAGAATCTACATGTTATTAATAAACCCATCAAAATAAGGCCCTCAAAATGTTAAAAAGCTGCTTTTTTCTCCAAAAATAAAAAAGGTATTTTTAGAAGATGCTGATGCCAATCTTCAAATCTGTTGACCAAACAGTGTGGTCAGGAGCGCTGAAACACTCAAACACATGCACATACTAAAAAAGGGGGAATCGAACACTTTGCCACCTTTCATGGCTATGGTTGTTCAATTTCGTAATTGAAGCAGTTTTGTTATTATTCTAAAAATATCTCTACACGAAATGAAGGATCAATAAAGTGTAATCGGTTCTCTATTGTTGCTAAGTAATAAACTGACCCCTCCCCCATGATTAATATATGTTAACGTAGGATGATTCTGGATACAAAGAGGGGGATCGGTTCCCTATTGGTATTTCGTGATAAACTGACCCTCTTCTTACTTGAGGTATTGTGGAAAATGCATTTGTTTTCAGTGTGTCATTTACCAGTAAATACATTTCAATGGCCAAGTGAGTGTTGAGTCACTTTTCCTTAAAGGGATGAAAGCCTACTTCAGTCAACGAGTTTTTGTGAGACAACTAAATATAGATGGCCAGAAAAGACTAATCTTGATATTATCTAAAATGTATATAAGAATAGAATCAGGTTATATGACAGATAAGCTGTTGGCTTTATCCATCGGTGGAAGGACTCGGCTGATTGCCCAAGTTCCGGGACGCATGATATGAAAATCATCCTATTACTTGCACGGACTGCAATAAGACGAACCACTTTTTCTATCCAATCACTTTGGAACTCTCTGCCGGTACATGTTGTTATAGACAATAAATACAGTAAAAACTGCCTGGATAAATTTGGGGAGAATCAGGATATTTTGTATGACAATTATGAGGCGGAAATTAAAATAACTACCAGAAATTAAACACGGGAAGGAGTTAAAAATCTGGAAGTCCAGTGGGGAGGGTCCACCAGGGGCCTGACTGAAAATGAACTGTAATCATCTTTAACTAACATATATCTGTCAAAAATGGCGGGGTTATTTTTATGGATCGGCACCAAGCAGTCTAGAGCTATCTTATTACTTAATTTATTATTTAATGATTCAAGTATCCTAATCTTAAGTTTCCTCAAATCTCAACTGTTTCAATGCGAAGTTGTAAGAGTTTCTATAACGTAATTGTTACTATGTCATAATTGGGATGTAAATCAACCAATGATATCGTCCCAATTGAGCACAAACAAACAAACAATTAAATTTTTTAAAAAAAAAGGAAAATTATTATATAAGCTAATTATATGGCTGGAATAATAATATTTTAAGTCTTAAAATACCATTATACGACGAGTAATTTTTTAATCTTATTATTACTGCCATTCTTTACTGATACTAAGAAAGGCCTCTTTAATGTCTGATTCCTCACACAGCGCCAGATTAACTATGTAGCAAAAGAATTTGCCCCGAAATTGAAAACGGGAAGTTAATGCTAAATTTCGTTGAGGTAGAACAGATACTACCCTTTGATCTTTATCTGAAGACTGTAAGAGACTGGACCACAAAAGTCGGACAATGTGAAGTTCGTTATGGTCTGCGTGTTCGCTGCATTTTTCAGACTTCGTGCGGTGATGATGAAGGAAGTTCATTATGGTTCACGTGTTCGTCGCATCTTTCAGACTTCGTTCGATTTATGAGAACAAAGTGGAGGAGACGCTGAAATTAGTGTATGAGTTCTCAAGGGACAAAGATACCATTGCCTTCAGTGAATTATTTCTCGTTAATATTGTATGGCTGGATACTTCCCGGACAGACTTCATATATGTATATATATATATATATATATATATATATATATATATATATATATATTAAGAAATGGATATATGATCCGACAGAATTATGATAAATTGCGTGATATTATATTAAATCTTTTATTTGAAATTATCTCCTGTCATTACACAAATAATGTATTACTTGGCCAAGACAATGTTAATAGAATGAACAATTAAAGGAAATGGGGCTGTTGTTGGAATCGTACGTGTATATATATATATATATATATATATATATATGTGCGTGTGTGTGCGTGTGTGTGTGTATGTGTGTGTGTGTATGTGTGTGTGTGTGGTGTGTGAGTGAGTGTGTGGTGCGTGTGTATGTGTATGTGTATTCTAGCAGGGATACATGGCGATATCAAGGAGAAAAACCTTTGACAACATAGTGGATAGTATGTTCTTCAATGTATTTCTTCGTTCGTACACAGCACAGCAAATGGGAAAAGAAAAGATTATTTGCACAATGGCTTTTTCTTCCCTCCGATCTGCGCTGTTCACAAAATGCCGTAGACTCAAAGCCAAGTTAAATTGTGATAAAAACGTTAAACACACATTCAACCACGAAAATCAGAAGACTGTATAAGATTTTTCTTTGTTTGTTTTTGTTTTCTTGGTTCAGAAGACATTTTTGGTGCATCCCATCAACAAGACCTCCGTAACATTTAGGAAAGTGCCAATTTTTCAAGAATACTAATTATACGATACTGTCATGAATCCTTGCTCAACGCCAGTTGTACAAAAATACGGTTTGGAAGTATTTAGGTTACTGCCGATGTGAAATACATTATATTGGGCATTTTTAAAGTTTGTAATTATGTTGAGAAAATTTCTGAGTTTTTCTGTCTCCAGGCTTCACATATTACAAGTTTCTCAATCTTCGTTAGTTTTTCGGGGTTTGTAATAGATGTCGAGTCAAAAAGCACCCAAAATGGCGTCACACACTTTACCATACCCTATTTTACTAATAGCTGGGAGGGACAGATTCATGCCTTTCCCAAGGGGATTAGTATCAGTCTCAGCTGGAGTTTGAACTCAGCCCGCCTTGTCTATTTTCTGTGCTGCTAACTTGTCGGCCACTGGCACCAATTTTGCCAACTCAAAAAATATTTCTCTGCTAGTTTGACTACCCCAAAAAATGCTAAAAGGAGCTAAATAGATCAAATATGCCTGCAAGTGGCTGAATAGCCCGCGCTGATTTAACGATTTTTGCACTGCCATAGTAAGAAACGGGCTAAATTTAGCGCTAAAAGCGCTAAATTGACAACACTGACCGACACTCCTTCCGAACACCTGGAGGGACTATCCTTATCGACCTTTAAAATGGTCGACTTTTCAACAATATGTTATGAAAAGATTGGAAGAGATGTTATGAAGTATGATTCACGCAGACAGCAAATTTAATCGTCTTCAAGAAAAGAGAAAGTAGAAAAAAAACCCTAATCCTGGCATTAAATCAACCATCAAGACTCCTAACTACCAGCACCCACCCTAGTGCCACCACCCGTATCCTCGATTGCATCCATTCTCCAGGGTTTCTCCTAGCCACTTATTCTTCACTCCCTAACCAAACAACTTCATGACGGAATGAAGAGGCCTTTCTCCGATTTGCAACGGTTGCACGTGTTCTCAAACTGACCGCTGACGTTCTGTTTACGAACAATTAGCAACTTGCTATTCTGACCAGAGTCCACTCACTTGTCAGTGAAAGATACGAAACAATGAAGTATAGACAGAGCTACCATCCCATAAAATCACCGCCACCCATATATGATTTTTTTTTACCTTGTATAGGCAGAGCACGCTCAACCTTCAAAAATAAGAAGATCCCATTAATTCTAAAAAGAAGGCTGTATAACCAATGCATCCTCCCAATAGTCACTTATGGAGCTGAAACATGGAACCTAGCCAAGAGACAGATCTGCAAATTGAGAACCATGCAACGTGCTCATGAAAGAATTATGCTGGGCCTCACATGGAGAGACCATAAGACAGCACAGTACATCTGGAAGAAGACAAGAGTCAGGGACATCATGGAATCCATTAAAAATCTCAAATTGCAGTGGGCTGGCCATGTTGCAAGAATGACGGATAACCGATGGACATCGTGACTCACGACATTGATTCCCTGAGATCACATGCGAAACCGAGGCCTACAGAATATTAGATGGAGAGACGAGCTAGACAAATTCAGAAAGTAATGGCTCCGCGAAACCCATGATAGTGAAGTGTGGCGAATCCTGGGGAAGGTCTATGTCCAACAACGGACGTTAAAAGACTGATGATGATGATGATGATGATGATGATGATGATGATGATGAAATTGTGTAGTGGTGGTGGTAAAATCAAGTTATCTTGATTAAAATACTACCAGTATGATTCGAATCATGAATTTATGATTATAAAAAACCATGGACACTAACTGAGGGGCCAGTTTGGCATAAACTTCCATTTAAAATTGAACCCCCCAAAACCTATTTAAAAGGGGAATTTTCAAAAAACTAAACATCTTTACTCATTGAGAGGTATTCAAAATTTCAAATTTTCACCATGAACGGTTAGAGATGGGCGAAGTCCGGATAGATAGATACGTGCGTACGTATAAATATCAGAACACGTGAATAACGTAAAGCCAGCAACAGCGGTTAAATCGTTCTGTTATGGTTAGCAGTGATTAATAATAATTTCGCAACTTGAGTAATTTACTGAACCCAAATTTTTGACACGTTTCAAAAGTTCTCTTTTTCCTGTCACACCGGATGACGTCATCTATAGAATATTCATTACTACGAATTGGTTCTTTCTGCAAAATGTTTTTCTTTTGGTATTATGTGAGGCGTGTGGTCCCGGTTGTGAAGTTCTAACCACTTTTTCAATCGATGTTAAAAACGGCGTACAGATTTAGACAATTCAATTTATTCAAAGCTATAACAATATGATCTATCGTCTTGTGTGATATGATCGGACAGTTCGTTTTTTTGTCTATACATTTATTTATTCACAATGTGAATCATAGCCAAACAAAAGGTGAAAGAAGTAACTTATTCGTTTATCACCATTTTTTCAAGTTTTTAATTGATCACCCCACGCACGCTGCCAAAAGCCGTTTCATTTTCCGATATCGACAGCATTCGCCGATAATTGGCATCAAAATCAAGTTAGACAATCCTTCGTTTGACCCATCGCAGAAAAAGACGTTCTGCCGAAACTTTGTGTCTTCATTTCGCCCCCCGGGAGTGAAGCATCAGACTCCGACCGGGGGAAAAAGGAGATCTTCTATTGACCCCATTAGTTTTAGTCAGTTCTTAGGTTTATTAATCGATTGTTTCCAACCAACGGTCTCCTGGATAGGAACACGCACACTGACATATATATATATATATATATATATATGTATATATAAAATTTTAAAATGATCGATTCTCTGTTGAACCACTTCTTTTTCTAACTTATGACTCAACCCAGTGCCTGAAATCCAAATAGGCTATATATATATATATATATATATATATATATATATATATATATATATATATATATATATATATATATATATATATATATATGTGTGTGTGTGTGTGTGTGTGTGTGTGTGTGTGTGTAAAATTCGCGTATGGTTTCGCCTTCTGCAAAAAAAAAATCTAAGAAAAAATGTGGGGTTCGCGTTCGTTCTCACCTCGATAACAATGATTTGATTTCCATCTATTTCTATGTAGTATCAAAAGTTTGTATCGCCAAACCAATTTTACAATGGTCAGTGTTCGGTTGAATCACTTCTTCAACCATAACAACGTTTAAAATTGGAAACGGGAGGCTAATGCTGTGTTTTCTTGATGTGAGAAGAAGAACAGATACGACACTTTAATCCTTTATCTGGGGACTGCAAAACGTTGGATCATGAAACTAGAATAATGCTTAATTTGTTATGGTCCACGAGTTCACTGAAGCCTAAATTCGCTATATCGAGGTTCGTTATAGCGATGGTTTATTATGTATTTGCTATGGCGAATCGGTGAACTAACCGAATTGGCGAAGTTTCGACTTTTTTTTTTATAGAAAACATAGGTTGAAAAGTGGTTTTGATTTGATCAAAAGTTCATTTAATCAAAACAAGTGTTTTTTTCGGATCTTATACACTTCCCTCCATGTACATGAAATGTTGTGAGTACTGGTGTGAACAGAGGGATTGTGTTATGTATTCTTATTTAGCATCAAGATATTCGGGACTACACATTCTGGGGTTAAAGCCTATGATTAATCATGATTTAATTTTTGGAGCCTTATCTAGATCTGTGTTAGTATAAACCAAACTTGACAGTAACTACAGATACAAATACCTCCCCTCCCACTCTAACTAAACGTAAAAACAACACAAAAATTTTTCTCTGAACCGCTACAAGTTTTCCCCTGAAAAAGATGCTGGCACCTGTCGAAATGCACCGAAACGTGCCCACGGAAAAATGAAAAGAATTGAGATGTAAGACCTGCTTTCTCTCAAGTTTTTCTCTTCACTTTCCAATTGTCACTTCCATCAACATTCTGCCGGATCATTTCACATCCATATCAAGAGAGAGAAAGAGAAAGAGAAAGAGAGAGAGAGGGGGGAGATTTGCAATTTTGTTGTAACTGATCAGTTTCATGCAGTCATCGCGATCAACGGACAACTGTTTGCTCTCCTCTTTACATCTCGTCTTCGTTTATAAGTAGAGTTTCGTTTTCATGGTGTGTTTTTCTTGTTTATTCCCTTTTCCAGGGTATCGAGGTTGGTGGTTAGGGGGTTCAGTCTATGCTTGATAGGTTCCAGGGAGGAGAAGTTGATTGAAGAGAATTCTACATCTTTTTAGCTTCCTTAAAAAAAGTTGATCTTCAATTTGAAAAATGTGAACATCAATTTAAAAACTGTGAACTTTAGTTCAAAAAAAGGATTTCAAAGTAAAACTCAGTACTTCATAAATTGGGCGATATTGTACAAAGCGTACTGGAGCGCCCCTATCAAATGGCGAATGGTCAGAACATTTGACACTATGATGACTTCACCACCAACCTGTCAAACGAGGTACAGGTCGCGCTACCCCGAGTAAGCAATGATTATGATAACCCCACCGCTGAGTATGAAAAAATATTGAACTTCAGCTTTTTGCAATTTGAAGTTAAGCTCTTTTTACTTGAAGTTCAGCCTTTTTAATTTGAAGCTCAACTTTTTTTCAATTTGGAGATCAATTTTTAACTTTGAAGTTCACCTTTATTTTATCAGGAGCTCAGCTTTTTTTTTTATCTGAAGCTCAACTTTTTCAATTTGAAGTTCTGCTTTTTTTCAATTTGAATTTTGGCTTTTTTTTTAATTTGAAGTGAAGCTTTTTTTAATTTGAAGTGAAGCTTTTTTAATTTGAAGTTCAGCTTTTTTTAATTTGAAGTGAAGCTTTTTTTAATTTGAAGTTCTGCTTTTTTTCAATTTGAATTTTGGCTTTTTTTTTAATTTGAAGTGAAGCTTTTTTTAATTTGAAGTGAAGCTTTTTTTAATTTGAAGTGAAGCTTTTTTTAATTTGAAGTGAAGCTTTTTTCTATTTTTAGTTCAGCTTTTTCATGATTTTCAGTTCAACTTTTTTATTTGAAGTTCAACATTTTAATTTAGAGTTAAAATGGTATAGTTTGGTAGCGTGTTCGCTACGGGGCTCGAATGATTGGGTTGCTTATTTGATTTTTCTTTTCTTCGGGGGAAGATGGAGTGAGTGGTGGGATGGGATTTGTTGGTATTTTTAGGTTATATGGGTGTATAATTTGGAGTTTACTGATTTTATATAACCATACGTGGAGATGTAAATCAACTGAAAATTAAATCTAAAATCAGTCAACATTAATAGTGTTAAATGAAATTGTTGTTATTATCATTATTATTATTATTATTATTATTATTATTATTATTATTATAATTATTATTGTTGTTGTTGTTGTTATTATTATTATTATTATTATTATTATTATTATTATTATTATTATTATTATTATCATGATGATGATGATGATGATGATGATGATGACATGCCCGTTCCTAAGGTTCATGTTTGGAAGGGACTGGACTGAATAGTACATGATGCATCATACAAAATGATTTTCTGTCCGTTGGACGAAACTACGGTTTCGAAGTATTTCGATTAATTCTTTTCTGTGTTATTTTATTCATAAATCCAGGCCTATAAATAAAAAGTGAAAAAATATCCTTTTAGTACACAATTATGAAAAAAATTATTTCTTCTATCTTATTTTCCGATGTAAAAAAAACAAACTGCTGAATTAGTGGAAAAAAAAAGGAATATGGTTCCTCAAATAGTGTTTGATAAGGAAAACAAAAACAGAGCTTTTTCTCTCAATTCCGTTAACTCTTCCGTTAACTATGATATGATTTAATCTTGTTCTACGGATCTTTTTATTGGGGCATCATTTGATTTTTTGGTTTCTTAGTTTCTGAAGTTGTGTTTGGATTTAAGGGAAGATCATAGATTTTTATTGATTTTTTATTAAGCTGTTTTACACTCTTTTAACAACCTTATGTGCCCCGACGTTTGCAGCAAAAAGTTCTTAACTTCATAGTCAAAATTAACAGGAACCAATATATATATGCTGCTGCAGGAATCAAACCAACGACTACGTGCATACATCCCATATGCACATAGATCTATAATATGTATTGTGTGTGTGTATGCATCGGTTCATTTTGCTACCTCCATTTCCTTAGATAGTCTATCTAATGCGCTGAAAGTATATATATATATATATATATATATATATATATTGATTGATTGATTGATTGATTGATTGAATGTTTACTATATATGTATTAAGGAATGGACATATTTGGTCCGACAGAATAAATAATGAATTGCATTACATTATATAAAAACTTATTTGAAATGATCTCTCACCGTTAGACGATTAATATATCGCTCAATTTTAACAAAGTTAATAAAATAAACAATCAAAGAAAATCAGGCTGCTGCTGGGAACGAACCTGCTTCTCATATAATTGTATGCTACTAAATACTTTGGATTTATCATTACTCAAAATAGCACCGTGTTTTTTCTCTACTCATACTAACGATATTCAGAGCCAACAGAATGCCTAGATTATACTACCAAACGTCTGGAGTGGCTAATATAAGAAGATAAGAGGTATTAAGTTGGTATTTTTTGCGACCTGCAACGGTGGCAAAGGGGCTCCTAACGGAACTGGGGGTGTATGAGCTTGGATGATCAGGGAGGGGGTAATTGAAATCATTCACTACTTTATCACTATTCCATCCACCAAAAAAATACAAGGCGGATGAGTAGGCTACAAGGAAGAGGGTTCATATTTGACCTTAAACTGACGGTCTGGAAGAGGAAATCTGGACTTATACTAAGTCAAAACATTAAAAATGATGTAACCCAGACTTGTATTCCAAACTGAACCGTACTGTCTTACGGATGTGTGCCTTGAGTTGCAGACAGTCGTATTGCAGTGATTCTGCTTCAAAATGCGGTAGAATTCTATAACCAGCTCAAGTACCTACCAACTGCGAAATGCTCACGTCAAGAATCCGTTTCTGGGTTCAGGTTATTTGAGTATTCTGTCATTAATATCAATCCCAATCTATCAAGACTTTACCCAGCTCTGAAAAAATCATAGAAAAAAAATGAAATATTAAGTAGAGAAAATGATTTTTTAAAATGGTTTTTAAGTGGGGGTTCATTATGCTCTGCAAGTTTATACTATATTGGTCACTAGTTTGTGTCCGCATTTTTTTTTTCCTTCTTTGAAAACCCTAGCGTTTTTACAGTGATCACAGCCCAACAAAAAGCTAGAGGAGCAATTCATCCATTGATCACCTCCTTTCCAACCTTTTAATTAATCACTCCCAACGCAGCATATATCGGTGGTGGAATTCAGAATTTCCCTTGATATGTTGGTTTTCATAACTTTTGTTGTTATTGCTATTTATATTCTTATTAGTTTATACATGCTGTTTATAGTGACGCATTTGTGAATATAGTATATGGTTACACATTGTATTTTATATACGTAGATAATAGATTTGCATTGCTGTGAAACTGGAGAATATCGTTCTATACACATTGCATTTTATAGACGTTGATAATAGAGATTTGAATTGCAGTGAGCTTGAAGAATAGCCTTCTGTACACATTGCATTTTATAGACGTTGATAATAGATTTGTATTGCAGTGAGTTAGGAGAATAGCCTTCTTTGCACATTTCATTTTATATACGTAGATAATTGATTTGCATTGCAGTGAGACTAGAGAATAGCCTTCTATACACATTGCATTTTAAATGGGTGGATAATAGAGATTTCCGTTGTAGCGAGACTGAACAATAGTCTTCTGTACACATTGCATTTCATACACGTAGATAATTGAAATTAGCATTGAAGTGAGACTGGAGGATAAATAGTCTTCTGTACACATTGCATTTTATAGACATGGATAATAGAGATTTGCATTGCAGTCAGCTTGGAGAATAGCCTTCTATACATCTTGCATTTTATAGACGTGGTTAATAGAGATTTGCATTACAGTGAGCTTGGGGAATAGCCTTCTATACATGCATTTTATTGACGTGAATGATAGAAATTTGCTTTTTGTGAACATTGCATTTTATATTCGTAGATAACAGAGATTTGCATTACAGTGAGCTTGGAGAATAGCGTTCTGTTGACTGCAAACGTTATTTTTGTTCTTGTTTTTAACTACGAAGATGTTCGACAGTTTTCAGAACAGGGAAAATTATATGTCAAGACCAATTTTCAAATCTGTTAATTGAAAGAGAGATAGACAGCGTTCCTTTAACTAATCAGTCCATGACGTTGCTAATGATGGAATGATATAGAGAGTGAACAGAAAAAGGATTTTTTTTCTTTTCACGTCTCATTACATCATATTGTTCCTTCTTTTTAGATCCATTCTCGGTATGAAAATTAGAAAGTATAAAAAAAGATGAAAAATTAAATAAAGAAAGGGGAATAATGTTTACTTTTCGTAAATGAATAAATCAGACTATGCAAATTTTTGTATACACTCCATATATATATATATATATATATAATGTATTAAATTAATTATTGTGTCATCCACAGACAGCTGTTTCGTTGTATTACAACTCTTCAGTGTGGTTATTGACTATCCATAATCGCTTCCAGTACCACGAGGTAGGATTGAAATCTTCGCTTCGGACCCGGGGGCCGGTATCTTACGGTATCTGTCTTTGCCACGGAACTGGACGGTCAGTAAGGTTGAATATGTGATATATTTATTTAGCATACATTCCTCATCCACCAGAGTGTTTTATTCCTATGGAAGAGCGTTTTAGTTGATAATTTTCTTTTCATTTTTTTTATGCCCTCATTATTTTGGGCAACAACGATCAGCTTGAAAACCCAATTGAAAATAAATTGTTTTATTAGAGACACAAATGTAGACGAATTCTGTTAAACATGTATATACAACGTCGCAATTTTCTAACGGGGTCTGTACTTCTTCTGTGCATTCTTATCAATCATTAAATTCATTATTCTATTGCTTCACCAGAAATGAAATCTAGATAGATAAATATTTAGAAAAAAAAGAACGAAAAGAAAACCCGAAAAAAAACAAGATAAATGCAAATAATCAGATAAATCTATTACATTTGTTGTCTAATTAACCAGATTGGACCCCCAGCTCAGGAACACGGACCCCTCCCAGCCCTGCGATAACCTTTCGTATGTTTGTGATGTTATCGATCACTTGTATATGCTCCGTTGTCTAAATATATCGATCACTAATTGCATAAAAATAGATCTACTCAAGGTCGTGAATTTAAAGATAACGTCGTATGTAAGATTCCTGGAGAGGCACATTCATTTCAATGGCTTCTCAAAACAGATTATATTTATAAGTAGTTAAGTATACATATATATATATATATATATATATATATATATATATATATATATATATACTTGACTACTTACATAGATAGATATCGAGTCTATAGCCACACTGAAGAATTGTAATACGACGAAACAGCTGTCTCTGGATGACACTATTATTGATTAATATCAACGTACCCCCTTTGGGGTTGAGCACTCTTAGGTAGGGCACCCAACTGCCAATAGCAATTATGCAACGTTCTTCTAACTCTTGGATTGAGATGCTGAATTATGTGTAAAAAAAAACATATCGCTTAATTCGGACCTATCGACCGTCCAGTGGGGTAGAATACCGATCTCCAGGTGTGGAGCGAAGGTTTCAATCCCGCCCAGTGGTACTGGTGTGGATATTGAGTCTATAACTACACTGAAGAGTCGTAATATGACGAAGTAGCTTTTTGTGGATGATACTATCAATAATTGATAGATTACTGCCGTTAATTAATGGTAAATGTTCAAAACTGCACTGTTCGGTCTTATTATAATCCAATGTGTCAGTATTTTTTTCTGCCTCTATTTAGTTACTTCAATTTCAACCTGAACTGTAGTACATCAAAACCCACATTAATGAAAACCTGCTCTGTTGAAAGTCCTAAAATAATCTAATTTTTTCCCAATCTTTCACTTGGTTACATGAATTTGTACCGTGATACCTCAACTGTGCTACATCAGATACGCAATGATCAACACTCAGTAATTCAAGCTATTGCTCTCTCTCTCTCTCTATATATATATATATATATATATATGTATATATATATATATATATATATATATATATATATATATATCACTGCATCATTACTCTCCAGTGTGGCTATAGACTATCCATTATCCCACCCAGTACTACGAAGTAAGATCGAAACCTTCGCTTCAGACCCAGAGGCTAGCGTCTTCTCTCTGTCCCACGGAACTGGACGGTTAGCAAGGTTGAATTTAAGCGATATATTTACTCACGCATATATCCCCATCCACTTCCATTGGAAGAGCATTGCATAAGCTTATAATGAACGAGTTACCTCACTTAGAGTGTGCTCAATCCTGAATAAGGGAGATATTATTACTCTTCGGTGTGGCTATAGACTATCCAACATCCCATCCAGTACCATGAGGTAGGATCGAAACCTTCGCTTCAGACCTAGAGGATATATATATATATATATATATATATATATATATATATATATATATATTATCGAGCACTCTATGAAATAAATCCATTACATTTCAGAAGTGGCTTCATATTATTGATATATTACTATATTATGTTATACTGCCAGCTTAATTTGTACCACATATACTGTGTATATATATATATATATATACATATATATATATATATATATATATATGTGTGTGTGTGTGTGTGTGTGTGTGTGTGTGTGTGAATGTATGTAAGTCTCTCTGTATGATCTACGATTTAGACTACAGTTCAGCCACTAGAAAGCTGGAAATGGCCATAAGGGTACAAGTCTTTCTGACTGTGGGTAAGATTTTTATTAAGA
The DNA here is from genome assembly GCA_963457665.1 of Thysanoteuthis rhombus. Classification (NCBI taxonomy): domain Eukaryota; kingdom Metazoa; phylum Mollusca; class Cephalopoda; order Oegopsida; family Thysanoteuthidae; genus Thysanoteuthis; species Thysanoteuthis major. Next base: position 11,654,028 of record OY735239.1, on the reverse strand, counting down.
GATTATTTTGTGTCTAAAGGAAGCCATTGAGGTGAAACTTAGTGGGTATCATATGCCCCAAGAAAAGGTACTACTTATTCTAACGCGTACCAAGTTGATAAATAAATTTGTAGGTTGTATCTGCCTGATCCCCGACCCATCTGAGCTGGAATCAGTCACGATTTCTGACCGAGAAACCTACACAATAATAATAAGGGAGGAATCAGTAAATTACGACATGCAGGAGGAGAGAGGGAAAGAGTTTGTGAAGAGGGATATGAGAAAGTTGGAGAAAAACGGAAAAAAATCAATTGAACGGAAAATACTAAAATTTGGATATAATAATGTTACAGTTTTATTTTTTTTAAATTATAATCACTGCTACCCACTACTGAACGGTTTTATCACTGTTGCCCCCCAAAAAAACAGCTTGGCTTTCTTGGTTAACTGTCTGTAACACTGGACTCTTCTACCGGGGGAGGGTGAAATTCTCCGGATATAAATACTTCCTACCCACTTTTCCAAACTATACACTCTTACCAGTAAGCGAATTCAGTATTTTTTTCTCAAAAAGAAAAAGGAGATAGTCCAATACAAACATATCCGTATTTTTTTCTCTTTTTTCACTATGATTAACGAATATATCATATGGGAAAATTCACTTGCGTTACATCTACGTTCGTCAGGTCAGAAATAATCTTCCGAAATTTCGATGATCAGCAAACTAATTTTGCTGGCGACTATTGTGGTTTCCACATAGGATCTCCGAGTATTGATGGTCTGATATAAAATTTGTATGCTTATAATTTGAAAAAGAATCGATCCGAACGCATGTTATATAGCCATGCTCAACCAGATAATGTTTTCGGCCTTTATTGGCGGATTGAACTCTCATCGAATCTCCCACCAATGATGGTCTGAAACCGGTTAATATACTTATATAACCAGCAGTGTGGCCTTTTTTCCCCTTTTCCTCTCAGAAACTTTTCCACGCATTGATTCGAATCCACCTTCGATAGCATTCAGGGGCGCCGGGATTACGGGATGGGCCAGCTCCCTAGTGAATGAGAGATCTTAGTTGTTATCTCAGTGTTACCAAGTACGGTTTGTTATTTATTGCAATAAGACCACTCTATATTTATAGGTAGAAAAATTCCCCAAAGTAAAATTTGTTACTTAAATCGGTAGAGTAGCAAATATCTGTGGTTCGTCAAATTCTCTATAGAATACGACAAAATATTATCTCATGAAACCGATCGAAAAGTCGCTAATATTCGGCTAGATTTGGCAGGGAAGTGGAGTAATAAAAATCAACGATAGCCGAAAATCTAGCAATTTTTTTTAAATGATTGGTAATTTTCATAAAAGTAAGCGTTTTATTCCCCTTAGTAATTCATTCTAGAGTTTTAGTAATTTTATTAGATAAGAAATCTTTGAATAAGTATATAAACATTTTTAGAAATAAATTTATCCGGAAAAGTAAAACCTCAGCCGATTTTCAAAGATTGTTTTAGCTATATGTTTTGTTTTGTTTTGTTTTTTTCACATGAATGTGTGATGAAATTCTCTTTCAGCTCCTCCTCCGTCCCCAAATTGCACCTGGTGACCCCAGTAGCACCCTGACTCTGAAAACCATTGTTGCTATGGCTAAACTGCACAGAGACTCTAACTCATCTTCTGTGTGCGTATGTATTTATATACATATATACATACCATAAGATTTGACAGTTTATGTCCGACAGGATGTCATAATTGTAGACACATTATAATAGGAAACATAATTCTTTCGGCATTTCTCTATTCATTCACGTAATCGATTGTTCGATTAGCCATTCACCAAGTTCCGGTGCCGGACGAAATATGTTTCCTGATATAATGTATCTACAATTATCACACAAACACACACACACACACACACACACACATATATATATATATATATGTGTGTGTGTGTGTGTGTGTGTGTATATATATATATATATATATGTGTGTGTGTGTGTGTGTGTGTGTGTTAGCATGATGTGACGAGTCATGACTAATGTAGAGAGTTCGATCCTTACTTGGAACACCATTATTGTGGCTTTACTACCCAACAAGTAAGTAAAACAATTACATATGATTATCACTGTCCTAGTCACAAAAGCAAAGTCCTAAGTGAAAAATAACCATTTTCTTCACTTTTACACGTAATCAATCAGGAAATAACACTCACAACACAGGAACAAAAATCGTGTTGCGTTGTGTAATAACTGTCGGGAGTTGGATCTTTATTCAGGGTCCCACTTTTCTGGTCCGGTACCGACTGACTATGTTCGGTCTTGAAAATATCACACGCACACACTCACGCACACACGAGGCCAAAATAGCGAACACATGCACGCGCGCACACATATATACACACAATCACAGTCATTGAGTGACGCATATTTCCCCCGGACCCAAAATACAGGCCATATCTCTCTCCCCACGTAATATATTCCTTATAAAACTTTCTCATATGAATTTGTAAGTATGTGCTGGTGTCTGTGTCTGTGTGTGTCCGAGTGTGAGAGTGTCTGTGTCATCAGGATTACCGTATACACACATGCAACTATACACACACTCGCTCATAGTTGCACGCACAGAGATATAGAGTGACACGCGCGTGCCGTCCCCAGTACACACAGGCCGTATCTTCTCCTCCGCGTCGTACAAACCTTATAAAACTTTCTCATTGGTGAAACAAGCGAAATAAGCGTCAGCCAATAAATGAACGGGTCCCGTCCAATTTGACCAATGAGGAATGAGCCGATGGCCCAACGCGACAACAGTTCTTCAACCCCCGTGGCGGCCACACCCTTATTTCTTTGGCGACCAGGGTAGCGAAGGGGGAAGCCCAAAACAATAATAATAACAACAACCGTAGGGGAACACACCAATTTTAATTCTTCGCGTCAAAAAATGACAGCCGACTTTCTCTTCCCTGCCTGTGCTGAAGCGACAGACTCGGGCGAAGTCAGGTGAGAAACCGCATAGTTTATATATGCATATAGATATCGATATATATATATATATATGTATATATATATATATATATATATATATATATATATATATATATATATATATATATATATATATATATATGATTGTGTATATAGTGAGGAAGCCGTTTATTATGATCTCGGTAAAGTTATCAAATGGTTATTGTTATCGGAACCAGCCGGTCCCGTACGCATTATTTAAATTGAATCAAAAAAATGTTTGTCCCATAATAGTTGTTGGATATAGTCCTAATTTCTATATGCAAATTTGTCAATTATTATGGGACAAATATGGCATGGAGTTATTAATGTAAAGCAAATCAATTCATTGTAATATAAATTATGTTGAAAAAAATAATCAATTTAAAATTATTATTATATTGATCATATAATGTATTGTTGTTAATAACAATGAATTTAATTACACATTGAATCTATAGCAATG
>OY735239.1:11638081-11645581 GCA_963457665.1 Thysanoteuthis rhombus | reverse complement strand
TAACCACGTCAACTACAAGTCACGAGTTGCATATAAAAACACCATTTCGTGTACATCTCCAGCGAACTTTGATAAATCCAACTTTGGTAAAAGGTTGAAATAAATTGAATGAATTCATTTGTACAAACGTGGCCTTCTGATATCGTCATTTTACTCTCATATTGTCGGATGAACCATTATCCATACTGGCACATTGGTTATGTGTGTGTGTGTGTGCGTGTACGTACAAAGCGCGAAATATTCGAAAACTTTAATACTTTTAAGAAATCGTAAAATGGAATTAGTAGGGTTTGGGATATCAGTAAAAGATGAATATCTTCTGCTAACAACTAGAGCTCACCGAAACCTAATTCCATTTGCGACAATTTATCTCTGCAAGGCTGGGTTTCCTTTGGTAGCCGTGATAAAGTATCCTTAAAAATACATCATAGAACTCGAAATGAGCTTGGCTGTCTCCAGTTTGATTCCAAGAAATTCAAAAACTGGCTCACCCATCCTACTAGTAACTAAGATTACTAAAAAAAGGAATAAATATAAAACTTTTTCATGAATATTAAATCATATGATTTATCAGTTTTCAGATGAGTCCACCTATCTCTATTAGGCGTTTGTCGGTCGTTCGCCCCCAATTACGTTGAACAAGAGAAATAGGGAGGAAGGAAGTGATTTGATGTCATTAAAGGTGTGACATCATTAAGAAACTAATTGCTATGAAGCCATTATAGAATGTAAGTGTTCAGCCTTTTCGTATTCAGAAGAAGCCAGAAATGGCCAAAAAACGCAGAAATAGTCATTTAGTACTTTAAAAAGATTATACTTTCATATCGCAATATTTTACAAGTGTTAAAATCAATTGACTCAAAGTTTGACAACCGGGTCTTCCTCCTCTTCCCCCCCCCCCGCTACTACTAATACGGATTGTGAACGCATCGTTGAACTTATGGTTCTAGTTTTATTTAACTAACCAAACTGTATGAACATGATTGCAATTGCTCAGTATCTTCTGATTTCGGGTACCATGAAAAAATCCTTTTACACTAAGGGCGCCGTAATTTGAAAAGTTTGGGAACCAGTACCAGATTAACTATGTAGCAAGAGCAGCATATGCCCCGCAATTTCAAGACCCCACGCTAAATGCTTGCAATTCCGATGCAATGATTCTGAACTTGCTCTACTCCTATAGTACTATATAATGCCCCGACTTCTATGAACAATTAGGTGTTTAAATTTTGCGATTTGGGATAATTATCACCTTTGTTTGTTTGTTTTTTTGCTGTTTCTTTATCTTAATACAGTAGTGATATATATATAAATATATATATATGCACACACACACATACACACACACACACACACACACACACACATATATATATATATATATATATATACATATATATATATATACATACATACATACATATATATATATATATATATATATATATACGATGCAAAAATTTGAAGGTATTTGAAACTGAATTCATAGCCGCTGCACGAAGCTCAAAACGAAAAGGAAGTAATACTATTACTGAAATGTTGCATATGTTTGTCGTATTACCAGGCTGCATGGTAGACGTAAAAGAAATACTTTATTAAGTAATTTTTTTTTCTTAGAATATGCTACAGGCCACGCATTATGATACCTTAACCGCGTACTTACTCGTTTTATGAATTGACACGAAGAATTTTCGCTGTTTATCACGTTGATATTTCAATACAATAATTTACGGGAATGTGATATATACAACGCATTGTCATGCGCAGTTGTATTCAAACGCCACGGTTCCGCACGACCTCCCAGGAGTTCTACGAAATAAAGTGATATTTTCGCTTATTTACACGTATACCTTGGTATCTTATTTACCTCGCGTGATAATTAATTGTCTATCATGTTTTTAACATGTTATGACTCTTAATTAAATAACAGATACTTTTGTTTAATACGTACGTCAAAATTAAAAACACCCTCTTTATTAACGTGGCAAGGACGATTCTCAGTCAGTAGTCGTTCATAGATGTATTTTCCCTCTGTAAGCTTTGTTCTCACTTTTCCATTCGCGTGTGTATTTTTCATTTGGGTTTGTACACATTCGATTAATTCCATAAGCATGTCTGAAAACCAATAGTTACATATATATATATATATATATATATATATATATATATATATATATATATATATATACATATATATATATATATATATATATATATATATATATATATATATATATACATATATATATATATACACACATATATATATATATATATATATATATATATATATATATATATATATATATATATATATATATATATATATATATATATAATATGGACTGTAAAGAGTGAGACAGACTCGGGAGTAAAGCGTTTAGAGGTAAGATTTATCAATCCTTAGATGTTAATGGTCCAGACATGTTTCGGGATTTTTTCCATCTTCAGGGGCGTGTGCTGTGTGAGTGTATGTTACTTGGGTTTAAAGTTCCCATGTGGAACCAGAGTCCACTATCAGGAGCTTTGCCTTGTGGGTAAAATATTTTATAAAGGCTGCTGGAGGCATATATGTAATATATATATATATATATATATATATATATATATATATATATATATATATATATATATATATATATATATATATATATAGGGGGAGTTGTTTTTTGAAGGGTTTCCCGAGAAGATTTAATAATTGAAAAGGGGGAAGTTTAAGTTTGAAGACCACTGGTCTAGCAGATGAAGAAAAAATGAATCATGTAATTGGTAAGTATATAATGTTTGCGTTTAAATATCCATAAGTAGTTTCTTCGATTTAGGGCCCCTTTACAACATATGCTACGGGCACTGCACAAGCTGTATTCGGCACTGGATGAAAATTCATACCTCGTCGGGAAATAATTCTTCATTTCTGGTGTTTGCAGCTTCCTCTAGCAGTTGAAGGGTCATCATCATCAGTCTTTTAACGCCCGTCGTTGGACATAGACCTTCTCTGGGATCCGCCACAATTCTCTATCATGGGCATCGCGGAGTCGGTATTTTCTGAATTTGTCTAGTTCATCTCTCCATCTTGTATTTTGTCGGCCTCGGTTTCGCACGTGATCTCTGGAGGTCCATGGCATGCATCGATCCAATTGACTACGTTCGTTCCAGAGACATAATCTAATTTACTTCCCAAAAAATCTTTTTCCTTACAAGTTAGGTGCTGGCAGACATTTCAAGTAATTGAAAAACTGTAAAAATCAATGATACACACACACACATATATATATATATACATATATATATCTGTTATAAATTTATATATAGGTAAATCATTATACATCAATATATATATATATATATATATATATATATATATATATATATATATATAGTTAATAATTGTGTCATCCACAGACAGCTGTTTTCTTGTATTACAACTCTTCAGTGTGGCTATAGACTATCCAACATCCCTTCCAGTACCACGAAGTGGGATCGAAATCTTCGCCTCAGACCCAGAGGCAGAGTCATCTTATACCTGTCTTTCATATATACACATGTATATGTGTGTGTGTATGAGTGTGTTCCCGTAACAGGGCTATAGTAATTCAAATTACGAACCCAAAAATAAAGAATGAAATTATAAAAATTATATAATAATATTATATAGATGAATAAGAAATATAACTAAATTATATGCACCAAGATCCAAAAATTAACTGAAAAAAAAGTTACGGGAAAACACGATGAAATAACAATAATCGGATTAAAGATGATTTGAATGGCTCCTGATGAGGCCCAAAGAGGGCAGAAACATGAGCTAGTTGGTGTAACGAATGCACATTCTACAATTTATTTCCAGCTCTACTCTAAAACAACTTAACTTCAATAGTAAAAGGTTGTATGTATCGAGCACTCTATGAAATAAATAAATAAATATATATATATATATATATATATATATATATATATATATATATATATATATATATATATATATATATATATGTATATATATTATCGAGTACTCTATGAAATAAATTCATTGCATTTCAGAAGTGGCTTTATATTATTGATATATTATTATATTATGTTATACTGCTAGCCTGATTTGCATCACACACACACACACACACACACACACACACACACACACACACACATATACCACTTTACAAACAATAAGATGGTAGACATACTTAATTATGTATATCAAATGAAAAAACAAAATATTTTTGTTTATAAGATTCAATTTATGATGATTTGGGATTTGCATTTTTTTATAAGTAAAGTTTTTTTGTCTAGATATGTACAACATTTTTTACATTCGATAGTGCAGTTTTGATAAGTGTGGGGTTTTGATGTAGTACGGTGGATGTATTGCTGTACAAATTAATGCAACTAAGTATAAGCTGGGAAAGGAACACTTTAAATTATCATAATACATTGAGCAGTAAAGAAGACCATGGAACGAATTAATGATAAATCATAATCCACATCGATACACTGTCATATATATATATATATATATATATATATATATATATATATATATGATATGTACTGTAGAGAGTGAGACGGACTCAGGAGTAGGGTGTTTAGAGGTAAGGTTTATTAATCTAAATGTAAATGTAAATTGTCCAGACATGTTTCGGGATTCTTCCCATCTTCAGTGGTGTGTGCTGATATATATATATATATATATATATATATATATATATATATATATATATATATAGATAGATAGATAGATAGATAGATGTGTGTGTGTATTCCGATCATCACCGTTCGCTAGTGTAAATAATTCAGACTGTGCAAAAATTTAGCTCCTAAATATTCTTTATTTATTTACTATGTCTGATATTTCTTAATAACAGTAACACACACACACACACACACACACACACACATATATATATATATATATATATATATATATATATATATATATATATATATATATATATATATATAGCGATAAATATTCATAGAACACTGTATATATTTCAAAATTTCTTCAACCCAGAGTGCTCAATATTCCCACAAAGAGCTGATGAATATCATTCACAATGAGTTATTGTCTCATTTACAGTTTGAATCCTATATTTCATCTGGTAAAATCTTCAGAATGGATAGCTATCGCACCATAGCTATATATATATATATATATATATGTATGTATATGTGTGTGTGTGTGTGTATGAGTGTGTGTTAATGTAATATTTGTTAATGTTATTAATGTTATCCTCTTCAGTGGTTTTTTGAATTTTACAGAGACCTTATGGTACAATGTGTGAATTTTTCTTGTTGGGAACATCGGTTGTTTGCCACCTAACTGTTTCGGAGATTTAAAAACAAAACAGTTATATTAACATGGCTTCTCAGCAGTGTTAATATCACCCCTTCAGCTACGATTTTGATGAATAGCTTATATTATACTTCGTGCAGTTTGCTTTCTCATTTAGGGTATTATCATTATATATTATGTATGAATGTTATTTCATACTGCACATAATTTAATTTTTTGAAACACAGGGCTTACTTACGGGGGTTACCCCCAAACCATTCGACGATGAGGAATTAATTGATCTAACGATAGACGTGACTCGTTTTTGTGTCACTTCTATTGAGTGTTCACCCTTGTGAATATCAAATCCGTTGTGTTGGTTTTGATTGAATACATAATCTATATCAGCACATATTGGCAAATGATTTACTGTAATGTCATACATTTTTGGAAAAACATTTAAAGCTATAAAACGCTCTAGCGTATATATATATACATATGTATATATATATATATACACACACACACACATATATATATATATATATATATATATATATATATATATATATATATATATATATATATATATAATACAATACAAATACAGTAGTCGATATTTATTTGGAGGGGAATCAATGTAACAGAGGGCAACCATAAATAAACAAATTTAAATCTGTTCCGTGTGTAACTTTCATTCAAACTGGTACTCAATCCCTTCATTCACTTTTTAAAAAATTACGTTATATATATAAATATATATATATATTTATATACAATTACACAAACACACGCGCACACATAATGAAGCAAGCAACTGTTGTTATTTGTACAGAGAGTAATTCAATCTGATTTGTCGCATTTGTTATTTGTTATCATTTTCCCATGAGATGTGATTTAAATTCAAAACATTGATATACTGTATAGAGAACTTCATATATATATATATATATATATATATATATATATATATATATATATATATATATATATATATATATATATATATTAGAATTACAAAGGTATCCACTCGGTGAGTGTCAACATTTCATGAAATATTGACTTCCACCGGGTCTATATCCAAGTAATTTCTATTTTTCTTTATCAGTAGCTCTATTTACTGCGTTAAATACTGAGCACTGTAATTAGATATCTGTTATCAATGTCTTTCTTTTTGTATTCTTACAAATAGGAAAATACATTAAGAACTATATATATATATATATATATATATATATTCATATATATATATATATATATATATATATATATATATATTTATATATATATATAATGAATTGTAAGTTGAAAATCTTTGTCTGAGTAGAAAGCTAATCTTCTAAGACTTTTAAAAATCAATTTACTTTAAATGTGCTCAAACGATAGACAACACCCCAGGCGTCAACAAGTTCGGACTAACCCTAGAGGAATAGGAGGTCTGTTGTCAATAAATCCAAATTCGATTTCAGACAGGTCTAGTTAGTCACTCTATAGAAACTGTCACGTGTTGGGAATGATCGATTAAGAGATGGGAAAAAGCGGGGGTGAATAAATAAGTTGCATCTCTCGCGTTTTGTTACGTAGTGATCACGAAAAAGGCCTAATTAAAAGGATAATTGCCGCTGATCCCCATTTAAGGGACCAATATACTATGAACATTGCAAAGTGAACCACCTCACTGAATAAAAAACTTTTTGCTTTTTTTTGGGGGGGGGGCTAAATAAAACAACATTTTTTGTAAATATTATAGGAGTAAATATTTTTAAAAATTTCAGTCGTTTTGCTTTATTTTTGCGACCTCTGTGCCTGACATATCGAAAATCAACCAGCTAGCCAGCCAGACGAGCTAAAAAACTGAAAAGAATCAATGTTGACAGTTTTGATTGACGGTTTCTTATAGCAAAGCCGATCAAAGGTGTTTCGAGTTCTGGTGGCGTCACTAAGGTTTGTGTCACCCAGTGGTGGTAAATCATGATGTCATCCCAATGACCTTTCACCTGTACAAGACCATGCAGAATTCTTAGTAATACTTTTGTACTAATGTAACTCGTAAATCACAATAACCATATATTAATGATTATAATGTGTGCGTTTAAATGTGTGGAAGTCACAAGGACATTAGTCCAATACGCGTTCACATTCCACCTGCCATCACTACGATGAGATAAGTCTTTTACTAACATCACTCTTCTGTGACAGGCTGGAAAGATTCATATTCAATATAAGGT
>OY735239.1:11630581-11633081 GCA_963457665.1 Thysanoteuthis rhombus | reverse complement strand
TTATTCCCGTATACTTTTTTTTTTCATTTCCGATCAATTGATTAATAAAATTACATGAAAATGATTTAGTTTTTTCAGATTGATCAAGCCATCAAATTATACTCCCTATATATGATAGATAGATAGATAGATAGATAGATAGATAGATACATACATACATACATACATACATATACTGGGAGAGGAACATAAGATAGAAAGGTAGATGGACTGAATTGTATTAGATTAGGTGTGAAAAAATCTGGAGGCTGTAATATATATATATATATATATATATATATATATATATATATATATATATATATATTTATAATAAGCTATATGAAACTGAAATAATTAAAGAATTTACGTTGTCCTAGCCAAGTGATATATTTTCCGTGTAATAAGGGGAGATCATTTCAAATAAGAGTTTCAATATGATATAACGTAATTTATAATTATCCTGCCGGATCATATATCCATTTCTTAATAACATAATTGTTGCTTTGAAAGAAACAAATAGAGCAGATATAGACCAAGAATAAACGAGATGAGAATTTTGAATGGAAACACTTATTGTAGGCCTTTGCATTACCGGTGGCTGTTCAGCTCAATGGTAAGAGCAACACTATGTTGAAGCGGCAAAGTATCGGTCGCAGGTTCGATTCTTGCAGTAGCCCCATTTTCTTTGTTTATTTTATTCATGTTGTCTAGGCCAAGTGATACATTCTCCGTGTAATAACAGAAGTTTCAAATGAGAGTTTAAATATAATATAACGCAATTTATATATATATATATATATATATATATATATATATATATATATATATATATATATATATATATATATATATATATATATATATATATATATAGTGGTAATTTGACAATCAGAAGTCGAAGAGAATTTTAAGAGAAAAAACAGGTTTTACAACTCAAGATTTTTTTTTATCATCACGTGTGCTGATCTTTATGCATTCCGTTGGTTGCAACCAACCTATTCAAAAGATTTACAAAGAAACCATAATTTCTTTTCACCTTCCAATTGTCAAATTACCACCATCCACACAACACACACACACACACACACACACACACACACTACATATATATATATATATATATATATATATATATATATATATATATATATATATAAGAATTAGTGTTCTTAGGAACAAACTAATACATGCATCTCTACGCGTGGATCAATGTAGAAAGAATTTACTTACGTATTAAATTAAATTGGATTTCAGCAGGATATTTATTCGCTTCTTAACGTTTCAGTACGTTTGTATAAGCATACCCCACTACTAAAAATAATGGGAAATCGTCTAATCTCCCTATAACGTTTCACCCACCACCCGAGATAAACGGTTGTAAGCATTAGACATTTCACTCTAGATGTTAAAACCTACAATTTCCAATGAGCTCTGAAATTTTGAAAAAAAAAGCAACAAAAAAAAACGCGTTTTTGAGACTGAACAAAAAGAAATGTTTAGAATTTCTAAGTACGGAAGGCTGAAACGGCTATCATCAGTTTTTCTTTACATAATCTAGGGCAAATTGTTTTACTATAAGTCGGAAATATTATTCATTTTTTTTTTTTTTTACATTTACTGCAAAAAAAAAAAAAGGTTTTTCAGAACCCAGATTTCATTTTAATTACTTTTTACTTCCAGGAAGCACATGAAATTACCTATTTGCTATCTCAATATTAGAATGCCAATTAATATAGAATCAAAAGGCACTTAAAATAAGTTCAAACCGACTCTTAATTGTTACTTTTTCTCAAAAAGGAAACATTTATTTCGAAGCAATAGTTAACAATACCACTACTTTTACTACTAGTAGTACTAAAACAACTTCTGCTGCTGCCTAAACTAACGCTATAATAAAAGTTACTGTCATAAAAACTAAGATTCTTAGATACGACCACATGCATCTCTATGATAGGGTCTGTAGGTCGGTCCCCATACATGCGAAATCGATGGTAGAAAAAATCTTTGTCGCTCTACATCTTCACAGAGTTCTAACTTGAAGAATAAAACTGTGGTTTCCATGTAATGTTTTAGAGGGTGTTCAATTCACTATATAATTACAATGCGAAACTAGACCCTGGCTTAATGACTAATTTAAATTAAATCATACAGAGAATTAGGAAAAAATTATCTGTTGATGTCATGAAAATGCGAAGGACAAGACGATTTGATTGACTGATTACTTTATAGTAATGGCTGGTGGATTGTGGACGTATTGTTGAAATAATGTCCTTGTTATTCAAATTACGTCATCCTTTTCAAATTACCAGTAATAAATAAAACTTGAAGTTTTTAAACAAGGTAATTATTTAAATTTACCACCATATTCCAGGTTGAGCAGAGTAAATTAAACAATAAACTGAATGCCCATTCAGAATTTACTACAATTCACTTGAAAACAAAACCTAATTTACCTTCAATTTTGTTAATCGTATTTTTATCTCACTTGAAAACATAACGGATATAATTTTTTAGCAAT
>OY735239.1:11613081-11625581 GCA_963457665.1 Thysanoteuthis rhombus | reverse complement strand
ATAGCCAACCAGACCAAATTGATTACCGAAATAAACCTATGTTGACCGTCTTAGTTGACAGTTTCTGAAACTCATGCCAAAATAGAATCAGTAGCCAAATAGAATCAATTATATATATACGTGTGTGTATATGAGAGTTTGTGAATATATATATATATATATATATATATATATATATATATATATATATATATATATATATGAATGTATATATTTATTTATATGAAGATCCATATATGATGTATGTGTAATATATATATATATATATGGATGTATATATTTATTTATATGAAGATCCATATATGATGTATGTGTAATATATATATATATATATATATATATATATATATATATATATGTGTGTGTGTGTGTGTGTATGTTTGTGTTTATATATTTATAAGTATACTAATATAAGAATATACGTATGAAATAATGTAATTAGAGTTGTTGATATATATTCATGTGATAGAGTCGCATGTATATTTGTATCTTTATCAATCGAGAACTACGCATAATAGGGGAAAAGGCATATTAGAAATCAGCAGGTCTGAATTCATATACATCTCAATTCACCTCAGCATACATTTTAGGTCGAACTTTGAGGAAAAAAAATTGTTAATTTGTATGATATGAATAACTGTCAACCGTTATTATCGATTTTGACTGCAATTTACCAACATCTTAATTTTTGGTTTATAGAATCAACTATCAAGACGAAAGTAAATAGTAATATCTCAAATAATGAGATAATGGTTTTACTCTACTTAGTGTAGATTAAAATGACTTTTGGAAGATGAAGAGAAAAACTCAAGGGATAGGTGTTACATCTCAAGTTCTTTTATTACTGTTCTGTTGACGTTGTTCGATGCATTTCGACGGCAGCTGGTCATCTTTTTCAGAGAAAAATATTCTCAGCGGTTTCACAGAGAAAAATATGCTGTTTACATTTTGATGCTGAAGAGGAGAATGACAATATTTTTGTGTTTGGTTGTTTAGTAGGTGGAGGAGGGGAGGTGTTTATATCTGTGTAATTGAGGGTGATATTTAGTTTAAAATGAACTGGGTCTATGAGGGGCGAGGTCAGGGGATGTATGTCCCCTGTATCTTTGGGTGTTCGGCTTATCTTAGAAGAGAAAGACGGTGATGGGCTAAAATGGTTATTTTTCATACTAACACACAAACTAATTTATAAAACAAACATTATCTTGTCGCTGGAATTGCATTGCAATTTTTTAAAATTAAGATGAAGGTAAATAATAGCCAAAAATCAATAAAAATGATATACAATACTTCATCTAATGAAATATAGATGATACAATAATTACTTTAGTGATACTTCTTGAACATAAACAGAAAGACAACTGACAGAAGTTATAGATTTTCTCATTTGTGCCGATGCTCATTCGTCATCCGCTCATATGTTTTCGGCTCATTTGTCCCTGCTCATTTGTCTCCGCTCATTTGTCCCCGCTGTTTGAAACAGTCCACCAAAACTATCACCAAAACAGGTTTCTTCCAGTTTTTGAGTTGGTCTGGCTGGTTGTATGAATGTATTCTGCGTTCAGACCTCACTAATGAAGCTAGCGAGCTGGAATTGTGAACATCAACATATTATGTCTACAAATTTTCATTCCTAAAACTAACCCCTGAATACCTTTTTAGAGGAGTTTAAGTTAGCAATGTAAGTTTATGCTAAATTGATTCTTTTTTTTTTGTGTTCGCTCGATTTTTTTTGGTTGTTTTTTTCAACATTTAGACTTTTTTAGTGATTACTCCCTATAAAAAGGAGAGAAATAACTTATTCATTAATCACCAATATTTCCAATGTTTCTGATTGATCACCCCAAACATGGCATGTAGACAGTTTCAATTGAGTGGCTAACCAATCCCGTTTTGTGGAACGCTCATTTGAAAACATATTCACACCAAATGTCAGGCATTCATCACAGGAGATTAAGTGATAGTAAGTCTCCTAATATCTCCAACACCTTTCTTGATATCCTCGCAAACCACCGGTACCTCCTCGGTCAGCACAGTCTCTTATTCAATCATCCTTTCAGACTCGTATCCTCATCTTTGTAAAACTATTGTGCTGCACCATTATCGTTTATTGATAATAGGGTCCCAACTTTCAAACTCACTCAGCCTCGGGAAAGGGTGGAGGGATGTCCCATTCCATCCCTTAACGGACGACAATGAAGTCACTCTCTCATATATGTTGTTCGCACAACCTCAGGACGGTATTCAAAAGCGATCCCTCGCTATTTAGGTACATCACCAAAACTAGACCAATACTTGGGAAAAAAACATTACCAAAAACTGTGTCTAAGAGCCCTTGCAGCTGCAGCAGACATTATAAAGGTGAAACCAGTTGCTCCCCAGAAATGAGAATCAAAACTGTAACAAATGGGTACACTCTAAAATCTTGCATGACTGACCACGCACAGAGGGGTAAAGGCAAACACAAACCCCTATGAAATGAAGTCCTCGTAATAGACAGAGAGAACAAGACGTTTGAGGGAAGCTGTCCTCATTCAATGCTCAGTAACGACTCCGTCAGTAGACCGATTATCGATATAAGTTGCGAATAGGAATCTTTCAGAAAAAAAATCGTTGGGTGGGTATGACCTCGTAAAGAAAAGATCATTCGTTCTAAGGGAGGTGATTCAGGAACATACTTCAGAACACGATGACAAACCATAGGATCATCTCCGTTCCAGAACAATGAACACCCGGAGAAAGCCAAACGTTGTGAAAAAATGAACAACACAAACGAGGAAAATAGTCCGACGAGACCAAATACAATTAAATCAATCGATATTGTCTTGTTTCGACATTTGTACCTCCACTATCCCTCTCTAACTAAAATCTCTCCAATACATAGCTTTATTGATTAATCAAGACTCCAATATTGTTTGCTTACGACCAAATGAAGCTAGATACACCGGTTCTCGTATGATTAACGTAGTCAAGCAGTGTTTAGCCTGGTCAGTACCAAGAAGGGGTCAAGCAATGTTTAGCCTGGTCAGTACCAAGATGGATGACTGCTTGAGATTACCAGGTACTGTCGGCAAGTTTGGTGAAGTGGGTGACGCCAGTTCGGTTGTATATGGCCTCTAATTTTATTTCACACATCGCAAGCTGAGAAAAGAGAAACTTGGGTACGATAACACTTTCAAGGGCCCAAATTCACATCATCCAAAAGATTACTTTTTGGGTCTTCACCGGTGCTGGTTTATTTCATTACATTATCTTTGGTTTGACACAATCTTTGTCCTTTTTTCCCCTAAATTTCTGATCCTATTTCTCCGCAATGTTCATTTCATGCACTGGGGTTTTACAGTTGATTCCATTTATTAAATTTATCTGATTGTTTTTTTTAGAAAAAGCTGAGAAATTAACGTACGTTTAATCAAAGAGAATAGATATTGAAATATTGACCCGACTTTTAGTCATTCAATATTCATTACGTACAAGCGCGTTTTCCAGATTTTCTTGCCGTATTTACGACTTATATATATATATATATATATATATATATATATATATATATATACGAAGCACAAATTAGGAATACAATATGATATAATACAATATCTGATGTGTGATGGATGAGATTATTTCATAGAGTGCTCGATACATTCAACATTAAGCACTAACTTAAACTAGAGTTGGGCTAAAGATAAGATGAAATGAAGTATTCGCTATACAAACATGTTTATGTCTCTACTCTCTTTGGGCTTCTTCAGGCTGAAGTGGCCCAAACAGGAGAGAAACATAAACGTGTTTGTGTAGCGAATTCTTCATTTAATCATATATATCTTTGAAATATTTATAGCTTTAAACATTGAACACATTAGGAAAACTCTTTCCAATTCTTTGTGTCACTTCAGTCACTTATTTCCCAATATCTGTTAATGTAATTTATGTTATTTTCTTCAAAATTTTTTTATGCTTTACGTACGCTTTGTTGATATGGTACTATGTGTCATTTTTTTCTCGTTGGGGATCATCAGTTGTTTACCATCTAACTGTTTCCGGAATTTAAAAAACAGAGCAGTTATATTAACATGGTACCAAAGCAGTGTTGATCAAACACCACTTCTCTTTCAGCAACAATTTTGATATACATCGTATGTCATACATGTAGTTTGTTATTCAATATAGGGTATTAACATGATGTATTGTATATGAAAGTTATTTCACACTACACGTAATTCAATTTTTTTGAAACGGGGTTGACTTATGTAGGTTATCCCAAAAACGTATTTAATGATGAAGGATCAGTAAGTATAACAGCGGATGTGATTCGTTGTTCGTGTCACTTCTATTGAATGTTCACCAATGTGAATATTTTATTGGTTTCTGTGTTTTTGTGTCAGCTTCAATCCCCGTTTCTATCTCAGACTGCATACAAACCAAATTATGACATCATCTTTAAGAATACTGATTACACGGAAAAGCTTCTTCGAGTTGATTCGCTACTAACATATTCAACCCTAGAATTTGATATTTTTTCCCTCTAATCTCAAAGTTAATCTTTTCTACGCCGTATACCATCTCACTTGCATCAATTTTCTTTTCTCTTAAATCATCAAATAAATTATCCTTATATACATGATTGAAACGAAACGGAACTAATTTCTAGCCGGCACGAATACTTTAATAGGCTATTCTGTTAATATATCAAGACACTTTATTACTTGGCATTCGATGTTTGATCACCCATCTCGTCCAACAACGTATCTATCAGACAAATGATCCAAAGACAAATGTTTTCCCCTTTCCCTGGTTCCAATCAATACAACGGTCTTTTACACAGACAAAGACTGGATCCCTCTTGGTTACCTAATTTCCCGAACATTAATACTGATTCATTTTTTTAAATGTTATATACATATTCATTTATTATGTTTTTAATAATCAAGATCATATACTAACAGGGAATCCTGGCGGTGCCCGGGGAAAAATAACTGGACATAGAGACGTGAGAGCCAAAAAATCGTTTGAGTGTATCCAGTGTAGTAATTTGGCAGTTTATGCGATCAATTCCTGGCATCAGATTCGCCAACCCTCGGGCTAGTTCGCACACAGCATATCTGTGCATGCCCACGCGCAGTGTAGGGCAGATCAATGTAGTTCTTGCAGATTCTCTTACCATCTTTATCAAAATGTTTGAAAGCAGAAGTTTGGGTTTAAGACTCCGATAATACAAAATCGTAAAACAATTAATTCCCACACAAATCCATTTTTTTTTTTTACAAATAACGGTTTACTTTAGCACTATATTTACATGGCAAATTCCAAGAAAAACTCCTGAAGGCTTGATAATCATCTCATTTGTCTCGAATATGTTGCCGGCTGAAGTCAAAAACTTGATTTAGAATCATTTAGATAAAATGGAAAAGTTTATTAAAAAAGTGATGTAAATTAAACTGTATGATGTGCAAAACCCATTTATACGAACAGCTATCGTAAAATTTTATTCTATAAATTGGAAAAAAATCGGCCAAATCAAGCTGAAAAAAGGGTAATCCAGCCAGTTTCAGCACCATCGGACAGGTCTGTTCTTTTTTAACCCCACTGCCATTGAAAGGATTCTTGTCTACTACCCGATGACCGTCAGGCAGGCCTGGCGAAGCCATCTATTTGGACCATTTGCTCATAAAACCATTGTTACAGTCAAACCAAATTTATATATATGTATGACATATATAGATATAGATATATGACGTACATACATACATATACAGAGAGAGAAAGATAAATAGATGGAGAGAGAGAGAGAGAGAGAGAGAGAGAGAGAGAGAGAGATAATCCATCACTCTTGACAATTGGTTGATCAAAGAAACACGTGTTGGATAATTTCTTTCATAGATTTTTAGAATATATATATATATATATATATATATATATATATATATATATATAAAAGCCAAAATTGTTGACATAACTGTCGCATTGAAAGAGAAGAAGAGAACGAGTTGAGAATTTGTTGTAAGCAATTATTTGGCCTTTGCATTACCGGCGACTTTGAGCTCAATGGTAAGAGCATCGTTATGTTGAAGCGGCTTCCTTATCAGTGGCAGGCTCGATTCCTGCAGCAGCCCCATTTTCTTCAATTGTTTATTCTATTTACATTGTCTTAATTGAGTGATATATATATATATATATATATATATATATATATATATATATATATGTATAATGCAATTTGTCAAAATGGTGGTCTATCAAAGCTCACCAAAACAACAGAACTCTCAACAATATTTCTGAATAGAGATTCAAAGGTGTTTCGCCCTCGTGGATTTTATCTTACATTTAATTTTTCATTTCTTTTCTTCCACGACATCAAGCTGTTAAATATTTTTGGAAGTCATGTTTATAAAAGAATATTGTCATTTACGTTCCGATAAATGACACGTATGAAATTTCCTAAAACTTAGTTTCATGTTAAACTTGAATGTAAAAAAATTTCTTCAAATACCACTTGTTAATTACGAAAGCAACAAGGTTAATTATCTAATGAATTGAACTTTGGGCCAAGCAGTTAATTGCCAACTTTTTCGGTATTTTCTTCTTTTCTTTTTTAAGTGACATAAAATACTTTTATTCTTTGTTTTCCGATAAAATCAAGGAAGTGAAAAAAGTCAAATCACATTTAATGAGGAAAACATTAGTAATTTTACTGTCTATAGTTTTGGGAGAGGTCATTAACAGTCAAGGTGTTTTTTGGACGAGTGAACTTGTTATTTATGTTGTTGACACGGCGTTTTGGAGTTCAGTCCGATACAGCTTCTGCTACTCAACTGGGACAAGATATGAAAATCAAGGCCTAACAGAGAAGGAAAAAGATATCACCCAAATTCATTGTTATAAGAATAATAAGTATATATATTTGATTTTCATTTCTGCGAACGTACTACTTTATTTACTTTTTTTTCCATTGGTGATATTCTGGCCTTGCTGGCCAACGCTGTTTTCAAACTGAATTAGAAACGTAACAAAATTTCTTGTTAACAATTGTTTTGTCATTCTCGTGTGCAATTGTTTAGTCATTCTTTTCGTGAGCAGAAGCCAAGATTGCGTTGTTACCAATTTCCTGCACTCGATCCACGAGTGCTTCGTTTTTTTTCTTCAAAGAAGTACTTGAGATACAATTAGCAAAAGTTAAAAAATAAAACACTCGTGAAACGAGATTGAGAGAAATTGGTAACAACGCAATCTGGGATTCCGCTCATGAAAAAAATAGCAGAAAAAATGCGCCACGAGAATGTCAAGACGGTCCTCAGCAAGAAATTTCGTAATGTTTCCAATTCACTTTGAAAACGGCGTGGCCCAGTAAGGCCGAATTATCACCAATATCACGTTCACCAGAAAGAAACTCAAATATATATCATTATCATTACCGTACTACTAAAGATGTCATTAAATCAATTGAGAAGAATAAGAAAGAATCTGTTTAGAACCACCACATTCAGATAGTACACTTGGAGAACACCGTAGAATGGATCGGCCTAAACGTTGTGTTTACAAAAGACTGGCGGAAGATCGATCTTCCAAAAAACTTTTTGAGTGTATTATTGTTGTTTTCCAAACTATTGATGATTTGTCTCTGAATAATTATTACAAACTTCTTTTCACTGCATTGTCTGGGGTCAGTAACCTGATTGGTCAGTTTTAGTGACCATGGCGTTGGCGGTAGTAAGTGTTCTCTTAATGCTTTTTAGAGTTCATTGAAGCAAAGTTTCCTGTATTTTTGGCAAAATATGCTTTTCATATAAATTCATAGCATCACTATTCAGTCATCAAAGTGTTTCCTATGTCTTTCTATGACTTTTTGCCAACTTTTAGCGAATTTGTGTATAACATCTTAGAAGAACGATTTATATTTCAAATAAGTGAATACCTCGAGAAAATTTTGACACCTTTAACTTGTCTAATCGCTGTCCAGATGAGGAGTACCGGGCGGAGTGAATAAAGTGATAGTCTGAAAGTAACATCATGACGGAATTTGTTGCATGTTGAAGAACTTCCCAACCCAGATCCAAGAACGTTTGCTGCATGGTATTTGCAACATTACAATGGGCGTTGTCGTTCGACAAAATCACCCGTCGATTTCCATGCAATCAAAAAGATGTTCTCTCTTCCAGTAACAAAAGTCTGAATCTTACATGGAATTGAAGACCACAAGAATTTGTTTTCAATCATTACCAAGCTGGAGAATTGGGAGCCCAGGAACTCCTTGAGACCCTCCATCCGTCAAAACTCGACCCCTGAAGGTCCACAAAGGTATTACTGGGAATCAATAGGCAGACCTTTCAAAAGCCTGGGAACTGTGAGTTTGTTGAGTAAACAGACTTTCCTAAAGCCTTGCTAGTGAATCGAGGATCCAGGTCAAGTCCTTGATTTCAAGATCAATCTTGGATACGAGATTTATGACTACATTAATATACTTTTATAATCAGAATTTTGGCTTTTAGATTGAAGAATATGAGGGTTTTTAAACTTTTATTTCTTTCTTTCTTTTCCGTCTTCTACTACCTTCCTTTCTCGATGTATATTCTTTCTTTCTCTCTTTCTTTCTTTTGTTAGTCCCAACTTTAGCCTTATTCGCGTTTTTCTTCTACTTCTTTCTTTCTTGCTTTCTTTCTCTCTCACTGATATTTCTTTTTCACCTTATCTCTCTTTACCTTTTTCATTTTCTTCCCTGTTTTTCTTTTCTTTTTCTCCCTTCCTCTATTTGTAGTTTTCATCCCTCTTTCTTTCTTTCTTTCTCCCTTTCCTTCTTTCGTTCTTTCTCTCTCATGATGCTTTGTGCTTTCCTCCTCTTCCTCGTTGGCTTGCTTTTTCCAAGTCTTTCTCTCTGTCCTCCTTTCTTTGGAATCTCTCCTTCTTCCCTCGGATTCACGTTTCTATCAACGCCATATTTTCTTTGTCTATAATAGATAAACGCCATTGGTTGATATATCCTCGTCAGTTTTGCTCCAATACATAGCACAAACATCGGCCCACCATCAACATCACCATTATTAATGATATAAAATGTATTAGTATTACTATCGATTATCATTATTAGTAGTAATAGTAGTAGCAGTCGGTTTTGTAGTAGTAGTATCGATGTTATTTTTATCTATAGTAGTATTACTATCAACTTTATTATTGTTATTAGTAGTAATAGTAGTATTACTATCAACTTTATTATTTTAATTATTATCATCATTATTATTATCACTATTAATATTATTATTATTATTAGTAGTAGTAGTAGTAGTAGTAGTAGTAGTAGTAGTAGTAGTAGTATTAGTTAATTACCGAGAAATAATCACGGATATGTTCGAATTTCTATGAGATGATATATCTTTAGCAAAGAAAATACTGAACTTGTGTAAGTGGAATAGCTCATTGTTTCAAATGGTGAATAGGAGTTTCAAATGCCAAATTGTTCCACTCAAGTGAAAGATTTCATTGTGCGAACAGAGAAACAGAAAAAGTCACATTGTTGATTATATAAGTAGATTGATTTGAGGTGTTGCAGACAAAAAATAAATGTACAAATACATTATTGAGGTAGATTATTAAAAAGCCGTCGACAAAAATGTCAACAAAACTGTCAACATATTTTTTTTTTTTACTTTCCAAGTTGGTCTGTCTGGCTGGGTATCTATTTGTGTGCTGCGCACACAGACTGCATCAATGGAGCTAGAGGGCTGAAAATTTGAACAACTACTCGTTATATCTAGAAAAACAGATTTTTGTCTTTAAAAAAATGCAAAAAAAAGGTGTGATCAATGAATGAGTTACTTCTCTCGTCTTTTGTTGCTCAATGATCACTACATTTTCAAAGTTTCTATTGGCCCAATTTAGCAAGAACTTGCATTGTAAATTGGAAAAAACTAAAACTATTTGTAGGTGAATGGATTCAGAAAAAATTTGAAAAAAACTTTCTTTCAGACATAATGAGTAAAAATTTAATTTTCTAGCCTTCTAGCTCAATTAGTGCAGCCTGTCCGCATGATACATACATAGCCAGACAGAACCACTAAAAAATTGAAGAAACCTATGTCAACAGTTTTGATGACAGTTCTGATTGACAGTGTCTAGTATACATGGTTTATTAATATAGTTAGATTATGATTGCAAGTGTCGTATTAAATACTTGTCCTTTCCTTATAGCAGCAGTATGCGATGCCCGAATGCCGACAGTCGGTTTAGGTGTTCTGATTATACTGGTAGTAGTGATTATCATAAGAGTAGTGGTCGTAGTAGTGTTCGAAGAGGTGGTAGTGACACACATCTCATAGCACCACACATTGGCATCTCTCAGGTACAGTTTCGTCCATCGTTGGTCAGCAAAAACCTCCATTTCTTTCCCTTTTAATGACCATTGGTCATTGAGTGGTGCCCTATACAGGAAATATTCATGGCGCTAGCTTTTAGCAGTTGGTCACTCTACCGGAATCGGCGTTATTTTCATCTTCGTTTTTCTTTTTTCCACCATCTTTGTACTCCTTCTTTTACGAATTCTACTTTTTCATTGCTTTTTTGTTCGTCTTCCTGTCCTTCCTGTTTCTCTTATTTTCCTTTGTTTTCTTTTTATTCTTTTTCCTCCAGTTCATCTCATTCTTCTTCTTCTCCCTCTTCTTCTTCTTTTTCTTTTTCGTTGCCTTATTGTTTGCCACATTTTTCATTGACGTTTTTGAGGTTATCTTTTTCTTTTTCCTCTCTTCCGTAGTACCTCTTTCATAATTCTTTCTTTCATTTTTTTCTGTTCATTTCTTCTTTCAATCTTCATATCCTTTCTTACTTTGTTTCTTTTCATTCATTGTTTCCTTCCATAATTTTATTTTCACTTTCTTTCGATCCTTCTTTATTCATTCTTTTTCTTTTCATCCTTCCTCCTTCCTTTTTTTTTCTTGCTTTCTGTTTATTACTTGTTTCTTCCTTTCTTTTGTTATTTTCATTCTTTACTTTTCCCAGCGATCTCTTTCCGACCCCTCTCTTCTTCTTCTTCTTCTTCTTCTTCTTCTTCTTCTTCTTCTTCTTCTTCTTCTTCTTCTTCTTCTTCACACTTTTATTTTTCTTCACATTCTCTTTCATGCACCTTTCTATCACACTACTGTTTTCTCTTTCTTCCCTATATTTTGGGGTAACATTTTCGTCTTTTCTTTCTCTTATAAAGATCTTTTTGTTCTCTTTTCTTTTCTATCCTTCCCTCGTTCTTTTTCCTTCTTCACTCTCGCTAATCGAAATGATTTCCGTTCATGCCTTCTCCACCCCCTGATTTTTACCTAATCCCACCCCCTATTTCCTTCCGCTGTGAGCCCACTTTCACATCTACGAAAAAAACGCATTTTTGTATCTATCACTCCCACTCCCTCTTCTGTTGTCACTCTTGCAACTCCATCTCTTCCCTCTACTCTTCTTTTTTGTACGATTTCCGATATATTTAACCTTTTCAATACCAGGCTTTTTTTTTTCTTGTTCTTCAATCTTTTTCAAATATCCTCTCCCACCTAAACAATATCCTGTATCTTAGAATAGTTTCTTCTCCTCTTTTTATTTCTTCCTCCATTACTACTTATCATTCTCTCTTTTCTTCCTCCCTCCATTTCTTCCTTCCTTCCTTTCTACCTTTCTTTGTAGTTTTCTTTCTTTTGTTTCTTTCACTTCATTTTTTTCTTTCTTTTTTATCTTTCACACTGTTATTCCTTTTCTCTCTTTTCCGTTTCTATCTATCCCTTATCTCTTTCTCAATTTGTGGTTTTTCTCCCTTCCTCTCTTTCTTTCTTTCTTTCTTTTCTTCCCCCCTCTCTCTCTTTCTCTCTCTCTCTCTCTCTCGTTCTTTTTCTCCTTTTCTTTTCTCTCTTTCTTCTTCTTTTGTCCTTCTAGACAATTTATTCTTCTCCATCTTTCCATCACTTTTCCTTACTCATCCTTATTCTTGTAATTCATTATTTTTAATATTTTCTGTTTTCGTAACTTTGCTGATAATTATTCTTAGTCGATAATTTTCGTTGAGTTTTCATTTCTTTACTTATTTTCTCACTCTCTTTTCCTAACTTTCTTTCTTGACGTCAAAGTTGGCATACATCATAGTTCTTCTTCTTCTTCTTCTTCTTCTTCTTCTTCTTCTTCTTCTTCTTCTTCTTCTTCTTCTTCTTCTTCTTCTTCTTCTTCTTTCGTCAGCTGTGTATCTTCCTTCATTTTTTTTTGTCGTCTGCTTTTTTTTTCATTCTTCATTTTTTTGGTTGTCTGTTGTCTGGTGTCTTCCATTCCATCTTCTCTTTTTCTTGTCTTTTACGCCTTTCGTTGTTTCTTTCTTATAGTAAAAGTTAACACACAACTTAGTCCGTCATCATCACCTGACCATTTTCATTTTCTTTCATTCTAACTTCTCTCTTTCTTGTCTTTTACACCTTTCTTTCTTTCTTTTTTTCTTTCGTTCTGTCTGTCTGTCTGTCTGTCTGTCGTATCTGTTTTGTTACACATTCCACAAA
>OY735239.1:11593081-11605581 GCA_963457665.1 Thysanoteuthis rhombus | reverse complement strand
TAAATATTTTATTCACATCTGTGCCTATCTGCAAGAGAACTAACTTGCCTAATCATATCATATCAGCTACACCCATTGGTGTAGCTTTGTACACCTTTTCCGAATGTGCAAATGATGATGTAATCAACTCGACAAATGTTTCAGATTTAAACGATCGATCCAAAAGAAGTCTCTTTATCATGCTAACTTCTGATCATATTTGCGTTTCAAGAAATTAATTTCACATAAAGTTACAACAATCCAAGTGGGAAATGTACCAACTTGCCCCGGTCTCTCCTATACGAATTGAATCGTCTAAAAAGAATCCTAGCTAGAAAAAAAGCCTAATTCTCTCTTTCAGAAACTAATAACAAAACGCTGTCACCCACAAAGTAACCATCCACCTGCACCCATCAACTCCTGCACCCTGCAGAGGCCCACGTGTACTTAATTAGACACCGTCAACCAAAACTGTCAGCATAGACTTGTTCAGTTCTTAAGCCGACCCGGCTGGCTGGTTGGCTGACTGACTGGCTATGGATGGATCACGAATATAAGCCGCGCCATTGAAGCTAGATAAGTGAATTCGAAACCTCAAAAAATCATGGATCCCTTCTATAAAGGAAATATTCTGGCGGACTGTTATTTTTAACATTTAGTTTTTAGACTATATGAACTACTATAGTAAGAAACTCTTGACTTTTAAATTCATATTCATTTAAAATGGAGTACATTTATTTTAATTCTAATACACGGTACAGATCAGTGTACAATAAGTGTTTTTCGGTAGTTCCACGGACCCCAGTTTTGAAACCACGGAGCTAGAGGGCTGAAATTTAAAAAATTTACTCCTTATTATAATAAGGAAAAACTTTTTTTTTTGGTTTTTGGAAAATTGCCTATTAAATAGGTTTTTAATGGGAGGGGTAACTTTGCAATGTAAGTTTCTGCCAAATTGATCCTTCGGTTTATGTCTGGCAACATACGTGCTTGTCTTTTGGAAATTTAAACACTTAAGGATCACTGCCCAGCAAAAGGCAAGAGAGGTAACTTATTCATTGATCACCCACTGTCCGAATTCTCTAGCTGATTACCTCAAACACGGTAAGTTACCAAAAGACGTTGGTCACATGACAGTTTCAATAGAACCAGTCTTACTCGTATGTGTTTTGGTTCTATTTTGACCCTCTCTCTCTCTCTCTATCTCTCTCTCTCTCTTATGCATCATCATCATCATCATCATCATCAGTCTTTTAACGTCCGTCGTTAGACATAGACCTTCCCCAGGATTCGCCTCAATTCTCTATCATAGGCGTCGCAGAGCCAGTATTTCCTGAATCTGTCCAGTTCATCTCTCCATCTTGTGTTCTGTCGGCCTCGATTTCGCATGTGATCTCCGGGGATCCATGTTGTGAGACGTGATGTCCATCGGTTGTCTTTCATTCTTGCAACATGGCCTGCCCATTGCTATTTGACTTTTCTTATAGTTTCTATGATGTCACAAAAACCTGTTTTCTTCCTTATATACTGTACTGTCTTGTGATCTCTCCATGTAAGGCTGAGCATGATTCCCTCGTGTGCATATTGCATACTTCTCAGTTTGTAGGTCTGTCTCTTGGTTAGGTTCCATGTTTCAGCTCCATAAGCGACTATCTGGAGAATGCATTGGTTGTATACTCTTCTTTTTAGGAATATTGGGATCATCTGGTTCTTGAAAGTTGAGCTTGGTTTCTTTGATTTCAGTCCATTTTGCTTAATTACTTATATCCCATTTTCAGAATTACATATTGAATCTGTGTAAATTAGCTTATAAGTTATATTAGAGCGATGTTAACTATTTTGACTGTGTCTATTTTTCAGCATCAAAACACACCAATATTTCAATACGTTTAACAACAGAGGATATAAATCAGTTACGGAACAAATGAAAGCAAACAACTTGACCATTTAAAACTATATCTTATTAAATATAACAACAAAGAATATAAGTTAGAGCTAGGCTTAGGGTTAGTGTTTCTGGTTGATTTATTTTATTGGCCCGTGTCTTGTACAGGCACTCGTCATGTGACTTATCCAGATCCAATTCTACTTTGTTTCAATCATACCTACTTTCAGTAACAATATTTCTACTCCAACAAATACCCGTTACCCTCGCCTCCTTTACATATATATATATATATATATATATATATATATATATATGTGTGTGTGTGTGTGTGTGTGTGTGTGTGTGTGCTACTCAAAAGTTCGTCTCCTTCATAGTATACCCTTTGTAAACCAATGTATATGTGTTGTAAACCCTTTTCAGAGACGGTTAGGGTTAGAAATGACCTTACGTTATGCCAGCAAAGGCAAATAAAAAATGAGACGATGACAATTTAAGACAAAGCGAATTGCTTATATTATAAAATCATTTCGATGTTTTTCCACAGAGGAGTATATATCTACATACGGTCATATGCTATCAATCAAAGGAAACTGAATTCCTATCTAAAGTTTGTGTGTAACGCCAAATATTCAATGAAGTCGGCAGATCGGAAGGACTGAAGCCGCAGGCCGGATAGTTTGGAGCCACGGTTCGGCTTTGGCCCGCGGGCCGTAGTCTGCCGAACCCAGTGTTAAACCATTGATTCCACATTACGTATCTTGGCAAATTATTACATACAATGTCTACTGAATTTCAAAATTCAATAAAAAGGACAATTTATTGGATAGATCATTGAATTCTCAATTCCTCACCCGCTCTACGCATGTACTTGCACACATAATACCCTCGTATATACATACTATAAAACTGACACAGCGGATTTGATATTCCCATGGGTGAACACTCAATAGAAGTGACACGATAACGAATCACGTCTGTTGTTATACTTACTGATCCCTCACCGTTGTATACAGTTCGGGGGGTAACCTACGTAAGTAAGCCCTGTTTCAAAGAAATTAAATGGCGTGTACCTTGTACAAAATAAGAAACTACTGTAGGGTATGATATATATATTAAATTCATAGCCGAAAGGGGTGTTATTTGAACAACACTGCTGGGGTACCATGTTAATATAACTCTTTTATCGTTAATATCCTCGAAAACGTTACTTGGTAAACTACTGATGACCCCAACAAAAGAAAAATCACACATAGTACCATAATAACAAAGTATGTATAGGTTTGGAAAAAGTAATTACATGAGTTACAATAACAGATATTGGGGAAATAAGTGTTTGAAGTGACGCAAAAGATTTCAAAAAAGTCTTTTAATCTTTTGTGTTTAAACGTATGAAGCTTTCTAGAATATATAAACATGTATGTATACGTAGATAGAAATGATTGATTGATGATATATATATATATATATAATGAAATTTTAAACATCTTGCCATCACAGTCAATAATTTAACAACTGTAGCGTCAAAAAAGAAGTCATTAAAAAAAATCCATTGAAGAATAAATATGGTTAGAATATATTCTATTTATGACATCACTGGCGTTTTCTAAAATAGGGTGAAAAGACATCGAGATTCATCTTATTAACAAACCTAAAGTATGATTCTAAAAAGATAAAGGAAGTTTATCCTCCAGAAATTTAGAAAAAAAGCATTTTTAGAATGGGTCTAGTTACTGATGCCAATTTTCAAGTTCGTAAACAACACGTTTTGGCAAGGAGAGCTGGGAGACACAAACACATAACTTTGTACATTTAACTTTGTACCATGTTAATATAACTCTTTTATCGTTAATATCCTCGAAAACGTTACTTGGTAAACTACTGATGACCCCAACAAAAGAAAAATCACACATAGTACCATAATAACAAAGTATGTATAGGTTTGGAAAAAGTAATTACATGAGTTACAATAACAGATATTGGGGAAATAAGTGTTTGAAGTGACGCAAAAGATTTCAAAAAAGTCTTTTAATCTTTTGTGTTTAAACGTATGAAGCTTTCTAGAATATATAAACATGTATGTATACGTAGATAGAAATGATTGATTGATGATATATATATATATATATAATGAAATTTTAAACATCTTGCCATCACAGTCAATAATTTAACAACTGTAGCGTCAAAAAAGAAGTCATTAAAAAAAATCCATTGAAGAATAAATATGGTTAGAATATATTCTATTTATGACATCACTGGCGTTTTCTAAAATAGGGTGAAAAGACATCGAGATTCATCTTATTAACAAACCTAAAGTATGATTCTAAAAAGATAAAGGAAGTTTATCCTCCAGAAATTTAGAAAAAAAGCATTTTTAGAATGGGTCTAGTTACTGATGCCAATTTTCAAGTTCGTAAACAACACGTTTTGGCAAGGAGAGCTGGGAGACACAAACACATAACTTTGTACATTTAAACCCAGCGTTAGCTGTTCAGGTGTTATTACGATGTAATTCACAATGCTAAGTACAAAGAAAATTATTTACTTCAAAATTATCAATGGTAAAACTCCCATCAACCGACTAAAAGCCGACGCTCCATTCCAGTTGGGCGTGACTTTTTAAAATTCCTATGTCTCTATAAAATAATCATCTGCTGTAAAATCTCCACTTATTTAAGAAAACAAAAACAAAAAAATACATTAAAAGGGTCTTGAAATTTGTCATCAGCTCCACATTTATTGACTTCAAGATGAACAAAAGTAAGTTTAAAACTTAATCAGGGCCGCTTCTCGAGGAACTTATCCACCCCAAACACCAGCCTTTACAAGCAAACATAACGCCAAGTCTTATAAAGATAAGACCAGGCGACAAGGCCATATAAACGAAATACGAAATATCTTTCCACAACCAGTTGAATGAACACAGCGTAGATTCTAACAAAAAGAAAAATAGTTCAATTTTCTAAACTATCAATGTTCGAAAACCCCTTTCTTGTATAAACTAAAGAAAATGGAGCCGCTTCACTTGTTTATTCTATATACGTTGTCTACGCCAAAGGATACATTCGCCGTGTAATGATGGGAGATTATATCAAATAGAGTTTCAATATAACATAACGCAATATATAATCATTTCTTGATACATATTTCTATATCAAGGTATGGATGTATGATCCGACCGAATAATTATAAAATGCATTAATTATAATGAAACTTTTATTTTAAATGATCTCCCGCCATTGTACAGTTAATGTATAACTTGGCCTAGACAACCAGAATAAAATAAACAATCTAAGAAATTGAGGCTTCTGCAGGAATCGAGCCTACCACCGGTAGGGTGTCCGCTTCAAAGTAGTGTTGCTCTCACCATTGGGCTTAACAGCCGCCGGTTATGCAAAGGCTCAAATAACTGTTTCCACTCAAAATTTTCATTTTGGCCTATTCACGGTCTATATCTGCTCTATTCGTTTCTTTCAATGCGAGTTATGTATAAGAAAAATGGATATATGATCTGACAGAATGATTATAAATTGCGTTAAATTACACTGAAAATCAATGCGACACACGATCTCGTAGAACAACGGTGAAAACAGAACTAATTCTTTAAAAATATCTGATCTGATGAAGTTGCTAGTCAACGAAACGCGTTATTGGAGATAATGTAAATGAAAATAATTTATTTTTCCCAATTAGCCAAATCATGTCATATATATATATATATATATATATATATATATTAATTGAGTCATCCAAAGACAACTGTTTCGTCGTACTACAACTCTTCCGTGTGGCTATACTCAATCCAATAGTCTATTAGGAGGTAGGATCAAAACCTTTGCTTCATACCCAAAGGCAGGCATTTTACACCTGCCCTACGCAGAACTGGACGAAGAATGAATTTAAGCGATATATTTACTTACGCACAATTCTCCATCCACCAGAGTGCTCCATTCCAGAGTTGAAAGAGCATTGCTATGTAGCCTATAAAGAATGAGTTGCCTAACTTAAAAAGCACTCAACCCTGAATAAGGGAACGTTAATTATAATATATATATACATATAATATATATATGTATATAATTATGATATATTATTGTGTCATCCACAGACAGCTGTTTCGTTGGATTCCAACTCTTCAGTGTGGTTATAGACTATCCATTATCCCATCCAGTACTACAAGGCAGGATCGAAACCTTAGCTTTAGACCCGGAGGCTGGTATCCTCCCTCAACTCCCTGGAACTGGATGGTCTGTAAGGTTGAATTTAAGCGATATATTTATTTATCGTATATATTTCTCATCCACCAGATGTCATATATTTTTTTTCACCTTGTAATGCTGGAAAGAAAAAAAAAAGAATTCAAGTTAATTTCTATATATAGCCCCGAAGCATCCACGACCGCCCATGGATTTTTTTTTCTCTTTTTTCAGATCACTTTTAATCCGATCAGTGCTATTTCAACGTTTTATCTAATAATCATTTTATTCTTATATTTTAATTTCTTGTTGCGCGTAATTTAGTTTTATTAGTATTTATTTTTGTGATTCAATCTTAATTATGGAGTTCGTCAGCTGTTTTACCTTTCCCCTGTTACGAGAGTAATAGTAGAAGTGTACTCATAAGCGATATTATGCATAGCCAGCCAGCAAGCCAGACTCACTTGAAAACTGAAGAAACTGATTTTGACAGTTTGGGCGACAGTTTTGGTTGGCTATTTTCAAATGAATTGGGCAACTTAGAAACTGTCAACGAAAACTGTCAATATTGGTTTCTTCAGTTCTCAGATAAGTCTGGCTGGCTCATTTTGTATGTTTGTATCACGTGTACAGGTTGCACCTACGGAGCAAGAGGGCTGAAAATTCAAAAATTTACTCCTGAAAATACCGTTGTTGTTTTTTTTAATGCCCCCATAAATAGATTGTTAGTGAGGAGGTTCACTGGGCAATATAAGTTTATGCTAAATTGGACCCTACTTTGTGCCCGCTTGTTTTTTGGAAAATTCAGAATTTTTAGTCATCACTACCCAACAATAGCCGACGGATGTAACTTATTCATCGATCACCCGGTCCTCAATTTTTTTCATTGATTACCTCTAACACGGTAAAAGACGTGACAGTTTCTACTGAGTGACTAACCAGATCTATTTAACATTATCTTTGCATATTATTTTCCCCCCAAGTCCTTGGAGACAACTTCCTAATTGGAAAACGGTGTTTGTCAGGAGAATATCCAGACATTTTGAATATCCCCAAAACCGGTTGCGTGGCCTTGATGTAACTTACTGCGCCTGCGTGAACAGGCACTCTCCTCTGGGGTTACTCAGTCGAAGATGAAACACCATTGAGTAAGCTTCTGTACTGTGTCATCGTCATATTCATTATGACCAATAATGTCATTCTTCACACCTCGTTCTTTTGCAAAACATGATCTCATCACCCAAGTATTCCAGTCCCTTACAGGTTTGGTTTCTAGCGACTTCTGTTTTGTTTGTTTGTTTTTTTTTGTCGTTTTTTTTCTTGTGGAGATTTTAGACAGTGGACGAGATCAGGGAGAACGCAGCGAGACAGAAAGAGGACTTTGTCGACTGTTTTGAAATATGGAAGGGAGGCTGGGATAAGTACGTAGGGTGCCAAGGGGAGTACTTTGAACAGGACTGAAACGCCATTGCCCAAGGCATGCTATATCCTCCCTTGATTTTGAAGGGCTGGATACTTTTCGGATGGACCTAGTATACTGCTTCAGGAAATATAAGAGTGAGTTTAATTATTTATTCTATTATCAAAGACCTACGGCAAAAAAAACTTCTATTAACAAAATATCTAAACTTTTTTCCCCATCCTAAGAATACATTTTAGCTGTGCGTCACATACTTGAACATGTTTAACATGGTTTTGTCAATATTGACAATGGTTGTAACAGAATTTTCCTAGTTTATCTATGCAAGGTGATTGATATGAAAAAGAGTGGTGTTTCAGGATGGTTGAGGTCAAATAAATGCACATTGCGTATTATATATATATATATACAGTATATGTGATACAAATCAGGCTAGCAGTATAACATGATATAATAATATATCAAGAATATAAAGCCACTTCTGAAATGCAATGGATTTATTTCATAGAGTGCTCGATACATACAACATTTTACTCATGAAGTTAAGTTGTTTAAGAGTAGAGCTGGAAATAAATTGTAGACTGTGGATTCGCTACACAAACTCGCTCATGTTTCTGTCCTCTCCAGGGCTCAATCATTCGCCTGATGAGGCTTGGAGAGGGCAGAAACATGAGCTAGTTTGTGTAGTGAATCCACGATCTACAATATATATATATATATATATATATATATATATATATATATATATATATTAATATCCACCAGAAATAGCTGGGTTTCTGGATCGGCACTTTGGAGCCTAAACCTATTTGAATAGGGAATTTATTTTTTTTGATAATTCAAGTATCCGTATTTTGAGTTTTTTCAAAGACTCAATTCATCTCAAACTATATTGATTTGATGAGCAGACATGAAGTCTTAAGAGTTTCTATGACGTTTTTTTTTTTATTGTAATACCATGATAGGAAGTAAATCAACCAATAAGATCATCCTGTTTGAGCGCAAACAAACAAAGAACTAGATAAATGGAAAATTTTGCATATAAGCTCATTATATGATTAGATATTAGTCTAATGCAAAGCATTATATACCACTCCTGAAAAATATATTAACCATGAAACACGTATAGTCTTTCTCTGCAATCGTATGTAATTATATATATATATATATATATATATACATATATATATATATATATATGTGTGTGTGTGTGTGTGTGTGTGTGTGCACGTGCATGTGTATGTTTGTGCAAGCGCATGAGTGTGTATCATTTGAATATAAAATCCGACAATATTAAAGTATTATGATATTTATTCCTATTTTATAAGTATTTATACAAGACACAGTATTGTAACTGCCACATCAAGAAAACAAAGATGGCAGAACCTAAATAATATCTGCCTTGTCCAGCATGTAACGGTATGATTGTTGAGCTGAACGCTATTTTATATAATTGCAGGGTTTCTGGATTGTCACCTAGGGGACTTAATCTATTCGAATAAGGAATATATATATATATATATATATATATATATATATATATATATATATATATGTGTGTGTGTATGTGTGTGTGTGTGTGTGTGTGTGTGTGTGTGTAATGTAAGCAAAAGCTCTTCCAACTTTGGAATAGAGCACTGATGGATGGAGGATTGTGCGTGAGTAAATATATCGCTTAAATTCAACCTTGCTGTGTTGGGCAGAGATAAAATGCCAGCTTTTGAGTCTGAACCGAAGGTTTCGATCCTACTCCGTGCTACTGGATGGGATAATGGATAATCTATAGCCTAACTGAAAAGTTGTAATACAACGAAACAGTTATCTATGGATGACTCAATTTATATATATATATATATATATATATATATATATATATATATATATATATATATATATATGAATATATATATAGTGTAGTGACGGGAGATCATTTCAAAAATGAGTTTCGATATGTCAGATCGTATAACCATTTCTCAATACATAACTGTCGCATTAAAAGAATCGGATTGAGTTGAGATAGACTGATTGCTTAACTGACAAGATTTCCAAAAATGACTCATTCTTGAAGAGTAAGGGTTATATTCATTTAAAACACGTCAAAATACGTTAAAAATATATTTTCTCACATAAATGCACTACTTGACTGAAACTAATCTTCACCAATGAAACCGGTGCTTGCATAATGGCCTTTTTTCTTCAATAGTATTTGTGTGGACGATTAAATAATTTGAATGTTTGAATTAACTCCACATATAAGAGAGAAAATTAGATTTTAAATTTCAACTTTCATGTTAAGCGATTTGAACAACTTATAATAATTTAACGCATGATTCTGCCAGAGACCTATGGTGTCCTCTTCTCTTTTGATGCCCCAAGGACGTGCTTATTTTGCTTAATGGTTAATCAGGCCCAGTCCACGGCACCCCAACACACACAGCGAAATATGGATGCGAATTCAATTCATCCGTCTTAATACCAATTCGATTAGATTAATATTTTTCTGCAATCGCTACCTCAACATTCAATCAGCGAACGGAGGTTGAAAACGAGGCGATGATGGGGGGGAGGAAATTGAAGAATTCTTACACAGTTAAAGAGAATACATTTTCCGCCCAGATTGAACTCTTTCTCTCTTCTTCTGATGCTCTTCCTCTCTCTCTCTCTCTCTCTCTCTCTCTCGCTCTCTCGCTCTCTCGCTCTCTATCCTGCCCTCTGTCTTTCTTTCACAATCTCTCTCTCTCAATCTCAACCTCTTCCAACCCTCTTTTTCACTCTCTCTTTCTCATCTTCTAACAGTCTCTCATGCTCCCTCTCCTTCACTCTCACTCCCCCTTCCTCTCTGTCTATCTTTCTCATGTCCTCTCTGTTTCCTTCTCTCTTTCATACTCTTCCATGCACTTGAACTCTTTCTCTTCCACTATATCTTTCATTATTTATAGCACACGCACACTTACCCTTCTTCTCTCTTTTACACTCACTCAACACCACACTCTTTTTCTTTCTTTCTCTTTCACTACCTAGCTCTTTCTTTTTTATTATTCCTGTCTCATTTTCTCTCTTTCATTCTTTCTTTCCCGTTCTATCACTTGCTCTCAAGTTTACACACTTTCTCTCTCTCTCTCTCTCTTTCTCTCTCTCTCTTTCTCTCTCTCCTTAACACACTCTCTCTCTCTTTAACACACTCTCTCTCTCTTTACACTCTCTTCCATTTTTTTCAATCTTACTCTCTATTTATTTTTCTCTAATTCTTCCTCTCTTTCACACGTCTCTTTCTCTCTCTTTCTCTCCCATTCCTCCTGCGCACTCTCCTCTCTCCTGCACACTCATATACATATGTGTTTGTGTAAGCGGGGATTATCTTGGGTAACAATTTTAAAAGGTGAAAAAATACATGGAAGAATATGGTTTCTGCCTTTTGGTTAAGAAATACATCGCCATTTTGAAAACATTTTGGACAAGGAAAAATTGATAAATTCTTTGTATTAGAGTCATATTGATGAATTCTATTGTATTGAAAACCGGCCAAGATACTTCCATTTATTTATTCATTTATTTATCTATTCCAGTATGTACATATCTATCAATCTCAATTTATACATATCTATCAATCAATCTTAATCTGTTCATATCTATCTAGTTATCTCAATTCGTATATATCTATCTATCAATCTACCGATCTGTCTATATATCTATCTTAATTTGTTAATATTCATCCATCTCTCTCTCTATCTCAATCTGTCCATATCTATCTTTCTATCTATCTCTCTCTAAGTATAATCGCATCAGTATATGAATCAATCTATCTCGTTTTATTCATATCTCTCAATCTATTTCAATCTATTAATCGATCTAAGTATATTTATATTCATAAAACTATATTAATAATTATCTATCAATATTTATCTCTCTCGACGAATATATATATATATATATATATATATATATATATATGCAGCATACGCGCACACACAAATATGTATACATGTTTCTCAAATTTCCTACTCTAATTTTCTCAACTGACACATTATCTTGAACAAATATTTAAGATTAGTTTCAATATCAGTCCTCATTACTGGCCTCGCTTTGGCTTCTGATCTCCACGACTTCGCAATAAACAGGGGAAATCTATAAAAAAAAAGCAATAAATTCGTTTATTTACTTCTGGGTTTCCATACTTAAATTCCAAGAATATAATTACTGGAAAAGGGAACCTTGACATTAGATCTTTAGAAACGATTAACCTTTAAAAAGTATGGCAGCCTTACAACGACTCATCAGAGCTTATTTGCACACTGTAGTTACTTGTAAGAGTTCTATGACATTTGGATCAGATAGATAGATAGATAGATAGATAGATAGATAGATAGATAGATAGATCGATAGATAGATAGATAGATAGATAGAGAGATATCGTGTGCATTTATGGTTCGACAACCAAAAGAACTACTACAAAAATTTCTCAACGGATTTTTGTAGTATTCCGTGTGCTCATTGACATACTAACATTCAACTAAAATCTGGGAAGGTGTATTTTTTTAAAATGGCATCCAAGATGGCCTCCAAATCCTTACAACTGCAATTACTTATTCATTATTCATCGGAGACAAGATTTTCCAATGGGTTTTGTAATATCAAGTGGGCTCAATAACAGATCAAAAGTCTACCATGGTCTGACCACAGTACATGTGTAATTTCGAACTTGACGTCTAAATCCTTAAAATGACCATTACTCGTTCATTTTTTCATCCCAAACAAGTTTTTCCAACTTTTTTGAGGTATCAAGTGTGTTCAATAAAGTATTCAAAGTCTACCTCAGTCAGAAATAATTCTCTAGAAAGCCGCTAAATCCTTGAAATGCTTAATCAATTTAGTGTATTTATGGTTTGAGCCCCCGAAAATTGCCGGAAAGTTTTCTCAAAGGTATTTCGTTGTATCGGGTGTGCTCAATAACATACTAAAAATCTGCCCCAGTCTGACTACTGGAAAGGTGTAATTTTCAAAATGGCGTCCAAGGTGATCG
>OY735239.1:11550581-11588081 GCA_963457665.1 Thysanoteuthis rhombus | reverse complement strand
TTCTCTCTCTCTCTCTATATATATATATATGTACATAAATATATATGTATCACTCTGTTCATCATCTATCTATCCATCTATTTCAGTCTGTTCAATTCTATATGTATATATCTCGGTCTCTCTCTCTCTCTTTCTCTCTCTCTCTGATTCACTCTATACACCTCTCTCTCCCTCTCTCTCTCTCTCTCTCTATATATATATATATATATATATATTTTTTTTTTATCTATAAAAATTGGGGTTTTCTATTTAGTGATCATCACTAAACAAAAGGCAACGGAAATAACTTCTTCGTTGATCACCCCTTTTGCCAATTTTCAGTTCGATCATTGTCAATACGGCATGCTGCCAAAACATGTTCATCACATGACAATTTGCTGTTGAGTTATTTACCAGACCTATTTATTTATCAATTTATGCTCTGTCACTCTGAGGGACGAAGCACATTTATATTACCGTTCAGTGGGTTACCACATGATGACGCACTAAAAATAGAATTTCATGTTCTAATAACGTTATAAACATACTGAATTCAAGCATATATATATATATATATATATATATATATATATATATATATATATATATATATATATATATAGTTTAAAAAATCCGTTCTTGGTCAACAGAACGTTATTCTCTAAGCTCACTGCAATGTAGATCTCAATCATCCACGTCCATAAAATGTATATAGAAGGCTATTCCCGAAGCTCACTACAATGCAAATCTCAATTATCCATGTCTTTGAAATCCAATGCGTATAGAAGTCTATTCTCCAAGCTCACTACAATGCAAATCTCTATTATCCACGCGTATGAAATGTAACATGTATAGAAGGCTATTCCTCAAGCTCACTGCAATGCAAATCTCTATTATCTACGTCTATGAAATGCAATGTGTACATCCATATGTTTTATATATGCTGTCATTTTTTTACGGTACGGGTAAACAAGTGAATTTATAAACTAGACAAAATGTATAATAAAAAGACTTTTTTTCTCGTTTGTTTTTTGGCATTCGTCTCTTATGATTGATTTCGAAAAATCCTGAAGCAGAAAAATATAGTCTTGAATATTTAACAGATTATATGACATGGGCTTTCTTTTGAGTTTTCAACATATGATTTATCATATCAATTCCAATAAGATAATCATTCTTGAAGATACTGTACCCAAAGGAAATCAGACTATTGTTTTCGTATGATTTCAAGCTCTGTGAAAATGCTGTTCAAACTCGCAAGAAGTGCTAATTTACCTTTTGAGTTGGAACTTGCCCAGAAAGGACAGAGCAACTTCGGTTCCACAAATTTTGTTCCGGAGATCCGAGCCAGGATAATGACCATCGAGGACACCCTTGATCTGTTTTTGATGATAATATTTCAAGGGATGTTCTGGGAACTGATACGAAGGCAACTATTCGAGCTCTTGCTCAAAATTTGCACTTTCCCAAAACAATTTTAGGGTCTCAACAAGCATATAAACGGCTATTTCATGTGGGACAACCTATTGCTAAAATGCTATTTGAGAGAAAAAAAATGACCAACCTCCCTCCCTCACTATTATATAAAGCAGCTGTCTGTCAGTCCGTCCAGAAAAACAGACATTCTCCGCTTTCCGAATTTCGCTTTACGCCATTTTTTCCATTTTACGGGAAAAGGCGAAAAGCAAACATAGCGTTCACTATTTGTTTTCCAGCGAGCTACTATAGGAGTTGTGCGCACCATCTTTGTCTCATTTGATTTCTCCTTTTAGTGTGTTAGTGTTATTGTAGATTTTGTTTGCTATTTGGTATGAGTTGGTCAATTAATTCTTTTTTATCTGCGTACGCTCAAAACTTTTTCTCCATATGAATTACAGTTAATTACTGTTTTAGATACGCTGGCATATATATCAGTGATCGCTGTCACTGATTGACAAATCGACATAGCAAACGCACAACATTATCTCTACAAAGCATTCCCCTCTTACTCTCTCTATAAAAATGATGTCACCCAAGTGACATTTTATTTTCACATCATCAGAACATAGAATCCTATTTCACTACATCAGAAGAAAAACATGCCTTAATTGCATGGATGAAATTCTATTTTACTATGATACTAGCGTTAGACGAAGCTTATTCCAGAATGACGGGCCTTTAAGGGTGGGAGCTTTGAAAGAAATGGGCTACTAGAGGGGTTTTAAAGGCACTGAAAATCTCACTAACGCATCTATGTTCTGACTTTCAGACTTGTTTTGATCAGGATATCAATGGTAATTACTTTCCTGCTTAACACCATTTTGCCTACGAAAGGTTTTTATCAGAACGCACTCCTTTTGAAGATGATACGGTCCCAAAGCGCGAGATTAGTAATGTTGGCAGTTCGGTTATGTCAAAGAGAAGCCTTAAAGTTCTACCTTTCAGTGAAAAGGTGAGAGTTCTCGATTTAATAGAGAGAAAAATCGTATGTTGGGGTTGCTAAGATGAATGATTCATCTATTCGTTACATAACTTTCATCAGAGATCTAAACGACCGTAGCCATCAAAGGTGATAAAGAGTTCTATGTGTTTGTGTGTTCCAGCGCTCCTGGCCACACAGTTTTGACTACAGACTTTGAAATTGGATTCAATATTCCTCTAAACAACTTCTAAAAATGCTCATTTTATTTTGGGAAATAAAGGTTTCTATGACCTCTCGTGGGGCCTTATTCTGACGGTTTTATTAATAACAGCTAAACTTTCCAAAATCTAAGAATTTAGTTATTTTAATTCTTTTTCTCACATGTTTTCCAGTGAAAAAGGCCAGTGATGTCATAAATAGAATTCATTCTAACCATATTTTTTCTTCGATGGAATTTTGGACGCAAGGGTTGTTCAGTTATTGATGGTAATGGTGAATATTATGTAATTTCATTATTGGACACTTTTATCACTAGAGACTGTCAACATCAACAGTCAACATTAATATAAGTTTCTTTGGTTTTTAAGTGGGTCTGTCTAGATGGTTGGCTGTCTATGTATGTTTCGTGCGTACTGGCCGAATAAATGGAGCCAGAGGGATATAAATAATATTTACTTTTTATTATATATAGAAAAATATTTTTTGTTATTTTTGACACGCCCCCAGTAACCCCCTAAAAAGTCGATTTTCAATGACAAAATCAATCCCTTATTTTGTGTCCGGCAGCGCTCACGCATGTTTCTTGAAGATCAGTTATACCACCTGATAAGAGAAGCAAATTCTCTCCTTTTCCAATGATTTTATTGACTACCCCTAATAGACAGGCTGCCAAAGGTTGTTGACCACGTGACAGTTTCTATTAAGTGACTAATCAGACCTGTTACTTATTGTTGTTAATTTCTC
Source organism: Thysanoteuthis rhombus (assembly GCA_963457665.1). NCBI lineage: Eukaryota > Metazoa > Mollusca > Cephalopoda > Oegopsida > Thysanoteuthidae > Thysanoteuthis > Thysanoteuthis major. The sequence goes on along the minus strand of OY735239.1, from coordinate 11,584,738 downwards.
TTTGTGTCTGATTATGGATACGTGTGTACAACATATAAAACTGTCATATATAGGGTTCGGCACTATCTGCGGTTTCAAGCATCCGCTGTGAGCCTTGGAACAAATCGCCGACGGATGAGGGGGGACTTTTGTATTAATTGCTGATTTTTTTTTTTTTGTCTTGAGTTTCGTTTCGTTTCGTTTCGTTTCGATCCATTTTTTGCTTTTTCAAAATAAATTTTCCATTTTTTATTTTAGTATCCGATTATTCTGAAGAATTGAAAGAGTTTTGAGTGCGTTTCGTTTCTTCTATGGAATTTTTAAATGAAAGAAAAACTCCAGGAATAGTTTCTTTTAATTAATTTAGTTTCCGTTCGAAGGAAAGATTTCAATCTGATCGCAAGCCTTTTCTTTTGTGACAAGCAGAGGAACATTAAAAAATTACTCTACAATCACTAAGAAGCAACTCAAATAACATGAATAACTGGCCATTACAGTCAATAATTACACACACACATACATATATATATGTGTGTGTGTGTGTGTGCGTGTGTGTGTGTAGATAGAAATATATATATATATATGTATATATATATATATATATATATATATATATACATACATATATAGATATATATATACACACACACATATATACATATATATCAGTATAGCGTGTGAAGATTTTTAGAATATATATATATATATATATATATATATATATATATATATATATATATATATATATATATATATATACGTAGATAGCAATTATATACATATATAAATGAATGAATATACCAGTATTGGACAACTCGACATCACAGTCAATAATTGAACGACCATGGCGTCAAAAAAAGAAGTCATGTAAAAAATTTCCATCGAAGAATAAATATGGTCAGAATTCTATTTATGACATCACTGGCGTTTTCCATGGGAAAACATCTAAAATTGAGCTCTGAAAAAAAATTTTTAATTTCAAAATTTAAAATAAAAACGTCTAGAAACGTTTAGAATCTGGAGAAGCTACATGATGTTATCAAACCTGTCAAAAAAGTAAAGAAAAGCTTCTATTTTGAAAAAAAAAAAATTTTGGAAGGGGTTTAGTGGAATACCGATGCCAATTTTCAAATCTATTGACGAAACGGTATGGTCAGGAGCACTTGAAGACACAAGCAAATAAGCAAACACATGCACATATTAAAAAAAAGATAGAATACTTTGCCACCTTTGGTGGCTACAGTGGTTCAATGATTGTCAGTTTGGCCATTTAGTTAGAGAAACTGAAAACAGGAACGGTGAATAACTTCAAGAACCACAAGCCTGGGTGTTGAAGGGTCAAACTCTACTCTAAACGCAACTATTTCAGCCACTGAGCCGAATTTTGATAAAATTGTTCTCCTTACTTATTGAAGGGAGTATATGTGGTAAGATTCAATTTTCTACTACGGACTGCGAGGCCGAGAAGAGTAGAGGGAAAAAAAAAGGAAAAAAGTAAAGATAAAAATGAAAGGAAAGTAGGACGCAAGTTGACACATGACGGGAAGTCATGTAATCACTCTTTCTTTTTTCCCCTCTCTCTCTCTCTCTCTCTCTCTCTTCCATGTCTGACTAACTGCGATGATAAAGTCAACTCTCTAGGAGTTTGACAATATAATAGAAACCTTCTCGTGACCAACATTTTTTAGCAGCATGCAGTGTTTGGGGTGATCAATTACAAAATTGGGAGACGAGGTATGAGTGAATAAATTACTTCTCTCATCTTCTGTTAGAGCATGATCACTAAAATAGTCTGAATTTTCCAAAACAAACACGGACATAAACTAAGGGTTAAATTTACTATAAACTTACATTGCAAATTGAACACCTTCTGAACACCTGTGGGGGGTAATTTTAGAATTAAAAAAATATTTCTTCTTGACTTGATAAAGAGCGAATGTTGAAGATTTCAGCTGCTAGTTTCATTAGTATGGCCTGTACGCGTGATTCATATATGCTTAAATAAGTAGCCGGACGACTTGAAAGCTGGAAAAAAACTAGTCAAAATCCGTCCAAAATAGCTAAAACACACCCCAAAGATGCTGAAAATGGCCAAAATGACCGCGCTAGATTAGAGATTTTCACACTGACAAACCAGAAACGGGCTAAATTTATCGTGGAAAGCGTTAAGTTATCAACTTTGTATGCGAACAATTTTTATTCGTTAAGATTTTTTGTGGTTTCCTTTTGTGGCAATTGAAAGCGGGAAAATATTACAAAATTGAACGAAAAACATATTTGAATTTAAATACGAAAATATTTTAAGGAAATGTTATTAGTTTTTATGTATAAAATGTTATCTTGATAAAATAAAGGATGATATAAACAACAAAAAAACTGTAAATATCTAATCAAAATATAACCTATTTGAAGCAATAACTTTTTTAAACGATCCTCCGATGAAATTAGATTGTTACATATGAAATATCTTTTTTTGAATGGTAAGATGAAGATTGATATTAACAATGAAAAACAAATATGTAATCAAAATGTAATCCATTTGAAGCCATTACATTTTTAATATATATGATGATATACATACAATATATATATGATATGCCATTTCTATTAAAAAAATGTTTCGGTTTAGTGGTCACGAAGTCAGTAAAAGCACGAGTTATGGCTTTCTTATTATTGAAGTTTTTATTACAGATATGAAGTCCTAAATGTTTGAAAAGATGATGAAATCTAGGAGATATTCGAAGCAATAATCTTTTTCAAACGATAATCTGATTATAACACCATACAACTCTATTTTGTTCCTGGGTAGTGAGTGTTATTTTCTCATTGCCTATACCTAAAAAATATAGAAAATGTCAATTATTCCTTTCAAACTAAGTTTTTGTTACCAAATCAGTGATATCCATTTGTAATTGTATTTCTTACTTTATGATTTAAAATGTGCAAATTCTCCCGTGGTCCAATCGAAAATAAGTAGATTTCTAATCCTCACTGTCCTGGTCACAAAAGCAATATTTGAAGGAAGTAATTGACATTTTCTATACCTTCTGCAAATAATCAATTGAAAAATAACATTTATTAGCACTTATTAGGATTTTTTAAAGTTGAACAGTGTAATGTGCTATTTCTATAAAGTTCTTTACGTTCAGTAGTCAAGAATTCAGTATAAAACGCAAATCATGGCTTTCCTATTATTGAACCCTTTAATACAGATCATCATCATCATAAGTCTTTTAGGGTCTGTCGTTGGACATATACCTTCCTTAAGATTTGATAGACATCTCTATCGTGGGCGTCACAGAGCCAGTATTTTCTGACTTATATAGTTCGTTACATCATCTTATATTTTGTCGGCATGTGGTCTCTGGGGATCCATGTTATGAGTCGTGATGACCAGTGGTTGTCTGACATTCTCGCAACATGGCCTACCCATTGCCATTTGAGTCTTTATGGAATCTATTATATATCTGATTCCTGTATTTCCTCTAATATACTGTGCTGTCTTGTGATCTCTCCATGTGAGGTTGAGTATGATTCTCTCTTGTACATGCTGCGTAGTTCTCTGTTTAAGTTTTATGTTTGAAAAAATCATCATCATCATCATCATCATCATCATCATCATTATCATCATCATCATCATCATTATCATCATCATGTCTTTTAACGTCCGTCGTTGGACATAGACTTTCCCCAGGATTCGCCACAATTCTCTATCATGGGCGTCGCAGAGCCAGTATTTCCTGAATCTGTCCAGTTCGTCTCTCCATCTTGAATTCAACCGGCCTCAATTTCTTATGAGATATCTGGGGATCCATGTTGTGAGACGTGATGTCCATCGGTTGTCTTTCATTCTTGCAACATGGCCTACCCATTGCCATTTGAGTTTTTTAGTAATTTCAATGATGTCACAGACACCCGTTTTCTTCCTTAAATACTGTACTGTCTTGTGATCTCTCCATGTAAGGTTGAGCATGATTCTCTCATGCGCACGTTCCATAATTCTCAGTTTGTAGGTCTGTCTCTTGGTTAAGTTCCATGTTTCAGCTCCATAAGTGACTATTGGGAGAATGCATTGGTTGTATACTCTTCTTTTTAGGATTATTGGGATCATCTGGTTCTTGAAAGTTGAGCTTGCTCTGCCGAAGGCTTGCCATCCCAAAGTGATTCTTCGCTTTATTTCCTACTCTTTTGAGGATCTCATGGAGATTCGTTGTCCTAGGTAGATGTAGTGGTCTACCTTGCCGAGTTTTGCATCTTCTATCTTGAGAGTTATGTTTTTATTCTCACCATGATTATTGCACATGATTTTCGTTTTACTGAAGTTCACGTGTAGGTCGATTTTTTTGCTTTCTTTTAAGAGATGATAATCCGTAAAAAAATTTCTGGTCAATATGGAAGATGCTTCAAGACTTAATATCCAAAGTCCCTAAGTTTGGATACTATCAGCCAATTTCTCTGGGTGTTGAATTGTCATGGAACATTTCATTCAGTTGCTGTGGGGCCAATTTTCCTAGATTTGTAACCTTTCTTATTGTCTTCAGATGTCATGATGTGGTCGCTGTTGAAATCATGAAATTTTAAAAATGTACCCGAGCTGTTGTTTGTACGGCATCGTCAACTACTGATGTTTTCTATTGGCATCCATATTTCCTGACCTAATCCTATTGAACCGACGCTTAACAGTTCGCACAATAGTAATGTTCACTTCAAATGCTTTGCTGCTAGAGCAGTGTTATGTCGTAATTTGAAATCCTTCCTATGGGGCAGAAACCATAGCTATTGAGAGCTCGAAAACCTCGAGAGAGGATTTATAAGAATCGTGCACTAAGTTTTTGCTATTAGCCATGTTGCGAGGACTTTAGTGATTTTTTAGGAAGGTCCTACCCACACGTTTGGGATATCCCCACTTTAAACTGACCTAGTGTCACATCCTGTTCTCGTCGGATCTCGGATGAATAGGGCCATATCAGCAACGTCAGCCCGTGGTGTAATCGGTAGTGTACCTGCCTTGCACGCAGAAGGACCCGGGTTCGATTCACTAATTCTTCTTTTGGACAATTTTCTCTACGCACCCAGCGGCTAATTGAGTACGCCTTAAGCTGTGTGATTAGGTTGGGAAAAATTGGGAATGGAACAACTAGCCTTTGGATCGCATCTGACCACCGGCGTATTCCCAGTCTTAGACTTGACAGATATGCAACGAATGATTTTCAAATCTCGAACTACAGTAATTTTAATAAAAATACCTTGATGAGATGCCTGTCCTTCAAATGCCGGATTTATAACAAAAAATACACATTGTAGTACATAATTATCTGGGGTCACCAGCAGCGGAGACATGAGATTGACGCTTTTCGCTGGTGGCCATGTTAGATTGCAGCGCACAGGTCTTCAAGGTGGACACCAAATTGCTTGCAGTGATTCTTTAAAATGAAATAACTGTATTTAACATCATGTCAAATTGTGAAATCGTACCACCAAGTGCAAAATTGTCACAAAAAATTCTCAAAAATTCACGTGATTAGCGGATACTTATTAAACAGAAACAATGACATATATCCACACACACACACACACATATATATATATATATATATATATATATATATATATATATATATATATATATATATTATGACATCAAACAAAATAGTTCCTGAAAAGCTCTTCTCGCCTGACAGTCTTCAGAGGATGAAACTTCAGAGATTATTCTAGATTTGAAAAATATCGTTTTAAACATTAGAAATCACGTCACGATATTGTCTTAAATCATGTCACCTTCGATAGTTATTCTCTCTGTTCGAGGTTCAGTTAAATAGTTTTATGAAGAAAAAAAACAAATTCCTTCTGTCTGCTGAACACTGGTTTCTGGCTTTTGATGTAGATTGATTCCAATTTCTTACGTTTCATTCTATGTATTTGTGGTTGGTTTTGTTTAATATCAAATCATAGGAATTTCAAAATTTTAAAAAAGACTTTTCAATTATATATCCATTTACATCAAGTCGGCAAAATGAATACAAATACATAAGAAAATCTTTCATTTTTCAAGCATTCTCTGTGATGTGTAAAAACTACATTTCAACTTAATTTCTCCATGAATTTTTGGATCTGATACTTATATGAATTAGAATAAAGTTTTATCTCACCATCACAGTCAATAATTGCTCAAACGCAGTGTCAAAATTTGAAGTTATGCAGAAAAAATATTTTTCTACGTATAATAAAGTATAAATATCATCATTTATATCCCTTTAGCTCCATTTGTTCGGCCAATACACGCAACACATACATAGACAGCCAACCATCTAGACAGACCCACTTAAGAACCGGAGAAACCTATAATAATGTTGGTTGTTGATAGTGATAAAATTGTACAATTATGATATAGAATTATATAATATTCACCATTACTATCAATAATTGAACAACCCTTGCGTCGAAAATTCCATCGAAGAATAAATATGGTCAGAATAAATTCTATTTATGACATCACTGGCGTTTTCCGCTTGAAAACATCTAAAGTAGAGTGGGGAAACCAATTAGAAACATCGAGATTCTGGAGAATCTGGACGCCATTAAAATAATACCGAGAAGGTCAAAAGAAACTTTTTTTTTCAAAAAGATCAAAAAAGTCTATAAAATTCTAAAAGGGGCCTAGTGGAGTACTGATGCTAATTTTCAAGTCTGTAGACAAAACGGTATGGCCAGGGCGCTGGAACAAACAGACACACAAACACATAAACAAACGCATGCACATATTTAAAAAGGTTATGACCCTTCACCATCTTTGATGGCTATGGTTGTTCAAACATACGCTTCGCTGTATAATAGTGATAAAATCTTACTATAATAATAAACGGTGCAATTTCTTTGATTCTGTGTTTGTAACCACGGACTCTTCCACTGGAAGGTAACAAGTTCGCTCATGAAAAAAAATTCCTGGCAACCATCTAAAACAATGAACTCTTCCACGGTAACGATTTTTTTTTTCCTGAAAAAAAATCAAATAGAATTCGCATACAAGTATTTCTCGCTTCTCAAAAGTTCGCTCTACGCCCGAAAAAAGGACGAAAAGTGAAAGTAGTCCTTAGCTTATGTTTTGTACAATTTTTGGATTTTCCTTATTTTAATTAATTGTTATCACTTCTTCGCTTTACGACATTTCAGGTTACGAAAATCTCTAATAACAATGCTATACTTTCGGATCGCAGGAAAAATCTGTATATCCGTGAACGTTTTCACGATGAATCAGCTACCAATGGTTATATTGAAGAGAGCGTCAACCTGGAATTTGTGATGAAAAGCAACTCTAGTTAGATAAAGTTAAACAAATAAAGGTTATTCTTGCAAATCAGGGACCAAAACACTTGTGTAGATATTCAAGTTATCTCCCTTTGTGGCTAAAATGGTCAAGAGCAGCTTGATTCGGTCAATTTTTTCATTCCCAGCTAACTTAATGACTAAGAATCTTAAATATGCTCTTGAAATCACACAAAGTTCGCCAAAATATTAAGTACTCTCGAAAATTCATACAGAGGCTCCAAAGGGTATAATTATACAACCTATCGATGTGAAATAAACACAAAAATGAAAATAAATAGAAAGTATAATTATTGTTATCTTCAAGTATTATAGCTATTAAAATGAAATGTAAACATTAATTAATTGATCGAGCCTTTGTATGTTTTTTCGGTAATTGCTTGGAATAGGTAAGATTAAACAGTATAACGACTTATCAAATACTGCCAAATACTGAAATTGGTCCTTTTTTAATTTTTCGAGAAACTTTACGGAGAAAATGAAAGCAGAAAACTACGAACATTTAAAACTGTATTTTATTAAATCTAACAAGAAAGGATTTGATTTAGGTTTAGTGTTACGGTTGCAGTTAACAAAATAAGATTAATTTTTTAACCTACCTACTAACCCTAATCCCAAATCTACCTACTAATCCTAACTAAATACTGTATTGGTTCTCAAGTAAACAGTATTTTTAGATCGGAAATAACATTATTAGATCATCAGTAAAATCTAGCTACTTTCAGTCTTTCAAAATGGCTATAGCATCTACCAGGATTACCTCCCTTGCAGAATATCGGCGTAATATTTGATCTGACTTATTCCGAACAACCACCGATTTTTCGAGAAGACCTAACATTTTAGCGGTATAGCTTACATAAAATAGGGGGAAAATGAACAAAATCTAGCTACTTTTATCCATTTTAGACAAAAAGAGCGATCATTTATTCTCAATATTTACACACGTCTTTTTCGTGTCTAATTTGCAAGGAAAATCCTTGAAAAAAAAACAGTGCTTGTGTATGAATTTAGATTAATAGAACACGCAGTACGTGAGCAGAGCTTATAAGATCGAGCCCGTTGCTATAACCAGTGAGCTACGTCTTCTACTCCATCCACCGAAGCCTTAGAAAAGTGATATGTTCACGTCTTGGCAAACAGACGAGGTTGATATTCAGTGGAGTCGTCGCTGTAAACATTCTTGACGAGTCTTCGTAATGGAGGGCCGGTTAACTGATCAACTGACCTTCTCTACGACCTCGGCTGTCATATAACTGCACACTGGGCTTGCTGATTGAGTTGCATATAGCAATATGTCCGATTTGAAATGTGTCAACTAGATTCAAATTTCTCTTCTTTTTTTTGTGCCTGGCTCACATCACTGCCATAACATGACTCATCCATTGCGTTTCACTCTGTCTGACATTTACCGTTTATTCATCATCATCAACGTCATTGTCGTCACCATCATCATCATCATAAGAAGAAGAACAGCAGCAACGAAAAAGACATTTCTCACTTCTAAGGGTAGCGCAAAGGTTTCATGTGCCTAAGGCGAGACTTGAAATTGTCGCTTGCAGTACTCAACCTGTTGTTTGGCGACACATCAGATGTCCTGTCCGTCTGGGTTAGACTTGTTAGATAGATTGAACTACGAATTAATAAAAAGATTGAGCCTCTTGTCGGCATATAATTATCCAAGGCCGTTGGCAGTGTATTCTTTCACGCAGCATTATCTGGTTAAGTAACATCTACCAAGGTTGTCTGAATCCAACCAAGCTTGTCTGAACCCAAGAGGCCTGAAAGTCGAACCACAGACACGCTAGTTCGATCTTTAGTGCCTTCAAAAGCCCCTCTATTTGGAAGCCCATTCCTTTAAAAGTCTCCTCTTTTAAAAGCCCTTTTCTCTGATAGAACCTTCATTTAACGCTAATATCGTAGGAAAGAAAATTCAATTCATGTAATTTACGCGTTTGTCGTCTGACGTAGTAAAATAGAATTCCATGTTCTGGTGTCGTAATGATAAAATGATACTTAAGCGTCATCAGTTTCATGTAACAAGCCAGGAGATGCTTCGTAGAGATGGTGTGAGGCGTTTGTTATGTCGATTTGTCAATCAGTCAATGACAGCGATTGCTTCTAACGATGCAAGGGCATTTAAAAAAATATGCACATAGGCATAAGTTGGTCTCTCATAACATCACAGAAGGCTATGGAAACAGTTTCTTATAGAAAACTAGAACCATAAATTCAACTATTTGTCCACCATCCTTACGTCCATATTCGTGATTCCCGATTTCAAACGGATTCTAAACGAAGGAGTAGCAGCATTACAAGTAATAGTTATAGTAGCAGGAGGATGGGGAAGAGGAAGATGAGGATGGTTTACCTGAAGATCTTGCAATTAAAAAAAACAATTAATAACTTCAAATTATAGTCAGTGTACATTTCTTATCGATAATTTCTTCTAGAATCTTGATATATCGTTTTTTTTCCGATAAGTTGGCTTCAAATGAATTTATACAATATTTTAGCGATAAAATTAGCCAGGAATGAATAAGTTTAGCTGATTTCAGCCATTTTTACAGACTGTTCAAGCTATTATTAACAAACGATACCTGGCAACACTGTAAAAAACAAATGCTTGATATGTCATATGATTGGAATGAATATATTTATAATGATTTGACACCTTTTTATGGCATCACACCTCTTATGACGTAATAGTAGCCGGTAAATAAAACGCAAAGGAAGGTGAGAGTCCTTCCTTTTTCTGTTGTTTAGCGTAAATGGAGCCTACCGACCGACCAACAGGAGAGTGTCTATCAGAAATGTGGGGACACATCTGAAAAGTCAATGCAATGTTTTTCATTATGAATATATTTTCATGCACAAACAATCAAAGTGAACTATGAAATTCTTTTTCAGGGGGTAAAATAATTTCCACTTGTGATTCACATTATATATATATATATATATATATATATATATATATATATATATATATATTGTATCATCCGCAGACAGCTGTTTCGTTGTATTACAAGTCTTCAGGTTGGCTATAGACTATCCATTTTCCCATCTAGTACCACGAGGTAGGATTGAAACCTTGGCTATGAGCCCGGTATCTTCTCTCTGCTCCACGGAACTGGACGGTCATTAAGGTTGAATTTAAGTGATATATTTATTTAGCTTATATTCCCCATCTACCAGAGTGCTCTATTCCTATGGAAGTGCATTATATATATATGTTCGTATTCATAGACAGTGGGAATATGTCGTTGAAACATCTTTAGCTATAAATATTGATATGTTTGAAGCCACTTCAAAAATAAGACTTTTGTTCAGTTTTTCTATACTGAATTGTATTGCTTGCAACCCCAAGTTTCATACATACATAAATTCATGCATAGCTAGCCAGACTGACTTAAAAACTGAAGAAACAGTCTTGACAGTTTTAGTGACAGTTTTGGTTTACGATAACAAATATGCGTGGATTGTTTTCATTGGGCTTAAATAGTCAATTGATAACATTGAGACTTGGTCTTGTACAGTTTCAGCAAATGTCTAAACGGTTTACAATGACTGATGGTCGGATTAGGAATCGAACTAATCTCTAGCTAAAGATTTGACAGCGAGTGTAAAAGTCAGACCATAGATGCACGAGGTCTTTTCTCGCGTGAAAATCAAGCAAAGACACTGTTCTCAAACTACTGCTATTGAGTTTCAACTTTATTTCCGTATTTAACAACAGCGGTGGATCACAATGACCAGACCAAAAAAACAGTGACAACATGCACAAATACAAAAAAAAAAACGATGACGAATTCCCTCCCACTTATAAAGCTCTGCCCAAGTCGGCTTTTTTTTGCTTAAGTTTGCAAATCCCATTTACAGGAACAACTTAATCAAGTTGAAATTGGTTACGAGTTATGGGATAATAGTGTATGGAAAAATGAATTCTAGTTTGTCCACCTTTTAGATTTTAATAAGGCAAAGGAGTCGACCCTAATGCAGCCACGTTTGTTATAGTTATTCTTCATGGCTTGTATCCTTGTCTTTTTTCATCATCACATCGAATCATTGGCTGCAGCCTGTGACCTTCTATTAGAATATATGAAATGACGTTTTGTTACTATTATACATTGATTCATTCATACTAAATTTATTTTCTTTTTTACCTTTATCACATCAAACCAGTTGCTACAATCTTTGACCAGCTTTCTGTCTGAGTTTCAGGGATTTTGTGACTATTATAACTTGATTATTTTGAATGAGTTTAATTGTCATTTTTTTCTTACAAAACTTATCTGCTGTATTCTCTGGCCTTCTTTCAGTCAGAAATTCTTAGGCAAGATATTGTGACTATTATACATTGATTCTTTTAGACTAGCTTCTTTGTACTTAATGACTCCATGAAATATTCTACAAAACAATCCAATGAGTAGACCAAGCATAGATATCAACACTATACGGAAACTACCGATTAGGAACGAACAGCCATTGGATTCAAGGCTCTAAAATTCCATAACCTAAATGTTCTCCTGGATAAAAGCCCCGGAAAAAAACTGAATCTAATTCCTTGGGAGTCTATATATCAATACCTTGGTCAGGTAATGCAGGTATATACGAGCTCTATATCCAGCCATTTTGTATGATTGAAAAATGCCTACCTAGATCAATAGCACCTTACTCCCCCTCAAATCTGACCCCTTGGGACCTCACATACTTATACCAGTTCAGTTATACCCCGTAAACTTCTCAAAACAGTCTGCAAAGTCCTCTTCCAGAATGGCCATCAACTTCCTCGTAACGTTTTCCTTAATCTCATACACAGTCTGAAATCGAGCCTTCCAACAGCTTAGCCAAATCAGCAGTGTGGGGAGCTGACAGATCCGGGTGATGCGATGTTTTGCATATTGTCAAAATAAGTTTTTTCAGTTTTTGAGTTGGTCTGGCTGGCTGGCTGGCTGGCTGGCAGGCTGGTTGGCTGGTTGGCTGGCTGGCAAAGTCTGTATGTATGTATCAAGCGTAGGGGCTGTATCAAAAGAACTGAAGAGCTGGAATTTTCAACATTTATTCATTATTGAAAGAAGTAATTCCACCTAAACAAATTTTTTGGTTGGGAGTTCAATTATGTAATGTAGGTTTCTGCCAAATTCATTCCTTAGTTTGTGTCCAGCCACATTCACGTCAGTTTTTTGAAAATTGAATTCTTATTTATATTTGAAGTTCATATAAAGATAACTTATGTCGACTGATAAAGAATCATTTAAATAAACAATAATGTTTTTTGAATGATAAAAAATCTGACTTACTAGTACCGCCAGGACACGTAGATCTACAATTAATCGATAATACGTGTGGTACGTGAAAATACCGTTAGTATATAGAGGGTTAATTGGCTGTTTACAAGAAATGTAAGATAAATAATATATATATATATATATATATATATATATATATATATATATATAAAGAAATGGACGCATATGATCCGACAGAATGATTATAAATTGCGTTATATTATATGAAAACTTATTTGAAATGATCTGCCGTCATTACACAGTTAATGTATAACTCACCTTTGACGACGTAAATAGAATAAACAAGAAAATGGGAATGCTGCAAGGATTGAATCTGCCACCGATAGGGTAGCTGCTTCAACGTAGCGATGCTCTTACCATTGAGCTAAACAGCTGCCAGTAATGCAAAGGCCTAATTAACTAATTAACCGTGTAATTACGGGAGATCATTTCAAATAAGTGTCTGTATAATATAACGTAATTCATAATCATATACAAATGAGTGTGAATGTGTTATTAAGAAATGGATATATGATCCGACAGAATTATAATAATTTGCGTTGTATTATGTTCAAACTCTATTTGAAATGATCTCCCGTTATTATACTATAATATCGGTACCTATAAAAGTTGCCTGCTATTTATATATTCTTTACATTCTGGGGAAACTGTCTAGTCCAGTGAAACATGTTAATGTAATAAGAAGATCCCCGAATTGTTTTTCAACACCATATACGCGTGTGAGTAAATTCTCTAGCTATACAGTTGTCCGAAAATGAGGTGCGTTCGGTGCAGTCGGTAACGACTCTGATGCCCTTGGAAACGACATGAATCCCCCAACTATAGGTAAGATAACAGGACAGATTATGCTCTCTAGCCATAGGAAAGTAACCAGCCTAGTAGAAGGAAAACTCTAATTCCAAATTAGGGAGTAGGGTCCAATTTGACGACCCTCTGGCAAGCTGATGCCAGATGTACAGATCTTTGCTTTCCTCTTGGCTACCTCAGCAAGGCCGACAGGGGGGATGCTGACGACTGGGTATGCCAGGATCTCCCATGATGTTCCGTTGTCAGTAGAGTCAGAAATGAGGCGATAATCTGAAAATGAAATCTGGCAAATTTTAGCAATTACAAAGCTATTCATTGAAGAATCTAGACATTTTAGCCATTTTCAAAGCCAGTCTTATACTACTGTATTTTGGCTCTGTCAAACCAAAGATTATTCAGCGAGACATTGTCTTGTACGGTTTCTGCTAATGATTAAATGATATTCAGTGTTGCCAACTCAAGAGAATTTGGGCGCCAAAACAAGAGCCAAAAGGCGCTAAATTTTGAAAAAAATAGCTTAGAAATTGCCATGAACACACCAAAGAGATGCTCAAAATATTTAAGCAGTTTCGCACTAATTTAGCGATTTTCGCACTGCCAGAACAAGAAACGAGATAGATTCTACGCGAAAAGCGCTAAATTGGCAACTCTGCTGATATGAGCCACTCTCTTTGATGAAACCAATGAAAATCATAACTGTCACGTACGTATCACATAACATACTTTAGTTTGTAGGATTTTCTATCATAAACTATCTTATTAGCTTAGAGGAAAACATACAGACAGCTGATCTCGAAGTAAGTACAAATACATTTTTTTCAACTTTTCTGCGCATGAAAGATTGTTTCAGTGGAAGAGCAGAGGACTGGAGGTTAAATAAATCAGAGGTTGCTTCTTCATGTGCCAAGTTGTCAACCTCAACATTGGTGTCTTCAGTTTTTAAGTCAGTCTACGTTATTCGTCTAGAACAAAAAATACTGCTAAGCTCAGACAAAATACGATTTCATTTTTTAGCTTTTCTGCGCAAGGAAGAATGGTTGAGAGGAAAAGAAGTGGGAAGATCTTTAATAAGTGGGTTTTTAGGTAATCTGAGACCAGTCTGGTTAGTCACTCAATAGAAACCGTCAGATGAGCAATGTCCTGTTGTAGCATGCCATGTTGGGGGTGATCAATGGATAAATTGCATTTTGGTGGGCGGTGATCCCTAAAAGAAGTCCGAACTTTCAACAACCATGAATGCTGCCAGATACTAACTAAGGGGTCAATTTAGCCCAAACCTACATGAAAGAATCTTGCTCAACCTAACATGGAGAAATCACAAGACAGCACAGTATATCAGGGAGAAAGCAAGTCTGAGACATCATAGAATCCACTAGATTCGATCTTCAATTAACAGAGGTTCTTATAAGAGCGGGCATGTCAGAAATATTTTCCAAAATTAATAAGTGGGGGTACGGCAATAAGGCACCTAAGAGAAGCAAAAATGTCATCATTGGCACTTGATGGCTGCTCTGCTGTGGGGCGTAGTATTATATACTTCCATCAGTTCCGCTTTTTCAACATCCTCCCGATAGTCACTTGTCAAAATGAACTATGGAAACAAACCAGAAGATTAGCTCTCAAACTGAATAGCATGGAACTTACACAGGAAAGAATCAAGCTCAACATCAAATTATGAGATCACAAGACAGTACAAGAGAAAAAAAACAAAAGGCAGAAATACCATTGGAGAACTCAAATGGCAATGGGCTGGTCATGTGTTGCAAGAATATCAGACAACCGATGGACGTCACGATTCAGAATATGGATCCCCAGAGATCACATGCACCACCGAGGCCGACTGAATACAAGATGGAGAGACGAACTAGACAAATTCCGAAAGTATTGGCTCCGCAACGCCCAAGACAGAGAGGTGTGGCAAATCCTGGGGAAGGTCTTTGTTCAAGGACGGACAATAAAAGACTGATGATGATGATGATGATATAAAAAAAATTGAGCCCCCATTGAAAACCTGTTTTGGGAGATAATACAAAAGAAAGTTTTTTCTAGATCTGATGAAGAGTGGGTGTTTATGTTACTTCATTGGTGTGGCTTGTATGCATGATACATACATAGCCATTCATACAAACTAACAAAGAAACTGAAGAAAGCCATTAGCTCTGTTTGTCACTGCCCCCCCCCCAAAAAAAAATTGGCGCAACTCAACCGAATTTGACGCAAACTGGTCATGCATACTCAATGGACCGAGGTGAATATTTTATTAATTCAAGTGGTCGGCTATGCGATTTGCAACTCGATTAATCCCGGTGCCGAACAAAGTATGGTTCCAGATAAATTGTCTGTACAATTATCACATTCTATCGGACATAAACTGTCCAATTTAATGATATACATATACATACTAGCTCGATATCACCTGATATACAGAAAGCAGATTCACACGCATGTTTATCACGCGCATGAAATAATATAGCAGTCTACATTCTTGCCATCGATGAAAAGAAATTAAATAATTTTTATACTTAAACATTGTTTGTATATATATATATATATATATATATACATATATATATATATAAACTTCGTTTGCGAAGCCAGGCCATTTATATATCTCTATATATGTTCATTCATTTTTAATGTATATATTTGTATAGGTATATATGAATGTATATGTATGTGTAAGGGTATTTGAGAGCATTGTTTGGCTTTGAATATTCAAAATGTCCGACCACGCATGCGTCAAGCTATTCGATATATAAATTATATATTATGAATTTCTGGGTCTTCCTCGGAGATTAAGGCAAAACGCGTTGATTCTGTTTTGACTGACGGAACGAATTTAACAAATCTACAAACGAGGGAAGACAACAAAACATTGTAAACGTTACACAATGTAAGTAAAAAATATATATATACATATACATATATATGTATGAAAAAGGAGAAAAGTCTAATTTTGAAAGAGGAAAAAAACGTGTGCGACTGTCGTAAATAGAAACCTTACGTCGGCTCTATCCAATTTCATATTTTGCTGACGGTAAACAGAAATGTTCTAAAAGAAATTATTTCTCGGGAAAAGTGATATGTACATATATGTGTGTGTGTGTGTGTGTGTGTGTGTGTGTGTGTGTGATGCTGAATCGGTGAAATCGCCTAACTGGCGAAATTTACTCATTTTTTGTAAGAAAAAGTTTGATTTTGCGCTGGTTAGATGGACTTTTTATTGTAAAAAAAATAGTTGTTTTATATCATTGTCTTGATTAAATAAACTTTTGATCAAATTGAAATTACATATTTTTTTTACTTTTTCTAACAAAAAGTTGAAATTCCGTCTACAGGCAATTTCACTGATTCGGCATATCAAAGATAATCTCTCCCCCTCTCTCTCTCTCTCTCTCTCTCTCTCTCTCTATATATATATATATATATATATATATATATATATATATATATATTGATGTTATTATTTCTTGCTTTTCCTTTTAAGAATGATATTTCTGTGTTTTGTTATTACAAGATGGCACCGTATACGGTAACCGTAACATTACACTACGGAAACCATACAGGTTTCCTCCCTTATCCCAAGATAGAGCATTCGTATAAAAAAAAACTTTCGTAAGTTAAAATGGCGTAAAGCAAAGAATCAGTTATCATTTGTTCACACGTGTAACGATTTTGAGCGTTTATAGACCGCCAAAATGAATTTCTTTGTCTGCCAGTTTCACGAATATGCGTTTCACATATACGAGCTCTTTCAGGAACTGTTAACACATCTTGCGAACAGGTGTATGAAATAATTGGAGGGGAATCACAGATGCTCAGAGACAACGTTCTATAACCTTTATTTCTGATTCATTTTTTTAATTAGATTTCTGGAGAACTGCTGATCCAAACGCCTTCAAACTCTTCACTGCGCTGACTTATGTACTGATTAATACCTGGTGAATGTCGACTACGAGCAATGATCAGTTGTCGATTAATCGTGGTTCATAAGATTTCTCAAGAACCGTTGATCCAAAGAACTTCAAACTCGACACTGCACTCCCTTGTGTGTAGACTTATATATCTTACAACGGCCAGTTGTTGAGTAGGCAGAGATTTCTTCAATTATAGTGAGATGGCTTCATACCGTCTCGATAGACCTCGAATACGCCTGATTTCTACAAGAAATATGGCATGAGCTACTTCCTAAAATGAAACCATTGTAAGTCATTACTGACGCACACTTTTCATGTAATCTATTTTAGTTTACAGGATTTTCTATCATAAACTTCGTTATTAGTTTAAGAAAAAAAAACATACACGTAGCTTATCTCTAAGAAATCATGGCTACATTTTTCAACTTCGTCGCGCAAGAAAGAATGACTCAGCGGAATAGCAGAGCTCTGGAGGTCAAATAAATCGAAGATTGCTTTTTTGCCTCTACCAGCAAAGTTGAACAGAGGTTATGAATTAGCCCATGTTTGTCTGTTCGTTTGTTTCTTTGTTTGTACTGTATCTCCAAAAGTTCTTAAGGAATTATCATGTCATTGTAGAAGGGTGGGCACTGGGCTAAGGGCCGATTGATTTAATTTGGGGATAGAACCAGGAATTTTTTCTGACATTTTGTCAACATTTCGGCTTTTCGGATGTAATAACATCATAATGAAGTCATTACGGTGAGTTCATTATAATAAGAATAGTGGTATACTGCAATGACAATGGTGTTGGTAGAGGCATGCGCTCTCAGAGTGCATTTTTGTCTCTGATCGAGTCGATGGTTCTAATCATCAAAAACTTGTCTTGCTCTTTCAACGTCCGTCGTTGGACATAGACCGTCTCCAGGATTCGCCACGTTTCTCTATCATGGGCGTCGCGAAGCCAGTATTTTCTAAATTTGTCTAGTTCATCTGTCCACCTTGTATTCTGTCAGCCTCGGTTTGGCGTGCAATCTCTGGGGATACATGTTGTGAGTCATGATGTCCATCGGTTTTCTGCCATTCTTGCAACATGACCTGCCCATTGCCATTCAGGTTTTCTTATTGATTCTATGATGTCTCGGACTCCCGTTTTCTTCCTGATATACTGTGCTGTCTTGTGATCTTTCCGTGTGAGCTTGAGCATAAGGCTGAATATTTTTTCTTGTCTATTTTTTCTCCTTTTTAGTCTATGTCCGCTTGTTATTTGATTTTTTTGTGATCATTGTCAAACAAAAGGCGAAAAAAGCAACTTTGCCAACGATCAACCTTTTCCGAATTTCTTTAATTGATCATCTCTAAGATGGCATGCTCCCAAAAGATTTTGGCTGTGTGGCGGTTTCTAGAGTGACTAATCATACCTGTTTATATTAACAGTTAAATCTTGTTTATTTCTTAGCGTCTTTAAAGGGAGATAAGACTAAGTCATCTTTTAAGACTTGATGTTTTTCCCCGTTATTTTCGATTTTGAAACCGAAAAATAGGATTATATTTTACAGATAACAGTATCCCATGTTTCTCGAAAGTTCGCTAGATGCCATTTTTTCATTTTTGCGAAATAGAACGTCTGTTTTGCTGCAAACCATTTTTAGATATGTCCACGCATTTCTATCAGACGCTTTTGGATCGGTCGGTTGGTCGATTCTGTTCATATAAACAACAGAAAGAGAGAGGAAGTGAATGTGTGACGTCATTAAAAGAACGTCTATTCAAATAGATAGATAACGTATCAAGCGTTTGTTTTTCACAGTGTTACTTTGTATCGTTTGTTATTCGTAGCTAAAACTATCTTCAAAATGGCTAAATCAGCTAAACTTTTCAATTCCCAGCTAACTTTATTGCTAAAAATCTTATAAATATTTAAGCCAATTTATCAAATAAAATAACCATACACTAAGACTCTAGAACGAATTATTGACAAAAATTGTTTATTTACTTTAATTTAAACTTACAAATTGTTTTGTAATAACTAGTTTTTCGGGTGGACCATCCTCACTTTCCCCTTCGTCTTTTTACTACTACCACGACTAATACTGCTCTTTTTACTTGTTTTATAATCCCTAAACAGATATGGACGTAAGGATGGCAGGCGCATCGTTGAATTTAGTGTTCTTGTTTTTACGTGCATATGATTTCACTTGTCATACCAGACGGTCATTATATTACTAAAATCTCACTTTTTACTCAAATACATTCTTCTGTCCGGTTTGAAATTTTATATTACTTAATTATAACAACATATAAATCACATCTGTACCAACCAACAAGAGAACTAACTTGCCCGATCAGACTGAACCAATTATCCTCGCTGTTGGGATATGTGGGCACATTTTTCCCCCGAATGCTCAAATAATGACATAATGAAATTGACAAATGTTTCAGATTTAAACGAACCATTCAAAGAAAGTCTTTTTTCTATTATTTGTGTTAAAACCATCTGAGTGAAAAAATGTACCAACTAGCCCCGATCTCCCATATCGTACTGAGATCATACGCTCCTTGTTTGTTGATAAATTCATAATGAAGAATCGATGTTTACGTTTAAACATGGCAATCCCCACGAAAAAAACATGGTTGTAGTTTAATTTTTCTAGGTAAGAAACTACTGAATTTGTTCCTGTGAAAGGGTCCATTTTTCCAATGGTTGATAGGGGATATATTTTATCAGCAATAGAGTTCCTATTAAGTGGGAGAGTCCATTGTTACGGACAGAGAAACGGGAAAAACATACTGTTCATTACCATGGTAAAATTCATTCAAATGTCTATTTAACTTTTTGTTTATAACCTACACTGTTTAGATCGTTGCATCAGTTGGTTTTAGGGGACATTATATGATGTGCATGAATACGTAATATAAAATTGTTTTGGATTAAATCTTGCGAATATATATGAATATATATATATATATATATATATATATATATATATATATATATGATTAGAAATTGTGTTATATAATATTGAAACTCTTGTTTGGAATGATCTTCCGTTAAAACACGGTGAATGTATCATTTTGCCCAAACAACGTAAATAGAATAAACAATCAAAGAAAAGGGAGCTGCAGCAAGAATCGAACCTGCGACCGATAGGAAAGGTGCTCCCTGAGGTCCCTGTGCACCAGTCTAGGGGTGGCAGACGGTCTAACGATTACACCACCGGTTTTTACTAGCATATAGAGAGGGAACGCCGCCCCCCCTCCCAAAAAACAAAATTTATGAAACGCTGTTCCCTTGCGTTCTTACGGCACTACATCGCTGCGTATTCCATCATCATCATCATCATCATCATCATCATCATCATCATCATCAATTGTAAGTCCACTGCTGGACAAAAGCCTTTCTTATCTCCTTCCGTGACGACTGCGACTGTGCTACACTTTGCCATGTCTTACCGGTAAACCTTCCTATCTCATCCCTCCATATCATGTGCCTGGTCTTTTCCTGCTGCGTTCACTGTCCCATGGACACCAATCGGTTAATCCTTTGCTCGATCTGTTGTCGACTATGTTTGTTCGTGTATACGTCTTATGAAAGTATTTACAGAAGGTGTGTGTCTAGACAGCCAGATAGATTGATACACCTACTCACACGTTCATATATATATATATATATATATATATATATATATATATATATATATGTATATATATATATATATATATATATATATATATATATATATATGCGTGTATGTGATTTTCCATCAGCCTTAAATGGTTATTAGTTGGTGTGTCAGATGTGACTCGGTGACTAATCGGCGGCGACCTTACCGCACATGCGTGAACAGACACTTTCCCGTGGATATTCTCAGTCGACAGTGAGACGCTATCGTGTGAGTACTGCGTGGTTGCTGCATTCACAATGACCTATGTCTCGTTCATTTTTTTTTTTTTTTTTGTGGGTAGGAGTTAGAAAATCTTATCATCATCCAGGTCTGTCAGTACCCTTACGGCCTGCAGTTAGCTGGTTGCGATTTCTGGCTTTTGCCAAAGAGATTCCAGGCTATTGACGCGATTTAGGCGAACGCGACTAAGCAGCTAATGATGATGCCGGAAAGGGATTTTGCAGATCTTTTTGATAAGTGGGATGGACGCTGGGTAATGTGCGTGAGGTCACAGGTGGAGTATTTTTGAAGGGGACAAAGGTGCCATTGCCATAAGTAAGCTACATTTTCCGTACATACTGAATGGCTGGATTTTTTCAGTCAGTTATCTGGAATATTCATCGGTCCAGTAGAGCTAATTCACAGAAAGATTACTCAAGCTTCATCTCCAATCTTTGTTTTTACTAATGATACAAAGATTTTGACGACAAAATTATCTTTTACATAAGTTTGCTCAAGTGTCGATTTCCAAGGAAATTGACAACGTGCAAAGTTGTAAACAAAAACGTTTTTGTCGATAAGGTCAAGAACAAAGAAGTAAGTAAAGGATAATTAAGTAAACATCGACTTTATAACAATCCAATTCTAGGTTATAATTAATGAAAATTTGTTTTTCTTATTTTAGACGAAAATTTTGGCTCTTTCTTTCTAGAAAAAAACAAGAAAAAATTTCTTTTAAATCTTTTGAAAAAAAATCCTTATTACGTTTTCAAAATAGGTGACAGTTTTTCGAATTAAAGCTTTTCGGCACATGTATTACTGTTTTAGAAATTTTGATTCAAATGGAAATTTTATATTCAGATTATTAATCTATTTTTGATTTTTAGTTCATCCAAAATGAAGATAAATTTTTTAAAAAGTCGTTTCGGTTGAAAGTCGTTTGGATAAAAAGTCCTTTCGATGAAATGTGGTTACGATGAAAAGCCTTCCGATGGAACGTCGCTCGATGAAAGGCCGTTCGATAAAAAGTGGTAATACCCCAATCGATTGATAGATAGATAAATATAAACAGACTGAGATAGATAGATAGATAGATAGATAGATAGATAGATAGATAGATAGATAGATAGATAGAAAAAGTGAGTGTGTATGTATGAGCGTGTGTGAATGAGAGAGGAATATTTTGACAGTCTTGATAATGATATTGAATTTTAAACTGATACTCAATAGAAACCGTCACATGTTGGGATGATCAATTAAAAAATAAGGAAAGGATTCATCAATGAATCTTACTTCTCTCGCTTTATGTTGGATCGCTTAAAACGCAGCTAATCACGAACTAATATCAATTTAGCATAGAGATATATTCTAGATTAAACTGCAACTAAAAACCTATGTAGGGGCAATTTTAGAAGATTTTTTAATGTTTTTGTGCACTTAATAGGGAGTAAATGTTTTAAATGCTCAGCCTTCTAGCTCAGTGGTTTCGAAACTTTGAAAACTCAAGGACCCCTTCCATAAAGAAAACGTTCTAGCGGACCTCTATCTTTAGCATTTAGTTTTAGACTACGTAATTATTGAACTACAATGGAAAAGCAATGTTTGACCTTTAAAAATCGTGTTGTTTCTCTGCCACAAGAGTCACAGTATCAGGTTCAGATAGCCCAGTGCAGCAGTTGTCCGAACATTATTTGACGGACACGCAGGAGTCCACGGGGCCCAACTTCGAAACCGTTGGTCTAGCCCCATTAATGAAGCCTGGATGCGTGATATAAATGTACCTACTTACATACATGAGACAACTACAGTTTTGGTTGACTATTCCTGTCAAGTCTATCACCACATCGAGACTTTCCTGTCTTTATTAGATTAAATAAATGTATTTACAAAAGCCATTCGTTCGTGATGAGTACAAGAGCTGATATAATAAACTGCAAACAGAGTCAACATAGGTTTCTTCAATTTTTGAGTGATTTTTAGCTGCCTATCTATCTATCTATCTATAAGTCGAGCGTACGGACTGTACCAACGAAGCAAGACAGTTCGCAATTCAAACCTTTAAAATTCCCCATTACGTCTAAAAAAAATGTTCATTTTTTCACCTTGCACCCGCACACACACACGTACACACCAACTGAGGTTTTTCTAGGGGTTCAATTTTGAATGCAAGTTTATGCTGATTTGGTCCCATTGTTTGTGTCCGGTGGCGTTCACGCTTGCTTTTTTGGAAATAGGATTTTTTTTCAGTGATCATCACCAAAGACAAAATGATAAAAGTAATTCATTCATTGATCCCGCTTTTTCCAATTTTTTAATTGATCCCCCCCAACACAATATGTTGCCTGACGAAGTTGGTCACGTGGTGGTTTCTATTGAGTGTCTAACCAGACCAGGCGAATCTAACACATTTGTGTCTTACAAGGCTCGGGGAGGAGGCACTACATCACACCCTTGCCTGAGAGGGCGAAAGGGACCCCTAAAGAGCTGAAAGGGGTCCTAGGTTTGAATCCAGAAGTCGATACGCCATGCCTATAAATGAAAACCGTTCACCGACGAGCAAATATAAGTATGACGTGCTGAAAGGGTTATATAACAGTGAAAACAGGATGGCTAAAAGATGAGGTTACTTTGGTCGCGTGTGTGTGTGCAGGGGAGAGGGATTTAGCAGCTTTGCATCGCCATATAAAATTCGTCTTGGATGCCCTGGTGTACAGGGTCAGATTAAGCTACCGCGGGGCCAGTAGCATATGTTATGAAGGGGCCTAAATTAGGAAAACACACAAGAATATTAAAACACATTTTTTTAATTACATAGTAATTCAATATTTTTTTGATTTTCCGTGAAGCAAAAAAATACAACAGATATAACTGACATTTTAGTAATATCATCACTTAGTTTTCATTTGGATCTTTGTGCAGCAGCTGTGACTTCAGTTTCAAATATCTCCATATTTTTGTGTTGTATATATATCACATAGATGCTGCATCCCGTTATCAACTTTTACAAAATAATCACATCAATAGGAGGGAAATATTTGGCTAAAATCGCTAATCTTAAGCACCCAATCGTTAATGAAAAAAAATTGAAGGTAGTAAAGTACTATAGTCATAGAACAAATGTAGAAATACTAGCAAGTATTTAGCGCAGGGTTCTTGAAAATGCGGGGTCAGTGATTACTTTTACAGCATTGTTAATCCAGCAGTGGATTAAACCGGTCGGAGACGAGTCCAAAAAGCGTATTGTGATGAATTCCTTTCACGGTTCCATAACTATACGTTGATTTGTAAGCAATGGTGGATTGACTTGTAGCAAAAGTAGCATATGCTATGACCCCGCATTTTTGAGGGCCCCTCGCCAAATGTTTTTCAAGCTATCGATTCTGAGTCAATGATTCTGCAATTGCTCCATTGCTAAAGGACTATGCTGCCCCCCAACTTCTAAGAACGACTGGGTTTTCAAAGTCAATGACTTTAGCCAAATTAGCACCTTTAATTAGAGCTGTTATTTCAGAACAATAATTGATTGGGGGCATTTATGCAATACATATACGACATATGAATGTGAAGATGAAGATGAAGATATTTGAAACAGAAGTCATAGCCGCTGCACAAAAATCAAAACGAAACTTAAGGAATAATACTATTACTGAAATGTCAGTCTGATATATTTGTATTATTTGACTGTATGGCAAATGATTAAAATGGATTACTTTACTATGTACGTTAAAAATGTATGCGTTCTTATATCAAAACCTCCAATCAAAACTGTTAAAATTAGTTTCTGCAGTTTTTCAGAGAGTCTGGCTAGCTGGTTATGTATGTTTCTCGCATACAGGTTGCACCAATGGGGCTATAGGGCTGAAAATTCAAACATTTACTCCTTATTTAGTATAGAAAAAAACGATTTCAAATTCCTCTCCAAAATAGGTTTTTAGTGATGGGGGGCGGGATTCAATTTGCAATATACGCTTATGCTAAACTAGTCCCTTACTTTGTGTTCGACTGCGTTTACGCTTGTTTTGTTTTTTTGTTGTTTTTGTTTTTTGTTTTTTGTTTTTGAAAATTCGAACTTTTTCGGCAAACACAACTCACCATAAGACGGGAGTGGCTTATTCATTGATCACCTATCTTTTTGTTTCAATCTTTTTAACTGATCACCCCAACATGGCATGCTGCCAAAAGACGTTGGTTGCGTGATGGTTTCTATTGAGTGATTAACTAGACCTGTTTCAGTGTATTTTTTTTTCAAATAGGGCTCTTATATAAAATATGCTATAAGCCCAGCACTTGCTTAAAACGGTCCTGTCTATTCGTCATATCCGAGCGGCCGACCCCCTTCAACAGATTGAAAAAAAAAAGGCGAAAGCACACACACACACACCACTTAATAACAAGTAGTCTCTGATTGGTTCCCGTCAGATACTTCTGTACCCCGCCCCTTTATGATAAATCTTCAGTCGTGGTTGGGTAATGTAGAAACTGCCATATGGTTGGCTCTGTCCGTGGAAGTTAAAGTGAAGTGCCCGACTGGCTTCTCGGATTTTTGTCGTAGATAATGATCGGGGGGGTCAGGATTTTGTGATGCGAGTGTGTATGCGGAAAGGTAGCTCTCTCCCTCTGTCTCTCTCTCTCTCTCCTTCCTTAGTCGAGAAGGAAAAATGAGCAAGATTTACTAAGCTGATACCTCAACGGCCAGGGGTCGAAAATTGTCGGCGTTTTGGACAACTGATAAAGTGTGGGCGGACATTGTTAGTCACGGAAGGAACCTTATCAGAACGGAAACAGCATTCGTCGTGATGACGTCAGCGGACTTATTGATTTTTGACGTCTTCTTTTTATGATGCAGCCTTACTTCGTACCATGATAACCAAAAGAAAGTTGAAATTTTATAATAACCAAGAGTAGACAAACGGCAGAAAAAAAAACAGCAACATACACCGAAAAAAAAACAAAAAAAACAAGTAAACAAAACAGGCCCTAAATTACTGGTTCCCAACCTTTTCATTACCAAGGACCCCTTTTATTTAAACAAATATTCCCACGGAACCCCGGCTTTTGGAAGGTCTGCCAACTCAACAAGCTCACGGACCCCGGGTTTTTGAAAAGTCTTCGTATTCAACAAGCTCACACGGACCACCAGTAATATCTTTGTGGACCCCGTAGCGGCCAGCAGACCAAAGATTGAGAACCGATTCGCTAGATTTAAAAAAAAAGAAAACAAAATGACTCAAATTGTCCCGATTAACACTGAATGAATGCGGCAATAATGTTACATAGTTTTGGGACAATTGAATCCGTTCTTGTTTCGTTTCGACCGATTTATTCTACGGCCAAGTAAAAGAAAAACGTGAAAAAAAAACACGGAAAAAAAGCACACACACACACAAACAAACAACAAAGAAAAAAAACGCTAGATTGTATGAAAAATCAAAGAAACTAAAAATTTAACAATTTGTCCCGATAAATAATATTCTCGTGATTCTTGTATTAATACGACACTAATACTACAGATCATTTTATTAATGTATTTGATAAAAATGCCTCTAAGCGTATCACCGTAAACAATTTACATTAGAATTACGTAACCAACAGTAAAACATACATTCTATAAATAATACTACAATTTTTTTTGTAAAATTTAAAAAAATAATACTCGCATGAATTTCAGTTTATGAGAAGAATTTAGAAAAAGGAAAATAGCGCCCTTGCGCTGGCTTCGGACGCAGCGCCCTGCCCAACTCACATATCACAAGTATCCCTCGGCTTGTTCTTCAAGGTTTGCGATATGTGAAATAGATTACCCGAAGTGGCGTCACTCACATAATGCTTCACCTTATCAATATGATTTATAATTGCGGGCACGTCGTCATGGTGTAATGGCTAGCAAGTTGATCATTGGTAGTGAGTTTGAACCAGACTGGGTGCACGATTCCTGTGGCTTCCTGCCAAAGCTGAATTACATTTAGTAAATAACTTTGATTGGAATTCATTCAAAGGGTTTTTCCGACATTTGAACTTTTTTTATTACTCCAACTATGTTTCGGCCGATCCATTCTACGGCCTTTTTTGGACGTACTATCCATATGTAAAGTGAGGGACTCTTTTCCGGTAATACAGTACCAAACAGAGTTTGTTTTCTCTCCGTTAGTGGCAACGTTTGTAACGCAGGTTGCAAATGTTTACAACACATTTCTTCGTAAAACAAAGAATTCAATACCGTGTCCCTACTGAGCAGCTAAAGCCACACTGAGTTGAATTTGAATTCATGTTGATATTGTGAAAAAAAAACAATCATATCAAAGGCACGGCGCTACCACGCATGCTCAATTGTTTTTAATCTCCGATTATTGAAAAATAAACTGATATTAAGTCCATGAACAGGGCTGACCCATTCATTAAGCAAACGTAAGCGATCGTCTAGGACGCAGAAGTCGTTAGTTTCCAACCCGAACCGCAAATTTCAAGTCTCACCTAGGACGCATAAAACCCTTGCACCGGTCCCGTCCTAATACATGATTTTAAAAAAACAACTCACTATTAAAAGTACAATAAAAACAAATATTACAAAATACTTATTATGTTAAAACAAAGTCGACACATTTTCCAAACATGAATTTCTAAACTACGTGTGTCGTAAAAAATGATGGCATATGTCATATGTGAAAATATTTTTTGTTCAATACTTACTACACCAATTGTAGAAACGAAATGAATTTGACTAAAACATTTTATTAGTCAATGAACGAAACTTTTATATCAGTACACTGGTATACGTAAACATTACAGCTTTTTCCTTTCTATGGGGCGTTACAGACAAAAAATAAGTATACGGATACAATGAAAATAATCTCTCAATTCAAAAAAATTAATCGTTGTGATATTACGAACGAATTCGAAACAAAAGAATTCAAAACTAGATTCACAGGTTCCATAGCTTGAAAAAGAGCTTCTTCGTTTTATATATAAAACAGATTTTGCTTTTCTTTACAAAAACCAATCATGAAATTAGCCGATAATTTTGATCTAGACAGTTCATGCTGGGAGTCGGACAGTCCAAAAGTGTCTTTCTCCGGGCTTGCAGACAGCCCGGTCGGAAAATTTGTGATTTCTTCGGAAACGGGGAGTCAAGCATTTAAACCTTACAAGGAATATTCCCCACTGTTCAGGTATTTATGATTTGCTTGTACCTTTTGTTTCTCTCTCTTTTACTGATCGATATGTCAGTCGACTCGAAACAATTTATTTAAAATGAAGTACAAGATTATATCAAAACATGGATCTAAATCTTATTGTTATTCTATGATGTGAAGTTGTTAATTGCGATGAAGTAGATATCATTAAAATGAAAACTTGGATTCACACATATATATATATATATATATATATATATACATATATATATATATATACATATATATATATACATATATATATATACATATATATATATATATATATATGTATATATATATATATATATATATATATATATATATATATATATACAATACAAATCAGGAATGCAGTATAATATGATGCAATATCTGATGTGTGCTTATTTTTTCATAAAGTGGTCCATGCATTCAACATTATATTCATATATATATATATGTGTGTGTGTGTGTGTGTGTGTGTGTGTGTGTATGTGTGTGTGTGTGTGCGTGTGTTGAGTTAGAGTGATGCCTAAGATATGATGAAGTAAGGATTCGCTACAAAAACGCGTTTAAGTTTCTGTTCTGTTCGGGCTTCTTCAGGTGAATCTAAGAAGCCCAAACAAGGCAAAAAACATGAACGTATTTGTGTAGTGAATCTTCATTATATATATATATATATATATATATAGTGTTGAATGCATTACACGATGAATGTATCAATTGGTCTAGACAGCGAACCTAAAGTAGTATTATTGATATTGATCATACATTTATATATTTCAAAAATATTTCCTGTATTTAGATTATATGTATACTTGCTGATGTTGCCCGGAGAAAACCTGTGAACATGACAAAATTAGGAAGCAAATGATATTTTTTTCAGATTGAAAAAAAAAAACGCCGGTCAGGCATTCCTAGCCACTCTTAAAATCTCGAAGATTATTTTTTCTGGAATTATTCTGAAATAACTTGATCACTTTTGGCGTTAGTAGATCACATTGCAGAGCGGACTACGGGATTCAAATTGTACCCATGTTTTATTTTTATGTTTGGATTTAGATTGAGGTCGGATTAGAATTATTGTTTTTGCTCCTAGAAAAGATGTTTTATTGTCAGTTTAGGATCAGATTCTCAAAAAAATTCTGCCGAATTGGTATTAGCACTGATAGAAGAAGGAATCCACGTCCATAGTCATCTATGATGAATGAAAAGTAAGGGTGAAGTTCGGCATGATATTTACATTGTAAATAGAGCCCCCTCTTATAAAACCTTCAAATATATCTTCTTTTTTTCAAAACAGATGAAATTTCGGAAAATTTGAAGGTCAAATAAATTGGACGCCCTGGAAACTGAAAGAAAAAGTAAATTTTCTCCACCGTCCACTGACTCTATCTAACGTGTTTCTAAACACTGGTGTATTGTTCCTTTCGCTGACTTTTTTAGCGCTAAAATTATTATTTTCATTTTGTGACCCCCATCCCAATTCAAGGGTTTATTTTTCATAGAATTCGACTTTATTGCGTGCGTTGTAGGTAAATTATGATCTGCTGATTTCGAATATGCCTTTGTTTTTACGTCTGTGACCCACGCCGGTTGGGCCAGCACACATTCCAAGGCTGAACCGGAGAGATCGGCGCGTAACAGGGGGTAAACTGGCATAAGCACAGAGAGAAATATAAATTTACATCCATGACAACTTATAACGAATGGAAATTAAGGTTGCAGTTTATTATTGCTACTTTGTAAAAAGAATCCCCTCATTTAGAAAAATAGATATATTTCCTTTCTCAAATTTGCCAAATTTTCACAAAGTTTTAAGGTCTAATAAATTGAAATCACGTGTAATTTAAAATCTAGTACTTAATATAATAGAGGTACACTTAAAATTATATCAGCACTGAAAGGCAAAAAAAACTCTCTCTGTCTGAGTTCGGTCTGACAATTTACTGCTCAAAAAGAAAATTTTAAAAAAACCCCAAAAACTTGAGTAACGCGCTTAATGTCTGGGGGTGCGAACGGAGAACTCATGGAAAGCACCGTAGGTGGGGGGGGTTGTTGTTTTTCTGTAAAATTCATCTTAAACAGAGTTCTGTAGGCAACTGTAATATGTTTATTTGGATATGCCAACTTTACAAGGATTTAATCACTTGGCTATTGCACTGCTATGACTTTGAAACGACGAAATATTGTCCCCACCAATTTTTCGAAAAGCATTGAACGAACCCTTGACATGTGAGTACGTTCAAATAAATCATGGAAAATAACCATCTTCAGATGATGATGATTCAAATTATGCGTATATTTTGATTTCATCGATCTAACCCTAATAGTTTTAACGGGGAATTTTATATGAAAAAAAAAGGAAAAAATATTTTCGTCAGACTTGTTTTCTGTGAGCGCGAACGCAGACCCCATAGAAATCGATGAACGGGGAGGGGGAATGTGTACTATAGGAAATTTGTGGACTGCTTATTTCAGATATTCCTAAAGTTTAGCATTATGACTACTTTGTAAATTGAACCTCGCACTATATAGAAATTATTTTATAAAAAATGACAAATTTCTTCGCGGTTCAAACGTCAAATAGTTTTAAAGAATATAAAATTGAAAGAAACGAAAACATTTACCCGCTTTGTTTTGAACTTGGTCTGCCGATTCTATTTTTTTCGGAGGCTCTAACCACAAACCGACATAACTTTTGAAAACCTTTGAAAATAGTATCGAACACTCATTGAGTAGATTTATATAAATGATGAGAAAAACATTCTGGATGATGCTGATTCAAAATATACATTTTCTGAAAATCTGAGATGAAAAAACTCCAAGAAAAAATATTTTTCGATAGATGTGTTTCTGAGAGCACAAACGGATATTATATACATGTAATTCATATTGTTTCGGTAATTTGCAACTTTACAAAAGAAAGATATTTTTCTGTTTTTTATGATATTTAATCGCGGTGCTCAATATTTACCCAGGTGAATAGGGCTATTTTTACATCAATAAGATTTAACAGGAAATTCTCCCGGTGTATGTTAACATTACATGCCTTATGCATTCCTCAACATAACAAAACATACTGCCAGTGCTGATGAATGTGAGAGGTATGAAATACTAACATACATCGGGGGATTTTCCAGTTGAATCTAATTATATATATATATATATATATATATATATATATATATATATATATATATATAACCACAACTTCAACTTTCACCAAGTCCATCTCATCAAAAACATTCATGACTCCTCGACCCGCAGATGCGTT
The DNA here is from genome assembly GCA_963457665.1 of Thysanoteuthis rhombus. Taxonomy (NCBI): domain Eukaryota; kingdom Metazoa; phylum Mollusca; class Cephalopoda; order Oegopsida; family Thysanoteuthidae; genus Thysanoteuthis; species Thysanoteuthis major. The sequence continues at coordinate 11,553,115 of OY735239.1, read as the reverse complement.
GAAGTAGCCCTTATATCCCAATGTATACAATAACACAAAGGTATGGCCATTTCAAGATTGCGAACCCACTAATTACTTTGATTTTAAAACAGAATCACGCATATACAGTACATAAGAACCCCAACATACAAGGTATTGGCTAATAACCGACTGTCAATTCGAAAAATGGTACAAGAATATATATATATATATATATATATATATATATATATATATATATATATATATATATACTGCTTTTAGTAGTTGCTTTATCTATTGTGAGGGTAGAGTTTTTGTGTGGGGTGATCTGAATTGAAAAATGAAAAACTGCGTATAAGTAGACAGTGTGTTTGTGTTTGGTCATTAACTCTTTGGAGAAGGGTATTTGTGTTTGAATATTTTACTGATCAAGTTAAAAAAAACTGTTCTGTGGTTTATTTTTCCTGTAGTTTTAGGATCTTAGTATTTCGATTTTTTTACCCATCTAGTCAATAAACTGTTTTTGCTGTTAATCACCGCTGCCCATAACAAACCAGTTTAATCACAGTCGTTGAGTTTAGTTTATACATGAGTTTTGAAATTTATATGTGTCGGTGTATCCAACTATCTATCTATCGATCGATCTATCTATAGATGTGAATAAATAAAGGCAGTTTAGAATATTTACAATTGTAAGCGAAATAAGTGCAATGATCGGAAAACGAAGCCCACCCGGGACTCATTATTTTCCGATCATCACCGATGTTTCGCTCTCCACCGTATGTAAAATTACTGTTCTCAAATTGTCTTTCTTTATTCACATTGTCGGATACTAATATCCACAACTATCTATCTATCTTCTATCTATCTATCCATCTATTATCTATCCATCTTTTATCTATCTTCTATTTATCTATCTATCTATCTATCTGTCTTTCTATCTATCTATCTATCTATCTATCTATTTATCTATCTATCTATCTATCTATCTATCTATCTATCTATCTATGTATCTTCGCTTATCCCTAATTGTTTACAGTAGAAACTCGAAATTTGGCACAAATGCACATTCCCCTCCATTAGTCGGGAAAATGATATTTTTTTATTCGTTTTTTTGAGAACCCCCTCCCTATGCACGTTTTTTATGAAAGGAGAAAGAAAAGGGAAAGCCGCGGTATCACCAAAGCAGCAGAGTGATCCTCAAAATTGTTGTGGCTCAAAGGAGGAGAGCCACAAGGTGCAAGTAACTACCTGTCTAGATACACACTGGGGAGTGATCAACCCCGGTGGGGTCACCTGGGGAAGGTTGTATGAAGTTGGAAGAACCAAAACACCCGAGGATCCCGGGAACATCACTTGAGATGTGTCCAGACCGGGGCATCCGCAGATATCTATCCTTTCACAATTATGGGAGGGAGGGTCAATTTACTATCAAAGTTCATGCTAAATAGGTCCGTTATTTAGGGTCCAACAGGATTCACACTTGTTTTTTGAAAATTAGTATATTTTAGCAATCACAGTCCCAAATGTGATTCATAATTTCCCTTGGAATTCTTTTTTTTGATTGGTTCAGGTTGTTATATATGTTTTGTGTGTAGTTTTAGATTCAATTTTCTTGGACTTTCTTCAGGAGTAAATTCTTAATTTTTCTTACGTATAAGTAGGTGTGTTGTGTTTGTGTTTGTTCGTTGACTTTTGGGGGGTCACCTCCGTCCCAAATCTATACCCACGCAATCCAACCCTACGTACCTATTTACACCGTGGGACAATTCAAACCAATGTTAAATGAATTTAAGTTTAACCCCAGCCCCCCGGTACCACCATATCTTACGTCAAGATACTTTACTTACACGAACACTTCATATAAATATTATCTCAAACCTACGTTTAACCCTCTCAGTCCCCCTTATGTAAAAAGCCCATCAAGTAAAACTAATTACTAATAAATATTAACATCCATATAAACCAACCGAATATACACAATGGTAAATGTTTCTCAGTGCGAATAAGCCTGTAATGTTTATCGAGTTTCCATAAACATTTCTATCTAACTGGAATACTTCAACGTTGGAAAAATACTTGATGTAAATCGCATATGAAGATAACCATAGAGCAATGGACTCGGGCCTGGGGTCTGCGAACCCCTAGGGGAACGACAAATAATCCTCGGGTCTGCAGTAGAGTTCCCTCAGAACCTATGATTGCGAATCTTGTGACAAAGAACCAACACCATCCATCGCACAGCTATGGAGAAACATAATTATTATACACAAACCTGTACCATATTTTAGACCTCAAATAAATGTAATCAGTGAGGAAAAAATATGATTTTTTGTAATGTGTATTATCATTGTTCATTGAATACAGTCTAAAAACTAATGGCTAAAAATAGGGGCCTACCAGAATATATCGTTTATCATTCATGTTTATTAATTTTAAACTTACTTCATTTCAAATTTCACACAAAAAAACATACAGTTAAACCGGAACACTAATCTAAAAAAAAGGTCCAAACAAAGCCAAACCCATCACCTCACCTCCCCACAAGATAACACAACTCAACACCCAGCTCC
>OY735239.1:11525581-11545581 GCA_963457665.1 Thysanoteuthis rhombus | reverse complement strand
ATTCAGTGAAGTCGACAGGCCGAATGAAATGAGACTGCAGACCTGATTTAGCCCGCTGGACGTATTTCGTCGACCCCTATTTTAAACTAAGCTGAGCTTAATAAATATCTTCGTGCCCAGTTTTTTAAATTTATTTTGTAATTGCAAATTTCCTATTAGTTGTAAATGATAAGTATTGAATTCTGATAGCTTAAGGCAGTGGTTTCGAACCTAAGGTCCGTAGACCCCTGGGGTCTGACATGTAATGTTCGGGGTCTGTAGCAGTGTTCCCTCTAAACCTGCAACAGCGAATCTTGTAGTAAAGAAACAACATTATCCATTGCGCAACTACCAATTATCGCATATAGATCAGTGCCATCCATTAGAATTCAAATAAATGAAATCCATTTAGAAAAATATGATTTGTAAGTATCAAACTTTGTTTATTATTGAAGTTCACTGATTACAGTCTAGAAACCAAATGCTAGAAATAGGTGTCCGCCAGAATATTTTCCTTTATAAAATGGGTCTTTGAGTTTTCGAAGTTTCAAAACTACTGGTTTAGGGAATTTGATTCTACGCATATACTCCGCAAGGTCTTGAGCAAAACAAGCGTAATTTATCCAAGAATCAAATCCACTTTCATAACAATCAAAAGAAAACGTCGTGAATAAAAGCGAATAAATTTTTAATAAATTTAAAGAGACAAGGATTTATAAACGTCTCGCTCATTTAATTAGAAACCTCACGCAAAATAAACAAAGAATTCTCAATTTTTTTTCCAGAAAATTCACCTTGAAGTAAACCCCAAGCATTTTTAGTGATTTCTGTTGTAGAACGTCCGTTCCTTGTCTTGTCTGCAAATAAATTGTAGCTAGCAAAACCTGTGGAAATTCCTTGGGTGTTAATAACTATGATTATCCGTTCTGCCCTTCTCTCATCCTTACATTGTCTCATTCTCTCCCTTATCGCATCCAAGTTTTCGATTAAATGTTATGCAAACATCCCACAACCTTTGAGTAAACTACCTAACTTTCTATTCTGCCTTTTCCTTTCCTGCAACCTTATTGAACCATCTAACTTTCTCTTAAGTAGAACGTAAAGTTGTCCACAACAACAAATTTATTAGAATGGATGTAAATATACGATAATAGATTCAAACATTTCGTACCAATACGCAAAAACAAACTATATATATATATATATATATATATATATATATATATATATATATATATATATATATATATATATATATATGTTTAGATATTATATGCAAGTTTCATTAATACTTTCATCAAAATGTGTATCAAAATAGTTCTTGTCTGAAGAAGACCGGGAGTATATGGCCGGAACGTCGTGAGAGAAATAACTGCATTGACGAGAAAAATAGTCTTTCTACAACACACACTATCTTCAACATCCGCAAGAGCCCACATATACTACACTTTGAACCTAAGTTGAGTTCACTGATACTCTGATCCAAGGTAGAAGTGCCGATCTATAGGCAAATAAACTTGTCATTTTTTACTTGTAGTCTTATATATATATATATATATATATATATATATATATATATATATATATATATATATATATGTTTCTGGGAAGAAGAGATATGTTTCAGAATGACAATGATCCAAAACACTCCGCTCTGTTCGATTGACTGTGCATATGGCCTGATTAAAATCCAATTGAGAGCTTTCGGAATGTACCCAAAAAGAATAACGACGATAATCCTATAGAACAGATTTAAAAGAATGTATAGTGTCAGAGGAGGAAAACTTTTCAGTAGTCGTTTGTGTAAATCTTGTGAAGTCAAAGTCAAGAAAAGCAATGATAGTAAATTACACCAGATACTAATACTAAATAAACTTTTTTTCCGTAGAGGTGTACTTATTTTTGAACGGCAACATATTCATATCCTTAGCAACAGAGCTTGAATGTTGTTGATTTGGGTCATAAATAATACCTGATGATATCCTTTTTGGTTGCGTAATATTCAACAAGAAATAATAAAATTCTGCCGGGTTTGGTTTAGAAGAAAACTAACTTTTTTATAAAAGAATTTGTGGGGGTGTACTCCTTAATGGGTGATACTGTAGTAGCATAATAACCGTCAAAAATGACAGGGTTATTTACGGGTGGATTGCCACTTCTATCTAGAATCAATGTATCTCGGAGTGCTGTCTTGGATGGAGTAAAAAAAGCGGAGACCGGAAAAAAAAAGTCATATAAAAAGTCCGAGGGAAAAAATTATAATGTATGGTAATGTGCGTCAGGGGAAAACGTCATAAGAAAAAAAAATCATAACTTCGGTTCCTGGGTGAAAAAAAGTCAAAATTTAATAAATTATGAATTTTTTTTCTCACTCCTTTACAGCGACTTTTTCTCCTACAATCATAAATTCTGATATCTCTTTTCTTGGTGAATTGATTTTTAAAATCTTTCCCATTAATACATTGTCTCCAGAGAGCATAAGAAAAGAAAAACATCTCGGAAAAGTAATGTTTATAAATCGTAAAATTCGTAAGAAGATTTTGAAAACAAATATATCAAAACAATAGTTTCGAAACTTTGAAAACACGAGGATTCCTCCTGTAAAAGAAATAATGAACTACAATAACAAGAAATTCTTGACTTTTAAAAATCATATCTATTTAAAAGGGTTATATTTATTCAAATTATGATATACGGTACAGATCTGTGTAGAATAATTGGGTTTTTCAATAGCTATTTGATGAATGATGTTGTTTCTCTGCTACAAGATTCACAAATCAGATTCAGGGGAAAACTGATGTGGACCCCAAGGATTATTTGACGATCACCCAGGAGTCCACGGGCCCAGTTTCGATATCACTGCCCTAGATAGATAGATAGATAGATAGATTCTTTCTATATCTTTTTTTTAAATTTCCAGCTAATTTAATTTCTGAAAACGTTAAGAACGCTCAAAAATTAGATGACGAAGTTTCTCCGTCACAAAATTAGTCAGGATTAGTGGGAACGAAGCTGCAGGATCCCGGGGAATTATCTGTTGGTGCGGGCCCCCAGTTTCGAAACCACTGTATTAAAAGATAATTTACGGAAATGTTAAAAATTGAATGACCATTCGATATATGTTGGGTATTTTTTTTTTTTATATTTAAACAGATACCTTCGTGTTGATTATGAAAAGATAATGCTGTCATCATTATTTCTTCTTGAGATTATTTATGTCAGAATAATAAAGCCTGGATGTCTCAAAATGCCAGGATTTTCTGAACTCCAAAAATCTTGAACCAACAACATTCTTGAAAAAATCTGATTCAAGTATTGAAATCAATTCTCCGTGTGGTAAAATATTTCAATGTTGTTAAGTTAACAACTAGACATTTTAAACATATACATATATATATGTGTGTGTATATATATATATATATATATATGTGTGTGTGTGTGTGTGTGTGTATATATATATATGTGTGTGTGTGTGTGTGTGTGTGTATGGAAAAGGTTTTTTGAAGCAATTATTTCACCAAGATTATATACATATATATATATATATATATATATATATATATATATATATATATATATATAGTGTTTGATAGACGCTGCTTGGGTGCCATGTTAATATAACTGTTTTGTTTTTTAAATCCTCGAAATGGTTATATTGTAAACAACTGATGATCCCAACAAGAGAAGGTTCACACGTGATACCATAATGACAGGTATCATCATGTTTCAAGCTGTAAAGCTTTGTAGACTATATATATATATATATATATATATATATATATATATATATATATATATATATATATATATATATGTATATGTATATATATATATATATATATATATATGTATATGTATATATATATATATATATATATATGTATATGTATATATATGTATATATATATATGTATATATATATATATATATATATATATATATACATATATATATATATATATAAAGTACAAATCAGTAATACAATATAATACAAATTCTAATGGTCGATGGGTTTATTTCATAAAGTGATCGATATATTCAACATTAAACATCAAGTTAAGTCAGAGTAGGGCTTAAAATATAATGATATAAAGGATTCGCAACACAAACACTTTTATGTTTCTGCCCTGTTTGGTCTCCTCCAGAGGAATTTAGGACATTATATATATATATATATATATATATATATATATATATATATATATATATATATATATATATATATATATATATATATATATATACTTCCACGTCACATTTTCCTAATTTAAACCTATATAAGGAAAAATTCTCAATTATTTGGCAGCCGACTTCAATCATAGCGTAATCGGGGTGTTTGGGGGTGAGAAAAATAGTTTCAAAAAGTCTAAAGCAAACCTGAGTTACAAAAATCAATTTTCATTTTTTCACGACTGACTTAATTGTATTTTCTAAGAATTATAATGAAAACTCCAGGGAAGATATTTCAATTATTGCCATTCGTTATGAAATTTCCATTTGAGAGAATCCTTGGTCATTTCTACAATTTAACAGCCATAGCCACCAGAGGTGGCGAAAGGTTCTATCTTTTTTTTTATGTGTGTGTGTGTGTGTGTGTGTGTATGTGTGTGTGTATGTGTGTGTTTGTGTGTTCAGCACTCGAGGCCATACTGTTTTATCTACAGATTTGAAAATTGGCATCAGTACTCCACTTGATCTCTTCTAAAAAAATTGTTTATTTCTATTTTGGCAAAAAAGGGCTATTTTCACTTCTTTCCCTTATTTTGACGGGTATAGTTTATTCTCTAGGATGTAGATGATTTTTTACTCTATTTTTGATGTTTCCACTGGAAAACGCTTAAAAAGATAAGCAACATTTTATATATATATATATATATATATATATATATATATATATATATATATATATAGTAAACAATTTGCAAAATGTTCCTTATTCATCGTATTTAACCAGACACATACATATATATATGTGTGTGTGTGTGTCTGTCTGGTTAAATACGATGTTTCATCTTGTAAATTGTTTATTACATTTTTTCAAGGACGTTGATAATTCTGCAATTATATTAACCACGGTGTATTTGTCTTAACCATTAATTTAATTCCTAATTGGAAGGAATTTCAGTTGCAAAATGTTTGTTTTTTTTTAATTCCCTGGCCCAGACCGAAGAATATTCTATTCAGTGCTGGATTCTTCTTTTTAATAACTAAGGCTTCAGAAATCTTTTTTTATCTTATATAATATATAAGAGTTATCTATAATTATTTCACGCATAAGGGTTTCTAAAAACATGCGAGTATTTATGTGTTGTCTTATGGTGCTATGATCTGATAGTTAATAAGTTAGGCGTTTAGATTAATTGGTAGTTCTGCGACCAACGTAAACAATTAGGGGTTGTTTATGATAGGGGACTCACCCAAAGGGCAAATGAAATCGTAAATGACGTTGGTCTGACAAATAGGAGATTTTTTTGAGACGGATTGTTGCTGATAACAAGATTACCAGTTTTTTTTAATCTTTTTTTATCGAAGATTATTAATTCTAAACTTTTTTTAGGTTTACCGGGGGTGGTGTAGTCACCTTTTTTGTCTAATAGCAGATTCATCTTGTTTGCAATTATATATATATATATATATATATATATATATATATATATATATATATATATATATATATATATATATATATACGTGTGTGTGTGTGCATTATACATACAAGCATTTTTTACTATCAATAACTGAATTTAACTGAAATTCCAGAACTTGAATCTACGATTGAACTGATTCTCTCTATTTATTCCCTTTTTTTTATTCTATTTATTCATATTCTTCGCCATTGTTGCCCAGACAATGAATCTACCTATCCATTCTACAGCCTTCTTCAGGTGTAACATTCGAATGAATTCTTCTTCGTAAATACCTCTTCCTAAAATTACGAAAGGTATTTCACAGGAATTAACTCATAAATGTTTTTACTTATGACCGAGTGTCTTGAGAAGACCTGTGCCAATTCAAGATATATAGAAGGGTTATTTTGCTACTTTATATTAACTTATTTCATAATGATTGAGTGAAACTTTTTAAAGTTTTTTTTTTTGTTCCTTGGTATTAAATGTTATTTTCTGATTGATTATGTCTAATAAGTAAAGAAAATGTCGACTTTCCTTTCAAACTCTGCTTTTGTGACTTGAACAGAGATAAATTGAAATTTACTTATTTTCGATTGAACGAAGGGCGATTTTGAATATTTCTAATCACATAAAGTAAGTAACAATTAAATACGAATATCACTGTCCTGGTCATAAAAGCAAAGTTTGGAGAAAATAATTTACATTTTCTCTTCTGTTTAGACATAAGCTATCAGAAAAGAACGCTCATTATCCACGAACGAAAATTACATTGCACGTTGTTAAAGTATATTAGATTTCATTTATTAATATAAGTTGTGATATATTTTTTACATAATTTATACATATTTATTTATATTAACTAGTCGATAATTGATAGATCTAATTTATTGAGCGAATACGTAATAACTCCCATTCACTCCGAAGATTACGTATGTAATGACGCAACAAATACTAACAGCATACTTTGAAATCCATCGGAGATTATTGTACTATAGAAGTGCATTGAAAATAGTTTTACAACATAAACACAATGCGAATTGTTTTACTATAAAAATTATTGCAAATTATTTTAATACATAAATGAATTGCGAAAGGATTTACTAGAGAAAGACCATGCGAATTATTTTACTATAGAAATGTGTCGTGAATTATTTGAATACGTAAATTCATTGCAAATAAATTTACTATAGAAACAATGCGAATTATTTCACTATAGAAATATAATATAAATTATTTGAATACTTGAATGCATTGCAAATAGTTTTACTACAGAAACACTAAGCGAATTGTTTTACTATGGAAATTATTGCAGATTATTTTAATACGTAAATACATAGCAAATGGATTTACGTCAGAGACACTATGCAAATTATTTTACTATAGAAATGTTTTACAAATTATTTGAATACGTAAATACATTGTGAATAGTTTTACTACAGAAACACAATGCGAATTATTTTACAATAGAAATTATTGCAGATTTATTTTTCCGTAGGAATATGATGCAATATAAGATTATTTTACTATCGAAATGCATTGCAAATTCTCGCTTAGTATCCGTTAAAATGTTTGGATTATATGTGTGTGGATGAGTCCTCCTGCCTAGAGTATCTGTGCATCCTGTCTAAGATTAAAGTGTTTCCCGGCATTTCTGCCTTGGATAAGAGAGTAGCATCGGTGCACTCATTGAAGATCATTACACACTCTCACACACACACACACGTGTACACAATAAATCACTCTAGAACCATAAAATTTAATTCTGTGCAAAATATAAAAAACACAGGAAAAGTTACGTAAATTACATGAACTGATACTTAGAAATAATCGACAGAAATGATATACATTTTGGAAGAAAATATTTTTTTTATATACATATACTTAATATTTAAAGCTATAAAACTTTCTAGTTATTTTTTTAGCTGAATATTTTTGCTGAAAAAAATAACCTAGATTGAATTATCCCCAAGAAAGACTGGGGAAACTCGGAAGGTCTTGACTAAATTAGATGACACACACACATAAATTGGTCCCTTAATAGTTTGAAATATTATTTGGTGGACAATTTATATCCGACGGGTGTTTTACCATGGGCCTGATTCGGAGATATCAAAAAACAGTATGGGCATTTTCCATGTCATCGTCCCCCACCTGTATGTTACTTTAAGATTTATATGAGTATCATAATTTGTGATTCTTAGATTTTGGGGTCTTTTTTCTTATCTATTGTTATTTTGATCCTTTTTTTTCTTACTATTTAGATATGCTAGATTAGGGTTGTTTATTTTGTGAAGATATCATAAATTAAATTGTACTGATCTATTTGAATTTGTGGACCAACCGGCAAATATATACGTTCTACGTAAAGAAAAAAATAGATATACATAATTAAATCAAATAAAATGTATTTTTATATAGGAAAATACTTTTCTTTCTTTTATCGGACACGACCTCCCCACATGTATGTGTTTTTTTTAATATTGTTGTTGTTGTTGTTGTTGTTGTTGTTGTTGTTGTTATTATTATTATTATTATTATTATTATTATCATTTGGAATCTCACACCAGTTGCCTGGTGGTAACCGCTGGAGTTTGAGTGACAGCAAGTCTCCTCAAGTCTCCAGCCCTCCTCTCCTAGTACTCATAGGTCGCAGTAATTCTGCGATTTACAGTTTCACACCGGTTGCCCAGTGGTTATCGCTGAAGGCTGAGTGACAATAAGTCTCCTCAGGTCTTCAGCTAACGTCTCCTCTCTCTTTCGCATATCATGACAGAGCTACGATTCGTTGCAGTCCTTATATCTCTAGCACCTTCCTCAGTATCCGTGCAGTTCCCAATTATTATTATTATTATTATTATTATTATTATTATTATTATTATTTGTGAAACTTGGATTTACTTCTCAATAATTATCACATATACATGCACACTTACTTTGTTATTATGGTACAATGCATTAATTGTTTTTGTTGAGATCATTGGTTGTTTACTAAATAACCGTTTCGGGAATTTTAAAAACAAAACAGTTAGATTAAAATGGCACCCCAGCAGTGTTGATCAAACACCATCTCCCTTCCTTATTATATAGATTCATTTCATACGAGTAGATTGTCATTTTATATAAGGTTTTGTGAGTATTGTATATTGATATTATTTTATACAACAGATTCATTATTTTTTTTAAACCGGCCTTACTTACGTAAGTTACCCCCAAAACCTATTTAACGATGAGGGATTAGTAAGTATAACAACAGGCGTGACTCGCTGTTCATGTCTTTTCTAATGAATGTTCACCCATGCGAATATTGAATTCAATGTGTCGGTTTGAATCTCAGACTGCCTGCAAACCATATTATGATATCATCTTTAAGAATACTAATTACACGGAAAAAACTTCTTCGTGTCGATTCTCCACCAACATATTTAGCTGGAGAATTTATCATTTTTTTCCATCAACCTTTAAGTTATTTTTTTCCACATCGTATACCATCAAGCTTCTATAACAGGTTTTTTAACGCTTTTAATTATCAAATAAAGTTGCCGTATATTCATGGTTGAAACGAAACGGAACCCCTTCCTAGCTGGTAGTAATACTTCTATGTTCATATGTTGTTATATTTACTGATACCTCATCGTTAAATTTGTTTTTACGGAAATCTAGATAAGTAAACCCTGTTTCAAAAATTAAGTGATGTGTGGTATAAAATAAAATCTATATACAATTCATTATGATAATACCCTGTATAAAATAACAAACAACATGTATGACATAAGCTATATATTAAAACCATAGCTGAAAGGGGGTGGCGTTTGATCAACACTGCTTGGGAGTCATATTTATATAATTGTTTTGTTTTTTAAATCCTCTAAACAGTTACATAGTAAACAACTGATGATCCCAAGAAGATAAAAATCATACATTGTACTATACTAACAAGGTGTATGTGAAACATGGGAAAAAAACCTGAAGAAAATTACATATATTACATCAACAGATATTGAGAAATAAGTGACTGAAGTGACAACAAAAAAATGAAGAAGTTTTTCAGTGTTTAATGTTTAAAGCTTTGAAGCTTTCTTGACTATACATATGTATATATATATATATATATATATATATGTGTATATATATATATATATATGTGTATATATATATATATATATGTGTATATATATATATATATATGTATATATGTATATATATATATGTATATATATATGTATATATATATGTATATATATATATGTATATATATATATGTATATATATATATGTATATATATATATATATGTATATATATATATATATATATATATATATATATATATATATATAAATATACATATATATATATACATATATATGGTACAGATCAGGCTAGTAGTATAACATAATATAATAATACGGCTACTTTATTTGATAATATTCGCCAGATGAGGCCTGGAGAGGGCAGAAACATGAGCTAGTTTGTGTAGCGAATCCATATTCTACTATTTATATACATATATATATATATATATATATATATATATATATATATATATATATATATATATATATATTAGTTCTCTCTTGAATAAGTATTATTTTATTTCGCAAAAAATTTGATTTTATTGTTGTTGAAATAAACCTGGGCACGCCTGTACAAAAGGTGCATGTTTGGAAAGCACCGAACTTTATGATGTGTGAAACATCCTGCCATAATTGTCAGGTAAAATAATTTTCCGTCCATCGTACGAAACTATGGCTTCGAATTATCCCGCTCACTTCTCTCCAGTATTGTCACTTTAGATATTTTGTATCTAAACTTGGATCTATAAATAAAAAATGAGAAAATACACTCTTATCTAAAGAATATTTCACATGAAAAATATTTCTCGTATATTTCAAATGATAAAAGCGATAATATACCTTCTTTTCCACACACAAAAAAGCAAATTTTGAGGAGGTTTAATCTTGAAATAATGAGACGCTGTGTTTGTTTATGGTGTTGTTAATAACAACAATTTTAAGAGCGACGGTTTTTTTTCCCAATTCTGTTACGTCATCCTTACAAAAAATTATTTAATCTCATTCTACAGAAGAGTTCTACTGGAAAAAAATCCTGGCTCTTCTTCCCACTTTATCTCTCTGTCTGTCTGTCTGTCTGTCTGTCTGTCTGTCTCTCTCTCTCTCTCTCTCTCTCGTTGTCTTTCTTTCATTGTCTTTTTACACATAATGAAAAAAGGTTGTCGTAACCATCTTCAGTCGGATTAGAAGAGTGGCGTTTGACCCTGTAGTAGCCAGGCTTGTGAAATATCGTTTAAACGCGTCTATATGTCGAGCCCTGAAGATTTTTTTCTAATCAGAAAAGGAAAATAAAAGGTGAACGTCTGCATAAGTTTCTTTCGGTCGAAAACTGTTCATAACACTGAACAACGTTTCGTTTTTTTTGTTTTTGTTTTTTTCCAAATACTTTTTTTGTTCCTGGGTAAAGTGATATTTTGTTATTGCTTTATTTTAGTTGATCACTCCAAACAAAGTATGTTATCAAAAGACGGTTTCTCCTGAGTGACTAATCAGACGTGCCTTTTTTTTTTAATAGAACCCTTACTAACATGCAGAGCTAATTGACTTCGAATTTCATTAGATCTTTATTTATAACTCAGAACGGGAAAAGTGATATTTTTAGCCGAATTTTCCTGACCGAAATGTCAGATTTTATCCAAGAAAGACCGCAAAAGCTCGGGATCTCTCTGCTGGGTTCGTAGACAAAACACACACATACACACACACACACACACACACACACACACACACACATATATATATATATATATATATATATATATATGCACCCATCAGCAACTGGCAATAAAAACATTCTCCGGTTACTGATGAGAGTATTAGGCAAGAAATGTTAGCATTCAACGGGTACATATCCTTGTAATTCTGATTTTTAGATATTAATAGCTCTATTTACTGCGTTAAATATTAAACATCTACAACTGATAAAATCTGTTTTCTATTTTTCTCTATTTGCATTTTTATAAATTGAAAGTATACTTTGAACTATATATATATATGCATATACGATCCTGGGTAATAAGCGTTATTTTCTATTTGCTTATGTCTTTTTTATATCGCTATGTCAACTAATGTCATAGAATATCTAAATGGAGTTTCGGTTTTGTACGAAGGGATTTTTCAATATTTATCTCCTTCCTTCATTGATACACGATTGATGCTACTTGTCTCCCCCGTAACGCAGTTCATTATAGTGAGCTTCACGATATAATAAGGGTGGCTATGAACCCTGAAATATAAATCTAGCCTCAAATTATCTAGATCAAGCTCTGGAATAGCCAAATTGGGAACCGTAGTTATTTCAGATCGGTTATAACAGGGTCGGCTTTCTTGAACCCAAACAGCCACGTTATAAAGGGGGATGCCTCTAACACGTTTTGAAATATGCCCTTAAAAAGAGATGGTGTTTGTAGCTTTATTTAATTGAGGAAATGTCGGGTCGAAGACAGTGTGATCAGTACAGCTGCCAAAGGCCCCAAAATTTTAGGGGCCCTCAATACGTCTTTAAAAAAAATGGTTTATTTCCAATGCTTTTCAGTGTTTTGATTTGCTTGAGGATTTATTTGTCATATAGAGTTTTAATATTGACGTATAAAGGACACTGTGTTAAATTAAACATCATAATTTTATGAAAAATTCATTTTTGTCTCTTTTTTTTAAAAAGTAATTGGTAAATACGAAAAAAGGAAGGTCCCAAGAAATGCTAAGCACTAGATCAGTGGTTTCGAAACTTTGAAAATCAAGGACCCCTTCTATAAAGGATATATTCTGGTGGACCCCTATTTTAGTATTCAGATTTTAAATTAGTTAATGAACTACCATAAAAAGAAATTTTTGACCTTTAAAAATCAATTTTTTTTCAATAGATTACGTTTATTTGAATTCACATATATGGTACAGATTTGGGTACAATAATTGTTTTTTTTTTCTATAAGAGTGAAATGGATGATGTTTTTTCTCTGCCACGAGATTCACCAAGTCAGGTTCAGAGGGAAAACCGGGAAGGACCCCTTACATTATTTGACGATCACCCAGGGGTCCGCGAATCCAGTTTCGAAATCACCGCACTTGATAGATAGATAGATAGATAGATTTTTCATTATCTTATTTTCATTTCCTGCTAATTTAATTTCTAAAAATGTATAGTACGCTCGAAGATTCACACGAAGACTCCAAAAGCATAATCATATAACGTATTCATCAGAAATTGACGCAAAATGAAAATAAACAAAAAGTATATTAATTATGATCTTCAAATGATAAATCTATTTAAATAAAATTTTAACATTAATTAATAGAGCCTTTACCATAGAGTTGACTGGAGAGAAACAAATGAAAAAATCTAATCATTTTTAGCCAGAAAGGGGGATAACTTAATTTCAATTTTTACATCTCTTTGAGTAGTGTCAATGCTAGTTATTAAAAGATACATCATTATTTTCAAGATTAGCTTTGTTGTTTAAAGCTGTCTTTTGCGTTTAATACACCCTTGTTTATACACTCCGCCCAGTTGTACATAATTCATATATATTTAGCTCCAATTACAAAAATGCTTTGCTATTACGTTATATACACTATATGTACGTGCATATACCCGAAAAAATTAATGTTTTTAGCTCTGATTTCAAAAATACTTTATAAATACATCATATACACTAAATGTATATATCCATACATAAATCATATGTATTTAGCACTGATTACAAAAATACCTCGTAAATACATCATATACACTAAATGTGCATATCCATATATAAATCATATGTATTTAGCATTGATTATAAAAATATTTAGTAAATACATCATATACACTAAATGTACATACCTATATACAAATCGTATATATTTAGCAACGATTACAGAAATACCTTGGAAGTATATATATTTACTACATGTACAAGTATAAACCCGAACATAAATCATACGTATTTGGCACCGATCACAAAGATGCTTTGTAAGTATGTCATATATGCTATAATATACATCGATGTTCCCATGTATAAATCATATGTATTTAGCATTGATTACGATAAATACTTAACGAGCACACATTTCGGGTCTGGCTCGAGTGTATTACCAGCTTTGAATGGCCCAGACCAATTTTTCCAAATTTGGTTTTTTTTTTTTCTAGAAACCGTACATCAAAACTGTCACCAAAATTGTCAGAATAGGTTTCTTGGGTTTTCAAGTCCGTCCGGCTACCTATGTATGTATGTATTGCGCGTACAGGCCTTACCAATGGACCCTATAAGGCCTAAAATTCGAACATTTACCCCTTATTTTGTCCACGGAGAACTTTTTTTTTGTTTTTTAACCCCCCATCTTAATAGGTTTATAGTGGTGTTTCCAGTTTGTAATGTAGTTCTATGCTAAATTGGTCCCTATTTTGTGCATGCTTGCTTCCTGAAAATTCAGACATTTAGTGATTACTGCCAAACAAAAGGCGAGAGAAATTATCAATTCATTGATCACCTCTCCTTCTGTTTTAACTGATCACCCCAACACTGCGTGCTACCAAAAGATGTTGGTCACGTGACAGTTTCTATCGAGTGGCTAACTAGACCTGTTTTATTTTCAATTCGTGAAACTAGTGTTGACAACGTCGATGTGTTTCTTCTATTTTTTTTTTAGAATTGGCTCATCCAGCGTTACCGATTAAGATGTTTTGGGGGTGATCTCCAGATTCGTAGACTTGAAAAGAAAATCTAAATTGGCAACACTGGTCGCGACATTTTGAAGTCACTTTGAACATTTCAAGGACCGATTTTTACCTCTCGTTGTACGTTAGTTTTCTTTTCGGCGTTCATGTAACTTCCGCGCAGGCGCAGATCGGAGTTTCCGCTTGAACATGGTGGCTCATTGTTTTCTAACCGTTTCAATTCTTCCTAACAATAAGCACAAAGACACTCGCCGGTGGTGTTGTCGTTACGGGCGGATATCATCGAGGGAATAAGTGTCCACCAGAACGTGAAACTTCTTTTAGAAGAATAAATCGAGAAAAAACGGTATCAACGCCATTTTACATTTTCACCGCTTTTCAGTTTCTCTCTATCTCGGCTGCAACCAGGGGCGTATTTAGAGATCTGGCGTAGGGGACTCCTTGAAGGGCCCCCAATTAGTAAGATTGTTATAATGCTAATGGAAATGCAGTAGGTGAACTATTAGTCATGAAGCTTTTCTCTCCTACCTCCATTAGGGGCCCGGGGCGATATAATATCCATCGGCTATACTCCTGGCTGTATACATCTACAAGCGTGCTTAAAAATCAAGATATGCTGTGATCGTCTTATCGTATCATCATCAGCAGCCAAAAATTGCTAGATCTCTCTATTATGGTCGTCGCAGAGCCAGTACTATCTAAACTCTAGTTCGCCACGCCATATTATTTGTTGCCGACAATACGATCTTCTTGTCCATGTTGTGCGTCGTAATATCCAACTGTTGTCTAATTTTCTTGCATCATGACCAGCCCATTGCCATTTGAGTTTTCTTATGGATTTTTATATCTCCGACTCCTGTTTTTTTTTCTATCATACGGTGCTGTCTTGTGATCTGTGACTGTCTATTCGGATTCTGAGAGTAATAGACGAAACCTACAATAATACACCGATTACTCGTCAAGATTTTATGGGGGTGGAAATTTGGTTTTGAAGGTTGACATTGGTTTTTAGCTTTTTATCCAACTCCGGATGAGCAGGGTGGCGTAACGGTTACCGGGAGAGAAAACAGAATTGCAAGACTGCGTTCGAAGTTCAGCTGAGTCTGCGTAGGTTTACTGATCACCCCTGCGAGCTATGGGTAAATAGGGGAGGGGACATCCATTAAGTCCGGGGGTAGGAGTAGAAGTGCTCAGTGTTTCTGAAAAAGCACTATGTCTTTTTTAAATGGAAAAAAATTACTAAAATGCACCAGAAATATACTAAAAAGGTTTAAGCAGACCCGCGCTAACTTTGCGTTTGTTCGCACTACCGAAAGAAAAAGTGCGCTGAATCTAGCGTGAAAAGTATTAAATCAGCAGCACATTTATAATAAAAATTGAGTCACATCGCATTCACCGGGGAGGGGATGATCTCCAGGAAGGTCTTCTAAGCCTATGCCCCCAATGACGGGCCTGGGTAAATAAAACAGCCGTTCAAACCCTTCAGCCCTGCAAGGCGGTCCATCTAAGAGAGGGTTACCCTGACAGAAAGAAAACCTACTGGTTGGCAGTCGCCATAGTCGGTCCCAAGCTCGGATGATTGGGAGGGTTGAGCGTAGGTCTAGCAACTTCAACCCATGAAAAAACAGGTCTGGTTAATCACTCAATAAAAATCGTCGCATGACAAATGTCTTTTTGTAGCATGCTGTGTTGGGGTTGATCAATGAAAAACAAGGGGGTGGTTATTAATGAACGTGTTACTTTTCTCGCCTTTTTTTGGACCATCATCACTAAAAAAATGTCTGAAAAAACCCAAATTGACTGTTCTGGGGGCAGATTCGGTTGTTGGTTTCTGAAACCTACATGCCACTCGAAACTGCGGAAGAGTCGTTGCGGCCCTATGCCCCACAAGGAGTACACAGGGACAAGCACAAACACATTTTTCAGCCGATGGGTCTTATTCTGCCACGTTGCCCCAAGACGCGTTCACGGGGGAAGAGATGGATACATGCTTTTCCCAAGGGCATTAGTGCAAAATGAACGCAAACTGTCTCAACTGCAGTTTGAACAGTTCATCCTATTCTATGTACCGTAAACTGTTATGTCACTCACACCTCTATCAACACCAATATATAGAGTGTTTACAAAAGAAATAGACCGTTTCAAAAATGTATTAAAACAAAACTATTCAAGACGTGTCAGTACAGTCAATTATTGAACAGGTAAAGCCATGTAAAAAGATTCCATCGAGGAATAAATATGGTCAGAATAAATTCGATTTATGACATCACTGGTATTTTCCACCGGAAAACATTTAAAAAGAGTAAAAAGAAAAAAGAAAAACGAAAAACGTCTAGAGACATCTAGATTCTCAAGAATCTAGACAATAAACCCGTCAGAATGAGGCCCCGAAAGGCCAAAAAAGCTTTTTTTCGTAAAAAAAAAAAAAAAAAAAATGATTTTTAGAATAGGTCTTGTGGAATACTGACGACAGTTTTCGAGTCTGTGACCAAAACGGCATGGCCAGGAGCGCTGGAACACAAATATATAAACAGATATATAACAGTTCTTTTCGTTTTGATTTGTTAAAAAATTGTAACTAAATACAAAAATTGAAGGCCCCTTCCTCGCCAAAACGTTGGGCACCATAAATGTTAAATTCAGCCCACAATTTTTTTTTATATAAAGGACTTACGTTAAATTAAACGTAATAATTCTATGGATAATCCATTTTTGTTATGATTCGTTAGAAAAAAAAAACTAAAAAAAATTAAAAAGGCCCCACCCACACGTTTTGCACTGGTCTCCATCAATGTTAAATTCGGCCCCTGTCTAAGTTGTGAATAAAAGCTCCTGAGTGCTCGACTGGTACTCGAGAATCATCCTTTTCTTTCTCTTTACCGAGCTCAATTTCAATGTGCTTGTAAAAGCGACAAAAACATTGAGTTACGCGAATTATGAGGGCGGACAATGTCAACAACTTCCGTTTAATCGTGTCTCACTTCTACTTCTTCATTGAGATCTTTTGTATTTCCTGAGTCTTTTTATCCCGTGAGATTATTGTGCTGAGTGAGCACCCGTACTTTCTTTTCATTTCCCAGTCTTGATATTTGAAAGGGTTTCATGATTCGGGTTCAAGTATCAGGTTGTTGCATATAAAATTATGTTTTTTGAATTGCAGAATAAAGGATGGTATGAACAAGCAAAAAATATAAATATTTAATCAAAATATGACGCATTTGAAGCGATAGCCATTTTCTTACGATCCTCTAATGATAATATGTTCGCTCTATAAAACTATTTCGGTTTGGTGGTCACAAATTCAGTGAAAGCACGAATTATGGCTTCCTTATTATTGAAGCTTTTGTAATGGATATGAAAGTCAAAAGTTGTAAAGATGATAATCTGTAAGAGAAATGCCGGGCTAATACGTGGAATGCAGCAAGACTTCATATCCCAATTCTCAAAGCTTAGACACAGTCAGCGTAGGATTGGGCGTATGACTGCCATGTAGCTGCTGAGATGGGGGTTCTGTCATGGAGCATTTCATCCACTCCTTGAGGAATCCATTTCCCTACTTTTCAACCTTCTCTATTGCCTTGTGATGACGTGAAATAGTCACTATTGAAGTCCTTAAGTCTCCCGAAAATGCTTGAATCATTGTTCGTGGGTCATTGGTAACTCCTGTTGATAATTCTTCATGATTAAGAACAGGGGCTTCCCAGAGGTTTATTTTCGTCTTCAATATTTGCACACCTAGACCTTTAGAACTAATGCTGAACGGTCTGTATTGTCGAAATGTGCATTCCAAGCCATTTGCTCATATTATCAACAGCTTGAGCAGCACCTATATCATGATGATCCGATTTCAGTTTGAGGGTTTGTTATCGTAATACAGCAAAAACAGCACATCGCAGCAAGATTTTTGTCGGCGCAATACAGTTAAGATACATGAAGAGAGGAGCAATTTCCAGTCCAAACTGCAACCTATTGATAATTGTGTGAAGTTTGTGTCCGCAGTTACCCAGATAATAATGACCCGATTTTCTATGTTTGCTTGCATTTCTGATATAAAAATTATCGAAAAGAAATTTTTTTTCACATACATTATATGAATATTTTTAGATGCACCTAAACACATCTCAGTAGGACACTTTTTAGTCGGTCAGTCGGTTCTTATTACGTTATACACCAGAAAGATGTAGGAATGGTGGTTTTCTGCTTTATTCACCAGCTGCTATTATGTCAGAAGATGTAAAGGTGTGATGTCATTAAAAAGTGTCATATCATGAAAAGAACCACTCTGATCAATGTTTTACCTGCTGTTATGATGTCAGAAAAGAATTCCCGATGTCAGCATTTTTGTACCTAAAAAAGAAGCCCAAAGTCGTCAAAAAATGCCCAAAATGGCCATTTACGATTTTTATTGAAAATAAT
The DNA here is from genome assembly GCA_963457665.1 of Thysanoteuthis rhombus. Taxonomy (NCBI): domain Eukaryota; kingdom Metazoa; phylum Mollusca; class Cephalopoda; order Oegopsida; family Thysanoteuthidae; genus Thysanoteuthis; species Thysanoteuthis major. Next base: position 11,526,830 of record OY735239.1, on the reverse strand, counting down.
ACTCGCAGAATATGTCCATATCGGAACTGCGTGAAAATCAATGCACAAGACTTTGAAAGGTTGAATTTGTTCTTGTGTGTTAACTGTAAGTCACATGGTTGTTGGACAAATGATATTTTACAAGTATGAAAAACAATTGACTCTTCCTCTTTTCTTGGTCATTCTTAAATATTGTGCCCTTTCCCTCTTTATTACTACTAGGGCAGTGCCCCCTCAAAAGGTGCTTGTTTGGAAGGACAAGACTTTATGGTGTGTGGAGCAGCCTACCATAATTGTCATGTAAAATAATTTTCCGTCCATCGTACGGAATTATGGCTTCAAAATATTTCCGTTACTTCTTTTCAGTGTCGCCAATCTATATATCATATATCTAAATCTAGACAATTTTAAAAAGCAGGGGTCAAAGGAGCTAATTTATAGAAACTATGAAGAGAGATCTATTATCTTCGAATGTTATTTATTTTATCAAATTTCTCGGAAGCTGCTGAAAAAAAAATCAAATTTGTACGATACTCTAGGTTCTATGCTGACTAATACACATGGAGAAGATCAACTTTGTACAACAGTCAGTTGTCGAGTTATCGCGGTAAACACACGTACGTACACTGAGCCACAGAGATCTCTTCAATTGTACTTTTATATGAAAAGAGGAACCAAAAATAGACTTTGTCGCATATTATTTCTTCATATGCCAGCATCTATAGCGGTGATTACTGTCACTGACTGACAAATCGACACAGCAAAGGCCTCACATCGTCTTCGCAATGCAGTGGATGAGTGATATTCTATTCTGCTACGATATTAGCGCTAAATTAAGGTTCTTTTAAAGGTGGGAGTTTTGAAAGGAATGGGTTTCCAAAGGACGGGTGTTTAAAATGCACAGAACTATTGATTATTCGACTAAACTAAAGATAGAATTGAATAAAGATGCTAAAAAAGATTTGAAAGAGTCTAATACAATGAGATGGGCGAATTACTGACCATCACATTATTTATTTTTCTTTTGTGTATAGATATTGAAAAGTGTCACACACACAAAAAAACGATAATGCATATAGATATAGATATAGATATAGAGAGGGAGAGAGTCTCGAAAGCTCTACAGCTTTGAACATTAAACTTTAAGAGAACATTTTCATTTTTTTTTGTGTCACTTCAGTCACTTGTTTCCCAGAATCTGTCAAAGCAATATATGTAATTTTCTTCAGTGTCATTTTCCCTGTTATGCAAGTTTTCTCTTTATGGGATT
>OY735239.1:11340581-11520581 GCA_963457665.1 Thysanoteuthis rhombus | reverse complement strand
ATGTAGACAATTATGGAGACAACTATGTATAACAGTTATGTTTGTGCTATTAATTTACTCTCTCATCAGAGCAAAATGTGATACAAAGTCGGGACTTTACGTGGGGAAATAGGAGACACCCATCAAAAATAGCTCCAGCCGACGTGACTTTTGATGCTAAGCAACCAAAGCAACTGCCGTCACGAAAACGTCAGGACGAGCCCGACCTGTCCCTCTAAGTTCAATGGGACAGGGATCCCCTGTAGCTGGACCGAGTAATAGTAGGAGAGCCCAAGGACGAATCCAAAGGCTCCTAATGCGCGTAGCAACGGACAGCCTCAGTATAACTTCATTGGCTAATGCATTGCACCGGTGCACTCGGTCTTTGACACTCAACACAACACTATCTCCGGCCCATTCAACAGGCAAGCGTCAATACCAGCGCCTCGGGCTCTGTCGAGGAACTGATACTATACTTTAATCCATGCCGAAAAGGCCAGAAAAAGGTGTGTACTATTAATGTACTCTCCCACCAGAGCAAAATGTGACAAGGTTGGGGCTTTACGAGGGGAAAATAGGAGACACCCTGGTAAAATAGTTCCAGCCGACGCAGCGTTGGTTTGCAAAGCAACCTCCGCCACGAAAGTGTCAGGATCGAGTCCGACCTGTTCCTTTAAGTACAATGGAACGGTGCTGCCCCGGGGTGCCATATTCCCCACAGCTTAGCTGAGTAATAGAAAGGGAACCCGAAGGTTCCCAATGCTCGTTGCAATGCACAGCCTCAGTATAACCTCATTGTCTAACGCATTGCACCGGCGAACTCGATCTTAACATCCCCTATCTCCAGCCCATTTGGCAGGCAAGTGTCAGTACCGGTGCCTTGGACCCTTCCGAGGAAAAGATACTACACTTTGATCCATGCCGAAAAGGCCTCTATTAATTTACTGTCCCACCACGGCAAAATATGTCACAAGGTCGGGGCTTCGCGTGGGGAAAATAGGAGACACCCTTCCAAAAATGGCTCCAACAACTTTGGTTGCCAAGCGTCCGTAGAAGCTAAAACAACCTCCATCACGAAAGCGTCCACTTTGGGACCTGCTCCTTTAAGCGCAATGGAGCAGTGCGACCCCGGGGCAACGGATACCCTGCAGCTGGCCCGAGTAATAATATGTGAGCCGAAGGACGAGTCCATAGGCCTCCGATGCGCGTAACAAAGTGCAGCCTCAGTAAAACCACATTGGTTTACGCATTGTACCGGCGCACTCGATCTTTGACACTCAACACAACACAATCTTCAGCCCATTTCACAGGCAAGTGTCAGCACCCGCACCTCGGGCTCTGCTAGGAACAGATACTACACTTTGATCCATGCCGAAAAAGCCAGAAAAAGAGTGTTGGAGTTATGTTTGTGTAGATAATACGAACCTAGACTTTTTGCTAAAAATTTTCGGAAAAAGATACACAGTGAAATACAGTACGTTGATTCTTTCCTTTGATATTAATATATTTTTTCCTTGTCTTTGTAGAGATTTTTCTGTCTTCAAAGAGAAATCATCGCACGATATAGCCGACGCCCTTTTATCACTGAAGCACGCCGTGGTTCGACCCCAACTGAACGGACAGTTAGCACCCTTGTCGCCACCCATTCAACATATCAACCAACAAGGGGTCGGGCCAGGACAAATGAACCCTCAGTCATCCCCCCCAATCAACTACACCGTCAACCATCACCACCACCACCCACACCAAACACAGCACGTCTTGCCACCAGGTTACACAGGGGCGACCACCGCCCAGTACTCACCGGCTTATCCGGACCCCCAGAATCAAAATTCAACAGCCCAACCCCAGACTAATATGTTCCCATCAATGAGTGTCAATGTTTCTATGAGTATGAATGTCGGGGTGCCGCCAACCCTGGCCCCCAATCAGTACAATACAGTCCAGCAGTGGACAGGTCAGCCACAAAATCCACTCGGACAGTACAGTGGACACGCGAACCCCCTCCAGCCCCAATATGGGGCATACGCAGGACAGTCACATCCCTATACTGCGTCCTATTCTCTATCCACGGACCTTCGAGCAATGGCTGATGGGAGAAATTTAATCTATAAATCTTCAGATACTTTCAAACAAGCTTCGAGATTTTGCGGCATGAACCATTTTAAACGAACGAAGCTCATGACCGGCGGACGTCAGACCCCGGGCTCGCCGAACATAGGAGGTGGCGGTGTGGGTGCTGGCTCCGGTGGCGGGTTGAACGGAAATGTGGGTAGCGGTTCGAACCCGAACGGTTTGGGCACGGACACAGCACGGGTGAATTTGTGCCGAATCTGCGGTAAGACGTACGCCCGCCCATCGACCTTGAAGACGCACATGCGTACTCATAGCGGTGAGAAGCCGTACCGATGCAGCACTTGCAGTAAGTCCTTCTCGCAGGCGGCCAACCTGACAGCCCACATCAGGACCCACTCGGGTGAGAAACCATTCCGTTGCCCGATCTGCGATCGGCGATTCTCTCAGAGTTCTTCTGTAACGACACACATGCGAACGCACTCGGGAGAGCGACCTTATCGATGTCGAATGTGCAAAAAGGCTTTCTCGGATAGCTCAACCCTTACCAAACACGTTAGAATACACAGTGGAGAAAAGCCCTACCAGTGTAAACTATGTCTTCTACGCTTTTCACAGTCAGGCAATCTCAATCGACATATGCGTGTCCACGCCAACGCTACGTAAAAAATATGACCACGGCGATTAAAGTACTAAAGTATAGACTGATTTTTATCAAACTCCAGTCGAAGTCGGAGACTGGAGATGACTGTTTTCCTAACGTAACAACAAAAACGTTCCTCGCCTAATTTAGGAGAGGTAACTCTTCGCCGATCACATCTCCAATAATGAAAATGCAATCAGTGAAGAGTTGCCCTCCCTAATTTTTGTGTTTAATAGGAGTGGCGTTCAACCCTGCAGCAGCCAGGCTTGTTTACCAAATGACTCGATGGGTACTTGGGCATTTGCATCCTAGACAACTGTGTCCCGGTCAAAAATAACTCCAAAGACGGATTGTCGCAAACATTTTATTCATTGAAAAAATAATTTTCAAGTCCAAGCTTAATTAGTAAAAATCTTTTCGATTAAAAAAAATAACAAAAATATGTAAAATTATATATATATATATATGATATGAAATATATTGGTATAGAAATGTTCAATACACAAAGATATGAAATTGCATCAAACATGAAATATACTTATAACGGGATACGAATGTCTGGGGTGCAAAAAAAACGGCTGCAAATGCCCCGGGATGCATTTGACCGGGACACAATTGTCCTGTCACCGACTTGACGGAAGTACCCGTCAAGCATAATGTCTGTTGTTGTTCGGGGTATGTATGTGTATGTCCAACTCAGATGTACACCAAAGGATAAAGAGAAACAACTATGGTTGCCTCCCTTGTTACGCCGTTGTTGGTCTTATTGTTTCAAAGAGAATCATATGAATGATCTTACTTTCGGACATTTTTTGCTAGAGACTGGATATTTAAAAAGAAAAATTGCACTGACAGTCGCAGAAAAAATCTAAAACATTTTTTCGTGTTTATATATATTAGAGTGAAATGATATATCAGAGGACTTTGTTGTGTATAGATGAGATTCCTCATTATATTTTGACGTTTCGACAGTTCACGCTGGTTTCTTCAGAAAAAAAAAGCACTGAAGAAGCTGGGATTAACTTGCGAAACGTCAAAATAAATTAATATCTTTTGTACACAATAAAGTCTTTTGAATTGTCATTTTCACTCTAATATTGTTGGATAAACTATATATATATATGTATATATATAAATATATATATATATTCTGATTTATCACAAAAACAAAAAAAAACGGACGTTTTGGTATTGTGTACAGACCAGATTTATTTATTTTTGTTCGCTTTTTTTTTCTTACAAAAAGCACAACATTCCCATTTCTATGACATGTTTTCCTTCATTTTCCAATTCACTGATAACACCCCATACAAAGTCACAAAAACCATGCACAGGTGCACGCAATATACACAGATCTCATATATGGGCAAACCCCGGTATACACTACTTCAATCAACGCGAAGTTCAGAAACTGCGATCTGGATAATTGGGACCATTTTCCCGTTATTCGCGTTTAATTTATTCGGTTTCCACGATCTCAGAGGACGGGTATTCGTTGTAATTATTCACATTAATCCTTCTACTCGATTGACGCGAATTCGTCTTACGCGATTAGAAAATTAATGAAACGCGTCGCTACCATAATGTTACTCACGCGAGTTCACGTGGACGTTAGTGGTGAGCAAGCCAATTTAAGGTTTTATTTGAATTGCTACAGCGGCAGCGGGTCACGTGATATCACTAGTCCTTGATGGTCTGCTCACGTGACTTCACGTCTCACATAGTCTTTTCTCCGTACACATCAGTGGGATGCGTGATATCGTGAGGTTTGTTCCAGATGTAAAACTGACTTTTAAAAAAAGGACGTGTATCATGTAATATTTTGTGACCACACGTAAAATCAAGTGAGATGACGTGACACAAGTGTGAGTCCTACTACTGCATATCACGATTTTGAGACCTCGTGAGCTTTCATGAGCTCATGTGACGTGATAGCAACGTGTCCACGACTTTAATCGCGTAAAGCAGGGTTTGTCTGTAATAATCACGCACACACATATATTATAGGAATGTATATGTGCGTGTGCGTGTATGTTAGCGCGCGTATGTATGCGTTTGTATCTGCAAGTTCGTGTGTGTGGAGGTATGTAAAGAATTAACGGAACTCCCCAAAATATGCTTTTGGTCAGCAAACAAAAGGCGTGGGTAGTTATTTTTAATATTTCAATGTCTATTCACATCGTCATCAGAACATCGTGAGAAGATGTGAATAAGGATCGAAATATCAACTAAATAGTCTATACTTGTATGTTACTCGAAGATTGGTAATCCACACGCATGTACTCAACAAAATTCTGTCGAATTTCTTTTTTTTAATCATCTTCTGTTTTCATTATATGAATCTCTTTCTTAATTCTTTAAAATAAATATGCTGAGTTGATTCTTTTTTTCAAAACTCTTTCTTGAAATATGAAATACTTGTTAAGTATTCAAGTACGTTATACACTGTTTTTAACAGCTTATAAAACGCATATGTTACAAAAGGAATTTTTGATACAACTGACCTCTGCAACTCAAGTTGATATACAGCTCCAGCCTTCGATGCACGAACTCCCATCCTTAATACCTGTCTAACACAATCTAACGAGAAATATCATGGATATATATATATATATAAGTATATATATATATAAATACATATATATATATATATATATATATATATATAAGTATATATATATATATATATATATATATATATATATATATATATATAAATACATGTATATATATAAATACATATAGATATATATAGATATACAAGTATAACGCGGCAGAAATACTTCATCTAAACATACACTGTTAAAAATAACTTACGAATTCTGTCCATCTAATTTTTTCTAGTTAGCGTACTAACCTTTTAATGATGTCATCGAAGTTTTTAAAAAAGAAACGTTCCAATGTTGCAAGAAAACTGTCCTTTTTTTTATACTCCCGAAACAGGGCCATTGTAAAACAGCTGATGAACTTCATAATGAAGAACAAAATTACAAATATGAATACAAATATAACTAAATTTCATCACCAAATTCCTAAAATTGAATTAGAAAATAGTTATTTGGTAACACTGATCGGGTTGAAAATGACCTACATGGCACATAGTCGTTGATATTTTGGGACTATATGAATATTTTTCTTATAAGCATTAAAAAAAAAATGAAAAGTTCGTCTCGAAGACCTTGCAGAACACAGCCAAAGTTACTGTTTTGATATGACCCTTGCTCAATCCCCGCCACGCAGTAGTCACTCAAAGCTCCTACTAAGGTTGCCTATTTGGGAGTGATTTTTCAATCTTTCGATTCTGGAAGTCACTCTCAAATTCGAAAAATGAAAAGAAAAACTTCTCAATTGGCAACAATGGGCTTTAAAATACTTTTAAAAATGAAAATAGATAAATATAAATATTGTCAACACTGGACTCGCTAATTCGAAAAGACAAAATAAAAAAACATTTAAATTGGCAACCTTGGCTCCTACTAGTTAGACGTACCTTTTCTGTTCACGGTTATTTTGTATATTTTTGGGTCATTTGTGGACTTTGAAGACTGTGGAAATGGTAGTAAAGAGTGAAGATTGCCCTTTTAGTAATAATGAGAATTAGGAAAGGAAGCTTCTGATAAGGAAGTATATTGTTATATCGATGACACCGAATTTCGAAAAGAATCTTGTCCTGTGGGGTTCAGATAAGAGATTGTGTACAAACACATCTATCTATATATATATGTTATCATTATCATCAATATCATCAAGAAATGGATATATAATCAGACAGTAATAATTATGAATTGCGTTTTATTATTTTGAAATTATCTCCCGTTTTGACACGGTGAATGTATCATTTGGCCTGGACAACGTAAATAGAATAAACAGTTACGTTGTCTAGACCGAGTGATACATTCACCGTGTAATGACGGGATATCATTTCAAATAGAGTTTCAAAATGATATAAAGCAATTTATAAATATATAGAGGGAGGAGGGAGGAAGGAGAGACAGAAAGAGAGATAGTTGAATATGATGGATAAGGAACATTTCTTTGATTGTATTAAAGTCTCGTTTCCGCACAAAGGAGCATAGATTTGGATCCACAGAGCCTAATAGTTATCTAAAAGTGATATCATAACTAGCGCTTTCGGCTGAACAACTGCCTATTTTCCACAATTATTTTATCTACTGTGTATTTGACTTGGTCTCTAGATTATTGATATGTCGTGATGAGTACTGGGAAACGTGAATTTTAAATTAGGAATGGTTTCAATAGCAAAATACATCACCACTATTAGATATATGTATGTATAAATCCTGCTATCCAAAAGTAATGAGTTTTTATTATCAAAAGCCGAAATACTATTGATTTATACAGAAAAATCTTTGAGCTTCCCCACATCCCAAAACTAGTGATGGTGGTACATTAGGCCGAGACATCGTAGCTGGAGTGGTCGGGGGCACAGGAGATTGTAGTATAGGAGAGAGAGAAAGGGAGAGGGTGTGCGCTGCCTCTATAACGATACGCTGCAAAGAAAATCATGAATCTCAATGGATGAAACGTTTAGGAAACTTGCGGTACGAAATAGCTTCCCCCAACAAAAAAAATCAATTAAAAAGTCAGGCCCTTTAATCGAGACAATGCCGATCAGAAGTGAAGAATAGGTCTTCAATTTGCGTCCCTTTCCGCCCCCGGGAAGCCTGTCTTAACGCTACAGCTGCCTTATCGCCCAATCCATGAAGACCACCTGGTTGCAGTCATTCAAAATCTAACCATATAACAATTCCTTATCTCCTTCGATTGCCTGCAACCTGGTTTGCTCTATTTACACACGCTAGTGGTAACCAGAACATATAATAGATATATATGTAAATTATTTTGTCAGTTAATTCATTTATCTATAATTTTCACCTTCCTCATTTACTCTTATGTCCACAGTGGACTCGCCATAATCTGAAACATTCATGTCAAAGAGATTATGTGGGATAGAGGGGCGGATATCGATCGATTCCTATTATAACCTTCCTATTAACAATGAAGATAACGTCATACAAACTCTTAAGACTATATGATATAATACGTATTGAACAGAAACAACTACATATGCTCATATATATATATAATGATACCAAGTAAAATACTTCCTGAAAAGCTTTTCTCGTCTAACGCTCTTCAAAGAATGAAACATCAGAAAGTCGTCCAGATTTGAAAAGGTATTGTTTTAGAACAATCGTAGGCGTTATGCTAAGCTTTAAGACAATGTTGTGACGTGATTTCAAATCTTTTAAACGGCACTATTTTCAAATCTTGATTACTCTCTAACGTATACGTATATATATTATACAGAAACTCTTGTTTGAAATGATCTCCCGTCATTACACGGTTAATGTATCACTTGGCCTGGACAACATATATATATATATATATATATATATATATATATATATATATATATATTGGTATATGTAGTCGTTTCTGTTTAATATGTATCGGCTAATTACAGGAATTTTTGTAAGATTATATTATAATTATTTGCAAATAAAAAAAACTAATACATAAATTAGGAAAACATTATAATTGAAGTTTTCTTTCTTGGGAAATTAGTTTATTATAATATAGATTATCAAAATGAATGCAGATGTGGGCCCCACGTTATCATGACTGAGAACTGGAACGGAAATTGCTTTATTCTTCAATTTGGAGCATTTTAATGGTATTGCACTGACAAAAATCTCGTTTAGATGTACCATTTTTGTTGCTTAGCAGTCACAAAGATACAGAAATCGAATCATAACATAGAACTACGAACTTTTTGGGTGCATTTTGCACCCGAGGAAGATCGGGAAAAGTACCGACTGAAATGGAGCAATCGAAACAACAAAAAGGGGGCAGGTCTGGTTAGTCATTCAATATAAACCGTAAAGTGACCAACGTACTTTGGCAGCATGCTATGCTACGGGTGATCAATCATAAAATCGGAATAAGGGGTGATCAATGAATAAGTTACTTCTCGCGCCTTTTGTTGGATCACTAAAAAGTTCGAATTTAAAAAAAAAAAAACAAGCGGGTGCAAAGTAGTGATCAATTTAGCATAGATTTACATTAAAGATTTAACCCTCCAATTAAAAAAATACCTTGGAAGTGTGATATGAAAAACATAAAAAAGGTTTTTATTAGACTTACACATGATGCATACATACACAGCCAGACAGCTAGACCAGCTTGAAAATTATAGAAACCTATTTTGACAGTTTTGGTTGATGTTTCCTAATACTAGTCCGAAAAATTAAAGGAGTGGCTGCAGCACTCATTTGAGTACTTTAGACTAGTGATCCTCAACCAGGGAGGAATTACCCCTGGGGGTATTTCAAAATCCTGATGATGGGGTGATTTTATTCCATTTCCAAGTGAGTGTAAATTCGCCTTGTGGGTTTGTTTAAAGTGACACGTCACTGACTTACCTATTTTGCATAATGGAATTGGCTAGATGGAATACACTAAAAACAGTTTAGCAGGAAATAAGAGGGGAGACATAAAAAATGGGATATCCCTGTATAAATCTTTGGCACGTCGGGGATGACGCTGAAAATTTTGATCTAGGGGGGATAGGTTAAAAAGAAGATTGAGAACCAATGCTTAAGGTAATAATTCTTCCTCAATCTTCTCCTCGGCACAATTTGCACTGCGTCCTCAATATGACGAAAAATAGATTTTAAAATATCTATTAGAACTTAAAACCAAACGTATTACAAAGTCTACACGTATAATATTTGACAATAGGCATTTATCGTCTGCTAAGCTTACGACATCAGTAACGTCTGGTGACGTAACTTGGTAGAAATAGAAGTTTATGTTCTGTTAAACTTGATATATTGTATCTTTACTTAATTTTACCTTTAGATTAGTTTTAATATTCAAGAAATATTGAACAGAAACTGCTGTTCAAACTGACGTTCTTGATATTTTACAAGTATAATGCAACTGTAAAATTACTCTATTATGGACGTCATTGTTTGACGGCAATGCGTAAACTAGTAATGAAATAACTATCTTGTTACAAAGAAAAGTTCGCCACCACAGTCAATAATTGAACAACCGTAACGTGAAAATTTCAAGTCATGCGAAACAATTCAATCGACGAATAAATATGGTCAGAATAAAATCTATTTATCTCATCAATGGTATTTTCCACTGGGAAAAATCTAAAATAGAGTAAAAAGGAATCATCTAATCTCTGGACAAACCTAGATGTCATTAAAAAAAACCTGTCAAAATATGACCCCAAAAAGGTCAAAAAAGCCCCCCTTCCAAAAAAAAGGAGATTTTCAGAAGAAGCCTAGTGGAGTGGTGAGGCCGTTTTTCAAGTCTGTATACAAAACGGTATGACCAGGAGCACTGCAATAAACAAACAACTAAACACACCCACACGCACTCTCGCATATAAAAAAAAGATAAAACGCTTCGCTACCTTTGTTGGCTACGGTTATTCAACACAGTTTTCTAAAGATAGCATCTTAACGACAATGGAGTTTTATAAGTATTAATACAAAAAAAAATACGAGTCGCACATGTATCAAATTTTCTCAGAACACGAAGCAACCTCTCCCAGAATCTCGCTTGAAAAAGGCTGGTTCATAGAAAAGAAGGACAAGAAAGATCAAATGCAGAATCAGGACCTCAAATTTGGTTCAGGTCAGGGGCACAAATTTTTCGGATGACACCGGATATGATGTCGCGTGTCACGTGTTGCATTAGGGTTGATGTAGTGAGGCTAGTTGATTAGCGTAGCCAGTCCCTCCTCTCTCTGGGCGTCGACTGTGATGATTATGATGATGGTGGTAGAATTAGTAGTTGCTGCAATCAGTACCTCGTGAAATTAGCTTTTGCTAATTCAGATAAAAATTGAATAAAAAGACGGGAGATGTGTTTTTGCAAACGATAACAAATAATTTATTTAGCCTTGCACGGGTAACTGTTTTGAGTCAGTCGATGCAAAAATGTCTTGTTATTTTTTAATCGGAATGGCGGTCCTTCAAAGCGATAAAGTATCCAGAGGTTTTTCATAAAGATTTTAGAGTTCTTTGTTATAGAAAGATCCGAGGTCTTAGTAACGTGATTTAAGTTTGTCCGGACAATTGCATATCTAGCTAAAAGAAGAGTCTCGTACTTAATTCCTAAAAGTATAGTGGGCACTACAACGGTAACACTCTGATGTAACTGGTTACACGAGACATCATTGACAGAGTTCCGCGTAAAATTTATGCTCGTGGCCCTTATCAATTTTGGGGTCTGGATTTTACGTTTGATCCAACAGAAGAAAAATCAAAAATGGAAGATGAGACAAGACGACACTCACTTGTACTAAAACGCCATTTTTTAACATCGAATGTGCGTGGTTGTGGGTGTGGAAATAATTTTTTGATTAAAAAAAATTAATCATTCACTTTGCTTTATTCGTAGGACAACAATGGAAGAATGGACGAAAAGACACTAATGAATATCGGTACTGATGTTTTACAAAATAAATATGGTTTAGGAGAAATCACAACTGCAAAAAAAAAAAAACGGTCAATTTTTCTATTCCTCTAGACATTTTTTGATGATTCTCCACGGATGAATGAATTTTTAAGAAATGTATTTACTGTTTATATTTCATTTCTACTTCCTTTATTTTTTCAAACAATTCACAATTAAATCACCAATTTATCTCTAATTCTTTTTGGTTTATATCAAATTCATCGTCATTGTCGGAATCGTTCTGGAAAAAAAAAGACGTTCAACCTAAATCGTAAGAGAGAAAAATCTATTTTACGAAAAGCTTCCAAACTCTTGCCAATATTGCAGGCGCGGATCCAGTGGGGGATCCAGAAGATTTGGGGCCCTCTGCTCGGGTCGATCCCAATTTAAAGAAAAAAAAAAAGATAATATGTTGATAAACAATTTTACTAAAACAAACAATCCTAAGTAAACATAAATCAAACTTGAATACAAAAAAAAGTATGTATACATTGTCTAATTAGACAGATGGAGTGTAAATTTTTCTTTTCAATTTGGACCCTTCTGCTCAAAGTCCTGGATCCGCCCCTGTATTGTCTATACTTTTGAGAAGAGTCATCCGAATTCAAAGAGTTTTTTCGGACAATTGAACAATTTTGTTATTTTTGTTGTTTCCACGACGTTTTGGCCGATCCATTCTACAGCCTTCTTTGAGGGCAATATCCGTAAAGCCAGTATGTACTGGCGAAACGTTCAAATGAATTAAAGAAATTTCGTTTGTACAAAACATGGTCTTCTGAAGTTGTCATTTCACTCTAATATTGTCGGATAAATGAAAGTTGATACAATGGTCGCAATATCCACTTGTTATGAGAGGGACTTTTTTGTTTCTCGTAATGCCAAGTAAAAAAAAAAAAGGATATAATCCCTTATTTTATATACGGATAGTACACTCGAAGCAGGCTGTAGAATGAATCGGTTGAAACGTTGCGGGAAAATTTAGAAAAAAAAAACAATGATTTTGATCGTCCGGAAAACTCTTAGAATCTTGCAAATATTGTTGGGTTTTATTTTTTTTCATTTTTTTTTCTTTTTTTGTTATTCAAATTTTTCACTTCTTGTAAAATATATTCTGAGTAAATACTTGTAAAACCAAGTTATTTCTCAAATCCACTAATTGTTTCTTTCTATCAAAAATCGTAAAACATAAAAGCCACCATAAAAAAATCACTGTACAGAAACAAAACACTTGTTGAGTCATTTTTTAAAGATGCGCTAGCATCTCTTGCATCAATTGCCATCACTAACTGACATACTGAAATGTTAGTTACGTCCCTTGTTCAGTGTTGCCAATTAAATTATTCGTCTAAATTTAGATTTTTCTGATTGTATCTAGATGTCAGAAATTGCTATTCAAGTGATTTTCAATAAAAAAAAAAATATGTGATAGATTTGATTTTATTCATAGTAATAAAATGTTTAATTTTTTTAATAATTGTTGAAGATTAAGGTCATATCTAATATATTACCAATATGTAATATATTTCCTAGACTTTTATATATATATATATATATATATATATATATATATATATATATATGGATAATCTGAATGTTTCTCGGTGTTTTGAGATACTTTTGACTCAATTTTAGATGTAAACTTGAGAATAAAGTTGGCAACACTGTCCTTGCTAGATCTTCACACAAGAACTAGCGCATATGTGGTCTGATTTTCAGGCTTGTTTACACAAGAATTCCCCCGCTTTTCGAAAGAAATGCATTCCTATAAAACATTTCGTAAGCCGAAGTGTCGTAATCGAAGAAGCAATTGACATCAATTTATATGATTGAGCGTTCCCAGACCCCAGCCAACCCTTTCAATTATCTTCTTCAATGTCTGCCTGATTTTTGCAAAGCTCAACACCCTTATAACCTCTCTTGGGTTGTTCTGATACCTTAGGACACATCTTGCAGATAGATGTACAAAAGAAATAGAAATAAAGTGCAGATGCTCACAGACACGGTTTGATACTGATATGAGGAGTGTAGTTCTTGCTACTCGGAGAGCATGCTGCCTCTATAACAACCTGCTGCGAAACAGACGCTGAATGCTATTTCTGCTTTTCGTTTTTGTTTTTGTTTTTTGGAAAAAGCGGAATCCATCTTCGGATTTTATTTCGGTTTGAAAGAAAGATACTAATTCAGGCTTTTTGTATAAACGGAACGGCGCAAAGCGAACTTTCGGAAAACGGGGGATACCTGTGATTATCTATTTGAATTTCACCCTTTCATTTACAGAGTTGTCGCCCTTTCTACTCTTGGGTGCTCAATTGCCGAGTAGAGGTCTGAAGTTGTAGGGTGTCGGAAAATCCGTCACAATTTGATAAGCGGGGCTGGAATGAGCCGATGGGGTAGGAAACTATTGCCACTGACACAATCTAGTAAGATCTGAACAAAACAGAGTCGTTTGAAAAAGATTCATTGTTAGGAAGAAGTAGGCACATGGGAAGTAAAAACGTACAGTGCTGACAGGAACAAGAAAATTCTTTGGCTTTCTAAGAAGAATTAAACAGAAAAGTCTTCTGTTGGTACAACAATCTAGAATCACAGAAATTAACGGACTCAATTGAACTTGGTTAAACAAATTTCTTTTTTTAAATACAATAAGTTAAACCAATTCTCCACTTTACGTTGTTTATAATTGTTGTATTTTGATGAGAAACTTTTAACAAGTCTGTGGTGGTACGTAATTATTAGAGAGACGAAAGTAGCGATTGACTCTCGTTAAATAATTAGCAGAGGTTCTTATAAGAGCGGTCATGTTGGAAATATTTTCCAAAATTGATAAGCGGGAGTACGGCAATAAGGCACCTAGGAGAGGCAAAAACATTGTCATTGGCTCTTGATGGCTGCTCTGCTGTGGGGCGTAGTACCATCTACTTCCTTCAGCTCTGCTTTTTCAACACCCTCCCGATAGTCACCTATGGAGATGAACCATGGAAACAAACCAGAAGATTAGCTCCAAAACTGAATATAATAGAACGTACACAGGAAAGAATCAAGCTCAACATCAGATTGTGAGATCACAAGACAACAGAGTGTGTAAGAGAATAACAAGTGTCAGGAATATCGAAGAATCCATTAGAAAACTCAAATGGCAACGGGCTGGTCATATGTTGCGAGAATATCAGACAACAGGTGGACATTACGACTCACAGCGTTAATCTCCGTATGTGTAAGTGTGGTTGGTAGAAAATAACAGGGTGTGACGAACAAGACAAGTTCAGGTGGTACAGGCTCCGCGACACTCATGATAGAGACGTCTGGCGAATCTTGAGGAAGGTTTATGTTCAACGGTGGATGTTAAAAGACCGATGATGATGATGATGATAGTTTCCCTGAGATGTGCACGCAAAAGGTCAGTTACCTGAAAAATGAAATGAATGAGTAAATACTTGCAAAATAAGTCATTAATCGAATCCACTAACTATTCATTAGAAGAGGAAGAAGATTTTACTTCAGAAAATAAACTTTTCATTAAAATATGATATATAATTACAATTTATTATCACCCTATCGGATCGTATATCCATTTCTTAATAAAATAATCGTCCACGTTGAAAGAAAAGAAATAGAGCAGATATAGACCGTGAACAAACAAAAAATGAGAATTTGGAGTTAAAACAGTTATTTGGACCTTTGCATAACCGGCGGCTGTTTAGCTCGGTGGCAAGAGCAACGCTATGTAGAAGCGGCTACCCTATTCGTGGGGGTTTCTATTCTTGCTGCAGCCCCATTTTCTTTAATTGTTTATTCTATTTACGTTGTCTAGGTCAAGTGATATATATATATATATATATATATATATATATATATATATATATATATATATATATATATATATACCGTGTAATAACGGAAGAGCATATTATACATATATATGTATAATTTAAATAGAAATATTACCCTTAAGTAAAAGGTATTTAGCTTCAGTATGTGGTTCAAAGTCTCCCAAGTACAGCATTAATTCACAAATAACTTGATGAATTACCTACTAAATCAGAAAAGAGATTACGTCAGGAATATTTATGTACTGGCTCCGTGACGCCCATGATAGAGAAGTGTGGCAAATCCTGGGGAAGGTCTATGTCCAACGACGGACGCTGAAAGACTGATGATGATGATGATGAACACTCCAACCAGAATTGAGATTAAAAGCTTGGTGTACTCGTGAAATAATAAATCATTTCAACATTTTTGTTTTGATGCGTGCCCTAAAATATTGTGCAAATCAATTCTTTTACAATTTTTTCTCTTTTGCTTATAGAAATAAAATAAGACGCACTCCTGAATTTAATTCTCACAAATGTTGGATCAATATTGGGACGACTTCTCGTAAAATGACCAAGAGTTTCATCGTGAGTTCTCATGCGGTTATAAATGCTAACAAAATGCCTAACGTAAGTAACTGCGGCAAGAGAGAGTAAGCTAAAGGATTCTGAATTTGAACTGTTCCTGTTAATTCTTAAATTTGGTTGAATTTAAGTCATTAGAAGAAGGTGTAAAACTCTTGAAGATCTGCTTGAAATACAATGTAAGTCATTTCTATATAATTTTCTATTAATTATCAGAGTATTTGCAGTAACTGTATTACTGATACGAACAATGATTTTATTACTGTTGCTGTGATAATAATAATAATAATAATAATAATAATAATAATAATTATTATTATTATTATTATTATTATTATTGATTATATTGCAAAAACGTATTTTGGATAAGGACACAAAGATGTTTTAAAAGTCCTGCAAAAATATAATTCTAATATAGAATTATACATAAATGCATAGGTACTTTATTTTTCATTCTAAACTTTAGACGGTGGAGCAGTTTCCTGCTTTTCATTTTTAAAATATCTTTACCCTTTAAGTGATTATATTTACGTAGATTGGATATAAAACGGATACATCTATTTTGTAACTTTTGAATGAGTTTTGATTTAATCATTTCCTGCAACTTTAATGGAGCCGAGCCATGGCGAGGCTCTTTGTGACTTGTAGTATATTTGAATGATCAGAAGTATCGCGACCGTTATGATAAATCACGAGATATCCGACCAATGGAGAATCTCTTTAGCTCTGCTCAGGATGAAAATCTATAGCTCCACCTCAGAATGGAAATATTCTTGCTACCAAACTCCTTGTTAAATTTCACTGCTTACACCATAAAAAAAATGTTTCGATAATATTTCTCGTATCTATCAGTAAACTCGCTACGGTTTGACTAATTGTTTCGATATCTCCACATTTTTTCAAGAAATTAAAGTAAAAAATTGCAAACGAATCGAATAATCTTTTTGAGTGAGTCACTATCACGTCTCGTTCTAAAAATCATTTTAACGTAAAAAACGAATGTTCGCTCAATACAATATAAACAATCCAAACTGGATGAAATTAAAAGTGTTTATACGCAAGTAGGTGATAAAGGCCTTTGGCCATCATTGAACTTATAACGGCTAATGATGATGTTAAGCATTGGTTCTATATGCCAAGTCTATATTTCATATTAAAGCCAAGTCACAGCGAGGCTGTTTATGACTTATGGTATGTTTACTGATCAAAGAAGTCGCGACCGTTACGAGAAATTATGAGATTTCCAACCAATGGAGGATCTATGGAGCTCCACGCAGAATGGAAATATTCTTGCTATCATTAAACTCCTTATTTAATCTTTCTGCACCACAAAAAACAATGTGACGATAATATTAGTTATACCTCTAGCGGTAAATTTGCTACAGTTTGAATAATTGTTTCGATGTTTTTACATTTTTTTTGAACAAGTAAAAGGCCAATGAATCGAACGTTTTTTTTTTTCGAATTGTTCTTTTTTTGCACGTATCATTATCAGCCCTCGTTCTAAAAGTCATTTAAACGTAAAAATCACAATATATCATTTTTTGTAAATGCTGACGTCATATGATGGTAAAAATGAAGAAGACGGGTAGCCATTTTAGTTTTTAAGGAGATGCCAAGAGCGCATGCGTCGAAGCACGTACTAAAGATAAAATCACGCAATGAAAGTCCAGTCGAATAGGAAAATGAAGATAAATGCAAATATTCTATAGACAGACATTTTAAGAAAGATTTAATAAGGATACAAATGAGTACATACGTTTAAACTGAGAGAAAAAAAGGGTATGTTAAAAACTATTGTTACGAGTCGACAAATTACGGAGTAATTATTTATAAGGAGGGTATTGAGAAGTACTCGTCAAGAAGGAGATGTGAAAGTAAGAATTAGTTACATGCTCAAACTAGTGGTAATAAAAGAGAAACGGAACATTGCAAGGGTCATTGTCAAGTGTTTTTACCTGACGGTGCTGAAACTGCTCTTAGAATAATGCCTGATAATTCATAGACCAAGACGATACTATGCAAAACAGTGATTCAGGATAGGATACGAGCAAGGTTAATGAGGTGAGGTAAGGCACACACAATATATGTCACCTAAAAACCTGAAGTATAACCCTACATCAGCAGATATAACTGACAAAAGAATGCCGTAAAAGTCACGAGATCTACTGCCAGCGGTTGGGTCAGAATGAGTCATGAAAAAGCTAATAGAAAATACTGGTCAAAGACCAGCGAAACTCTCAGCCAGTGGCGAAGAGAAATAGAAAGCCATCACACATGTTTTTATACCTAACAACAACAGGACGAACTATTTACTATTCAGCGTAGTAATTTTTATTGAATAAAAATGAGGCACAACACATATATCAAAATATGCCAACATGGAATCATCATCCATGAAAGAGAGGTAGTTCCGAAATCATTTTGAAACTATTTCGGTTTTACATTTGCACAAGAATTCAGTGCACATATACTTTTGTCACTGGAAAAAACATAAGATGTTTGCTTACAATGACTACAGAAATCACAGGGAACATTGCACCTCCCTACGCCCTACACACATAAAAAAACTAAACATTAGGGGGAAATTGCACTTCCATTCTCGTGCCCCAACCACATACTGACTACTAAAAATTAGAGAGAACATAGGCGTGAATTAGTGGGGGTCTGTATCATTTTTTCCGCATCTCAGATTACTGACAATTCCTTTTCTCGCTACCGATTTTTTGCTCAACGTAATTTTCTCATAAATTGTGAATATACTCACATCGCCCTAATTTTAGAGAAAAAAAAGTCCAATGGTATTTTTGTAAATACGCCATGAAAAAAAGGCCCTCGAAATGTCTTCCTTTGTTTTTCTGGGAATTCAAAGGCGACCAGTTGGCGTTGAGTGAATGAACAGTCAGTAATCTGAAATTCGGGAAACTGAAGGCCCCTGGAATAGAGGTTAGCAAGCTTTTCTCGGAGGACATTTCTACTACAACGATTTACATCCACACCGGGTGACCCCATATTTGTAGCTTTGAGCCAGACTGAAGTAAGCCAAGGAAAGAACGCTTTGCCGTAGAGCAGTGTTTCCCGAAATGGGTTCTGCGAAAAAATCGGTGGTTCTGAGAGATAAGGTATCTTTTAGTAAAATTTGATAAAAGCGTTTTTTATTTGAAAAAAAAATTCTAATCACCATTTTCAAAATAATAAGTCAAGACAAAAACTAAACATCGTAATAGACTGAACATTGTCCACATATGCAAATTTGATTATACAATATCAAACCAAATCTTCAGCAGATACTGGAGTCCAAGAAACAGCAACATTCTTTGCATCATTCAGCTTTTATCAATTTCGTTTTCACAACAATTACAAATTTTTGATAATTGAAAACAAATTTGTTTTTTTTTAATTTTAAAATCCCTATTATCATATGTTATTTTTATACATATACATTATATACGAGGGTTTCCGTGTCAAAATAAGTTTAGGAACCACTGCTCGATTTCAACGGTAAAGAAAAGCCAACAAGATTTCTGGCAGTGGATTATGACAATTTAAATGAACTAAGTTCAGATACTTGGTTAAAAGCCAAGTTTGGAAGTAATTTTCTGGTGTGATAAATTTGACGAGTATCCAGATTTATCAAAATTGGCTATTTGAATTCTATAACCATTAACAACAAAATATTTGTGTGAATCTAATTTTTCTACATATGTTAGCACAAAGAAAAATAACTATTACAACATACTGGATGCTGCCCGGAAATGCAAATTCAATTATCTAATATTAAACCGAGTTTCAGCGGATACGAAAGTCCAAGAAGCAGCAACATTTCTTGCATTAATCTGCTTTTATTAATTTTGCTTTCACACCAATTGCAAATTTATAAAAATCAGAAACATATTTGTTTTTAATTTTAATGTTTCATTTATCATGTTTGAATTTTTTATATAAAAATTATATAAATTCTTCAAGACAATTTTTGTTCCATGTAATGTCTTATTAGAATTAGGGTGGCGGGGGTTGTCCACAAAATATGGGTTCTGCGATTTTTTCGAAATCATATAAGAGTTCCCTGACCAAATCGGTTTGGGAACCATCGCCGTAGAGTAATGGTTGAGGGCAAGTTTTGCGGACTTAGCAAATACGTATGGAAATCTGCCGTGGAGTATTGGTTAGAAAGCGAGTTTCCCTAGTATAGTCACTTCGATCCTAATAATAAACAAACTGGGGTTCGATGTTTAATTAGTAGTCGATAAGTCAAAGTCATTACACAGGCATTCATAGACAAAGAGTGTTTAGATTATTTAACATGACTTTTATGTATTTTTGGTAGCTAAATTTTAAAAATGAAAACCATTTTCCTCCATCAAGTACCACTTTTTTCCATAAACACGTTATTTTACTTTTTCATTTAAAAAAATTGGGAAAAAACGTCTTTTGTGAAAAAAATGTCATGTGATGGAAAACAGTGGTTTTTGTTTTCTCTAGATTTACCAGCTAAAAGTAAATATTAATCTCCTGAAATAACCAAAACAATGAATAGTATGCAAACAGGTTGGAGAAGCTAAAACGATCCAGACATGTCCAACTGCTGAACATGCTACTTCCTACTGGTATGACACATCAGTATGATATGTTCCAGCCATATTCAGGTTTATTAATGAAATAACTGTTGATTTAAGCATGAACTTCAATATCAGAGAGTACTAACATTGTCATTGGAATAAATCGTCCGTATGTATAGTGCTAAATTATATGAAAACCTAAAACTGAAAAGTAAGAAACGCGTTTGTGAAAAAAATGTTACGTGATGGAGAAAAATATTTCAGATCTTTCAACACTCAAAAATAAATAAAAATCACCTACAATAATTGAAACATTTTTTCAGCATACCATCTATATAGAATTTACCTACTGAGTTGAAATTCAATGTGGGAACCATTTTCAGTGAGCGTTTCGGTGTAAATCTTTGCAGAAAGTTCGGTGGTATGTTCATCATAACATATCAAATACTCTCTCCCAGTTGATACAGGGTTTGTGATTTGGTGTGATACACATTCTCCTTCGCCCACCCAACGAAAAGAGGTCACAAGGCGTAAGGCAAGGGCTTCGAGAAGTCCATTCATTTCTGGTAGGGAGTTAATTCTCACCCACCCTGTAGTTCAAAATTATGCGAAAACCCATATTCTTCTTGAAAGAAATGTTACGTGATGGGGGGAAAAGGTTTTTGTTTTTTAATTCAACGACCAAAAATGGATAAAAATAATCTGAAAAAATCAAAACACTATTCAATAAACAATTGGTTCACTTAGATCGGTGGTTGCCAACGTTTTCGTACCTAAAGCTCCCTTTTGCGACATTTTGAGTGGATAACCCCCCCCCAACTAATATTTTAAATCTAGTTAGCTAACTATCGGCCATTTTATCGTTTTTTTGTTTTTTTTTTCGTTTACAGTGTGGGCCCGTAGAGATCACATACGAAACTGTCTCAGACAGAAAATGAGATGGCAAGATGAACTACACAAGTTCAGAAAGTATTAGCTCTGCGACGTCCATGATGGAGGGATCTGGCGAATCTTAGGGAAAAAATCTATGTCCAAAGACGGACGCTAAAAGCCTGGTGACGGAGCCAAGCTTATTGATAATTGAAATAACAACGATTCAACAGACGTCCCTTAAAGGAAAATAATAGTTGCAATGATCTTCTTGTTACCGTTGATATCTGATCATGATATTAATTTTAAATTCATTTTTCGCGTCTATTTACTTCTGCCTCAAGCTACGTTCATATGGTATCTTCTGCAGAACAATCTTTTACTTATTCAGTTGTCTCTCGATACGGAGAGGTTCGCTATAGCGCGGTTCGTGATATAAGGCGGTTGAGTGGTGGACTCCATCATTTTCGCATATACCTGTGGTTCCCAACCGAGAGGGGCAGAAGCCCCCCCCCAAATTGGAGGAAATTAGGTAGTCTAAAATGGTGCTATTAGGTGAAGATAAAAGTTGTGCGTATGTTTTTGGCTCAAAGGGTAGTGGTAATATGTTTGATGTAAGTTGGAGTGTTCCTGTGCAACGGTCTAAATGTTCCTTCCAAGTGTTGTTCACTGGAATTATTTTGAATTTAGTTATAGTTTTAACATTGATGGGTATATCTGTTACGAAAATAGAATTCTTATTTTTTGTAAACCAAGAGACAGGCCTACAAACTGAGAAGTAAGTATACAACGTGTGCATGAGAGAATCATGCTCAACTTTACATGGAGAGATCACAAGACGGCACAGTATATAAGGAAGAAAACGGGTGTCCATGACATCATGGAAACTATTTAAAAACTCAAATGGCAATGGGCTGGTCATGTTGCTAGAATGTAAGACAACTAGTGGACATCACAACTCACAACATAGACCCCCAGAGATCACATAAGGAACCGAGGCCGACAGAACACAAGATGGAGAGATGAACTAGACAGATTCATGAAATACTGGCACCGCGACACCCATGATAGAGAATTGTGGCGAATCCTGGGGAGGGTCTATGTCCAACGACGGACGTTAAAAAACTGATGATGATGATGGTGGTGGTGGTGGTGGTGGTGGTGGTGGTGGTGATGATGATGATGATGATTTCAAACGATGTGTTCTTAGATATTTCCGCTTGCTTTCCTTGAGTAACAATTACACAGTAACAATTGTACACTAATAAAATGAAACCAATTCTTATTATAAAGCTGTCTAATTGTACGCAAAATAAAATAGTTATTTGGAATTATTCTTTGTTGCAACTTAACTAAGTGGAAAGGAGAAAAACTAGTAATCTTATTGACAAAACTGGGGAATGGCCTTGAAAAGGTTGGGAACCACCAGACGATATTATCACCCACTCGTCCAGAAAACTACAAATAAAACAGAATTTTATCAAAATAATTAGCAAATAACAATAAGTCATTGAATTTCTCCAATTTTTAGTCAATTGTTACGTGATTAAATAGTGTTTACCACATAATTTCTTTGATTTTGTGATGAAAACAACACCTTCGTTCTCGGGTGAATTAGATTGTCACTCATAAGTTGACTTTTGGTCATCGGCGGTTCAGTTATAGCACAGTTGTCGTTCTTGGACACTAACACCTGCCTTATAGTAAGGGTTGTTACTATACAAATGTTACTGTTTCAAGTCAAAAATCGTCATATCCACTTGTATGATATCTTCTGTCACGCTAAGAGGCGCAACTAACGTAGTAAATGAAAATTTATTCGCGTAACTGATGTAGTAACATATGATTTCGTTCATGTTCCAATGACAGAATAGAAACGCCGAATTTTGAAGAATAATGAATTCATGAAAAGTCATAAAAACAAATAACAAAAAATAAGAAATCTGTTTGTGGTCAACTAAACGCTCCTCTCTAAACTCACTGCAATGCATCTACGTTTTGATAAATCAGAGGAGTGCAATATACCTTGGGAAAATCTAAAAATTATCTAAAAAATTATCTAAAAAATAATCTTTACAATTTTGCAGAGAGGACCACTAATGATATGCAATGTGTATATCCCTATCCCGAGGGCTCTTATAACGAAATTTCACGTGAAGAGAGGTCCTGGTTGCCAGAAAATTATCTTGGCAAAATATTTTCAGTTTACAGGAGAGAAAAACTACGAAATTTCATAAAATCATCCAGAATCATCTAAATTCCATTTATGATTATCTAGATTTATATCTAGTATATAAACGCTTGTTTCCAGTCAGACAGACAGACGGGAGAATATTTGTTGAATTACAATAACATTATTTATCTATTTACTGCAATATCTAAATGTTTATTTGTATCTATACATTATGTAAAAAGTAATGAGTATAGTATACATCATTTACAAGGTTATTATTAAGGTCTTAAGGGTCTGTTTTCTTTTTTTTTTAATTTGGAACGAAATAAAGGTTTGATTATTCACCAAATAAATTTTTTATTTATTTAGACGTTTTGTGAAACGGGTTGTCATCGTTAAGAGAGATATTACTGATTTCTTATAGGCTACCATTTTTGACAGCACAGGTGAAGTAGTTTTCAATCATTTCGAAGCGATTAAGGGAGACCTTTTATCATCAACGAAAGGATTCGTACTTACAAATGATCTCCTGGCTAATAAGGAAATGATTAGGAAATAAGTAAAGAAAAAAAGAAAAAAATGAAAGAAAGATAGAATGAAAAAAAAAGATAAGGGAAAAAATGAAGACAATATAGAAAGAGAGTAAGAACTTTTTTTTAAAGGAGGAGAGAGTAAGAGAAGAAAGTCACAAGAAAGGAAGAAAAAAGATGGAAAGAAAAGAAAGTAATAAAAAGGAGGTAAAAGAAGAAAGAAAAGAGAGAGGAAGAAAAGGACAGGAAAAGAGAAAAAGGAAAGAAAGAGAAAGAGAGAAAGGGGGGAAAACAAGAAAGGATAAGAAAAAAAAGAGAACGAGAGAAGAGAAAAAGGAGAGGGAAAGAGGAGAGAGAAAGAGGACAAAAAAGAATAAAGAAACAACGAAAAGAAAGAAACAAAGAATGAGTAGAAAGAAAGACAAAAAAGGACAAAGACTGAAAGAAAAGAAAGAAAAAAAGGAAGAGGAGACAGAGAGAAAGAAAAAAAGGGAGAAGAAGGTGAGGAAAAAGAAAGAAAAAAGAAAAAGAAAGAAAAAGGGGAAATAAAGAAAGATAAGAAAAAAGAAGTGAATTCTAATCGTCCAAATCTCTTTCCAGAAAAGATGTTGATAACATTAACGTTTTCAGGGCTTCCAAAACTCATTTCAAGAATCCATCCAACATCTTTTTAATAAGATCTTCGGAAGAAGTCATTAACCCCACCCTGACCGCATTCATTTCAACACTGTCCGAACATCATTCGACGCCCCACTCCTCCAAGATCCACCTTCCATCATGTTTCTGACTGGTTGCTCTTAACAGCTCACCCACACGCGTGTGCCTACGTCTGCATACACATGCACACATATATACATACATATATAGATAGACAAGCCTACACATGTATGTGCGCATGCACATACCCGCGAGCATATAATGCACGCATACACTCATACATTTACGCATACACGCATACATAAACACGCACATACATCTTTCAAACGTACACATGCAGCCAAATACACGCACTTGCACACATACGCACTCACACTCAAACATATACGCGTGCGTACGTGCACACAATTGCATGCAGACACTAACACTCTCACAAGCACGCACTCATTCAAACACATACGCTCACATATACACACATGCTCACACATACACACTCTCACGTGAACATAGACGCTCTCATATGCACACACATATACACTCAAAGAGAAATCCGTGACAGACAGGCGTTTAGTATTTTTCATTTCCTTCTCTGATTTTTATTCCTTGTATATCCAACTTTTTTTTTGAAACCCCACCGGCAAATTCTCTAGGTTAACATCTGGCTATCGTTTAGAAAAGTCAGTCCGGACATAATACAACGAAGGACCTTTCCTTAAATCCTTTTTCTTTTTTTTTTCTTCTTTCCTTCCTAAACTTATGGTCGACGCCATTTCTTTAGCGTCGCGTCAATTTTAGGTCATTGCAAACGGCGTTCAGCCATTGTGTTCCAGTTGCGTGTTGGTCACGTGTCGGAGTTTGGTCCCTCAAAATTAGAAGAGTCCAATTGTCCATTTCTTGTCTTTAGTGAGGTTTGGACAACCTGCTGCCGAAAATCCACCCGACGACAGAACTGAAATTGCTTAACGAGGCTTAAGTGGACATTATTAACTCAGCGTCCCCTGTCACTAATTGGTAAGACAGTTGATGTGTGGTTAAATCATGGTTTCGGAAGATAATCATCACAATAAAATAAAAAATAAACGGCAATTGCATTTCGTATTTTTAATAGTTTGGCAAGTAGAACCATGCATTTTAAAAAGAATTATATATATATATATATATATATATATATATATATATATATATATATATATGTATATATATATATATATATATATATATATATATATATTATTGTGTCATCCACTGACAGCTGTTTCGTTGTATTACAACTCTTCAGTGTGGCTATAGACAATCCATTATCCCATCCAGTACCACGGGGCAGGATTGAACCCTTCGCTTCCCTACCACTGAGCCACGGAACTGGACTGTTAAGGCTGAATTTAAGCGATTTATTTTGTTTTTAAATTCCTCGTCCACCAGAGTACTCTATTCCTATGGAAGAGTAATATATATATATATATATATATATATATATATATATATATATATATATACATATATGTGTGTGTGTGTGAGTGTGTGTATGTATATATATATATATATATATATATATATATATATATAGTAAGGTCATCATTGGATGATAAATTAACCAATGAGATCAGTTCGCAAGCTAATAGAAAATAGATTTGCATATTTAGCTTTTATATGGATACATGAGCTAATATGCAAATTTAGTGCCGATCCATATATAAATAACCCCGTCGTTTTTTACGGGTATATGCTAGTCTTGTTATAGTTTGCGTGAAGTACGTCTGTCTGTACTCACCAACATAAACCCATGAAAGTTTCTATGGGTACCGATGTGACCCTGAGAAAGGTTCTTAGGAAGATAGTTTTTGAAAATCACCCCTTATATGCTTTTGGAGGGGTCGATTTACATGATAACTCATGTCAAAATGATCCCTTACTTTACGATGGCCTACTTTTAGGTTATAAAAGAACTTGGCGGAAATATGTTTCATTTTCATATCCGACGACTACCTTCATTGTTCGCGAGGCTAACATTTTCAGGATTTTCGTCAATTCGGCTTGTTGAAGTTCGGCCAAATCGTAGTTGGTCTTCAAGCGACATTTCATCTCGTTTAAAACGCGAATACCACTCGTACATTTGCGTTTTATCTAAAGCTTATTTCTTGGAACATTCTCGAAGTATCACAACAGTTTCTGCAGTGGTTTTTCCAAAAAGAAAAGAAAACTTCATACGCACTCTCAGTTCATTTACTTCGGCCATCACGAAAATCGTCAACGAGTGGTTGAGTGATCAATAGACAATTAATCTACTTCTCTCTGCGCTCTGTTCCGTCTCTCAAATGTCACGTCACTGGCATGTCATGATGGTTGACAGGAGAGAGTGGGTGATTGAGAACTTGACAATTAAAAGAGAAAGAGGAAAAGTAACAAGGAAGCAAGGAAGGTTCAAGAGAAGAAAGTAATGAGAAAGAACGAAAGAACGGAAGAAAGAAAAAAAACTGTTTAGCCTAGCGGTTAATCCACCACTGGCATTGAAAGCGAGAAAGAAAGAAAGAAAGAAAGAAAGAAAGGAAGAAAGGGAGGAAGAAAGGGGGGAGGAAGAAGATGCCCACTAAGCCTAATGGTTAATTAGCCCCTGGCCTCCAAAGCAAGAAATAAAGAAAGAGAGAAAACACTCAGCCAAACATTCACTCCACCGGTGGCCTCGAATGCAAAGAATCCCAAAATCTATAGATATCTAGCTGAACGACTCCAAGACACGGATACATTAATGAAAAATTGAAATTTGTGATTATGAACGTGAATTGATATGACATGATAACATTCTTTTCCTCTCTCTTATTCGTCTGAAATTCAGTTGTCTGAAATTCAGAAGTCTTAAATTCAAGTCTGACGAATTCATGATGATAAAGTCAACACTTTGAGTTTGACAATAAGAAAGGATGAAAGAAAAGGAGATTTTATTTCTTATATTTTCATGAAGATTAGTATCGGTCCTCCTTCCAGTAAGTTTAAATTTGGTGTTGTGGCGTTTACTCGTTATCAATCGGTTACACTCCCAAGAAATTAGCATAAGACAATCTTCTTGCTATCATTTCTTTCCCATTTTGTTCCTGTGCTTCGATAGCATGCTTTGAAAGGCACTTGGTACCATTGCCCTAGGTTGGCTATTGTTAAAAACCTACTGAGTTTCCTCACCTAAAAGCAATGATGATTCCAGACAAGACTAAAAAGTGAAAAGTTTGAAGTGATGGATAGAGAGAGAAGTGAAAAGAGAGAGACAGGTTCTATTCCTACGTCATCGATCAACGAAAGGAAGAAAGGAAATGGGAAAGAACGTGAGAAAAAAAGAGGGGGAGAGAAAGAGAGAAAGGGAGGAGAAAAATAGAGAAAAATAAAATGGAAAGCTATGAACGCTAGTTTTCAGTATATATCAAAACTAACTCAAATTATATCCAGAATTATCTAGATTTTCATAAAATCTATCTAGAAAGATATCTAGATATTATTTTACCAAGTCTCTTTCCATGGCCAAATTTTAAAGTTTTTTTTCCATTTAAAGGAAAAACGTTTTTACAAAGGTCGAAATATTTTAATAAATTATCAGCTTATATCAGAGTGCAGTCTGACCCTTAATCAGTCAGTTTATTTTAGTTATAATTAAATGACTAAATACTTTCCAGACAGGTCAAGTTTCAATGATTATGGCCTGTTTTTAAAGCTGATATAGTTGCATTTCCTACCATTACGAGTGGTTGGCGTTCGAATCCAGATAAAAAGCCAGGATTTCAAGAGCTGATTTTCTAGGCACGTAGTCCCCCCCCCCCATTTAGAAGATTGGTGCAACACAATATTTCTATCCTTATTTCTCACCATCTTTGTACTTTACGACGTAAAGTCTTAGTAAATACTTATAGACTTAGTCCATGACCAAAAAACCCACCGGACAAATACCCCACCGAATCTGACGAATCCCGCCATTATGGACGTACTTCAAAACAAAGATTAGAAGTTTCGGTTCATCTTGAAATTAATGAAGATCGAAATGATATTGTTTCCTCAATTGTTTAAAAAAAATCTAATTAAAGGTTAATCTTTTTAAAAATTTTAAAATCCCACAAGAAATCTTTGTGGTTGTCATAAAAGAAATGAAAATAAAGCAAGATATCTTTTTGGCTTATCTTATTTATTATAAAGATTTAAATAATCACTAAGTCTATTCTTCTCGTGACGTATAGCGCGAAATGAGAAAAAATAAAACCACAATAAAAACCTTTATTCATATAAATTTATCAAAAAAATACAGAAATTTTATTCCGTAGGGGTATAATCCGGTAGGGGTTTGTCCATATCCCTACTGACTTAAAGATGTAAGCATACTTCTTACAGATGGAAACAATGAAGAACAAAAGTTCAATATCGATCAGATATCCCATCTCCAAAACTTTGACCTCGTGTCATAAGGGTCACAAGATCCACGGTCAATATTTAACCGGTCGAACCATTAGTTCCTTATTTGGGCTAAACCCGCTTTGTAGGTTTTCTCCAACAGAGAACTTGGACTGGAATCGATTTTCAAGTGTTCGGTGGGTAGTGTTGGAGACTGGTAAACAAGACGTACGAATTATCTCAGAATTTTTGAGATGAGGTATTATTATTATTATTGATATTCGGACCATCCTCATCTTGGTTGTTTTTCATACAACGTTTCGGCCGTTGCACTCTACGGCCTTCGTCAGGTATCATCTGGTAGATTTGGGGAAGTAACGAACCGAGCCCTTTATTTATCCGACGGGGGTATATTGACCGTACTCCCCTCTTAGCATTAATAGTATTGTTATATTCTCTCACACTAGGATCGAATCTAGAACCATCAGATTACTTTACAGTAATTTGTCTGATGCTGTAACCACTGCGCTATGTGTCCATGTGATACCTGACGAAGGCCGTAGAGTGCAACGGCCGAAACGTTGTATGAAAAACAACCAAGATGAGGATGGTCCGAATATCAATAGAAATAAGACGTGCGACGTTCAAAAAACAGATCTTATTTATCTGAATGGTTCCACGGACCATTCAGACTAATTTCTTCATCCTTGTTGGTTTCGTTGCTGTATTCCGACCGATGCATTCTCTGGCCTTCTTAGGTTATATAGTTCATCCAGCCTGGGTGGTTTCTATTCTATACAGGAAAGTGGTGCCTATCCAGGAAATTTGCCCCAGGAAAATTGATTCGTACAATATTGAAAACCGTCAAAAATAATCTGTCACCAAAACTGTCAGCATAGATTTCTTCAGATTTCAAGTGGGTCTACCTGGCTGACTATGTATATTCTATGTATGTTTATACTTATGTACAGGCTGCATCAATGGGGCTAGAGGGCTGAAAATCTAAGCATCCACTCATTATGTCCAGTGAACACTTTTTTTTATTTCCATTAATATTCGGACCATCCTCATCTTTGTTGTTTTTCATACAACGTTTCATACAACGTTACATCCCAAAAATCTCCCAGATGTTATCTGACGAAGGCCGTAGAGTGCAACGGCCGAAACGTTGTATGATAAACAACAAAGATGAGGATGGTCCGAATATTAATGGAAATAATAATAATACCTCATCTCAAAAATTCCGAGATATACGAACACTTTTTTGTTTGTTTTTTTTTAAATTCCCCCCTCCCGATAGCTTTTCTGCGGAGAGGGTATTTCAATTTGCAATGTAAGTTTATGCTAAAGTAATCACAAGTTTGTGCCAGTTTGTTGTTTTTTTTTTTGAAAATTCAGACTTTTTTTTTATTGTTTATTCTTTTTACGTTGTCTAGACTGAGTGATTTATTAACCATATAATGACAGATCATTTTACATGAGTTTCTATGTAATATTATGCAATTTATGAACATATATATTTCTGCTATAAAAGTATATCATTTTGTGAGTTATTCATTACCTGTCGAATGTATCTACATTAGCTATGATAACTTACAAATGCTAGTGAAACAAGTATATTTATCGTTATTATTATTATTATTATTATTATTATTATTATTATTTTTTTTTTTTTTTTTTTTTTTTATTATTATTATTTGGAATCTCACACCAGTTGCCTGGTGGTAACCGCTGGAGTTTGAGTGACAGCAAGTCTCCTCAAGTCTCCAGCCCTCCTCTCCTAGTACTCATAGGTCGCAGTAATTCAGCGATTCACAGTTTCACACCGGTTGCTCAGTGGTTATCGCTGAAGGCTGAGTGACAATAATTCTCCTCAGGTCTTCAGCTAACGTCTCCTCCCTCTTTCGCATATCATGACAGAGCTACTATTCGTTGCAGTACTTATATCTCTAGCACCTTCCTCAGTATCCGTGCAGTTCCTAGTAGTGCTGTGGTCTGTACGGTCTCTATCCTCCCCCTAATCCCGATCTCCTCCAGTCTCTCCCTCAGCGTTTTGGGGACAGTTCTCAGTGCGCCCACTATTTATTATTATTATTATTATTATTATTATTATTATTATTATTATTATTATTATTATTATTATTATTATTATTGCGATTTGTCTACGATTCTTTGGTTTGTTTAGGCTTCCGAATTGTGAGGGGGTTAGGAATGAATGAACGACAGTTTTAGCGAAGGCCAGATCTCTTTTGTTCCGATTTAAGCTTAAGCGTCCTCTTCCATTTTATCTTTGTTCATTACATTAAAAGGTGGATGAAGAAGGAGAAGAAAAGAAATAAAAGATATGACGAAAATGGATAATAACCAGAAAGCGTAACGGTCGCACAAACAAGCTGTATATCATTAATGTTCTTTAGATCATTCGGACTAGTTTCTGTATCCTCATTGTTTTTGTGACAGCATTTTGGTCGATGTGTTCTTCGGCCTTTCTCAGTTGTATAATTCATTTGATCGTTTTTTCCTCTCTTTCATACGGGAAAGATATAGCAGTGAACAGAAGATCAACTTTGCAGTGCGTCCTATACATGCATGAATCCTAGACGACAACGTATAATGTATTATTGAGATGCACAAAGACCTAAACCGTATATAGGCCATACAACCACTACCTTATCCTGCATATTAATTTGCCACTTATCTAATCAACGTTAGATCTGTGATCACATTGAGGAACATATACGGTTAGGTACTGATGTTGCCCCACTAGTATAGACCAAATACTTGTAGGCAATACCCGTATACCATACACCGTTTAAACTTCAAAAATGGCTTCAAATTCATGAATCTCTTATCAATAAACAAGCCTGAAAGTCGGACGAAAGATGCGCCAGTTCGATCTTTAGCGTCTTCACTTTAAAAGCCTTTCCTTTAGAAGCAAATTCTTTTCAAAGCTTTCACCTTTGAAAGCCCTTTCCTCTGAAAGCATCTTCATTTAGCGCTACTAACGTAGTAGAATAGAGTTTTATTCAAGCAATTGACATGTGTTTTAATGCCCTTTAAATCTGAAATGACCGCCATTAAAATCCATAGAAAAACTGGCAATAATTATTTTCCTTATCTAGGTGTTTTTTAGATATCATTTGACCTGGTTGTTCAAATTCTACCCACCAAAAATGATAACTTCAACTCTCCGACAGACTATTTAATGAATATTTTTTTCAGTTTATATAGTTTTCGTTGCCGTTTGTTCTTGACTGACCTAGTTAGATGCAGGGGAGGTGTAATGAGTAGGTAGATCAATCAGTCAAATTAATTAGAATAATTTCAAAGTATAATTTACTGATCTGGAGTAAGTATTAGATAAGATATGGTCATTTACATTCCCTCTACCCCGGCAATCATATTTCTCTGGTCTTTCCTATGTATTGGATAAAACGCTACAATCTCAACAGAGAATGCATAGGCTGGTAAATGTAAGACTTACATATCCAGATTCTTCGTACTTTAATCAGCAACAGTCAAACCTCGTGTGCCCCAAAACATGAATAAAGTGATCTCAGTTCCTCAGCAACTCAATCTCACAGCGCGCCGAGACGGTCCAAGGAGTGTGTGTGAATTTTCCCAAAATATTACTCTTCATTTGAATCGATCAAGTGGATGCGTACAAAACTTGGAATGATCCAATTCCAAAGTGCAAGACAATGTAACCCGACAAAAATGATCAAAACCATATTTATTTAGATATGGTTAGCTTTTCTTTTTTTTTTTTCGTGAATTATTTCATAGATTACAAGTCAGTTGACCACGCGAGAGAAAGAATACTTTGTGTCCAGTTCAATCTACATTGATTACTTATTTCAAAGATGAGGAAATAAGCTGAAAAAAAAGTTCGATAAATTGAGAGGGAGCTAAAAGCTAGATGCAATTTCATAAGGGTTAAATACGCAAAAAGGAGCTAAGGTAGCTCCAAAAAGCTAAATTGGCAGCCCTGATCTCATCCCTTACCGCTTGTCTCTCCAGTAGTGTTACCAACTTAGCCTCTTTCAAGCTGGATGTAGGGTATTGGTACTAAAGTGAGTGATCTATTTGTAATGTAATTTATAATATACATATGGATCCGGACTTTTCCCCTGGACTTTCCAGCCGGGCTTTTTGGCTTTTATTTTCGTCTATTATTTGACTTGAAATTCAGATTCAAACCTGGCAACTCCAATGCCACGCGGCAGGTCTTTGTCAGAGCAGCCTTCACTTCGATGAATTGTCTTACAAGGTTAAAGGGCTCAATATGTCCTACCATTTAACCCATTACTGAATTCACTTGTACGGAAACCAAAAAAGTCTTGGTAGAAAATTAAAAAAACAAATTCCATGTCTAAGGCCTTTGGTCAAACGTGTGTTCATGAATAATTTATGTGTAGATATTTACTCAGCTTAGCTTGACGCAGGGACACAAAATTGAGTGAGGTTTCCCGTGAGGATCGAACCCACGAGCAAGAGGTTGTGAGATTGGCGTTGTGGCCTACGCTCTGCAGCAGGTCAGTGTGTGTACATGTAAATTTCTTTTAGACATCCTTCTTACAGGATTAAGGCAACGGTTAGGGATTAGAGAGTATTCTTGGGACTAACCACGCCTTTGTGCGTGCGCAAGTCCAAAAAGTGGCTTCCTGTCGTGCGCCAAAAGCCATGGACCTCTCCATGGGTCCACGATAACAGATTAGGACAGAGGTTAAACGGAAAATAGAATCTTGGATTATGAAGGTTAACGATTTCTAGCCTTTAGTGTCAAACCTCAAGTTCAGTCGTAAAATAATTTGTAATGAACTTCTCTAGTAGAATGATTTTCAGCGCACTTCTATAGTATAACATTAATAATGAAATTATATATAGATATATTTAACTAAGCATTTCTATAGTAAAAAAAATAAAATGCTCTTTACAATACATTTTCATATTAATATAATTTACCTTGAATTTCTATAATAAGATAATTTAGAATGCAATTCTGTAGTAAAATAAAAGCTTTTCTGTTGACAAAAAACTTTGCGATCTATTACTATATTTGAATCATTAGCGATGTATTAAGATATTGATATGATTTACCAAGTATTTCTATAGTAAAATAACATGCCATGTACTTCTATGATAAAACTAATAATTTCTTGCAGCATATCTCGAAAAATCGCATCATAGACAATACGCTACAGTATAACCAAAGCGTAAAAAGTTTAGGAAACCATGAATGCATATACATCCATAGCAGCAACTACCTCAAACTTTTGACAAAAGGTGTCGATATAAACGTCTGGAACATCTAGCAATTTTATCGTGATAATCTTTGTGTTATTATCAAGAAGATTGTAAAAAATTATCAACTAAAAATTATTCATGTAGGCAATATAAACCTGGAGTTTATGGTAAAACATTTATCACTTTTGAGAGCCGGAAGGTTTGGTTTTTGTTTGTTTGTTTGTTAGTTTTTTTAGGGGGGGGGTCGCAGATTTAGTGCATTCACGCACCCTGGCATCCCTAACTCCCGAGAATGATCTCGTCAGGATTCAACCATCGTAATGCTCTGAAAAAACATTTTTTCTCATTCGGTGCAATGGTGGGAAGCTTGCCGGTATATAAATAATGAAGAACAAGAAAACACTCGATATAACTCACACTAACTAAAAACCGAACGAAAATTAGTTCACATATAGTTACAATACAGGTGAGGTAACTGTATATATTTTGATTTTCGATATTCCAGACTACTTTCTCTATATTTGGAAAAATATTGAAGAAAATTTGTAGATCTGTCCCCAAATTTAACCAAATCTTCCTTAGCCTGCGACCGACCGTCCACAAAATGTCATTGTATTTCATTGAGAACTTTTGGAGACGATGTCTAGACAAACAGACAGACGCTAGTAAATAAATGCATATAAATACCTGAAAAACATCTTTCAATCGAGAAAAAATCCTGGATTCACCCTCAAAACTTGATCAATTCTTCCTCAGCTTGTGACCCACCCTTCCACAATATGTCATTGAAATTGATTGATAACTTTTGGGGATGTTGCTTGGGCAGACAAACAATAATGAATACATATATCTCTTCATCGGCAGATGTAGATAATTAAAAAAATGAGTTAAAAGCCAGAGAATCACTTAATTTTTGTATGGCAAGTTTTTACTTTCATCTCAATTTTTCAGAGGTGTTATTGGGGCTTCTGCTTCCAGTTGAACTTACGGTACCTTAATTTGTAAAGCATGATGGTCTGAGGGGTGCTCCCCACTGGAAAAGGAATGAGGGTTCGAATCCCGCCTGAGGCTTATTCTTTATTTCCGATCAACACTATCTTAGCTCACTGCCGGGGGGGTAATTGGTTTGGGGCAAAAAATCATGATAAAAAACATAGGATGGCAAGCCTTTGGCAAAGCAAGCTCAACCTTCGAAAATAAGAAGATCCCATTAATCCTAAAAAGAATGTGTACAACCAACGCATCCTCCCGATAGTTTCTTACGGAGCTGAAACATGGAATCTGACCAAGAGACAGACCTACAAACTAAGAAGCATGCAACGTGTACATGAGAGAATTATGTTCAACCTTACATGGAGAGATAACAAGACAGCACAGTACACCTGGAAGAAGACAGGAGTCAGGGACATCATAGAATCCATTAAAAATCTCAAATGGCAGTGGGCTGGCCATGTTTTAAGAATGGCAGACAACCGAAGGACATTGCGACTCACGACATGGATCCCCCGAGATCACATGCACAACTGAGGCCGGCAGAATATTAGATGGACGGACGAGCTAGACAAATTCAGAAAGTACTGGCTCCGCAACGCCCATGATAGAGTAGTGTGGCGAATCCTTGGGAAGGTCTATGTCCAACGATGGACGTTGAAAGACTGATGATGATGAATAACATTGAGATGAAGATAAAAAATAGTCATAAAAAATGGAAATATTTTTTTTTTCAAATCGATTTGTTGACAGCAACAAAGTGGGGTGCAAGTGGTCGAGCGGTTACTGATCTGAGTCCAAACTCAGACTCGTTCAGTTTACACTATTGCCCTTGAAAAAGTCATGAACCCATTTCTTCCACCCTGTCAACATGTCAAAAGACCATTTGACATTTGCGCGATTTTAATTCCTTTTTGTTTTTGCGGAGACAAATTAAGTCATGTTAAGGACAACAAGAGACAAGATTAGCTTTTGCCCGAGCAGGTTGGGTGGGGGACTTGGACCGCCCGAACCCTGGTATTCTTTGTTACATCAGGATGCTTCCCCCTTTTCGTTCATTCCTAATTGTTTCGTTGTTTCGTTTATTTCGACAGTTTAACCATTCGTTTATCAATGGCGGCCGTGAATAACTGAGCAGGCGTGTCCCTTCAGAATGAAGGCGTTGGTTGACACCCCGGGTGGCCTTTCACGACATACAACCACGGGGTGGATACAGATGACAAGCCCTTTTACAAAGCGATGAGTTTTAAGACACCAGATTTACTGATTGCCCCTAACCCTTCATTTGAGCATTTGAGACTAAATCGGATTAGTTTGGCACAAGGCCAAAATAGCGGGGCACCTAGGAGAAATTAAACGCACTACACTAAACAATGGTTTGAGGGACCAGCTTGTTAACCATCGCTTAATGGAAGAGGCTATAGAGCGGGGTTTCTCAAATTGGTTTCCAGACTATATATATATATATATATGTGTGTGTGTGTGTGTAAACTAAAAAGCTTTGCAGCTTCAGACACTAAACACATTAAAAAGCTTTTCTTCAAAATCCATCAGTCACGTTTTTTTAATGTCTTACATATATTTTTTATTGTGATACTATGGGTAACTTTTCTCTTGTTGGGATCATCAGTTGTTTACCATGTAACGGTTTCGGCGATTTAAAAACAAAACCATCCCCCCTTTATCTATGATTTGAGTATATGGCTTATGTCTTACACGTACTTTGTTATTCTATATAGGGCATTATCATAAGATATGGTACATGGATGTTATTTATACATCAGTCTCATTTTCCTGTACAGAAGAAACACTGATACTTGGGCATAAATAATTTTTTATTTCTTATTCATTTGTTCATTTGCATATATATATATATATATATATATATATATATATATATATATATATAAGGGTTTCGTTTCCTGTAGCAGGCCCATTTTCTTTGGTTGTTTATTCTGTTTTCGTTATCTTGGCCAAATGGTAGATTCACTGTATAATAATGGGTAATCATTTCAAATAAAGGTTTCTATACAAATTAATGCAATTTATAATCATTCTATCGGATCATATCCATTTCCTAATTACACACACGTATATAAATATATGACAACTATACATAACATCCCTGATACGGTTACATGGTGAATAACTGATGACCCTAACAAGAGAAAATTCTCACATAGCACCATGACATCAATTTCTGTGTAAGGGATTTAAAAAAAACACTGAAGTAAATTACATAAATTACATTTGAGAAATAATTGACTTAAGTGACACAAAAAATTCCGAAAAAAAAGTTTAGAGATTTATAAGATGAGGACGGTCCGGCACAGGGCCAAAATAATGGAGCACTCAGTGAGGATGAACTACAAAGCACTCATTGCGTATATCTCTGCCAACGCCATTTTCAGGTCAAGTAATCGTTCATGGATCCGTTCCCAAATCAAATCACTTTTTTCCTTCCGCAAAATTCCATTGAAATCCATTGAGAACTTCCGGAGATATCGTGTGGACAGACAGACGATCAGACAGCCGGAAAGGCGTTACTGAATACACATAACTCTACAACTTCGTCGGTGACACCAGCTTGTAAACCGTTGCTCTACGGCAGGCGTTCCAGAGATTTATAAGTGCTTAGTTTGGCACATGGCCACAAAAATGGTGCATCAAGTTAGGATTGAACACGCTACACTGAACAATAGTCTATGAGGCCGGCTTGTTCGACATCACTTAATGACAGGCGCTTTAGACATTTATAAGAGCTTAGTTTGGTACAAGGCCACAATAATGGAGCACTAAGTTAGAATCAAATGATCTGCACTAAACAATGCTCTGTGATGCTTGTTAAATATTGCTTAATGGTAAGCGCTCTTGAGCAGATGACCTTGACTCTTCTTCACTCCGTGCTCAACCTTGTCATATTTAGCCCTGAAAGAAGATACATTTTTTAAATATTTTATTACACTCTAATTTGCCATGATAACAACCATTTAGTTTAATAAAGAGATACAAATAATGAATTTAGAATATGAGTTGGTTTTCAATTATCTGGATTCATTTATTTACATTTTATCTTTACAAAGTTAATGGGTTGAGCCAGGGATTCCCAAAGTGTGCGTTGCAGCACCTTGGGGAGCTGCGGTTAGCTCACGGGAGCACCATGGGATATTCGAAAATTTTAATAATACTATTATTATTATTATATCAAGAGTTATAAAGTTTATTTGAATCAAGTATTTCTAAGTTGCAGTCATTGTCTTCGTACAAATAGAGACATTTTTATTAAACATTAGTATTGTAAAAGTGATGCAATACAAACCATAGATCTAACGTAATTGCATTTGTCCTGGATTGCCGTGGAAAATAATTATAGACTACGGGTGCCGCTGTTTGCTCTTCAAACCCAAATTCCAAGTGCCAAAGTGGAAGTGTTCATGGTTACCGACAGAGAACGGAAAAGGCACACAGTGCATTTTGTAAGTAGATCATAATGATACTACAAATAATGTTAGTGACTAGCTACGCGGGGTTAAAAATTTAAGGTGTGAAAAAGCACTAAAGCGTTCAGACTTGTATGGAAGGTTTCCCTTCACTTCTGAGTCCTCAAAAGTAGGGGAAAAATTTACCTTTCCTTTTGACCCCTTAAAGTAAAGAGTGTCTCTTCAAATGGGAGAAAAGGGTTCCTTTCACTTTTGGCTCCTTAAAGGTGAAAAATTACCTTTTATTATCCCCTTCACTTCTGACCCCATGAAAAAGAAAAAAGGTCTCCCTTCACTTTTGAATCCTCAGGAATGAAAAACGTTTACATTTGCTTTTAATCCATCTAGAAGAAAGGTTTCCCTTCACTTCTGACCTCCACATGTGAATAAGAGTTTCCCTTCACTTTGGACACCTCAAAAGTGAAAAAAAACTTTGCCCTCTCTCTTGACCATTACATTATGTCCCTCAACTTTTGACTCCTTAAAGATGAAAAGAAGTTTACTTTTACTTTGGACCCTTCGAAGGTGAAAAGTTGCCCTTCACTTTAACCCCTAAAATGCAAAAAATCCCCTCAAAAGAATTATATATATATATATATATATATATATAAGATATGCATTTGCATATATGTATATTGGAGTAAGTAAGGGTTTAGTTTAGCATACGTTGTATATAGAACCCAACTCTAAAACATTTTGTTAGAATTCTTTTCCTAAATCATTTTACTCGAAATCCTCTCCCAAGTCTATTGAATATGCATGTCAAATTTGGTCGGGTTGAGCCAATGTTTAGGGTGTTTCTATAGCGTAACAAATAAACAAACAGACAGTCAGATAGACGATGTGACATCTCTTATTCATGTACACAGATATTTCCATTCTCTTTCTTGTTATCATTTCTTGTTGTTTTTGTTGTCAGTGATTCGGTGAGTCCTTATCTAAACCAGTTGAAGAAGCCATTTTTGTTAAACTTTCCGAGTTTTGTCGACTTTTGCCGAATGTAATGATGGCGTCTCTAAATATCTGTAAAAGGTTAAGATGCTTGCCGCAGAGTGACTCACAAGTTCTAGGACTTCCTTTTCTTCCAGACACTGATAAGACAACCCCTGGTTGATATCGCCGACGTGTGTAAGGCTTTCTGGCAGCTTTAGTGGCAAAATCGTTTCAATAAAAAAAAGGTGAATCAAGCCTGAAAGTCAGACCCTGGATCCGCTAGTTCTCTTCTTGTGTGAAGATGTAACGAGAGCAGTGTTGGCAAACTTACATTCCAGTTCACATCTAAAATTGAATCCAACCAGCTTGAAAATCAAACCATAGATGCGATAATTCTTTTCTTTTGTGAAGATCTAGAGGGATATTTCCAGCTTTATTTTTCAAGTTTACATCCAAATTTCAGTCAAAAAGCATCTTAAAATACTTAGAAATATCTAGATTCCCCCGATATATATATATATATATATATATATATATATATATATATATATATATATATATATATATATATATATATATATATATATATATATATATTGTGTCATCCACAGACAGCTATTTCGATGTATTACATCTCTTCAGTGTAGTTATAGACTTTTTATCCCATCCAGTACCGCGAGGTTATAAAATCTAAGAAACGTATTACATGCTATTTATGAATTGAATTTGACTTCAACGTTCATTTTACCAAAATATAACTTAATCTATTAAAGAATAATTATTGAATTGCTATACGATGAATCAAAATATTACTTATTTCATTAAAAATCATCCAAGTAATTTCTGATATCTAAACACAACCAAAAACATCTGGATTTAGA
This sequence comes from Thysanoteuthis rhombus, assembly GCA_963457665.1. Lineage (NCBI taxonomy): Eukaryota > Metazoa > Mollusca > Cephalopoda > Oegopsida > Thysanoteuthidae > Thysanoteuthis > Thysanoteuthis major. The sequence goes on along the minus strand of OY735239.1, from coordinate 11,480,306 downwards.
TTTTTTTTTAAAAAGATCTCAGTTGACAACACTGATCAAGGGACATAACCCACATTTCAGTCAATTTTATCTAATGAAGTCGCACACACCGACTGAAAATATCAAGTTACGCATTTTCAGATGCACATAGCCTTATGTAAGTAGCGGGGATATAGATTGGATTTGTAGATTTGGGGGCCCCGGGAGTTTTGGCTATCTGAGGTACCCCTCCCCTAACAACAACATTTAGTGCTTTCCAGTAATTTCAGTTGCGAACACTGACACAATAAGGAGCTTTTGGGGACCTCCCTCTTTTTTTTGGGGGGGGGGGGGGGTTGAACATTGCCCCTCCCTCAGCTACGTTCCGTATCTAATAATATCATTGTTTTTGGCTGCTAGCCTCATCGAAGGGGGGGTACGAGGTTGGGTGACATTTTTTTTTCTGTTCACCCATAAATGAACTACATTTAGAATTTTAATTCATTGAAAAAATAACCTTTAAAACGAGAACGGCGTCAATTACACGTTGAAAATATGATTAACTGCGAGGCTTGCCATTTCGGCCATTTTATGGCCAAAATAGATCAATCTGGCCTTTTTTAGAGCATTTCGGCCATGAACTTTTTGGTTAGCCATATTTAAATTTTGGGACATTTTGACTTCATTGCCGTAGTATTTTTGAATAAAATCTTTTTTTTGTGTATGCTTCAGCATTGTAATGTTTTATAAACAATCATTATTATCTTTAAACCACTATTCCATCATATTTTTTTAGTTGCTTTTTATATTCATCGTAACTTTCTATGTTATTTCTCGGTGACCACATTCTGGTTGTGGTCATTATTATAAAAGTTACGATAAAACTAAAAGCAAATAAAAAATTGAACGAAAAAATTGCTGTAATATTCTTTTTCCAAAATACTACTCTTGATTTATAATACTTCATCCAATAAAGATAGATAATAAAACGCAAATTGTTTTTATAAACAATTTCGGTTTTGGCCCTTTTTGGCAACTTTTTGCATAGTTTTGGCCAGAAACCTCTCCAACTATCTGGCAACCCTGCTACTTGTTACCTTAGCAACTGACGCCATTTTTCCTCTAAATGAAAACAACGCAGGTGATTGCTTCTTCTTGGCAAGTTTTTTGCTTATAAATAATGGAAAAGTCTATATCGTTCAACAGGTAACATTTATCTCTTCTCATTCATTCTTTATTACATTAATGTTCAGACGACAAGCTTTTAATATTTTTATTTTATTTTGAAAGCATGTTTAAAAGAATTCGTTTAGTTATTTAGTTAGTCAAAAATTAATAATAACGATTTAAAATTTCATCGAATTGAAAAGTAAATAAGATAATTGTTCTTTCTAGTAAGGTTTATTTTTTAAAATCCTTCTTTTTTTCCTTCACATTTTTTTTAATATTTAATCCAGAACAAATTGATATTTTCTTTAATTATTTGGAATAGGTATATTAAAACGTTTTTGGTATATTCTGCAAGGGAGATAACTTTGCAGCAGACACGATTAGCTGCTGCTGCTGCTATTATTATAGAACTAATAAAGGCAGAAAACTTTGAACATTCAAAACTGTATTTTATCAAGTTTAACTACAAAGGTTATGATTTAGGGCTAGTGCTTCTTTTTATGTTGTTAATTGAAACCCTGACCCTAAAAACGAACCCTAAAAACAAATCCTAACATTAACCCTAATGCAGACACTGACCCTAAATACTTAAACTAACCCTGAACATTAAACCTAACACTCCCATGTGAATAAATTTAATAAAATACAATTTTAAACGTTCTATTTTCTGCTTTCATTTGTTCTGTTATGATAGCAGTAGCAGCTGATCATGTCTACTGAGAAGTTATCTCCCTTGCAAAATATACCCAAACCGTTTCAAAGTACCTATTCCAAACAATTACCAAAAATAGTAAGCCTAAACATAGTTTTAAAAAATGACATTAGGAATTTACTATGTAAATATCTGCTAAAAATAAGGTATAGCAAACCAAAATATTTTTGATAGAAAATTCTCTTTTCTCTTCTTTATGTCCATCTTTCAGACAACGGTTGTTCAATTTACAATTTAAATATATACTCGTCATTGCTTCACCAAGGCTGGGGTGTCCTTGACTCCAGCAAATACCGTAATATAAATTGACAAGGGGGGAAAGGCAATTTTTGGAATATGGCAGTTTTTTTGGATTTCTTGAACAACCATTTTAAATCAACTATTTTGATTGGCTAAAAGTGGCTGGATCTTTTGATAACAGACTTTCAAAATGGTTAAAATTGGCTAAATTTCATTTCATTACAGATAAAAAAAACAAATAATTGGCTTTTATTTTCATTATTGTATCAATGATTAATTATTATGTTGTATGAGTGTACTTTATAGGGTCTTTCAGAGTTTTTAGAGTATATGCTTTTGTTTCCATGATTACAAGAACAAAACATTGATGGATGAGTGCATAAGGCATGAAATGTTAACATTCACTGATTATGTATCCTTGTAATTCTTTTTTTTAAATATATTCTTAGCTCTATTTACTGTGTTAAATATTGAGCATTGTGAATGAACATCAACAAGAGATAAAATATATTTTCTCTTTTTTTTTGGTATTCTTACAAATTGAAATATATTATGAAATATATATATATATATATATATATATATATATATATAGCAATGCTCTTTCAACTCTGGAATGGAGCACTCTGGTGGATGGGGTATTTTGCATAAGTATATACAAAGTTTAAATTCAGTCCTACTGACTTTCCAGTTCTGTGTAGGGCAGGGGTAAAATACTAGCCTCTGGGTCTGAAGCATAGGTTTCGAACCTACATTGTGGTACTGGATGGGTTATTGGATTGTCTATAGCCAAACTGAAGAGTTGTAATACAACAAAACAGCTGTCTGTGGACGACTCAATTATTATTTTAACTAATGCTCCCTTATTCAGGGTTGAACACTCTTCAAGTAAGGCAATTCGTTCATTATTATATAAGTATATGCATATATATGGAAATTAATTTTAGCCATTTTAAAAGTATGTCATTGACAAATCTAGCAAATTTTTGCCATTCAAAATGACTACCATCTTCTAGTCCTATTCAAAGTTTCAATTTTTTTATAATAAATAAATGAATACGTAATTTTGAATCGATCAAAAGTTTATTCAATCAAAACAAGGATATAAAACAACTATGGTTTTACAATCAAAAGTTTGTGAGATCAAACATTTTTACAAAAAATAATTCAATACATAGTTTTAATTATTTTTACAAAAAATAAATAAATTTGTACTTTTGATTTCATCAAAAGTTTATTTAATTAAAACAAGGATACAAAAAAAACTTTTTTTAGGTTCAAAAGTTCATGTAATCAAAGTGAAATCGAACCTTTTTTATAAAAAATGAGTAAATTTTGCCATTCAGGCAATTTCATTGATTTGGTGTAACGTATAAAAATACTTTTCTTCTTGTTTGTAGTTGTAGCCGTCTGCAGCAAATCCAGTCATTATTGGCTGATAACAGTCTTGATGCTATTCTTTGTGTACTTGGTATGTATCACATATTAATTATTATCATTAAATATGGTATTAAATGATATAATCATAATAATCAAAGAGTATTTATCAACATTCAGACACTCCATTCTACAGACTTCCCCAATTTGGAGAAGAGTCATTATTAATCCAAGAGTTGTTTCGACAATTGATCTCATTCTTTGAATTGATTTTGCTGTTGCCATAACATTTTAGCATATCTACGCAGTTGAGGAACAGGTGACAGCAAGTCTCCTGAATACTCCAGCACTCTCCTCAGTATCCTTACTGCTATCATGGATGTTTCCAATACTGCCTCAGAATTCCTATTCATCTAATCTTTTTGCAAGACATTTTGAGGCTGTTATTATTTGTCACCTTTCCCATTTTGAAATTCTACTGCTGGAGTGGTGATCATTTAAAAGACGGTAAAGGTAACAAATACCAAAAGACTTTAGTTGGCAAGAAATTGTTACAATCAAAACTTAATTTTCATTTTGACATTTATGAACGAGAAAGCACTCAGTGATCGCATACCTCTGCTAAAGCCATGTACTAGAAAAAAACTGAATGAAAATCTATTTATCTATATCTACAATGCTGTAGACCTTCCTGTAACTTTTATTTTTTCTATATTTCAGATTATTGTCTTAATGTATGAAAAATATCTCTTAATCAAAAAAAAAGTTCTTGGATCCGCCCCAAATTTAATCAATCTTCCTTAGCCCATGGCCCATCCTTCCACAAAATGTCACTGAAATTCATGGAGAACTTTTGGAGATATTGTGAAAACAAACATACATGAGTGAATCCATAAATGTATGAAAAAATATCTATAAATTTATGAAAAAAATATATCTCTTGGCCCAAAAAAAATCGTTGATCAACTGCAAAATTTACCCAAATTTCCTCAGCCCATGGCCCACACTTCCAGAAAATGTTGTTGAAATTCATTGAGAACTTTTAGAGATATTGTGTGGAGAGGCAGACACGAGTGAATACATAAACCTCCTCTAACTTCATTAACAGAGAAGAAATTACTGAAACCTGTCCTAGTGGCGCAAGGGAAATAACTCTTACAAAAATCATCTTTTGGTGATTGTTTTCCATTTATTTCAAGAATCTTTTTTTTGTAAGGATTGTTTTCATGGGGAGGCGATTTGTTGGTATGGAATTTTCTACACAACTTGATTATTGGATTGTTGGTAATCCTTGCACTAACGCATCAGGTACCACTCTTTTGAATTAGGCCCTTTTGAATGGCTTAAGGTGGGTAGATTTTACTGTTGTTCAAATAACGGTATTTTCAATCTAAAATATACCATTTACTTTGGATCAATACAGCACGTAGGATTAACTATTAAGGTTAGTAGGTAGGATTACTGCTAGTAAACTGATTTAGGAGGTAGGGTCAGGATTAGAGGGTAGGTTTAGAATTAGGGTTAGTAGGTAGGTTCTGGGTTAGGTTTGTAGTTTGGGGTTACGGTTAATAATTAGGGTTAGTGTTTGTAGTTAAGTTTTGTGTGAGTCTTTCTAATAACCCAATTATTGATCTGTGTTATTTCATTAACTAGAAATTAAATCTGCAAAATAGCCATTTTTTTTTCTATCTATCCGAAAATGGCCAAATTCAAAATGGCAGTACTGTTAGTGCAAGGGTAGCCTGGATTGTTTCTGGGGAACATGTCAGTTCTGTAGTAATATGGTTGTGAGTCAAATATATCCAGGCTCCTGGGGAGGGCCAAATTATAGCGGACAAGACTCTACGTGTTTCAGATTATTGTGATTTATTTCAGTAATTACTTCAACCATAACAAACAAGTCAAAACAAGTGGAAAATCAAGGAAAGATAACTCTATTTAGTCTTGTAGTGAATATAGCTAACTTCTTCAATGAAGAGGATCAAATCTCCCAAAACCTTGCTTGGTTACAGTAACTCACAGGATTGCAATATGAATTTTGTAGACAATAATCTCCCAAGTCAATAATTATTTTTGGCTTTCAGACTCATCCACTCCTTCTGAAATCCATTTGAGGGGTCTGGAATAGTTTATAAGATGGGATGAAGTTTTTCTTTTGGCCACTGTTGGCATATCAGTGGATATGGGAGACAGAGCTGTGGATGTTGGAGATGGAGAATATGTTTTGAAATCTTCATGATAGACAAAGTCTGAGTTATGTAGGGTGATTGGATCAAAGGGTTTTTGGATACTCATGTGTTGTCTGTTTTGTCTGAATGTACTAAAATTTTGGGGACAAGATCTTATATAAAATATGAATATTGTAACCATCCTTGTAGGGGGCTTGTACATGACTTGCCCTACCAACTTTTTTTTTTACGAACCATTCACACTGAATACAAAGAAAATGACCCTTGATGCGATTTCTTTCAATTTTTTTTTTTATAACAACAGGTTGTAAGTGTCCCATTTGAGTATTTATATTCCGTCCAACTCATTTTTTATATTTCCATGTTATTTTGACAGGAATTGATGGCCATTACAATAAAGGGTGTTTACAATTGGCCAATTATCTCCTTTTCAACCTTTTCCAGGACAACCAATCAGCATGCATTGAGTAAGTTGGCTTATTTTTCATTGGTTACTATTTTCTAATTTTCATTGGCTTCTATCTGGATTCTCTCAATTTCATCCTTCAATGTTTCATTACGGTAAAAATTCTAAAGATTATATATATATATATATATATATATATATATATATATATATATATATATATATATATATATATATATATATACATACATACATATATATAAATAGCTATATACTTACATCAATATATGTTTTTAATGATCATATAAAAAGTGATGAATAATTACTGAAATCAATAAGGGATGGTTTTCCACGAAAAACTGGGCAAACTGAAAAGATTGATGGCAAATATACTGACAGGCACAGCTCATTGCCAGCAGTGTGAGATAAATGAGTGATTAATGAATAAGCTACTTCTCTCACCTTTTGTTGGATAGTGATCAATAAAAATCAGAATTCAAAAAACCAAGCCTAAATGCTGCCGATGACAAACTAAGGGACCTATTTAGCATAAACCTAGATCACAAATTGAACTCCCTACTAAAAAAACTCATTGGGGGGAGTTGTTTTTTTTTTAAACCATAGCTATCAAGCCAGACCCACTTGAAATCTTAAGAAACCTATGTTGACAGTTTCGGTTGACAGTTTCTAATTAGCCACTATTCAAGTGCTGATTAAATAGAAAGTCATCCCTAGAATTGATCATTATTATTAGGAATATTATTGATTGATTTTATTCTGTTTTCTTTGTAGCTGCCCTGAAGATCTACTTGATGGTAAGTTGCATTCTTGGGGATCATTTTACCACAATAGATGTCCACTAATCCAGCATCATTTGAACACGAGGAATGCCAGATTAGTAAAAACACTGAATCACAAATGGGTTACCTCTAAACAATAGCTAGCCACCTCATCATACAGTACTATATCGCTTTGGAGGAACCAAATTTTAAGCATCCAAAAAATTACTTTTTTCGGTCTTCATTACACAATCCTGATTTTTGACACAATCCTGTTTTGATTTAAGTTTTCTAAATAGAGCGGTGCTGGGTGAAATTTGCAATTTCCATTTCAAAATAGTTTCTATTTATCTTAATACCAAACTATTTCATTTATTTACTTTTTGTTTAATTTTCAATTTTTAAAATAAATTGACTAACTGAAGATTCAACTCCAATGAGAATTTTAGATTAGGTTTTATTTTGGAATATACGTACAGAAAAAAAGGATCTATTTACATAATTTTCCTCGTCTTGTAATATGAATTTTGATTTACTTTTTCTATCTTGAAATATGTGTATATGAATAAGTTTATTATAATCAAAACAGGATCATGTCAAAACCAAGATTGTGTAATGAAATAGATCAGTACCGGTGAAGAAAAAATGTAATCTTTTGGATGGATAGAATCTGGGTCCTCCAAAGCGATATTGTGCCCACCATACCTTTAAAATATCATGTAAATCAGTACAAGTTAGATAATAAGAGAGTAGAAACATTGACTTGAGTTTTAATTTTTCATTAAATATTCTTGCTTGTTCTTTCATGATATGCCCAAACAATTCAACACCTTTACATACTCGTAGCTTAAACCAATTTAACAGCATTTTATCTACTTTGGAGCTTTTCCATCACTCATTTTTTTTTCTCAGACACATCTGTTTCTTTGAGCTATTATCAGACAAAATTAAAGCAGTTTTCCTTTCTATTTCTTCATATCGTAGACTGTTGGAGAGACAAGGTTGTAACAATCACACAAGCTTTTTAATAATACACAACTGTACGGTTTTTGTCAGAAGTTCAACCTTATCTTCAATCAATAATGCAGTGTTTTTTGCTTCATCACATGAGACTCACATCCTTTATTGACTGGAGCCATAAATGAGTTTAAATAAAAGCAAATGATATTAATAAATCCACTAAAAACATACAGGGATAACTTGCCTGTTTTTAAAAGAGGGCCTTAACTGGTGAACAGACTAAACTGTACTCAGTAGGTTGATGTAGTACCCAAGGAAATTTGAAATTACTGTGGTCCGTGAAATTCAAAATCAATACCAAGTAAATCAAGGAACCAGGATTACAGACATCCTGATCAGTCAACACTAGAAGTTTCCATTTAATCATTGTAGCCCAACAAAAGGCCCATCAACCAACAAGCCAAGTGGGCTACAGATTCTTCTCTCTTTGAGTGTCTATGTATGTGTACATCTCTGGGTGCTCTTGATTGCATTTTGGGGGCTATAACCTGGAGAATTTGTACGAGTACACCACTAGATACCCTCTAAAGTTTTTGTTTTTGTTTTTCGAAAAAGTGTTTCTTGGATTTCTATGGTGATATTGGTCCAGTAATGACCAAATCTTGTGCTGGTATTTATTAGATAATTTTAGATAAAAGATTTCTTTTTTAAGATAATTTTAGATGAAAATTTTTTTTTTTTATCATTTTATATCATCTTTTACATAATTAGTTCTGTCACTTTCACAATTCATTGCTAATTATTTTACTATAAAAAATGCTTTACAAATTATCTAAATACTAGCTGTTTATGTAAACTGTGGTATCATGAGTGGGATTTTTTTTTAATAGGTCAAAACTTTAATTCATTATCATTACATATATAAATTTCTGGCAGAAGAAAAATTAAAAAATAATCACAATTGCACTTTAGTACCAACTGTATCTGAACCCGGGATAAGTTAACAAAGCTTCAGTTTTTCTAATCATTGCCCATTGACTTTACCTCTACTCTACCACTCTTCTGCTTCCTTTTGTTATTCTCCGCTCTAACCAGCTAAAACTTTCTGACTGTTGAGAAACAGAATTTGAAGTAATCATGACAGACTTTTTAACTTTTACCAAATATTTGAATTGACAACTTTCATTATTCAATCTGTATGTTATATATTGCAAATACAGAGGTGTTATCAGTCGTCAGGAATGGGGGTATTATGTAGGGGAGACTGGGGTACAATTAGACGTGGAGCACAGTGGGACAACTCCATTTTCTCAGAAATTGTAGGCTGGAAACAGGGCTGCCTTTAGAAGCTGTGGAGCCCAATTTGAGACGTGGGGCCTCAGCCAAGGTCTTTAAGATTTTAGAGATGTAGATAAAGTTTATCATAGACTTTATATCTCTATATTAGAATGGAAATCAATAAAAATTTGCTCTTGAAAATTTCAAAGAAATAAAATTTCAAAGAAATAAAATTTCAAAGAAATAAAATTTCAAAGAAATAAAATTTCAGGCTGTTTAATTCAAGTTCAGTAAAGAAAGAAATCAAAATATAAACTGTGTAAACAAACACTACTGACTTTTTTGGAATTCAGAAGAAAATTGAATTTGTTGCTATCCTCTGTAAAACCTGCAATGTGTTGTTAGGTGTATGTTACAATGTATTACTGCATGTATCTAACAAGATAAGAGTAGATTACCCTGATGCGGGACTCCCTTCGGTGTGAAGTTCAATTGGTTTAAAGCCGGCTGTGGCAGTTTTTTTTACCAAGATAAGAGCACTTTCCAGACGAAAGTTTTTGAGAAAATAGGGTTGTCCCAATGTGTCCCATGTCTCATTGTGCCCCATCTCACCTATATAGTTCCCTATTCTATCAATGATATTTGTATTAATGTGCCCCACGATTCTTTGTGCCCCAGTCTTCTTTATATAAGGTGAGTGCTTTACAAATGATTTTACTATAGAAATGCATTGAAAATGAGGAAGAAAGGGATTGTTAGTGATCAGGAATTAGTGCAAGCCTTGCTGACAGTATAAGGTTATCATATGTATAATATAAATGCATTACTAATGATTTTACTATAGAAATACAATGAAAATCTGGCAGAAAGTGATCGTCTAACAGAATAGGTCTATTTTATGTATAATGTAAACTCATTGCTAATGATTTCACTACAGAAAACTTTGCAGATGATTTTAATATAGATATGCATTGCTAACAGTTTTGTTCTAGAAATATATTCATTTCTTTGTCTTTTTAGACATTATTTTATTTATCAAGCCAAATGCTGTTCATATTTACTGCAATCCTTTCAACCGGACTTTTCTCCTACCATACATCAGCCACTGGCATAATTTATGCTTTCACTGCCTCACCCCCGATAAGGTAAGTCCCGCCATTATTGCTTCTTTCTTTCTTTCTTTCTTTCTTTTCTTCTTCTCTTTGTACGTTGGGGTGTCATCAGAGGTGAAGCTAAGTTCTCAAGTTGGAGGAAACGAGCACACAAAAAAGGTCAATTTCCCTTTGCCAGGGAGTAAAGAACGTTGATTGGGAATAAAAAAGTAAGTCTTTGGTGGGATTTGAACCCATATCCCCCATGGGATGCTCAGTATATTCTTGACTGTTCTACTAATTGATCTCTTGGGGAATGTGGTTTCAAATCTCACCTGAGACTTATTTTTTATTTCCAATCAATGCTGTTTATTCATTGCCACAGGGAAACCAGCCTGAGTGGAAAGTTGCAATAAAAAAAATGACTAACAAATTATAATGAAGGTAAAAAGTGATCATAAAATTTTAAAATGATGAAATAAAAAATAAGTCTTAGATGGGATTCAAAACTCATATCCCTCACGGGAAGCTCCATATATGCCTGACTGCTCTTCCAAGTGAGCATAAAATCTAATGAATATTTCATATCTTGAGTTTCACTCTCATTTTAGTTTGAAGATGACCAAACGGCCGAAGATTTTAAAATAATGAGTTTCATCACCATGGTTACAGGTTGCGAGAAAATAGGTGTTCCTTACAGTGATGATGGTGAGAAAGATTTGACTTATTTCTCTAATTGCATTGACCAAATAGTTCATGGAGTTAATAAATAAAATCTGTTTGTATTTTTCAGCCAAGCCGCAGCCCTTCAGCAAATTTGAGGTGGAAAAGTGGCCGATTGTCCAAGCTTTTGCCAATGATGACTACAATAGGTAAATGATAGATTAAATCCTTCCAATGTCCGACTGATTTATGCCTATTTGTATAGTCATAATAGAAACTGTGATGCAATCAATGTCTTTTGGCAGCATGGCATTTTGGGGAGATCAATTAAAAAATTGGGGAAAAGGGGTGATCTATGTGCCTATTAGTATTGATATCTCTGATTTTACAAGAATGCAAATGCACTACTTATTTCCTGGTTGCTGCAATTCAGATGTTATTTTTTGAATACCAAGATAATGGATGATTACTAATAAAAGGTCTGGTTAGTCACTCAGTAGAAGCCATCATGCAACCAAAGTTTTTTTAGCAGCATGGCATTTTGGGGGTGATCAATTGAAAAAATTGGGGAAAAGGAGTGATCAATGACTTCTCTCGCCTTTTGTTTGGGAAGTGATCACTAAAAAGTCTGAATTTTCGAAAAATAAGCATAGATGCTGCTGGACGCAAACTAAGGGATCGATTTAGTTTAAATCTACACTCTAAAGTAAAAACCACATTAAGATACCTATTTTTTCTAGAGATAATAAGGAGTAAGTGTCTAAATTTTCAGCCGTCTAGCTCCATTGGTGCAGCTTGTACACATGATACATACATAGCCCACCAGCCAGCCAGCCAGAACAACTTGAAAACTGAAGAAACCTATGTTGACAGTTCTGGTGACAGTTTTTGTTGAAGGTTTCTTATTCTCAGTACAGAATAAACATTAATTAAGAGCTTCTTATTACTGAACTATCCTCTATTGTCTTATATGATTTTAAATAAAATCATTTACAATTATTTTTTTCGTAAATCAATTTATTTCTTTTATACTGTTCTATTACTTGTAAGAACATCATATACACAACATGTATATATATATATATATATATATATATATATATATATATATATATATATATATATATATATATATATATCCATTAATCATATATATTTAGCACTTATCACAAAAATGATACTTGATGAGCAGTTTGGAATGGAACATACATTTTTAATCTAGTTTTGGCCTATTACCAGCTATGCATGGACCTGGACATTATGTTGACAATCTTTCTTGCAAATTTATTTGTTTTTCCAATACTCATACAATAGTGGGGTCCAAAAGACAAAAATACTATCTCCCTTCAATGTTTTGTTTGTTTTTTTTTAATTTTCCAGGCTGGACAAACATGAAAATAATCCTTTATAAAAAGGTTATGCTTTTTCTTTCCTTCTGCCCTTATTTACTCTTTCTTCCCTTCACCCATTCAAAGCTTTCAAAATCTACTTTAGCTAATGTTTTCATGCATGGAAGATTTTTTAATTTTAATTTCAAAACAAACATCAAACAGTAGGAAGAAAAAGTATAACCCTTTCATAAGGGATTATTCTTGTGTGTGTCTGGGTAGGAAAATTTTTAAAATAATTCAAGGGGAATATCTTTCGTGTCTTCATCGTTGGACCCCACTCTTGTATAAGTACCATTTTTCCTTTTATATATTCAAGACTAATTTGATTTTAGTTAAAAAGAAATCTCTTTTATTTTTTTTATTTTTCCAGTGGAGGATTCTTTACTTTGAACTATGAAGTAAGTTGTTCTTTTAATCATTTAGAATCATCTGCTTTTTTATTTTACTGCTTCTTAGAAATATACAGGAATATATACCATCTCTGAATGTCAATAAAATAGATTGTTTTCTTCTCTGTGTCTTTTTCTTTTGTGGTATTGACCTTTTGATTTTTAATTTGAAGAATCAAGAATTATTCTATAGAATTGATAAGATTTGAATCTGTAATAAAATGATTTGCTATTCTGAGATATAGAAATAATTTGCTCCTTTTACAATTCAATCTTTTCTATGCAGTGGTATTTTTTAATATTATAAGATAAGACCCCAATTTCAGTCAGAATTTCATGGTTTTAGCTCCCTATTTAGTCAATGTTTTTGTATCTGGCCTATAAGACAACCCCATTTTCAGAGATGTTTTTGGGGTGCTTCAAGTGTTATCCTATCCACTGAAATATACAGTATCTAACATGAAAGGCCAATAACCACAAAAGAAAATTGTTTCATACAGGGTGATCATGAAGTCTTCATCTATTTTATTACACTGTCTAAACAAAAATAGATAAAGGGTTTATCGACATCCTGTATAATTTTAATATAATGTGGTACTTTCTGAAAATCTGGGTCTGGTCACCGGACATACACTCAGCTTAGTATATATTGAGTAACCTCCCTTACATTTACTCTAAAAAGCAGCAAATTTCCATTACTTTTTTTTATAACTGAAGATTTTTTTAAATTTATCTTAGCAAATATAAAATTCAGTTTAACATATTGAGTAAAATACTTTACTGCATATCATTCTAATTATGCATATATTAATCAGTCAGAATTATAAAATGAATGTACGTACACTTTCTCAGAAATTTGAACCCTTGAAATAATGCTTCATTTAAGCATAAAACATTCAATTCATTAACTCTTAATCGTGAAACTAAGAGTATAAACCAACATATTTTGGTACTGTATCCAAAATGTTTAATTGAAATTTATATTTGTTTAGATGAATCTAAAACAAAAATGTCAGCAGTTATAGTATTGAAAAAGGCAAATGAAAATCCACAACTCTTTAAGCAGAAGTATTCAAACTGTGTTTCATGGAACCCCAAGAGGCATTTTTTGGAATGCACTCAATAATTTTTCATTACACAAACGATTCCTTCATAGCTTTTACATATGCTTCCATATTTTATTTCTCTTGTGTGATGAATTATTGTTTAAAATGACACTTAACAAACTTCCAAGTACTTATTTTCAACAGTTACATTAAAATTGAAATCAAAAACATCATGGCTATATATATGATACAGACACTGATCAGTCTATTTTTCCTAAATAAGCTTCATTCCTACTTTTCCATTCAACTGAGTATTTTTTTATTTGGGTTTATACTTATACACATTTGATTAATTCCATAGGCATGTCCTAAATACAAGAGTTACATACATATGTAAATATATATATGAAGAAGGGAAAGTAACTTTTTGAAGGGGTTCCCTAGAAAATTTGATTATTGAAAAGGGTTTCCGAGAAGTTGAAGTTTGAAAAACATTGTTTTAGAGTAAATGTAAGGGAGGTAACTCGATAATAGCCTAGTGAATGGCGCAGACTTTCAGTAAGTACCAAAAATGTTCACGTTCATTTTTCGTTTTTTTCACTTTTTCATTGTTTGTTATTTTTTGATACCACTATTTGCTTTCTCAATTGTTTGTGTATTTGATTTTGTTATTGTTATCACTATTCACTTGTTGTTCTTGGAATTATTAGTATTATATCATTAGTAATAGAGAAACAATTCATATCAAATTAGATAATATCATACATATATATATAAACCTATATATATATATATATATATATATATATATATATATATACATATGTATATGTATATGTATATATATATATATATATATATATATATATATATATATATATGTATATGTATATGTATATGTATATATATATATATATATATATATATATATATATATATATATATATATATATATATATATATATATATATATATATATATATATATATATTATAATGGAAAAGTAATCTTCAATCTGAGGGTAGCCGGATAAATTTATTAGATTTATTTTAGGAAAGAATAGCAACTTCCATGCCTGTGAAAACATTAAATATGCTACCATTCATAATAATAAACATCAATGTCAAGTAGATATACATACGCTCTCACAGAGATATGTACGTATATATCTAGAGAGAATTGGGTAGATATATATATAGTATTTACATTGTAGTAGTAATAGACGAGTGTCTTACCTAACACTGCTCAACCCTAAAGAAGGGAGCATTAAATATAATGATACTTAATAATTGTGTCATCCACAGACAGTTGTTTTGTTGTATTATATCTCTTCATTGAGGCTATAAACTACCCAATATCCCATCCAGTACCACAAGGTAGGGTTGAAACCTTGACTTCAGACCCAGAGGCTCACTTTCTATCCCTGCCCAATGCAGAACAATATATATATATATATATATATATATATATATATATATATATATATATTTTAGATAATTAATTCTGGTACAAGTGTAGGCTACGGTGACTCGTTCATGCAAGGTCCGGATACAATCAATATCATTAATATGATTCTGAATGATTTCTAAGGTCGGATGAAAAGACAGAATTTGTAATATCTCACACCATCCCGCACATTGTTTTGCATGCCTTTTAAAGTTTGTAGAACTGTTTTTGTGTCAGAAGCCGACAAAATCAGAAGTTTCAGTCCTTTCGTTGGCTAAAAAGGCTTTGGGTATGAAAAAGATGCATAACCGTGATTCCAAGTGTTGCTCAGTTAAGTTGCAAAGTTTTCAGTTTTAATTGCTTTGTTTGATTTTAAGTATGAATGATGTAGACACAATTTTCACCAGAAAATTGACACCTGAGAACTTAAAAATCTGGCAAAAATCAGCATATCATTCGATTTTGATAAAATTTTCAATACATATTGACTAAAGGATAAGTTTTTTATAAAATAATTTTCCATTCCTAATATTGGAAAAAAAAAATTTTTTTTTCAAATGATTCCTACCCAACTTTTTATTATTTTGACGATTTTATGTTATTTATACATCGCTATCTTAATTGATTTTTACACATTTCACTGATAAATCCCTTGAGATATTCATTATTTTTACCTTTTTTTAGAAGAGCACTCCAGAACTACTAAGACTGGGAGTAGTCAATAAAAATGATGAAAAATTTTTTTACAAATATTGACTGGAAAAAAAATTTTCTCAATCAAAAGCCTAAATTATAATCAATTGAATAAAATTTTTAAAATTTACTGAGTAGAAAAATATTTTCCTTATTTCTCCTGTTTTCTAATTCCCAAAGTAAATCTTCCAATTCAAACAGTTCTGAAGTGTTTTTCTAAAAAAGGTAAACAATTAATATCTCAAGGGATTTATCTGTGAAATATGTAAAAATCAATGAAAACAGCAATCATCAAAATGGTAAGAATTATATGAAAAAAATTCTTTTTTTCCAATATTTAGAATAGAAATTTTTTTTTTCAATTTGACCTTTAATAAATAAGTGTGAAAAATTTTATTAAAATCAAATAATATGCTGTATTATGCCAGATTTTGAAACTTCTCATGTGTCGATTTTTCCAGTGAAATTGCATTTATATTGTTCATGCCTGTTTCATTTCATCTTGCTTTTTATCTTCATTTTTTTTTTCTATTCACTCTGCTTCCTTTGCAAATCTGCTTACATTGTAATCTGTTTGAATCGGACCTAAATCCATGAATAAATGTCTGGGTAAGTAAATAATAAAACCGGTCTCCAAACACAACATTATAAACAATAATTTTCAAATTTTTGTCCGCATCTCTATTAGATGCTTTTCGTTCAATCAGTTTGTCAGTCAGTCCCAGTTTTAAAAAACAGGAAAAATGTGTAACATCATTGAAAGAACATTATTCTGATCATTTTTTTTAAATAGCTGATAATGATGTCATGATAGAATATTCGAGGACCATATTTTTGTATTTAAAAAAAAAATTAAAAATCACCAAAAAATGTAAAAAATTGACATTTACAATTTTTATTTTGAAATAATACTTGCAGAATATTTCCATTTGCAATATTTTACTAGTATGAGAACCAATTGACTCAAAAAAAAAGACTACTTGCTCTTCTTCCTCCTCCCCCTACACCTGCTACAATTACCACGGATGGTAAACACATTGTTGAACTTATGGTTCTTTTTTCTATTCCCTCTGCTTTCCTTTGCAAATCAGCTTATATTGTTAACTCTTTGAATCTGATGCGAATCCCCAGGGTAAAATGTACGGTAAACTTTTTGGTAAGTAAATAATAGAACTGGTCTCCAAAGACAATATTACTGTCAACAATTTGAAAAATTTTCTCAAACAGGATTGACTAGACAGAAGAAATATAGATGAACGGATAAGAAGATGTGAATGCTTCTCCAATTGTAGTGGAAAAGGGAAATGTAATTCAGCTTTTAGAGGAAAAGATAAGATAAAAGGATCTAGTCAGATGTATATATATATACCCAGACATTATATATATATAATTAGTAATTGTGCCATCCACAGATAGCTGTTTTGTTGCTTTACAACTCTTCAGTGTGGCCATAGACTATCCATTATTCCTTCCAGTACCACGAGGTAGGGTTGAAACCTCTGCTTCAGACGTAGAGACAGACATTCTATCCCTGCTCTATGCAGAACTTGACAGTCAATAGGGCCGAATTAGTGATATATTTTACATAATTCCCCATCTACTAAAGTACTCCATTCCAGAGTTGGAAGAGCAGTAGTAGATGAGTGCCATATCTAAGAGTGGTTACAGAATCAGACAAGTAATCTGATGGTTCTAGGTTCAGGATCACCATCAGCTGCCTTAATCTCATCCACAATCAGAATTTTTTTTTTCTGATAGAAATATTTTATCATTTCTTTCCTACAATTTTCAATAATCTTTGGCCTTTTCTGCTTTATTTCTGAGATGGGGAGACGTTGCTATTATATGTTGATTCATTTGAACCTGTTTTTTCTCATATTTATTATCACAATGTTTCCGCTTCAGACCTTTTATGGATCAAATGAAGGTTAGATGGTACAGCAACCAAAATCTTGTGAGAAGAAAATAAATACAATTCTCATCAGAAAGAATCAATGCATATAATGAGCCTTTTCCCTTTATAACATCACTTTTGGGATATATATATATATATATATATATATATATATATATATATATATACACATATGTTTATGACAATTGGAAGGTAAAGAAAAAAACTCAAGATGCCCATCTCATTTCAAACCAAACATTTATCTCATCTACACAGATATGATCACCTCCCCTATTGCTGCTACTAAACAACCAAACAACACAGAAATATCCTCATTTATTTCCTCAGTGTCAAACATGTAGATAGAAAAATTTCCCGTGAACCACCGCAAATATTTTCTCAGGAAAAGATGGCTGACTCCAATCGAAATACATCGTAACATGCTCATGGAATAATAAAAAAAAATATTTAAATGTAACACCTACTTTCTCTTGAGTTTTTCTCTCCATCTTCCAATTGTCATTTTCATCAACAATCTGTCAAATTATTTCACATCCACAATACAAACATATATGCACATACCTTGTTAAAAGTAACAAACTCTGTCTATTCAATTTTTCTAGGTTGTGTACAAACCTTTTATTGATGTCATCAATGCTTTTTGAAAATGTTTGAAAGTTGGTAGTTCCATGACATCAATGGAAGGTTTGAGTACAAACTACAAAAATTAACCAAAAAATTAAATAGATAGTATGCTTAAATGAAAGATTACTGCTTCATTATACTCTTTTTAAATACATATATATTCCTTTATAAGGTGAATAATATTTTTGACTATATATTATCTAATGATTTGTCGATTCGGGAAACTAATGAATTATTTTCATACATTTTTATTTCTACTTACACGTTTGGCTGACGTGCGACTACATCATCAGATTGGTTTCAAATGTTTTTTTAGATTTATAATGTCCTTTGTGGTTATGGAGACCACGCAAAGATATCACATTCTGGCAGTGTTATTCGATGTTCTTTTTTTTATATTTCAAATCTTTCAGCTTTGAATGCAAGTCTAGCCTATGTCCCTCTTATTTATCTTTGTTGGTATTTCAAACTGATCTGATGACACTGCCATACCACAGTAAAATGTGTAATCGAAAAATGAAAAATATATGAAAATGATTTATTTTTTCCCAAATTGTCAAAATCATCTAATTATATATATATATATATATATATATATATATAAAGAACAAACAGAGATCAACAAACAAAAGAAATAGAAATACAATAAAGAAAAAGAAATATGAATAGAATAAGACGAAGATTTTCCACCCAGAAACATAGACACATCTCCAATAACCTCCTAAATAGGGATCCAAATAAATTGAATCAATCACCTGAAGAAACCCCTAAAGGACAGAAACATAAATGTGTTTGTGTAAAAAATCCATTATTTCACTATGAATATATATGATAATGCATAGATATGTAAGACTAGT
Organism: Thysanoteuthis rhombus; assembly: GCA_963457665.1. Taxonomy (NCBI): domain Eukaryota; kingdom Metazoa; phylum Mollusca; class Cephalopoda; order Oegopsida; family Thysanoteuthidae; genus Thysanoteuthis; species Thysanoteuthis major. Next base: position 11,461,122 of record OY735239.1, on the reverse strand, counting down.
TTGAATCTATCATTTATTATTATCTACCTTACTTTGCAAAGGTTTTGGATATAAGCAAAGATTTGCTGCCTTTGTACGAAGCAGTTGATCCTGCCTATTTGGAAATATTGGTCACCAAGGTGAGTTGTATTTTGTTTTTTTCTGCTTTGAATTCCATGTGTATTTCTCTTGATAAATGCATAATGTTATAGTCTTAAAGCACAATGACTGTCATGGAGTATTTCATGATTTATCAGACATGATTTTTCATCTATGGTTAGAAATCACCAAGGCAAAAACACAGAAAAGAAGAGCATTAAAATAAGTTCATACAGGTCTGATTAGTCACTCAATAGGAACTATCGTGTCTTTTGGCATCATGCTGTGTTAGGGGTGATAAATTAAAAATTTAGGAAAAGGGAGTGATCAATGAATAAGTTACTTCTCTTGCCTTTTTGGGCAGTGATCAGAGTCTCAATTTTCAGAAAACTTGGGGATTGATTTAGCATAAACTTACACAGCAAATTGAACCACTTCAAAAAAACTTTGATAGGGAATTTTGGAAAAACAAAAAAAACATTGTTTTTTTCTACATATAATAAGGGGTGAACGTTTAAATTTTCAGCCCTCTAACAACATTGGTTCAGCCTTTATGCATGATACAACCATACTCAGCCAGACCAGCTTGAAAATAGAAAGAAATCTATGTTGAAAGTTTTGGTTGATGGTTTCTAATACAAGATGTGTTTGCGCATATTTATATGAGTATCTGTATATATGTGATTGTGTGTGTTCACATGAGTGTGTGATTGTGCGTGTATCTGTGATGTGTGTAAGTAGGTGTTTGTATATGTATTTTTCTGTTTGAGTACATATTTTGTTTGTATATATGTCTTTCTGTGTGTTCTTGTGTATGTGACAACATCAATGGCTATGAAAACACCATAAGCAATGACAATGAAAGTATGTGCAGCTGACAAAAATTCTGCATTCAATAATTTTGGTATTACTACCCTTGATGGTGTCACCCAGTGCAGTTTGCACCCCAAACAGCCTAAGCAACTGTAGCTTATTTTGCTTGTGTTTCAATTAAGTCACACACACGCAGTCATTGATATCTCAGCACATCAACCATACCAGCCCTTCTGAAGGACATGAACTCTTTCTAATCTCTCACACCAGAATGCTAGTCAATATCCCTTGACACACATTTTTGCTCAGTTACTGTTTTCTTCATACACTCAGAATATCAGAATCCACTCAATAGATTATCAACCCTGCCCACTACAAGTTATGGACCACATGTGAGAACACCATTTCTGGTATATCTTCACGTTCTTGATAAAGCCAGTGTATTGATTTAAAATAAAGAAATTGATTTGTACAAACATGGCTTTCTGATATTGTCATTTCACTCTTATATATATATATATATATATATATATATATATATATATATATATATATATAATTGTTATCTCTTGCAGCATTTATCATCATTTGGCAACCACTGGGACACAATGATGGCATTAACATCTTTGGGCTTGTGAGTATATCATATCAATGCAGCAATGCTGAAATCATTAATATAATATATAATTGATTTCATCCATTAAAAAAACATAGTTTTCTCAGAGCTTCAAAATGGATCCTTGGATTGTTCAGACTCTAAATGAATTATAACTAAACAAATAATTACATTTTGATTGCATACATTCAAAAGCCGTAGTTTTCTGAGAGCCTCAAAAAATGATGTCTGTTTTCTGTGATTGTCAGACTCCAAAATGTTTAGCTGCCCCAATCTTGAGACTTTTTCAAATATTTCATGTCCAATTCTTTCAGATCTTCTAACAGTGTACAGATAAGTGAATCAAAAGTCAGTGAAGTAAGTATCTTTTTTCTGTTATCACACTTTGTATTCTCATTGTTATTATTAAATAACAAGTAAATATAACTGCTCTATAAGAAACAAAGTAAATGATACTAATAACTACTTTATAAAAAAACAATGAAACTGCTTTATAAAAAAGAACAAAGTAAAAATAACTGATTTGAAACAATTTTACTCTATAAAAAAAACATAATTTTTTTATAAAAAGCAAAGTAAAATGAACCTGGCTGCAGCAGAGACAAAGTCCACAATGACTTGTATTCCGGCTGGTGATGATTACTCCATCTTTTGTATTGTGTGTATAATAATCGAAAAAAAAATCTTAAAAATACATTTTTTTAATATAAATGTATATATTCATCAGAATGAAATAAGCCCTTGCATATTTGTAAAATGAATTTTCATTGGTTTGTAAGAACTGTCAGATGGCTCTGTTACTTAGTCACCATGGGGAAATGTTTATATATCGGTTTGGTTTAATGCGACAGTGTTGATAAGTAGTGAAGAGTTTACTCCCCTGAATTAGATGAGAATTTCTGTTGTTGTAGTTGTTGTTACAGTAGGAAAGCAGAGTCAATTCTAACCTCCGTCTTGAACTCAAATTCGGTAGAAGTTTAAGTGTTGAATCAATATATCAGAAAACAGGTCTAGTTATTCACTCAATAGGAACTGTCATGTGACCAATGTCTTCTGACAGCATACCATGTTGGGAGTGATCAATTGAAACATCGGAAAAAGGAGTGAACAACGAATCTTACTGTTGGTGGGTGGCAATCATTTGAAAGTCTGAATTCTTAAAAAACAAGTGGGAGCAAACTTGGGACCAATTTAGCATAATCTTTGGATTTTTTTTTTTCAAAACATTTTTTCTAAGCATAATAAATAATGAATAATTAAATTTTCAGCCCTCAAGCTCCATTGGTGCTGCCTCTATGCTTGATATATACATACTCATATAGTCAGATCGACTTGAAAATTGAAGAAATTACAGTGATCTAATTAAAGGGAAATAACTCTTGAGAAAAATGAAGAGTTATTCCCCCTGATTCCCAATATTCATGATTGACCAAATCCAAATTTTTAATCAGGTCTTATTAGAAACTGTTAGCCGGAACTATCGACAAGGGTTTCTTCAATTTTGAGTGATTCTATCTATCCATGTGTCACGCACACAATCTGCACTAATGGATTTAAGGGACTGAAAATTTGAACATATACTCTCTAAGTCTAGAAAAAATTTTTTTTTTTTATTTATCAAAAATTCTCCGATAAAATACAGATATCACCATCAGACTACAAATCTCTATTCAAGTGTGAAACTCAGCCTGTTTTCCATAGAGCTAGAAATTGATGATAGATTGTGTGAAAATTTTGATATTTTGTATCCAAAAAGAAATATAAAATCATGAGCCATTATACATCCACCATCCTTATATCCATATCTGATTTCTAGGGATTCTGAACAAAGTAATAGTAGCATTAATAGTTGTGATTGTAGGGGGTAGAGCAAGAGGAAACTGAGTAAAGTTCATCATCTGAAAATCTTTTTATCAAAAAAAAACCATAAGTAAGTTTAAATCTGAGTAAGTGTAATATTTCATCAATAATTTGTTCTGGGGTCTTAGTGTATGGTTATTTGATTTGATAAGTAGGCTATAAATGTCTATGTATAACATTTTTAGCTATGAAGGTAGCTGAAGATATTAAAGTTTAGCCAATTTTAACTATTTTTGAAGACACTTTCAGCCAATAATAACTAACAATACTTAGCTATATTATGAAAACAAATGCTTGATATGTGATCAATTGATCTGAATAGATTTTCTTTTAATGATGTAACACCTTTTTATGACATCATGCTTCTTATGACATAATAGTGGCATGTGGATTGAACACGAAACTCCTTCCTTCCTCTTTCTATTGTTTAACATAAATGGAACCGACCAACAGACAAACCAACCAAAAAGTGTTTTATTGAGATGTGTGGACACTTCTAGAAAGACTGTAATCAGTTTGGCTTTGAATGTGTAATTTTGAAGCATTGAGCAATTTGTAGTTATAATTTTCTTTTGCTTTCATCCCTTTCAGCCTCTAAAAAGTTTCTACAACCATGGTAAAGTTAAGAACTCCCCTCAAAATGGAAGGTAAGGCGCTCCATACTCTTTATTAAAAATATTGGTTGATTCCCAGAATGTGTACCTAAAAGGGGGATAACTCATTTTAGCCTCAAAATGAACTAAAGATTGTCTCTCTTTTTTAACAACCACAGAAAAAAATAATTGTTTCCACACGGACCTTCAACGTTTTGTACACTCGTTGTTAAAAATGGCATACAAATAAAATAAATGAAAGCAACTTCATTTCCATAAAAACCTTCAACATTTCCCATACTCTCCTGCTCGATGTTAAAAACATCACACAAATAAAAACAATTTAAAATCTTGATTTATTCATAAAAATCTGTGACATACAGTCTTTTTGTTACATTCTCAGCCTTTTTTTAGATTTGTATCAAACAAAAAACCTGGTCAGTGTGCTTAAATTAACTCTAAAATCAAATCAGCTCTAAGAAAAGTGATTTTCAACTATCCTTACAAGGATTCATAATTTAGCTCTTAGATCTATGAACACATTAAAAACTTTTAAAATCCATTTTCAGCATTTCTCATGAGTCTCATCTCTTTTTCTCTTTGTTTTTGTTTTTGCCATTTCTTCTGTAGTTCTAGTCCATTTGTGCTGTTTGGAAATAACTCAACCAAAAAATTCATTCAAAATTTATCTACCATGAAGCCTGGAACTCTTGAGAGCACTGGAATCCATGAAGAACCAGCAATCTTAATGGTAAGTACTCTTAAATTCATAGACCACTGGTAACCAATGTGGAACTCTTTAATGAATAGGATTAAAAAAATGGAACTCTTTTGTGAATTGAATTAAAAAAAGATATTTTTTGGATACCAAAAAGTAAAAGCTACTCCCCTTGAATTGTTATTTGAATTTCCTACAATGAATTCAAGAGTTGATCTTCTTGGTGTAATTTAACTGTAACTAGACCCATTGTACCCTATACTACTTGAGGTGCATGTTAGCATAAAGCTAAGAGAGAGGGAAGAAAAGCAAAAGAAAGAGAAGGAGGAAGGAGAAGTGAAAGAAAGAGGAAAGAGAAGCGAAAGAAAGAAAGAGAGAGGAAAAAGAAAGAGAAAGAGAGAGGAAAAAAGCAAAAGGAAGAGAGAGAGAGGGGAGAGAAGTGAATTCAGGTGTCAACAAACTATGGTCCATGATTTCCCTCAACTATCTTGGCAAAGAATAAAATTCATTATGAAAGAATCAAGAAAAGTTTCATTTTTACAATGGCCTCAAACAAAACAATATTTTCAAGCCAAAAATGTTTTAACACGACACATTCTGTTATATTAATATACACAAGATCTGAACTATAATTTCACAATATTTTCTCCCCTCACCCCTAGTTCTCAATGATTGACGGTACATGGAAGTTTATGTAGGTGTATCGATGACATATGCTGCTTTGTATCTTGAGTGTACTGTGTGCAATGGATGCTCAAAAGAGTAAAAATATTTTAATCTCAATAAAAAGCAATGGACAGTTGAAGCCTTTCTGGCACAAAGTAGGGAAGGTGGTCCTGATTGTAGAGATTAATGGAAAACGGAATTCGGATTAGACACTATCATCGGTGGATAAATTATAAATTTTGTTTTTCTTTCATTAATTCTTTTTTTCATTTTTATTTATATACCATCTGTAAATGAGTGGGGGTTGTAAAACTTTACAATTTATAATCGGCAGTTCCTTCCCTACATTTTACCAAAAAGACTTTTACTGTCTGTTACTGTTTAAAGACACAGCGATTTTTTTTTTTTTTGCATCTATAAATCACAGCATACCCAAGATACAAAGTACCATATGCCACTGGAATATATACTTCTATATTGAAAAATATCTCCAAAGCCTTGAATGAACATTGTTTCTTCTTTTCATTCTGCAAGACATCAAAAAATTTCTTATCCAGCCTACTTCCAGAAATGTTTGCTAACCTCTACTAAATCAAATGAATTTCATTTATCTCTATTATTTATTTTGACTAATTTTTACCTTCATCCTAACTTTCAGTTACTTTTATCACAACTTTGTACAGTACCATAATTCTACCACAACAACTGAAATCAGAAAATAAAAAGCAAGCCCACAGTGAGAATCGTACTCACACCCTTTAGCCAGGTGGGGTCCAGTATACGTCAGGTTGCTTTTAATCATTCAGCCAAGGGACTTTATGATTAAACAGAAGTTGATTCTTCAACCTAAACCTAACTCCCTACAACCGATATCCCATTCTGTTGATGTTTACAATTGAGACTGAGCAATCTTTTAATTCAAATATATATATATCATTAATTTGTATTGTACTGTAATCCTACGGAAGCGATCAAACAGTGCAATCGGAAAATAACGATAAGAACCAACTGAAAATTAGGATGAAGGTAAAAACGAGTCAACATTAATAATGATATTGCAATACTTCATCCAAGAATAAGATTTAAAGATCTATCTTTGTTTTTCTTTTAAGGTTTGTCAAGAAATCTCTCCCTGCTTTCCTGTTTCTTGCTGCCGAACATACTTCTTCCAGAATGAACCTTTCAAATGTACGTACGCAGGTTTGCTTTCATTTCTTTCTGATTTCAACAAGTCTTTGCCATTGCGTAGCAGTTAGTTTGCTCAGTATCTCAAACATACAGAATGTCTTCAATGGACATGAACCAAATGCATAAATTTGAATACATTGAAATAGTTATTTGTCGACAAAGCTGGATTTGGTCCACTTCTAAAGCTCTTTGAAATAGAAAGTTTTTCTGATTTGTACAATCTGATATACTAGAGCAATGCCCGTTCAAAAGGGGCGTGTTTGGAAAGGGCTGGTGTGTGGAGCAGCCTACCATAATTGCAATGTCTTTTGAAATAGTTTTCCATCTCTCTTACAAAATATTTGGTTACTTCTCTTCAGTATGGCCAATTTAGATTATTCTAAATGTTTTATTCATTCTTATTGGATTTTCAAAGGACCACAGATGAAAACAACCTGAAACTCGGCACTGCACTGCCTTGTCCGCTGATTAATGTATCTAGATAATGTCAACTTCAGACCATTTAAGACTAGATGGACTCAGATGTGGTGCCCACGGGGCATGGTACTGCTTTGTGAACCCAAGTCCAAGAGGGAGTCATAAAGACTGGCACTCTTATGTCCCTATGACAATAGTTGAAAGGCCTCGAAAGAATTTTTGTGAAGTTCCTACCCACACATTCACATGTGTGGTATCCCCTCATCAAATTGACCTTGTGTTATATTCTTTTCTTGTAGGGGCTCAGGTTAATAGGAAGTTCATACAACAGCCTGTTGGCGAGTGATTGCAGTGCATTCACCCACTCATACACTCAGTGATTTTTTCATTTGTAGTTAGACTAGGGCAGGCCCATTCAAAAGATGCATATTTGGAAGGGGCCAGACTTTATGATGCAGCTTACCATAATTGACATGTAATTAATTAGATGCTGTTCTTTGTTTATGATGTTGTTAATAGTAACAATCAAAACAGGAATACTATCGTTAATAGCATTAACAATCAAAACAGAATTTTTTTTTAAATGCTGTAACATAATCTAAACTATAGTTTAATTTTAATCTCATTCTAAAGGAAATTTTGTCAAAAAAAAACTCTGATTATCCCTCTCTCTCTCTTTCCCCCTTTCACTCACTCTCTTTTTCACTCTCAAAACAGAAATTCTTTTAAATGTCATTACGTCATCTATTCATAAACCCATGCTTGTGAACACTGGTGACATATTATAATCGGCTTCAAATTTGTGCACGGACCAACATATCTGATGAATATCTATTCCTTACATCTCGGTGAATACACACACACACACACACACACACACACACCCACACACATACATGCATAAGGAGATTTCACAAATCATAGTGAGACGTAAAGATCAAAATGAAGTATTATTAAAAGTATTGTCTGTTATGGATTGACCTTTTTCAACTCTTTTCCTTAGTGTGTTTAATTTTTATACATACTCTAAATTCTGTTTTTTATTATAATTTTACCTTTTTCTCTTTTTACCTTCAGATAATGAAAAGCCTCAAGTAGTCAGTGCAAAATATTTCAGGTAATACATTAAGTATATGATAATTATTTATATTATTTATAATTTATAATATTATTATAAAAGTGATTTATATGTCTTGTGTATAGGTTGACCCTTGAATATTGGCTAAGAAATCATTCATTTATGACGGATCGGAAAACTAGGGTCAAATCCAGCCTTTTGCCACATTTCATCCGGTCCACCAACTCCGGTGAATATGTGTTTTCCTGAATGATTGTTTCATTTTTCTTTCGCTTTGGCCCACAATACATAAAATCATCTTCCACTCCTCGGCTTGTCAGGTGATAATACCTTGCTTCAATGGCCAATGAAATCAGGTTGCTATTTGTGGAGGAATAACTGTGGGAATGGACAGAGTTGCTCGTTGGAAAAAAGAAAATGGCAGATTTTAAAACTGACTCAGTTACTGCTTTTACTCGTATGTGTTCAAAAAGCAGTCAAGTGTTTTCGGAGCATAAAATATCAGAGATGGACAAATTCATTCAGACATTTTCTGTTTATGTCATCTCTTTACTTATCGTATTGCTTTATATATATTCTTTCAATTTCCATTGTTAATTCTCTGAATGCTCCAATAGACCATTCAATTAATCAAATCTCAAAACTCAATTTACACACAAGTAAATAACTCTATTATTTTTCTTCCTCACAGGCAGATTGAAATATTATATTTGGCTTTGGTCGATGCTGTTCTGCAAGCTATTCATGTCTTTAAAGAGACAGAAAACTATAAAAAGGTAAAAATCTGATTACCACTCTCAGCAAGAAAGGTGAAAAGGCAGAAATCATCGAATTCCTAAAACACAGCCCAAATGTTCTAAAGCCTAAAAGAGAAAAGAAACAAGCGTTGAAGTCAGACCATAGATGTGCTATTCAAACATGAGTTCTCTCCCTTGTACTTATATAATGTCAATGAATTTATTATGAGAACAATGCCTCATTGAAGTCACAATTTATTTTTATAAACAAACTTACAAATTGAAATAAACATATCAATGAAACTGGCTCTAAACCAGTAAAAATAGAAGATTTCAAAATGAAACTTAAGCGACATCAGATTCATAGGAGTGGAAAGGAGTGGAACATGGAGATGGTGTGAGGCATTTGACGTGTCAATTTGTCAGATAGTCAGTCAGTGACAGCTATCCATGCATTATATACAAACATCTGAAAGATTAGGTTTCATTTTTTTTTCTTTGAATTTCATCTTTGACTGTTCTTGTCCCTTTTGCACTAATAATACCCTTAGGCAAGACATGAATCCATATTCCACTACACTCTGTCCTCTTTTCCAAAATATTTTGAGAGAAAAATATCTCATTGCTAGCATGTTATAATGGTTGACAAAGAAGAGGGTAGAGTAGTGAGCATCTGGACAAACCACTCTCCTATAACTATCTTACTGCCCAGGCAATACTGAGATTGCAAACCTTTTACGCTCATTGGTAACCTCGACAGGGTTGAGTCATCGTCATCATTGTTAATTCTTGTTTTAATTGTACAGACATGCCCTACTATATGTTGGGGTCAAAGAAAAACAACCCTGTTACAACCAAAGCACAATTTAAATTTAGCTATTTTGTAGCTAGATTTAGCTACCTTTGAGTTGAAATGATATTTTAAGGTATTCCAATCCACCAGTGTTAGTACACAAACTTCACTATAACAAACTGGATTATAATGTGAGGAGGCTTGCAATAGAATTCACATTTGATAAATGTTTGTGTTTGTTTCAGGCTGAGGAGAAATCAAGGGAAGTTCTCCAGGAAACCACAACCATCTTGAATGATGACGTTTTGAAAGAGCATCTGAAACGCAGGTCTGTGTAAATGCATCAGATTTTTTTCCCCAGTAAATTCCTTTAGGAGTATAGTGTCGCATTGAGGTTTCAGTAGCAAGTAGGCTTTTTAGGGTTTTTTTTTATAATATGACTTTGTGTCATACTCTTGTGAAAAAGCAACATTGTGTCATACTCTTATGAAAAAGTGACTTTATGTCAAACTGCTAACACTCTATCTTTCATTAGATTTGTTAACACCAAATCAATTTTAAACCCAGTATACTGTATATCTATAACTGTTTTATATGGAAATTTCTTAGCTTAGTCTAACAGTATACAATGGTGGTGTTACATAATTTTGTCATAGTTGGGAGAACATCCCTACCTTGAAAACCAGTGGTTAAAATCCTCTCTTTTGCTTTGGCTGAGTTACTAATCAAAGACACTGGTAGACAATATGCAGAAAAAATTGCTCAGCCACTAGAATAATAAATAAACAGGTCTGGTTAATCACTGAGTAGACCAAGGCCTTTTGGCTGCGTGCCATGTTTGTGATCAATTAAAAAGTTTGAAAAAGAGGTTATCAATGAGTTACTTCACTTTTTTTTTTAATCACTAAAATGTCTAGATTTTCAAAAAACAAGTAGGATCAACTGATTTGAAGGGAATTTTTAAAAAAAGACATAATAAGGAGTAAATGTTCAAATTTTCAGCCCTCTAGCTCAATTGGTGAGGCCTGTATATGAAATACATACACAGATAGATAAATAGCCAGCCAGATAGAATCACTTGAAAACTAAAGTAACCAATTTTGTCTATCTACACAGTTTTGGCTGATGGTCTCGAATACCGTGATCAAATCAAAATACCAAGGTGGTAAGTGTATATGTAGTGAAGGGAAGTAAAATTATTGCATTCATATTTGAAAGCTGGTACTTGATACATTTTAATGTTTTCATTCTTTTTTTTCCCTTCAGAGACAACATTTTATTTGTCTTGGAGACCGTATCCCCTTCAAAGTAAGTGACAAAATTTCCAGTTAATTACATTGTATAATCTGCATTGAATACATACCACGTACCACAATACTTACCACAATCATGTCCAAGTATTTAATCCAATAAAAAAGAGTAATCATGACCGTCTGCGGATTGTGCCACCTTCCAGGGGTTTCCATAAATCTTTTTTTGAAAACTCCACCATATGTACAAATTATTCCAAGTACGAGAAAAGATAATTAAATATTTTGTGACCAATATCTTTCTCAGGGCCACTCTTGAAGGGTTTTATATTATCCAATGTGATGGTTATTTGACTCAGCCCATTCCACAAAATGGTTGTTCTAGCATCCATGTAGTACTTCTTGGCCCTTTTGCTTCTTGTACTTGAAACTTGCAGCTATGTCCCCATGACATGTATGATTGTCAAGTGCTGACTGTAGCATGATCTCATTCGGGCTTGATGGGCACAGGATTTTATTGCAGAAACGCTTAGGGAATTATCTAGTTGACGTGATGGATTTTTTTCATCAAGGGAGGTAACCATCCGAGGATGAAAATGGAGTTACATCCCGTGGAAATAGTTCTACGGATATTCCAATTTGATATTTTTCATCTGCGTTTTTGAGGTTTATTTTTTTCCTAATTTTCAAGTTATCAATCAGTTGTTTTGTTGTTTTCTTACTTATGAAGTAGATTCCCATTGAATATTAGGTAATTCGGTCTTTACTCTGTTCGTACTGAATGAAAATGAGATTTTTAATAATTTTCATAACATTTTGAAATATGAAACCCTATTTTAAATCATTCAAAGAAACAGATCATCTTCTAAGGTAATGCATTGGAAATTATTCTAGAAACTGAAGTTCATTATAAATTATTTCACTCTTAGACATATCACAGGAAATTTCAGCATAAAAATCAATGAGAATTGGTTTTATGATAGAAATGTTTTGGCCAATGATTTTTGTTATAGAAAAGCAATGCCAATAATTTTTATAGTTGAACTGTACAGACGATTTTTACTATAGAAATGCAATACCAGTAATTTTTATAATAGAACAGCATTAATAATCATTTTTCCTATAGAAATTCAATGCCAATATTTTTTATGTAAATGCATTTCCAATAATATTCATGATAGAAATGCAAAACCAAGGATAGTTTAACAGGAATATATTACCAACCATTTTTATTGCAGAAATACAGTACCAATCATTCTTATCATGGAAACATATTGCTAATGATTTTTATTAGAAAAAATCATTTGAAAATGTTCATTAAATAATTTTCAGTGCATTTCTACTTGCAATGCATTCACATATCCATATGATTTACAAAGCATTTCTATAGTAAAAAAAATTCAACAGAATTTCTAAATGAGCTTTTAGTATTTGCTGTGTATGTCTACATATGTAAAAAATATTCTGGTGTATTTGTTTCATAAATTCTACCCATGATATCACAGAATGTATTACATACCTCATTCTTGCTTGTTAGTTTTCGGTCAAGCTAAAGCAAACAGAAAGAGAGAAAGGGGGTATTTTGAATCCACAGACACAAAATTGGCCACTGCTGGAAATGCATTGCTTTCATGTCTGTTTGTTCCCTGGAAGTAGACAGACATTTGCTGCTGGTAACATCACTACTTCTACTGCTGCTGCTTATGTGTCAGTTTTGTTTGAACTCTATTCTGAGACGATTTTCTTTGAAACAGGACTGATTTAAACAAGTTGGGATCTGGCTCTGCCTTGAAGAAGATACAGATGTACATATGGGACATCCCTTGTATGGGAAGAAAATGCTCTTCTACGTATGGCTCCCTTGCTTTTGGGGAGACATTTGTTATCTCTTCCATCCAAACAGAAGATACCAATGGTAAATTTTACTACTTTCAATACTTCATAATTAGGTTATCATGTGACGACGCAGTAAAATGGAATTCTATATCCTGATGACATAGTAAAAATACTGAATTTAAAGGGTAAAAAAAATAAGTCTGGTTAGTCACTCAATAAAAACTGTTGCATGACCATACATTATAAATTGAACACCCCATTATGGAATTTAAAAATTGAAAAAAACCTATGTTGACATTTTTGGTTGACAGTCTCTGATAGAAGAAGTAATAAATACCAGAACAAAGAATAATAAAAATCCATTTGTGGTCAACTGAATGCTATTCTCTTAGCAAATCTCTTTTATCTATGTCTATAAAATGCAATATGTATAGAAGGCTATTCTCCAAGTTCACTGCAATCCAAATCTCTATTATCCACAGATATAGAATTCCTTGTGTATTAATATATTCCAAATATGCAGTCATATCTTATGGTACTGATAAATTAGTCCATACATAATGTTGACATCTTTTTCAAGATATCAGATTTGTTGCATTATTTCAGATGATAACAGTAATTGCAGAAACAATGAAGTTTTGATTCTAACTTGCAATATTCCTCGGTATCACTGTTGGAGGGTAAGTATCTCTCTATCTTTATTGGCAATGAAATAAAAGCCTTTTAACAAAATAATTAATTTTGGATATATAAAATGTGTGTGTGTGTGTGTGAACAATAGACAATCAGCTAGACTTAGGAGCAAAAGTATATGGTGACTTGATTCATTAATCAATTAATCCATGAATGAATCAATTAATATGCTATATATGTTTCAGGAGGGGTTCCCATCTTCAGTAGCATGTGTGTACCTATCAATGGTTAAAGGGTTATCATGAAAAACAAATTTAGGATAAGATATTTTACCTTGGAAGCAAAAATAGAAGTCAAGAAAGAGGATTCCTTTCAGGTCATCATGATGAGTTAGGACTGTGTTCTGTCTGTGCTGAAATCTGAGTTAGTATATTTAAAGATATCCTTGTACAGCAGCAGTGGGTCATGGGTGTCACTACTTAGAGCCTATATATATGTAATTATAGTTATAAATTGCCTTATATTATTTTGAAACTCCATTTGAAATGAGCGCCCATTATTACACAGTGAATGTATCATTGTTTATTCTATTCACATTGTCTTGGCCAAATGATATATTCACCGCGTAATAATGGAAGATCATTTCAAATAGAGTTTCAAAGTACATTTTGTTCAAGATTCAGCCAGAAAACAATGAGATTGGGCAAAGTTATTATATAACTTGTAATATTAGTCAAAATTGAATTATGTGAGCTCAGGCCTGACCATACTAGTGTCTCTAATGTATTTTTATGCATTACCAATTCTTGCAGACTATTCCCATTGATGATAATATAGAGGAGGTCTGCAAGTCTTTGATGCTGACGGATGATTTTGGCAAAGTTCTTTTCGATGCCAGTGCAGTGGACATTTTATCCCTCAACAAGCAATGTGATTTCTCAAGTACAGGTAAGTTTTTGCTTCTTAGAAACCGTGAAACAAAATTGTCACAAAAACAGTCAACAAAGGTTTCTTAAGTTTTCAAGTTGGTCTGGCTGGCTGGCAGGCAATGTATGTATGTATCATACATACTGACTGCACCAATGGAGCTGGAGGGCTGAAAATTTAAATATTTACTCCATATATCTAAAAAAGAATTTTTCAAATTCCCCTGCCCATCCCTCCAGTATAAGTTTTTGATGGGGGTTTCAATTTGTAGTGTAAATTTATGCTAAATTGATCCCTTAGTTTACGCTTGCTTCTTTTTTAAAAATCCTGAGTTTTTTTTGTCACAGTCCAACAAAAGGTGAGGGAAGTAACTTATTCGTTGATCACCAGTTTTTTCCAATATTTTTATTGATCATACCCAACACAGCATGGCGCCTAAAGTGATTAAAAGTATTATATCTCTTCACACCTATTTAGTAAGCAACTCAGAAATAAAGAATAAGCCTCTAGCAAAACTTCAATAAATGCCAAGAGTAATTTTAAATTAGAAACCATCAACCAAAACTGTCACCAAAACATTCAACATCGGTTTCTCTTAGTTTTCAAGTATGTATCAGGCAAATAGATCATGCCAATGGAGTTAGAGGGCTGAAATTAAACTTGAATTCAATAGTTGCCTTCTTTCGCTTTGTAAACTTTAAAAAGACCCAGACCTGAATGAGTCAAGAGCGGGGACATTTTAGGAGCTGTGAATATAAAGCAGAGCTAGATAGCAGGGTAGATCATACTTAAGCCCAGGGGGGAGGGGTGTACAAAAAGGGGTCCATGAGCCAAAGGGTCCCATAGAAGATAAAAACAGGATGACTATTAGAGAAAGGAAAGGGACTGATGGAAACTTGGTAGTCACTGATAAAATTTCTCCTAGAAGCCCTGATGTGTATGGGCATTTGCTGAGGAGAGGAAGGGTTCAAAGGGGATATTAGACCCCACCCAGCCAAGGATAATGGTGCAGTATGATTGTTTTGAGTAAACCTAACTAATTGCTCCCATATAAAAAGACTGTATTATTATTTGCTGATGCTCATTCTATCATGTCAGTCATGAGTCTCTGTCAATAGTCGAGTGCACCATCTGTCATCTCGATCATATTGTGGGTTGCACTTGCTTAAGTGCAACACCTTCTGGGTGGATGGAATGTCTATCGTGTAATGGGATTACCATTTATAGAGAGATACAGTACTTTCAAAATTATTGCGCACTTTTTCAAAATTGACTTATTTGGATTCTGCATTAATTCTAGAATTCAAACTGTTAGAGGTCTACCAGAGGTCTCATGAGGTCAGCATTGGTTCAAATCCTCCTTGGTTGTATGATGGTCATTCTACACAGTTTAATAGATACTTTTGAACTGTTATGTTCACTTTATCATTTTCTAATATTATTTGCCACCAATATTTAAGCATCACTCAAGCCTGATGTTCTTTTCATCCAAGGCCAAATGAATCAAAATGGATGTATGGTAGGAAATAGAAAGTCTTAAAAGGACATTCTAGTTCATCTGAGATCATCCATTATATTGAGATAGGATAAGGTCAATTTTGATTGAGGATGACCTTAGGTCACATGAGGTCAAAAATGATTTAAATTCTCCTTGGACAGAATACTTGGATCAATGCTGAATCCAAAATGCACAAGAACATGTCTTACTGTTTATATCTTTGTTTTTTCAAAAAAGGTTTAAAAATAAAATTAGTCAATTGAAAACTCACATGGCAATGGGCTGGTCATGTTACAAGAATGGCAGACAACCAATGGACATCACGACTCATAATGTGGATCTCTAGAGAACATATGCAAAACTGTGGCTGGCAAAATATTAGATGGTTTGCCAAACTAGACAAGTTCAGAAAGTATTGGCTCTACGATGCCAATGATAGGTCTTGCAAATCCTGGGGGGTCTATGTCCAATGACAGATGCTAAAAGGCTGATGATGATGGAAAAAAGTGTGCAATAGTTTTTGAAGTACTGTACATAATTAGTGAACATAATTCTACTTGTAATTAGGCGACTGCATTTGAACCTACTATACATAAGTATTGATTGAGGATGACCTTAGGTCACATGAGGTCAAGAATAATTTAAATTCTCCTTCTACAGAATACTAGAATTAATACAGGATCCAAAATGTACATGAATATGTATTACTATTTACATCTTTGTATTCTAAATAGAGTTTAAAAATGGGATGTGTCAATCTTGGAAAAAAGTGTACAATATTTTTGACAGTACTGTGTATTCCGAATATATCCTTTTGTCCTCTCCTGGAATACATGTTTATGTCTGCCCCCACCCTTTCCTTGAAAAAGTAGCAGCAGGGTACCCTTGCCGGTGTAAACTACCTGCTTTTCTTGTATTTCTTTCAGGATATCTTCATGTCTTTGAGAAAGGAATCATTATTCTTCGTCCAATGCAGGATCCAATCTGCTTGCCAAATTCTTCAACCATTTCCATGGAAACATATTACAAGGTAGGTTTTTTAAAAATCTTGAATTAAAGAGTTTCCTCTTTTGAATGCGTTCAAACGAATCTCAATAAGACATTTCTAGGTTGGTCGGATCTGACAAAACGCACTAAAAAAAAACACTCAGGTTTTTATGGACATTTTCAATAGTTGTAAATAACTAGAATTATCTAAATTGGATAGAAATTAGCTAAAGAATACCATTACAAGTAGCAGTAAATGTATTTTTATGCTGCCTGAACATCATGATGTCATCCAACTGATGGTGTCACCCAGGATGACCCCAATTCCCATTGGTACGCCAGTGCTTATAGTCAATGAAGGATAATGGTGTAGTACAATTATTTTATGTATTCCTAACTCAATGTACTCATTTGAAAGTTGATATTATTCTTTGCTGGTAACTGAGTTGCCATTGAGATATATTCCGACTATATTCTTTCGCCCCTACCCATGGGATTATATATCCTGTACCCCAGATTCTGAGGTGTGGAATTGGTTTTATTTTCAGGATGCATTCAGCTCTTTGGCTTTTCTTCTGATCAAGATGAATACAGACCAAACTAACTTGCCTGTGAATTTGGATGATTCTGCTGGAAACTTGGTTATTGTTTTCAAACCTGGAACAAAAGCCCGAAAAGTTTTCTTCGCACAGGTAAGTCAAAGCTTTTTGGTGGGGTTTGCTTCACTTTCCATTTCTTTTCCAGATGAAAGTAATGATGATGAACTAATTTTTCATTAACATTCCTCATTTTAACATGTTTCTTCCAATCCATTCTACAGCCTTCTTCGGATGTATTATACTAATGCAATCGTGGTGAACAGAATTTTTCGGGTGATATCTTTTCATCTCCTTCTTAGGCTTAGATTTCCATACTTTGTTCCTGTTGAGTAGTGAAAGCTATATCGGGTTGAACTCTGCAATTGTCTGACTTGTCTACACTCAGTCAACATGTTGATGTGTGCTGCTTCTTTGATTTTTGTATAAGTCAGACAAGTGCAGATTTCAAGCCGATATGGCTTCTACTACTCAATAGGAACAAGGTATAGAAATCCAGGCCCAACAAGAAAAGAAAAAGATATAACCTGAATCCAACATTACAGCATTGTCACCATTGGAGAGAAATCCTTTTTACCACTGTCATAATCAAGATAGTTTGTGCCAAAATGTTATGTTAATAACACAAGCAGCAAGGAGTTGAAACATCAAAAAAACTCTTTGATGTTAAAGAATCCTCTCAAAACTATGGACAATATTCCACATTTCATTTGGATGATTGAAATGATTTTGTTTTTATTTGGTTGACAGATTCCTACAATCCGTGTGTAAAATGGAGATAACTCCTGTTAGCCTCAAGATGAACTAAAGATTATCTTCCCTGTCAAAGAAAAACAGAAGTAAATATAAGTAAAGCTCCTGATTTTGCACGGATGCGATTCAAGAAAAATGTAGCATCTGGGAGCTTTGTTCAATCTGGTTATAATAATGATCCATAACACTGCTGAAAAACCTGCAGAGTTTTTGAAGAAGTAAAAGATAAAAGGTAAAAGTGCTCGATTGGCTGAGCATGTCATTGGATTTAAATCCAGTTGAGCATTTGTGGAATGGACTGAAAAGACATTTCAGTGACTGTTTGGGCAAATCTAATGAAGTCATTGTTGTCAAGACTACAAGTTGTTGTAGAAAATAAAGGCAGTGACACCAAATATTGATTTTATATAAACTTTTTTCGTTGAGGTGTACTCATTTTTGAACAGCAACATATTCCTATTTTTGGTGATAGAGTTTCAATATTGTAGAATGTGGTCATAAATAATAGCTGATAATATCTGTTTTCGTTGTTTAACGATCCACAAGAAATGATAAAATCTTACTGTTTGATTTAGAAGAAAATTAACTTGCTATAAAAAAGAGTTGTAATTCATGGGTGACACTTTTTATAAAATTCCTTGTCTTAAAAGAATTTCGTCAGTTTTTTTCGAAATATCTTGGGATGAAAATTATTATCTATTACTCCTTCCTAATTTTTCCTTTCACAATCAAACAATTAGAAACCAAAACTTTCAACATAGGTTTCTTTAGTTTTTAGT
This sequence comes from Thysanoteuthis rhombus, assembly GCA_963457665.1. Lineage (NCBI taxonomy): Eukaryota > Metazoa > Mollusca > Cephalopoda > Oegopsida > Thysanoteuthidae > Thysanoteuthis > Thysanoteuthis major. Next base: position 11,442,306 of record OY735239.1, on the reverse strand, counting down.
CGGTGCGGCTGGTTGGCTATACACGTATATATGATTTGCATAGGCCATGCCTATGGAGCTATGAAGCTACTCCTTGGTATGTCTGGAAAAGAAAGGTTTGGTTTTTTTTTGAAAATTCAACCCCCTAATAAAATCTTAGTGTGGGGGGTATTTATAATGTAAGTTTATGTTAAATTAGTTTGTGTTCGACAGCATTCAACCTTGTTTTTTGAAAATTAAGATTTCTTCGTGATCGCTACCCAACAAAATTGTTCAACAGTTTTTCTAATTTTTTTAATTGATCATCCTCAACATGGCATGCTGTCAAAGTACATTGGTATCTATTGAATGACTAACCTGAACTGTTATGTTTTTCTTCAAGTTACTTCCTTACTGGAGAAAATATGGACAAGTCTATCACGTGGATAAATTGGAACCAGAACTAGAGAAAATGTAAGAGATTTCTCCTTATTTTAGTAACTCACTTTGTTTTAGTACCCCACCTTGTTTAAGTACCTCACTTTGTTTTAGTACCTCACTTTGTTTTAGTACCTCACATTTTTTTGTCCCTCACATTATTATCGTACCTCACCTTATTCAAGTACTTCAGCTCCTTTTATCCCATCATTTTGTTTAGGTACCCCACCTCTTGTTACCTCACATTGTTTTAGTACCTTACCTCTCAGTTCCTCATGTTATTTTTGTACCTCACCTTTTGGTACTCCACCTCTTTTTACTCCATCATTTTGTTTAGGTACCTTACCTTTCAGTACCTCAGTTTTAGTACCTCAATTTTAGAACCTCAACTTTTTTCAGAAGGGAGTCAAGATTGGCATCCAGCCACCTCAAAAGAATTCCACTCTCTTGCTTAGGATTTAAATTCTCCATTTCCTAGACTGGTGGCTAATCATGGCTGGAGAACCCAGTCTGTCCTGCTATACACCCACAACTGGAGGGAAAAAGAAAGATTCATTCCTTTCACAAGGATATTAGTGTGCAGTGTACAGTTTACGGAAAAGTGCCCTCTTCCAAAATTCTAAAGAGATGTGACATAAAGACTGTTTTTCTCTAAGACTCTCAAAGCCTCTATGAGCAGGGAAGTTCAATGCAACTTCCCCAGGGAAAGGACAAAAGGATATATTATTGGATGTAAGTTCAAAAAGATATTCTTGGCACGGGGCCAAAAGATTTATCCAGTTGTTGGCGGTTAGGTGAGGGACAAGCCAAGTGGTTTTGAAACATTGAAAACTCAAGGACCCCTTCTATAAAGGAAGTATTCTGACAAACCCCTATTTTTAGCATTTAGTTTTTAGATGGTAATCAATTAACTATAACAAGAAAAAATTTTCAACCTTTAAAATCATATTCATTTAAAATTAATTACATTGATTGAAATTCTAATATATACTGCAGATCTGTGTATAATAATTACGTTTTTTGATAGTTGTGCAATGGATGATGTTGTTTCTCAGCTACAAGATTTGCACTGTCAGGCTCAGAGGGGACACTGCTGCGGACCCCTGAGTATTATTCGACAGACCCCCGGTGGGCCTCTGACCCCAGTTTTGAAATCACAGAACTAAGAAGTTCCCTAAGCTATGACTTGTCTCAAGCTGTCACTATTCATAGTGACCCTTTTGATCCCCAGCCTCATAAGATTCCAACTTCCTATCACCCTTCAACCTGGTGAGAAAGTCTAATCCAGTGAAGGACAAATACATTGTTTGTACCTCCAGCAGACATATATGTCTATGAGTCCTGATTTATTAGCATTTTTCTCTGTTTTTCAGGTACACCCATCTTATGAACTATGAGACTAACACCAGCAGTCAGTCTTCAATGCCAGGATTTAAATGCGAGTGGACCTTGAAACAAGCCACTGCTCGTCTCCCAAGACTTGTCAAGTATGTATTCATCATATTTATCTGCATTTATTCTTCAAACTCTGATTCTCAAAGATCATCCTACATCCTACATGATAAAGGTTAGGCTTTAGGTCAAGATTGGAATCTATGAATGATCCTAGTCCAGGGGTTTCAAAACTTTGGAAATCCAAGGATCCCTTCAATGAAGGAAATATTCTGTCTGAGTCCTATCTTTAGCATTCAGTTTTTAGACCAATTTATGAACTATAATAAAAAGCAATTTTTGACTTTTAAAAGTCATGTTCATTTAAAATGGATTACATTTATTCAAGTTCTAATATATGGTACAGGTTTGCATATAACGATAATGTTTTTTGTTTGCTGTACAATAAATGCTAATGTATCTCTTTCACAAGTTTCACAGTGTTAGGTTCTGAGGGAACACTGCTGTGGACTCCAAAGCATTTTTTGACAGAGCCTCAGTGGTTAGTGGATCCCAGTTTCAAAGCCTTTGCCCTGGTCTAATGATCAAAGCAACTTTAGAATTAATCTATACTAGCTGAAAACTCACCGTATAGGTCTACTTCATACAGTTAAACAAAAATATATAGAATCAGTTTTGCTAACCTGACGGACATATAGTAAGGGTCCAGTTCAGCATTATAATTGCATTGTAAATCAACCTCCTTGCTAAATACTTAGAAAGGTTTTCGATTTTTAAAAACTAATATGTAAAAAACATGCCCAAGTGTCCCATTAGTAAACACAGAAAGCTTGGTGACCATGGTTCAAGCCATCCTTGCGTTAACCCATAACAGACAGACAAACAGACAAACATTTGGTGAATCATTGTAAGATAGTAAATTTTTCTAATATATTTTATGCTAAATTTAGGTGTGTTTGATGAATCTGATGCATCCTATATGCCACAAAATAAGATAGTTAGAACCATGAGAATCTACTTTAAACAAGCCTGGCTGCTGGAAAGTTCCACAGCCATTTAGAAGTGGTATCAAACCTTTTCACGGAACTAAGGATGATTAAGATTATGATGAAGATGAATTTGTTGTAGAATCCTGAATATAATCTTCGTTGTTCCTTCCAGGTTTTTTAACCATCTATTGGTCAGCACTGCATATCAGACACCAATACCATCAGATTTGCTACCAATTTTACTGAAGAAATGGCCAAATGTTTCAACAACAGAAGAGACGGATGATAAGGTAGGAACAAAATGGCTTATATTATGAAGAAAATAAGACTGAGAGTCAGACCATAGATGCTTGTGCGAAGATCTAACCAGGGCTGTGTGGCCAAGTTTATTTTCAAGTTTACATCTAAAATTGAACTAGAAAACATCTTGAAAACTTAGAGGCATCTAAATTCTCCAGATATATATCTTAAATCTAGAAAATATATTATATCTTTATTATTAGTGATCTTTACGTAAGGTGTAACCAGAACTGCTGCTGATATTTTGATGCCTCCTCAATCCTTTTTGGCTTCGTCTTTTGTGATAAAATGAATGGGAATTTCTTTGTTGACAATCTTTTTATTATAACTTACTCAAGTAACATGGTCTGCTGCCAAAAGACATTGATCATGTGACAGTTTTTATTGAGAGACTAACCAGACCTGTTTGTTACTTTTTCAGGTGATAATCACAATTATTAGTGGAATACGAGGAAGTCACAAAGAAAAAGTTTTCAAAGTGCTGAGGAGTTTGTCAAAGGATAATGACAGGTGAATAATGGTGATTCTTCCCCCAGGAACTCATTTTTATTTACATGCATAATGCAGTTCTAAAATGGGATAAGAACAATTTTTTTTCTGAAATGTGTTTAATCAAATCAAAAATCAAATTATGGATTTGAATTTTTTATCTTATTACAACCTTGACAGCATATATATGTTACATCAAATCATTTGAATGGCTTAATTTGCAAAATTTAATTATTTTTTGTGAAAAAAGTTTGATTACACAAACTTTTGATTATGAAACAATTGTTGTATTATATCTTTGTTTTGATTTGATAAACATTTGAGAAAATCAAAACAGATGAAAAAAATAATACTGCATATTCATTTTTTGTAAAAAAAAGTTGAAACTTGGCCAATTGTGCAATTTCAATGAAATATTGTAACATATATAAAAATATGTACATAACTTCTTCTTATATCATATTAATACATGTATGACCTGTCATTTTCAGATGGATGATTCTAAATAATTCTCTTGAGGAAACAGGCTCCTTCAATGGTACAAAACTGCAGAATTATTTAAGTACATCAATTATGTCCCTACGGAAAAATATTCTTGGAACTGAAGGTAACGCGGATCAGAAACTTCGAGTGATAATAGTTGTGCCTGGGTGAGTCTCATTTGATTATTTGTGGAAATGCATTGGCAATTCTTTTTATTTATAGGAATGCATTGCCAAAAATTTTTACTGTAGAAATGCAATCTCGGTGATTTTTTCGCTATAGAAAATCAAAACAAATAGTTTTTGCAATAGAAACACATTCTTACTGATCTTTCCTATAGAAATAAATTGTGCAGAATTTTTTGAAGAAATATGGTTGTTTTACAACAGACATGTTATCACATTCTGGAATTTTTTTCATCTACTTTAGCAAATTTTTAAATGCGCACATGTATTGCAGTGATAGCCTCACTGACTGACTATCTGACAAATTGACATAGCAAAAGCCTCACAGCATCTCCACAAAGCATTCTCTCCCACTCCTTCTATGAATTTGATGTTGCCTGTCCTAAGTTCTGAGTATCTAATGTTGCTCAAGATTCATTTTAAAATCTTCTATTTCAACAGGCTTAGAGCCAGTTTCATTGATAGATTTATTTCAGTTTGTAAGTTTGTTTATAAAAATGAAATGTGATTTCAATGACATATTGTTCTCATATATAATAAATCAATTTCCAATCTTCTAAGTTCTTGTTTAAATAACACATACATGGTCTGAATTTTAGGCTTCTTTGATTCGTTACCCTAATAAATGTTTGAGATAAAGTAATTAGTTCCAATAAACAGTGCCAAATCCCAGTCCAAGTTGGCGGCTGGAGTTGACTTTGTTTTACTACCGTAACAAAGAGAACAACAATCCTCACCCGATTAAGGGCAGTAAACTTTTCACTGTTCATCTATCCTGTGACTATTTAACCAAATCAATATATAGAAATAACATTCCCCTACTGTGACTAGAAAACACTACCAAGTGATTAGTCGGTGACTCTCTCACTCACTGATCCAAGGTGACAAGTCTTACATATCTACTGAAACTCATGTTAGAAATACTCAAGGACTTATTTCATTCTAATAAATAAATGCATCAATAAAATTAGCATGATTTGAAATCTCAAGCGAGTGATTAGTAGGTGGCTCTCTTACCAACTGAGCCAAATTGACAAATCTTACATATCTATAAAAATTTTGATCACAAATGCACATGCAATGAATACATTTATACTAAAAAATATATATATTTTTATTGCTCTTTATTGATTATACATACAATACAAAAGTAGCAGAAATCATCTTCAGACAGAATAGAAGTTGAAGTGAGGTTTGACCCTGCAGCAGCTAGTCTTGTTTTCATTTCCTCTCAAATGATAATTCAATTCCAGTTACACAGAAACCGTGGATGTTGTCAGAGCCGTCTTGTATCATCCAGATTCACAAATTCGTGAAAAGATAAAAATTGGTAAGATCTTTCAAGTCTTATAGATTTCAAGAATTGTTTTTGTCATCACAGACTTGCTCCAAATTTTCACAACCTCTTAACCAGCTATACCATAAGCCGATCCAAATTGGTGGATATATAACCACTGTCCAATTTTGGGTTCTCATACTATAGTGGGGTTCAACAATTAAAACAAAAAATTATTTTTCTTGAATTTTTGAGGCTGGACATACACAAAAAAATCCATCACAAAATTTTTATTCAGTAATCTTTCTCTTGAATCTTAATTTAGTTTGATTTTTTTTTCATTTTACTTCACGAATTCACTTGATTTTGTCTTTGAAATAGTCTTTGATAAAAGGAAATTTATTTGTGATAAGCTATATGGAGATCTTTCTACTCAATAGGCACTCCTTTTTGTCATTTTCTATCTTGAGCAAACAACACTGCTGTTTTTTGTCAGCCTCAATTTGAAAGACAGATTTCTTTTGGATTGATTTATATAAGTGAAGAGCAATATACTCAAACATAGCCAATTTCAACTTCAAGAACATGTGTTAAGCTTTGTTTCAGTCACTAATGCTTGTAAATATGACATCTAGATGAGATATAAGAACAGTTTGTATTCAATTTTCATTTTTTTCAAGCAGATGAACAATTTTTACGTGGAGCTCTAGTAATTTGAAGATTCCTTGAATTTTATAAACCTCAAAACAATCCAAGCCTTTTTCTGGCACAGCAGACTCTCCATATAAACTTTACATTGAATTATAGTTTTATTGTAGTTTTTTGATAAAACTATTATGTGTTTCATAAGGGATTATTCTTGTATCTGTCTGTCTTCAAAAATTTTTTTAAAAATCATTCAAGTGGAACAACTTTTTTATCCTAATCGTTGGATCCCAATATCATATGAGTATCCAATTTTGTTGCCAATGGTAGAAAGAATATTGCTGTGACTCTATAAACTTTCTTAATGTTTCCCAAAACAAGTGTTAAGAAAAAAGTTGATTCCTTGTTGAAACCAGATGAAGCTTTTCTGATCTCATCTGTTCCTAAAATAAACCCTATTCTTCGGTGCTTAATTGCAGGGGGGTGCAATAAGCAGGGGGTCAGAAAATCTGTCACAATTAGATGAGCAGGGTTTGGAATAAACTACGTGGGGGGACACCACCACCAAGACAATTTAGTTGGATCTGAACAAAACAAAGTAATTTGAGAAAGGTATATAGTAAGGATGGAGGTTGGAAAAATTAAACTGAAAAGTGTTTTGGGGGTACAAAATTTTGCAATTGCTGAAATTAGCCCACCTAAGAGTGGGGATGCGGAATTGTGCACCTTAGAGCACTAATACAAGACCTCACCACTCAGTCCTATGATTCTGTTAGAATATGGAGTTCTAGTTGATACAATGAACAAAAAGAAAAGAAGTATTCAAGGAATACCAAAGACCACCAGCTGCAACATACACCCAAAGAAGGCCAAAGAACACATCAACCGGAAGTTTATGTTAAAAAACAAAGATGAAGATAGTTGTGCAAAGAATACTCAGAATAAAACTGACACAAGTCAGTCCTAATAAATTTTTAGTTCATTAACCTTTCCTAGTACCAATCCAGAGGTGGGGGTCCTGGGGGTCCAGGCCCCCTCCTGCCTGATCTTATTTTTTTATACCCAAATAATCCTAAGTAAATATAAATCAACATAAAAAACAAAGATATATTGTATCCATTGTCTGATTAGACTAATACAGTGAGAAAAAAATGTTTGGAATCTGAAAATCCTGGATCCACCCCAACTTTCCTAACAAATACAGAAACTTACATTTTATTCTTTAGGAGCTGTTACCGTTTGTATAAATCCAGATAACTGCTTTCTTGAAAACAGGTAAGAAACATTTGTTTTTTCATTTCATATTTTTATTACTATAAAGGCTTAAGAGATAAGCTCATTAGATGCGTCCAAATGAGTCTCAATAAGAAACTTTTCGGCCTGTTCCGATTACATTAAACAACTGAGAGGAAGGATGGGGTTTAGTGTTTTATTTACCAGCTACTATTATGTCGTAAGAGGTGTGATGTCATTAGATAAGCATCTATTCTGATCAATCTTTTTACGAGCTGTTTTGATGTCAGAATAGAATAACCAGCATCTGCTATTTATACTTCAAAATAGCCAAAAATGGCCAAAAATTTCTAAAAATGGCTATTTACGATTTTTATTGAAAATAATACTTGCAGAATATATCCATATCGAAATTGCATGAAAATTGATTTGCAAGACTTTGAAACATTGAATTTCTTCTTGTGTATGAATTTTATCTTTAGATCCCAATATTTTACAAGTATGAGAATCAATCAACTCAGGGAAAGACTACATGCTCTTCCTCCTCCTCCTCCTCCTCCTTTTACTACTACTACCGTTATTATGTCTACAAAAAAAATTTTTTTGAAAATTCTCCCCCTGAAATTGGTTTTCAGTCGAGGGCTTAGATTTGCAATGTAAATTCATGCTAAATTGACCCCGTAATTTGTGTCTGTGCTTGTTTTTGAAAATTCAGACTTTTTTAAGGAAGCAGAAAGGTGAGAGAAGTAACTTATTCATTGATCATGCCCTTTTCCATTTTCTTAATTGATCACACCCAACAACTGAGTGACAGTTTCTATTGATTGACTAATCACACCTGTTTAAATATTGGTTTCAGATTTACATTCCCCCTTTTATTAAACCAATGTGCGACTGGTTGGGTCAACAACATCCTTTTTATCACCAGTCGAAATAACGGGGTAAGTAAATTGTATCTGCTGATAAAGATGACATACAGATACTTACATGGGTCATGAGTCTGTCATAGATGTTAACACTGCAAGTTCAATTGAAGGCCCAATTTGGACTCTGTGTCATAAACTTGCCAAAGATGTTAAAAGTTCCTCAAGGGCAGAGCCAATCTAAGCCTTCATGCAGCCTTAAGTAGGAGTTGATTTTGGAGTCCTCACAGCCTTTATGAGGCTCTATGCTGAAATTGATTTCAGTGTCCTCATAGCCTTTATGGGACTAATGCTGGGCCTCACATGGAGAGACCACAAGACAGCACAGTACATCCGAGAAAAGACAAGACTTAGGGACATCATAGAATCCATTAAAAATCTCAAATAGCGGTGGGCTGGCCATGTTGCAAGAATGGCAGACAATCGATGGACATCACGACTCACAACATGGATCCCCCGAGACCACATGCGCAACCAAGGCCGGCAAAGTGTTTGATGGAGGGACGGGCTAGACAAGTTCAGGAAATACTGGCTCCGTGACGCCCATGATAGAGAACTGTGGCAGATCCTGAGGAAGGTCTATGTCCAACGACGGACGCTGAAAGACTGATGATGATGAAGCAGAAATTTGATTAGGCCCCCCCCCCCCACACACACACACACTGCATTTTGGAGGGCCCTCTGGTGCCCACAGGGCGTAAGCAGCAACTAAAATAGCTTAGGCATCAAGCTGGCACTGTCACAGAAAATTGCTTTTAAGAAAACGTATTTATGATCACTGTTTGATGGTTAAATCACTGTGGATTTAGAACGTTGTCTTGCCTTTCCAGCTGAGATCAAGTTGTAGTTTAAAAATCAGACAAACAAATTAATAAGTAAAGCAAGCAAATTTAGATATAAAACAAGAAAATCAAAAGGAACATGAATGATCACATATATACAATTACTGTTAAAGTCACTGTGTTCTTTTATTTTCTTTTGATATTGTTTCTATTCTATTGCCTTATTCTCTTTATTTGTCTAAGGAATGATGTAGCATAATAAGAACATTAGCTTAATAAATATTGATGTCTTTTGCTCGTTTCTTTCCAGAGTTTGATTAATGAAATCCAACTTTTGATCCGTAGTGCAAATCACCAAGTCAGCTTCCTTACAGCTCAGAAAGGAAAGTTTCAAGGGTAAGCAAACTCATCAACAATGTCATCTTTATTTGTCAGTTGTGTTAGCATCTTTAACGTTGATCGCCATCACTGACAGATTGATAAACTGACAAATCGACGTAGCAAACACTTCAACACAAAGCATTCCCTCCTATGAATCTGACCTCGCTTAAATGACATTTTATTATTGCATCATCTGAACATGGAATTCTATTTTACTACATCAGAAGAAAATCATGCATCACTTGCATGAATGAAATATTATTTTAGTTGCTTCAAATGAAATTTCTCGGGCTTTCAAAGGTGGGAGCTTTGAAAGGAATTGGTTTTTAAGGGAAGTGATGGTTTCTATCGAGTGACTCATCCAACCTGTAATTATATATTAGTAAGGGCTGTGTCTGTCACACTTATAGTATCAATAACTACCATCAATGGAGCTTGTTGTTGAACATCATTATCATCAGTGAAGCAACAGATCATTGACCAGTTGCTTTAATTAGTGTCTACACTAATAAAGAAAAACTAGCATTCCCAGGGAAATTATGAATCCCCGTTATCCATATAGGCTGCTTTTTACCTTGTGGTAAAAAAGTATGAAAATACTACAAGTATGGTTTGAATCATGAAATTTATGATTTAAAAAAAAAGCAGTCACTCAATAGTGATCAATTAAAAAATTGGAAAAAGGAGTGATCAATCAAAAAGTTACTTCTCTTCCTTTTTTTGGTCTATGATCATTAAAAAGTAAAGATTTAAGAAACAAGCATGAATGCTGCTGGACACAAACTAAGGGACCAATTTGGCATGAACTTTTATTGTAAATTGAACCTTCGATAAAAATCTATTTTTGGTGGAAATTTTCACAATACAAAAAAAACATTTCCTCTATTCATTGAGGGGAGTGTGTGTGCAAAATTTCAAGTTTGTACTATGAACGTTCAGGGCTGGGCAAAATCCAGATAGATAGATATAAATGTCAGAACACATGAATAACCTTAAGCCAGCAACAGTATTTAAACCAATCTGTTGTGGGTAGCAATGATTAATCTTGTGAGGAAAGAATTAAAGTTTTTGATAATGATATCAAGAAGGTCAAACAATGATGGGAACATTTATTTTTCCATTTTTTAAATTTTCTGAACAGTTACGACTTTGATTTAATCCTGTCTGAAAGTGCATTCGACATTCCAACCTTGTGCCGCGCCAGGAACCTCCTCTACCCAAACTGGTAAATAGATACACAACATCTTTCTCATCATTTTTACGTCTTGAAACCTGTCTATATGTTGATTTATGCAGATTATTGTCCTCATCTTGCTTGTTTTTATATTCACAACATTTCAGTCATGCACTTTCTGGCCCTCTTCAGGCGTCTATATTTTTCTTAATTGGGGAAGAATGTACAGTCTAATCACATTGGACACACTAATTCTTGTAAGATCATTCAAGTTAAGCCACATTGCCTGTTATTATCTAGATGGGTGACCATCTTGGAGTACCAGGTAAGACAAATCATACCATAGACTTGAAAAATGGTACTCGATGTCTTTCTGCTACCTCTATCCAGAAGGGTAGTAACAATATGATTTTTCTTTAAAATTTTCCAGGCCAGGCATACACGAAAATAATGCATCTCAATCAAGACATATTAGGTTAGTAAGGTCAACCTATGTAGTTCTACAGTGGTTTATTGTTAACTTTAAATTAAAATTCATATTTGAACATGCAGTAAAAACTACAGTAAACTATGATTTAATGTAAAATCCATACAGAAAGTCTGCTGAACTAGAAAAACGTTTGGATCATTTGGGGGCAAATAAGGGTCAAGAAATGCCAAAATTGTTCAACTGCTTGATGAATATGAAAATTAGTTACAAACTGTCCTGAAATCTTATCTAGATGTCATATTTACAAGCACTAATGACTAAAATAAAGCTTGAAGCATGTCCTCGCATTTGAAATTAGCTCTGTTTGTGTATACTGTCATTATAACAGAGAAGTTCGATTGCATATGATGATAGAAAACAACAAAAAAGACAAAGTGTGTATCCAGTAAAAAGAAACTTCATATAGCTTATCGCAACCTGAAAGGGTAGTAATGACTACAGTCACCCAGTAATCAACTTATTTTAATTTGGGGAAAGAATATGATATGATGGACATCCAAAATAAAAAGAAAACAGACATTCAAAGAAGGCTGGAGGGTAAACTGCCGAAATGTTGTGACTAAAAAAACAATCAAAGATAACAGTCCAAATGATTCAAAGCACATATAAGTATCCATTGGAAAGTAATTGATTAACCTTTAAATTCATATTTAAAAAATTGAATGTCAAGTTCAAGGGAAATGACTTTGGATTAAAATTGTCTCCCTTTGACCAATGAATTTTTTTTTAAATTTGTCTATTCAAGCCACTGAAGAGTACCATTATTAGATGTGTGCATCTATTGCAGCAATAGCTGTTACTGACTGACTGACAACCTGACAAATCAATATAGCAAATACCTCACATCTTCTTCATAGAGCATTCCCTCCCACTCCTTCTATGAATTTGGAGTCATTGAAGATTGATTTTAAAATTTCTTTTTTAACTGGCTTTGGGCCAGTTCCATTGATAGATCTATTTCACTTTGTGAGTTTGTTCATCAAAATGAAATGTGATTTCAATTATGCATTGTTGTCATGTATTTTAGATCCATTACCATAATAAAACTACAAGGGAGAGAACTCATGTTTAAACAGCGCATCTATGGTCTAACTTCCAGGCTTATTTTTAATTCTATTCATTGAAGAGTTCCACTTTCAATTACAAGTGATTCATGAAATAAAAAGTTCATTTTTCTTTCAACTGTAGGAGAAATCTCCAAGAGTCTTGTAATGCTTCAAGTGAACCTCTTCCAATTGAAGATGTCAAGTTGGAATTTTCTCAACCTCTGGAGAAACACAGTCTGAAATTGAAACTAGCAGGTGAGAAAGAAATGTTTATGCTTACCAGGGGTAGATCTAGGATTTTTAGGGGGTCATTTTTTCTTCTTCACTCCATCTATGTAATTATACAATGGCCATAATAAATTTGTGTTCCTGAGAATTATTTGGTTAATTCATCATTGCTTGATATTATTTTGGGTTTTTATGTAAAAAATTTCTTTATATACATATCTGAAAAAATGTTCTCAATTGTGCTTTGCCAGAGCAGTGCAGGGACATACCCCTTGCTTTCTCCTCTGAACCCATTCCTATGATCACACTATTGAAGTGTAAGAATTTAAATTTTGCGGAAAAGTTTTAGAGCATCTGTAGTTTCTACAGTTGAAATCTCAGTTCAAAATCTCAATGCAATAAAAAGTTATTCTAAATTTTCATTGCTCGTATTTTTTCAGAACACACAGTATTTATTGGAGAACTTTCTAGTTGTTAGTTTTGATTGCAAGGCTTAGTAAATTCTTATACCAAAAAGCATGTGGTATTCGGCTTAGTTTACAAAATTGAAAAAAAAATCTACTTTCTCACATACATCATTTTATGATGCACTCAGACATATCATCCAAGATGTTTCTTGGGGTCCATGGGTGTTTTTTAACGATCAAACACCCTCACCCTGCTAGCCTAGCTGAGGTTGATCAAAACCTGGCTTCTATCAAGGTAGTGGTACATCCCCCATTGCTTACCTCTCTTTATCCACTGTCACTTTGAAGCAACTTCTGCTGCCCCAATGGTCAGCTTGATGGCCTTTTGAACACTAGGGAGATGCCAAGACCTGACAAGGGAACTGAAGAAGGTATAGAACATGAAAGTGTAGTACCAGTAATATCAGAACCTTACCAAAGATACTGAAAATTATATTGGAGTCACTGGGGATAAGGGGAAGGATTGAGACTATACAGACTGCCGTACTGCTGGGGACCGCATGAATACTGAGGAGAGTACTAGAAATATTGGACCTACGACCCCCAGCTGGTAATGATGATCAAACAGCTAAGACAGACATATGGTGGGGATGGTGCAAATCACAGCGCTGCTGTAACAGATGAGGACAATATGCGAGGAGGAGGGCTAAAGACCTATGGTCTCCAGGATGTTTCAAACCCTGCAAAAGGAACAACCCACAAATCACTTGCATCCCACCTTAATGGGCTTGCATCCCACCTACTAATCATTGCATCGATATTCTTCCATTAGCTCAGTATATTTTACTCTCTTCTTCTCGTCAGCCTTCTCAATATAGTCTTCCCAAGGAACACTACGTTCCAAGAGAATGATCTGCATGGAGGCTTTCGAGATCAGCATCATGTAGCACTAGTGAAAAAATTTAGTAAATTTGGAAATAATTATTTGAATTTCTGGTACTCATGCTATCCAATGATCAAAACAGAAAGTTATCCCTCTTGAATGACTTTTTCAAATTTTTCAAAACCAGCCATTCACGAAAATAATGTATCTCAATCAGAACAATATTGAGTTAGTGAGGTCAACCTGTGGAGTCCTACTGTGGTTTATTATTTAGTTCAAAAATTTATACACAAAAATTCAATTACATAAAACTATAATTCAGTGTAAAAGGTTTGGACCATTGGGGGAGGGGGCAAATAAATGTCAAGGGATCCAGAAAATGCAAGTATTTCCAAAGCAAGACAAGGTTAGATAACACAAAAAAAGAGAAAGATTAAAGTGTGAATCAAGTAAAAAGAGACTTCATTTAGCTTATTGTAAATAAATTTCCCTTATTAAAGACTATTTCAAAGAAGAAAATTCTAAACAAATTTCTGAATGTGCAAGAAATTGAATTAAATTCAAATTCAAGAGAAAAGGATTTTTTGTGTAAGTCTGGCCTCAAAAAATTTTATGAAATCATTCAAGGCAAATAACTTTTTTGTCTTAATCATTGGACCCAACTATGGTATAAGTACCAAATTTCTTTCTGAATTCAAAAAACAATTCAGTATGTCTTCATTGATTGATTTTCTTGTTTTCAGGATTAAAAGGAAATTTAAATGCGTTTCCTTTTCATAGAAACATTTATAATGTCCGTGGCCAGGTGTTGTTCATAGGTAAGTCTGATTACATATTTTCATCTACATACTTGAGATATAAACTTACATTTGTTTTAGGATACATAGAAAATATTTTTAAAAATATAGGATTAAGGATGATGTAAACAACAAAAAAAACTATGAATCTACACTAATATTTGAGCTTTTTGTTTGTTTGTCTGTACCTCTTCTCTGCTAGAACTATCTGGCCAATCAGTCTAATATTCTGCACGTAGACTGAAAAGAGGCCTGTTTCCAACATAGGCTAATTTTGGAGGTCATTCGTGGTCACTACAAGTCATTCTTTAGCCAATCTTTGGTTCTAAACATCAGAAATTAATGATTTTTATGCCTGGATTTTTGTGGATCATTCATATCACAATGGTACACATATTTTTTATAATAAAATCAACTCTTGAACAGATTTTGCTTTTTTTTGTTCATATATTGCTTTTTTGGCAATGAAACAGACCATAGCAACAGTAAAAGTAATATGCGTGTTTCTCCTTCTACTCCTTCTCTTTTCTCAATGACAAAAGATGAGTGGGAAGGGAAGGTGGTAGAGAGTTGAAGCGTAGAGACACATGACTCTGTGTTACTGATAAGTCAGATCTTTTTTGTGATGAAATTAAAAGTAATTATTCTATCACTTTTCTTTTTGATGAAGTATTATAAATCATTATTATTAATATTTTGCTACTATTTACTTCATCTTGATCTTTAGTAGATTTTTTTTAATCACAACGTAAGTTAGGCCATCAATCTACGACAGTGAGTAAACAGCACAGATTGGAAGTAAAGATTTAGGTCTCTGTGTAAAAGATATTTTTTCCATTTGTTGTGTTTGGTATAAAGAAATAAAGAACATATCTTTCGATATGCTGTGTATTTTGAAGTTATGTTTTTCTTAGGCAACGTTGGGCATTTCTTTTAGTATTAAATAAAGATTGACCCATTTGAATCGATTCTCTTTTTTTTTTCTCTTAATGATAATTTGCCATCTCTATAAAAATTCTTTTGTTATAGTGGTCACAAATCAAATAAATGGACAAATTATGGCTTCCATGTTTTTGAAACTTTTATCACGGATACGAAGTTCAAAAAGCTTAAAAAGTTGATAATCTGGAGAAGAAATGTCGGATGAGAATGAAGATGCTGCAAGACTTCATATTTCAATTCTGTAAGCGTAGACACAGTCTTAACAAAGAAATGTAAAAATATTTTAGTGTCTGTAAAAAGCAATTGATGGTAAAAGTCTTCTTGGTGCAATGTAGGGGAGGTCGTCCCGATTGTAAATTGTCAAGTTTCACATCCTCATTCATTCGATAGTACAAACAGCAAACAAGTGAAAAGAAATAAGAGAATTAATGAAAGAAAAACAAAATTTAGATTGGACACTATTATCCGCTGATAATAGCAACTAATCCAAATTCAGTTTTCTTTTAATTCTATAATTTCTACAATCGGGACCACCGTCCCTACCTCGTTTTCTACAGGCACTAAAATATTTCTATATTTTTGTGTATCCGTCGCACAGAACTCATCCAAAATACAAAGCACTGAATGCCACTGATATATATATATATACATATATATATATATATATATATATATATATATATATATATATATATAACTAGAAATGCATTATATTATTAGAAACATAACTTAAATTGACCTCCCATTATTA
This sequence comes from Thysanoteuthis rhombus, assembly GCA_963457665.1. Classification (NCBI taxonomy): domain Eukaryota; kingdom Metazoa; phylum Mollusca; class Cephalopoda; order Oegopsida; family Thysanoteuthidae; genus Thysanoteuthis; species Thysanoteuthis major. The sequence continues at coordinate 11,426,114 of OY735239.1, read as the reverse complement.
CACAAAGAATATGTCACTTGATCTAGACAGTATAAATGAAATAAACAATTAAAGAAAATGGGGCGGCTGCAGGAATTGAACCAACAAATGATAGGTTGCCACTTTAGCGTTTAGCGTTGCTCTTGACATTGAGCCAAACAGTCCAGCAGAAAGGCCAAGGCCCAAATAACTCATCTTGTTCGTTCACTGCCCATATCTGCACTATTGTTTCTAAACGCCTATCTATCTTTGTTTATTTGGTTTTGATTATTTGTTTCAATTCTTTCAGGAGAGAAGCAAACATCCATGTTTCACTACATTACCCTTTCCAACCAACTGGAAATTGAAGCAGCCACTTTGATACCAACGCCTCCAAAACCATCTCTTCAAAAAGAAAAACCTGCGGCAAAATATTTTGTCATATTCTCTGGTTGCCGTTTGGACACAGAAGCGTTGAAAACTTGGTTGCGGCCATGTTTTAAAACTGTAACAAATTTCAGATTTTTTTAAAACTTTTCAAGTGAATGTATTTGTAAAAAGTTTACAGTCAGTTTGAACCAACAATGCCCAAATCTTTTTTTGATAATTTTAGATAAAAGATCTATTATTTTAGATTATTTTCCTTGTACATGTACAGGCTAAGGTGATTCATTTATACAATGTTCAGATATCAAAATTCTCTTAAAGGCTGGTTAAATATACTGATATGTATTGTTGGTGTATTGCTGTACTTTACAAAACCTTTTTTAACAAAAGTAGTGAACAGTATTCAGTATTTACCAGATCAACGTTGATAAGTTCAGGAGCTCCTGCGTATATTTGACATCAGAAAGTTATTACATTGGTTATATTTAAAACTGTCATAAAAATTGTTTATATAGGTTTCTTCAGTTCTCAAGTAGGTTCGACTGGCTATGTATATATATCTATATAAACAATGCTAGAGGAGTGAAAATTTAAACATTTACTCCTTATTATTTTCCAAAAGACAAAAAACTTTTTTTTTACCACCCTCATACTTTTTAGTGGGGGGTGGTGTTCAGTTTACAATGTAAGTTTATGCTATTAATCACTGTATTGTGCCTGCTTATTTTTTGAAAATTTTGACGTTTTGGTGATCATTTCCAAAACAAAACCCCTTTTTAACTTTTTTTAATTCATCATGCCCAACACAGCGATGCTGCAAAAAAATGTTGGTCACATGACGGTTTCTATTGAGTGACTAATTCCTTTTTCTTTTGCTTTATTTATTTGTTGTTTTGTTTTGTTTTTGTTTTTTCAAGATTCCACAAAAGAAGTCCTTGCTAAACAGAAGAGATCTTCCTCAACACGTCATCAAGAAAGTTCAGGTGATTTTGAAATTTCTCAAGTTTCAAAGGTTTGGAAGAAACTATTTGCTAAAATATTCTTTACCCTAACACTTAATTTCCACTATACCCTCTGAAGAAATCTCCTTAAGTAATCTCACAAATAGTACTGCTCACAAAGAGCAGCAGCAAAAGTCTGTACTCAATAAGTTTCAGTTTTCAACCATGATAAATTTCCAACCGCATTTATATAATCTACATAAATAAATAAGTATATGATTTTCTATTATCTTGGTTCTTATTAATAACATAGACATTATCATGATGTATTTATGATTTCTTAAACTTTTCATGTTTTGTTTATAGTGTACAGCATATTCTTTATGATGTGGTTTTTCACATTACACTGGAAAACTCCCAAGAATATACCTATTAAAATATTCAAGACTGAAGAATTGAAACCACGATTGGAAAACCCACAGACAATAAGGATGACTGTATATGCTTTCCTTTTTTGTCAAGAAAACTTCCACTGAAACATTAGTATTGTTAAAAACTATGGAATACTTTTTGAAACTACTTACTGGGTGCCATATATATCAGAGGAAGTCCGGAGAATGGACAGGCAGGAATATTGGGTTCAAAAAAAGAATGATTAGAATATTAGTCCTTATAATCTAGGCATAGATACAGGGAGGGGGTCCAGGGGATGCAGCATGCACCCAATCTTCATCCTGCTCGGGCAAAGCACTATTATTAAAAAATTTTAGATATTTAGATGGAGAAATTTTTTTCATAAATATTAAAAAAACAAATAATCCCAAGTGATCATAGATTAGGCTTAAAAACAAAAATTTATTGTATCCAATTAGACATTAAGCTGATGAAATGAAAAAAATTTAAAAATTGGCCCTACCCTTTTCAAAACCTGGATCCGCCCCTATAATAATGATTTCTGTTTGTCTTGTAGGATGAGCATCACCTGGATTCCTTACCCGCTGGATGGTACTACAACGGTCAACAATACGTTTGTATGACTGGGGAGAGATCAGCTCAACATCCTCGTATCCTTATAGAAAAAAACTTGATGGACAAAATTGATATTGATACTGTCTATAGTTTTGAGAAGGGTCACTAGCATTTAATGGATTTTTCGAATGATTGAACTCTTTCTTCTTGTTTGTGTTGTTAAGACAACATTTAGGCAGGCCCATTCTATGGCCTTCTTCAAGTGTACTATCCAAATGTAATGGGAATAAACAGAATATTCCAATGGTAGCCACACTTTGAAGTAGGATTCGGGTAATGTCGATATCTTCTTTTCTTGTTAGGATTGGATTTCCATACCTTATCCCTGTTGAGTAATGGAAGCCACATCGAGTTGAACTCTGCCCATGTTGGAGACTGACTCCTTGATTTTTTTCTCAGTTTCCAACTGTGTTCCCTGTCTATTATACAAACTTCTTCCAAGAGAGGGAAGTGTTCACTTTTTCCACTCCAAATATGGTCAGCTATCTTGGATCTTTCTATCTCGCTTGCTTCTGATTACAGCTTTCGGAACATCATCTTAGCAACAAAAACAACAAGAAGGAATTCAATCGTCTGAAAAACTCTTCGAAAATTTATATCAATGGCAGAGTGAATTTTAGCCCAAAGGGGCAAATGATCTGAGGGGTCTGCCCCCCCACCACCACCATTTGATACTCAAGTTTCTTTTTCATTCATTTATTTATAAAAGTGAATTATTTTCATAAAAATAAAAAATGTCTAACTTTCACCCTACCTCCTGGTCCAGCACCTTGCAAACTGATGATGTGTCGTATTTCTTCAGCTTTCGCTTCCTCACAAAGGTGAGAAGGTCTTCAAGAAACCTCTTCGTTTCATAGATTTTGTGAGGGATTTTCTGATAGCATCTAATTTACATGACGTGGATTTTTCTCTGAGGTTGTTGGAGTCCAGGTTCCAGCCTTTTTATAGATTGAATTTACTTTCTGGTTTTATTAATGAAACTTGTAAAAGGTATCTGTACCTCGCATAAGTGAATCATCATAGACCGCACATGTACCAGAACTATAAAAATTATCTGAAATCATCTTAAAGAAAACATTTTCTATGAAAATTATCTCAGAAAAAATATCTTTTATTAAAATCATCTCAAAAAATAGATCTTTTACTAAAGTTATTTTTAAGAAATTGATCTTTTGAAAAAATTATCTGAAAAAAAAGATCTTTTACTGAAATTATCTAGAAAAAATAGATCTTTCTTCAAAATTATCGGAAAATACCAGCACAATTTTTGGGCAAAGCATTTTTTGAAAAAACAAAAGATGTTTTTAGATGGCGCCTAGTGGTGTACAAATATTCATGGTTGTGGCCCCCAAAATGTGACAAGGTGTACTGTGAGAACCACACATACATGTACACAGATACATACATATGTAGCTAGATAGACACAGACACTCGAGGAGAGAAGGATCTGTAACACGCTTGGATGGTTGGTCAGACCATCTGACAGTCTACACTGAATTGATCCCAAAAAGTAAATTCAATTTGTAGAAAGACTATGTATAAAATAAATAGTATTGTTCTTATGTTACAATTCAAGAAAATATTACTCTATAGCATTCATCTGTCATTCTGGGCAACATCAGAAAACCACCAACCATCAAATAGGTTTCTTTAGTTTTCAAGTGATTCTGGCTATCTATCTATGTATGTACGTGTCGTGTGAGCAGACTACACCAATGGAGCAAAAGAACTAAAAATTTAAACATCTAATCCTTATCATGTTTGGAAAAAAAATTTTTTTTGATTTTTTTTATTCAATTATTTAAGTGTAAGTTTATGCTAAATTGGTCCTTTAGTTCCACGATTGTTTTTTTGTAAATTTTGACTTTTTATTGACGCAACAAAAGGAAAAAGAAGTAACTTATTCATTGATCATCCCCGTTTTCCAAATTTTTAATCGTTCACTGCTGTCGCATGATGGTTTCTATTGAGTGACTAACGAGATTTGTTTCTCTGAAGGTTAATTCCCAGAATCCCAACATGAAATGGAGATAACTCCTGTTAGACTTGAAATAAACTAAGGATTATCTCCCTTTTCCAATGAAGGAAGAAAACAACTTCATTTCCATACAAACCTTCAATGTTTCAAACACTTGTCCACTTGATGTTAAAATCATCATCATCATCGCCATCTGTCTTTTAACATCCATTATTGGACACAGACCTTCCCCAGGAATCGCCTTAATTCAACAATCTAATTTATCCAATAACAATTTTCTTTGCTTTTCTTTCAAGGTGGCAGGGGATAATCCTGAATTCATTTTAAGGCTAACAAGAGTTACCTCTTTTCTATGCACAGATGCTGGGACTCTACCTTTCTAAATGATACGGCTTTTCAATTATAATTCTTCTCATTATAACAAAACATCCCATGAAAATCTTCCTTGACTTTCAACAGATCTTGATCAGTTTCTGGATAAATATACCGAAGTGACAAATAAAGAAATCAACAATTTCAATGCCGAAATTGAAAAAGAACGGAAACTTTTCGTATTCCTCTGAATTGCCGCTGAAAATAAACAAATTTTGTAAATCAGCAGAAAGTTTGGGATAATCTGTTCCAAAAATGTTTTTAATGTTATTTATTCTGATTCATTTACATCTAAATTAAAACTTCTGTAGCAACAAGATGATAGATTCATCTAGAGATAAACACAGTAAATAAACAAATACTTATATATCTATACACTTATCATACTGTTAACATAGGAACAATGATGTATACGTAGGAATATGTAAATGTCCACAGTTTTGAGACTGATCAAACACAAACAAAACTGACTAGTGATCAGAGAAAAGAAAGAACGAGTTAAGGGTGTTATTTTGACCTCTACCTTCTGTAAGGGTCCTGGTGGCTCAATCAATCAATTAGCACAGACCTAGGCTATATGGGTCCTCCCATGGAAAAGGTTATGAGTTTAAATCCCACCTGGGGTTTATCTCTTTATTTTCCGATCATCGTCATAAATAATATGGTTAAAGCAAAATCTAGTTCCTAAAAGAGTCTTTTCCTAATTCATATTTATACAAATAACATAGACAACTCTGAAACCTATTGGGTTAACCTCTCAGAAAAAATTAGTGTAATCTAATGTGACTAGAGTGTATCTAATTTTTATGCATTTGCAAATAAATAAATAAACAAGGATAACTACTCTATGAGTAACATTCAATAGTTATCTCCCTTGGAAGATAGTTTATAATAATAGAGGTGAGCACTGAAGTGGACCCTACACTATTATTATTGTTACAAATAAGCCGGATATTTTGCATTCTTCAAGTTAGCACTTTTTAGGAGTACCCCAATTCAATACATCTAGCTACAAGGCGCTGTTTTGGCTACTTAAAGGTCACAAACAGATAAACAGAATCAGACATTTAGAATTATATATTGACAAATATTTGGTAAATAAAGTTGAAATGAATACTTTGTAAAAAAAAATAGATATTTATTTATTACTATGAATAAAAAATATTCAATACATGAAGTGGATAAATTTTGTTCACTTAGATGATTGATTTATTTGATAAATCAAGTTAAAATGAATACTTGGTAAATACTTACATATTTATATAGATGAAAATACTTAGTAAATTAAGTTGAAATACCTTGTTGAGTAGGATGATTTACTCAATAAATAAAATTAAAATAGATACATATTAAATAAATGTCTATATATATGAGAACATAATTAACAATATTGAGATAAATTGTTTAGTAATAATGAACTTTTAGTAAACTTTAAATAATCAGTAAGTGTATACATATATATATATGTTCAGTAAATAAAGGTAAATTAAATACTTCATTTAGTAAACAGATATTTCTGAGTAAATAATGTAAAAGATGTATGTTTTAAATGAATAGATATTTCTATATTTCTATAAAAATATTTTATTTAGTAAATAAAAATGAAACAGATATTGTGTTTTGTGAAATGATTGTTTATTCACATTAAAGCCATAATTGTTTTGTATAAATAAAATGAGAACTGATCCTAATTGAATTCATGAACTGCTTGATCTTGCTCCTAATTGACAGCGGATCTCTTCTGCGATGAGGAAAAAATTTGTTGGAATAAATTTAAAACATTTGCCAGAGATGAAAGGGAACTAACTTTGATCAGTAGTTATTCTACATGATATTAAAATTTCAATTACTTAAGAACTCTTCTCTGAATGGTATAAAAAATAGTGGAACTGTGAATTGAATTTTTTTAATTAAAAATCATCTAATGGTTAAAGGTAGATAATTTTGATTTGAAGTTATTTCCCTTGAAAATGACATTCGATTTCCTTTATATGAGTTTAAGAGTTGAAATTTACATCTTCAACTTTTTCTACCCTCTTCACTCTTACTATTTCTATGATTCGCAAGATTAGAAATCTTCAATTTTGGAAGCAGGGACAAAATACCTAGCTGATGGGTAAACTCTTATTTTTGTAAACCGCTTTATTACACTCATAATTTACTGTGAAATTCTTGTTATAGAAGAAATTTGTTAAAATTATTATGACAGTATGAAGAATGAAGTTAAAAATTTATGTCAAGGTGAATGGGAGCTGACTTTGAACAGTAGTAATTTTTACCATTTTTATTAATTATCATTTTAATTTTCTTATATGAATTTAAGAGTTATGTGATTATCTTTGTAATTTATTTCATAATAATGTTTCTATGACAAGCAGCATGAGTTCATAAATATTAATATAAACTTGATTGTTCTTTTTTCTTTTTTATTTGATGCAATAAATATTTTTCTGTGGATCAGAGACTTGAAAGAATGCTTGTTTCAATGCAAAAGTTGGATTATAATTCAATAACATGCAATAATTTCTTGAATGCCTTTCTTCAATCTATTTATAAAATGAACAGTGTGACTTTTTCTCTTTGCTCCTTTGCTTCTCTGTCCGTAATACATAATCGAAGTAAGATAAAATTTATATTTTGCTAGCAAGAATATTTCCTACCCACCATTTGAAGCTATGGAGTCTTCTACATGGATGAGTTCAGTCATTTTTCAATAAAACCGAAAAAGAAATTGATGTAATATAAACTTTTATTTACACTATCAACAGCTTTAAAGTTGTGAACTATGAAATATTATTAAAGTAAGAGAATGTGAAAAAAACACTCAAACTTCTCAAAAATACAAGAAGATGTTTTTATCAAATGAATTATGGCTTCCAACATATCTTCATTCACGGAGCCAAGCCATCATTATGGCTTTCAGTATATATATATATATTAAAATTATAGGCATTAGCTTTTGGTGGAGACTTGAAAGGCCAATGAATTTTATTAAGAGAAAAGTTTCAACTAATTTGACTTGAAAAATCAACATTCAAAGCAATAAAGATTATTCTGGTTAATCAATTCAGTTTTCTTGCTGTTGTTTTTCATTTGCCTGCCATATTTTTAAAATTCCTTGCGGTATTTGCTCGCCTTGGAGTTTGTTTGTTTTTGTTTTGCAGTAGTTTTCAATTTGCTTATAGTCATCTTTATTTAGCATGCCATAGTTTTCCATTTGCTTACACAATCTTTTTATTTGTTCAGATAACAGTATAGTTTACCCTTGTTGTTGAACTTCAATAATTTTGAAATTGAACTGTACTTTGAAAATATCAAAAAAATTGTTACTTAGCTTATCCTTGTCTATGATCAACCAAGATTATAAAATACTAAGGGAGGTTACTCTTCGATAAGCATTCAATAGTTATCTGCCTTGTGAAATGTCATTTTAAAAAAATATACCCTATCACTATGCGTACATGATATATATATATATATAGAGAGAGAGAGAGAGAGAGAGATAGATCACGTTATATCATATAGAAACTCTTATATGAAAGGATCTTCTGTCATTACATGGTTAATGTATCACATAGCCTAGACAATCTAAATAGAATAAACAATCAAAGAAAATGGGGCAATTGCAGGAATAAAACCTGCAACCAATGGAGTAGCCTCTTCAATGTAGCAATAGTCTTATCATTGAGCTAAGCAGCCAGCAGTAATACAATTCAATTTCTGCAGGAGCCCAATTTTCTTTTATTGTTTATTCTATTTACATTGTCTTGGGCAAGTGATACATTAACCATATGATGACGGCAGATCATTTTAAATAAGAGCGTCTGTATAATATAACACAATTTAAAATCATTGTTGGATCATATGTATCCATTTTTAATACATATATATAAATATATATATATATATATATATATATATATATATATATATATATATATATATATATATATATATATATATATATTCTAACCGTATGTGTATAGTATTAAATACAGGCTATTAAATCCTGGTATAAAGAGCTCTTGTGTAAACACACTGACTTTTTAGAATTGGTAGCAGTTGGAATTTAACCAATGTTCAACTTTTTACCCAGTTTCTATTTAATCACTGTCCCATCACAGCAATATGTGAAACAAGGTCGGGCTTAACGTGGGAAGAAATAGTACTCAACAGAAAATAAGATTTTATGTAATTCTCATCTTGTTTTGAAGCACAAAATTTACCCACTCTTTTGAGCAAATACATAGACACGTTCACACAATATTACATCGAGCTAGCTTACACTAAGGGGAACAAAATTATAAACAAATACTCATTCCAGTGGCCAGTGACTATTTCAGTGGAGCAGCGTAAACTATAATGGTTACTACTATTATGTCCATGTTTGGCAAATAAAAAGTCACCCACAGCACTATACTGCTGGTGGACTCAGTCAAGTGGAAGAAGAATTCGATTGAGTGAGTGACAGAATGTTGAATGTATAATAGGCCCCCTCAAGTTTTGAGTTTAAAAATCTGAAGAATACATGCATATTGTACGCAAATAATTACAGCAGTTTCTTTACTAAAAAAATTCTTTTCATAGAAATTCAAATGTATCAGTGAATTTTTTCATGGGAAATAACTACTTCTTTCATCATCATCATCAGTCTTTCAACGTCCATCATTGGACATAGACCTTCCCCAGGATTCGCCACGATTTTCTATCATGGGCGTCGCAGAGCTAGTACTTTCTGAATTTGTCTAGCTCGTCTTGCCATCAAATATTCTGCTGGCTTCGGTTGCACATGTAATCTCTGGGGATCCATGTTGTGAGTCGCGATGTCCATAGACTGTCCACCATTCTTGCAACATGGCCAGCCCATTGCCATTCGAGCTTTTTAATGGATTCTATGATGTCCCTGACTCTTGTCTTTTTTTGGATGTACTGTTCTGTGAGAACTTCTTCCATAAAGAACATTAAATTCACAAAGCTTTGAGTGGAACTTTGGGATGTAAATCTTAGTCTCATAATATCTAATATCATCAACTTAAACTCCACAGTGGCAATTACATGGTGCTCCATAAAGATTGCTACTATTATCAAGAAGGCCTTTGAGTTATAGATATTAGTTTGGCACAAGGCTTAAAGTGTGGGGCACCCAGTGTGGATGAAAATCATGACGATAGTAATACCATATAGCTATGCAAAATTTCGTGAACATGGAAAGAAATTTTCAGTGACTTTTTAAGAGTTATCTCCCCTGACTACTACCCGAGCGCATGAGAGGCTGTCTCCCCTAAATACGATAATTGTTTTATTATAGCACTACTTGGAAATTTCTTCATCATTGAAAGTTGATTATCCTTGCAAAAAAGGCACTAAAAAGACTTGTGCAAATATTGAAAGCAATTATCTCCTTCTATGACTAACAATTGCTATTTCTTTTGTTTGTTTTTTTTTTTCAAGAAGAAATACACACTCAGAACATCGAAAATCTGTGGATGCATACCTAACAAAAACTGTGATGACAGTTTGACATATCGAAAACAAATTATTGGCTTTTACATTGTGTTGATACGTGATTTACTTGTTATTTATTTTCATCATTGTGTTAATATCTGATGAATGTACACTTGAAAAATCATTCAAAGATTCCATTAAATTATTCACGTTCAAATTTTGGTTTTAATATCCATAAGCAAATAATTGAATTACTCTTGTATGAACACAAACATTCGACCTGAGTCTTTTAGAGTAGAGACATTAGTATCAACCATCGCATTCTGTTTTGGATGTGATTGATTGAAAAATTTGAAAAAAGGGTGATCAATGAAAAAGTTACTTTCTTGGCTTTTGTTGGGCAATGATCACTGAATTTTCAAATAGACAAGCTGCCAGGCAGAAACTGAGGGATCAACTTAGCACTTATGTTGCAAATTGACCCCCAACTAAAACTTATTGGGTAAAGGGGGATTTTCAAGAAAAAAATTTCTTTTCTTGACACAGAAAGGAGTAAATGTTGAAAATTTCATCCCTTTATCTTCATAGGTGTGGCCTGTATGCATGATATATACATAGCCAGCCAGATCAACTAAAAAAATGAGGAAGCCTATGTTGACAGTTTTGTTTCGCAGTGTCTAATAATGGGGTGCATCATCATCATCATCATCATCATCGCCGTCGTCATCATCGTCGTCATCATCATCATCATCAGTTTCTTAGCGTCCGTCATTGAACGAAGACCTTCTCATGAGCATTGCGGAGCCAGTAGTTTCTGAATTTATTTAGCTTGTCATGCCATTTTACCCTCTGTCAGCCAAAGCCTCGCACCTGATCTCAAGGAATCCACATTGTGAGACCAGTTGTCTGCCTTTCTTGCAACATGTCTAGCCCATTGCCATTTGAGTTTTCCAACAGTTCTCTAACCCCTGTCTTTTCTCTGATACACTGTCCTGTCTTATGATCTCTCCATGTGAGGTTGAGCATGATTGTCTCCTGCACACAATGCACGGTTCTCAGTTTGAGGGTGAATCTTTTGGTTAGGTTCCATGTTTCAGCTCCATAAGTGACTATTGGGAGAATGCATTGGTTGTATACTCTTCTTTTTAGGACTAGTGTAATATTCTTGTTCTTGAAAGTTAAGCTTGCTCTACCGAAAATTTGTCAACCCAGTGTGATTCTTTACTTTATTTCTTCTTCTTTCGATAGTGGGGTTACTCTAGAGTGAACTCAAAAAGTGGCCATGAGTTTTTCTTTTACAGTTGAGACACAAGTATTGATCATAACATCAATTAAGTCAGAAGATACAAATATCCCTTCTCGATCATGTACCCAGAGATTAGTTCCTATGAATATATAAACTACAATCTTATTTAAACCAAATTTCATTCAGAAGAACAAGATTCAACCTAAGTAGTTTATTCTTGTAAAGAATGAACAGAAATTATTTTTATATCTCACAAATATTCTATTAAGCTTCTAAGGTCTTTCAAAGAATTATTGCATCATTTTCTAAATTTAGAAATAAATAGATAGGTGTTTGCAGTGTGTTTGATAGCACTCCTGACCCCACCCAGGGCAGAACAGGGTTGCCATTTTGGCTATTTTAAGGCTAAATCTGATAAATCTGGCCTTTTTGAAGAGCATTTGGCAATGAACTTTTTGGTTTGGTTTTATTTAAATTTTTGGTCATTTTGACTTTGATACAGTAGTTTTTTTTTATAAATTCTTATTTTTGGCGTGTATCTCAGTATTCCAGTGTTTTATAAACAATCGTTATTATTAAGTCTTCTTTACACAGTTATTTTCTTTCATCTTAATTTTTCAGTTGCTTTTTTTCATCACAATTTCAATACTCAGACCATCACCATAAAGTTGTAATGAAAAATTCTGGTGAAGGTTAATAGTCGTATCAAATTTGTTTCTAAATGAATACTGATGATTTACAATTGTTTATCCAATAAAGATATATAATAAGATGAATAATAAAATAATTGCGTTTTAAAACAGTTTAGAATTTGGCCATTTTGGGCCATTTTCACATATTTTGAACCAAAAACATCTCCAACTATCTAGCCAACTCTTGTACAGATTCTGACACACAGCCATTTTGTTTAAAGTGGGAGATGATAGAAATTGTATGATCTGGAAAAAAAACTTTTGGAAAAAGTCACAATTTTGGTCAGGAAAAAGTCACAAGAAAAAGTCCCAATTAATTCATAGTAATAAGTAAGTATAATTTTAATAAGTATAAATGATCTTACCATCAAGTAATATACAAGTTACTAAAACATTTTTCATTTAACTCATAGTAATAAAATAACAGGTCTGATTAGTCACTTAATTGAAACCCTTCCATGACCAATGTTTTTTGGCATCATACCCTGCTGGGGATGATCAATTGAAAAATTGGAAAAAGGGGAGATCAATGAATTATAATTCTCTTGCGTTCTGCCATCACAGAAAAATTCAGAATTTTCTAAAAATAAATGTTGAAATTGTCTGACACAAATTAAGGGACTGGTTCAGCATAAATTTATATCATAGATTAGATCATCATTGAAAACTTATCTTGGTGAAAGGGGACAAAACCCCCACACTTGAAGTGCAAAGCCTGATGAAATCCACCAAGCACAAAAATCTCTGTCATTGGTGACAGTATAATATTTTGTATCTGGTCTCATATTCTCAATATATACTTTTACAGCTTTTTATTTTGATTCATCCAAGAATTAACAAGCCTGGAAGTCAGACCTTATAGTTCAATCGTTAGTGCCTCAAAAAGCCCCTTCTTTTAGAAGCCATTCAGAGTTCATGAATTTGAAAACACATTCCTTTTTCTTTTTCACTTTATTCTTCAGAAGACTTAGTGAAAAAAAATATTTGTCCTGGAGATTTTGTCCTGCACTCTGTGAATTTAGGCCTCACGAGGGCTCCACACTTGTGGCCCCATGCCAGACTAAACTAAGCTTAGTAAATTCCCATAAATATACAAACAACAGTTTTATTTAATCCACGAGTCATTTTGAAAAAAGAAAAAAAGATCCAACTAAAGTGGATTACTCTTGTGAAAAATGACCGGAAATTATTTTAATTCTGACAAATACTCTGTTGAGCTTTTTAGGGCTTTCAAAGATATATTGCATCATTTTCTAAATTTAGACATAAATAGATAAGTGTCTGAGATTTATTTGACAACAACCTCCCTCTACTAATGGAAAATTGTTACACACAGGCCATTTTTCTTTATCTACAGACAGTTCACTCTGTCTACATCCAGATTGTCGACACCCAGAATGTCTTTGACCTTCTAACCTAGAATCTCTGAAGTATTATCATACATACTAAATCTAATTTGTCAATGATTTTGGGTAAAAATATCAGAAATCGCAGAATTGATGAATTTTTTTTTAATACCCAGAGATATTGTTATTTTTCAATTCTTATATTTCATTTCGTTGAGACACTAGAAATTGTTGAATAAATCAAATAATTTTGCTTTTTAAATAACCAGTGGAATAATTCTGTGCAAAAATTTCTAGGGTATATTTAAAGAGAATTCTGCAATTCCAATATTTTTACAAAAAATTGTTGACAAAATTAGATTAAGCACGTATTATAATAGTTTAGACATTTCAAGTTTAGACATGAAGGTTGTAGACAATCAGGGTGTAGACAAATTGCACATGAACCGTAGTTGTCAGTTGAGTTTTGATCTGAAAATTTCACTGTATAATGTTTGAGCTATGTGATTAATGGGGAAGCTTTGAATAGAGTTTATAAACAAGGATATTGAACGTTCATAAATGAATATTTTTGTATAAAATAAATTCCTCGTATATCATTAGGGTATGGACTTATCGATTTACTTACACCAGCGTACACACACCTATACACACACACACAAACACAAACACCCTGACATACACATATATATATATATATTTTAATCCAGGAAAAAAGGTCATAGGAAAAAAAGTCATGTTTTTCGTTTCCGGTTGATTAGGGAAAAAATATTTTACAAAATAATCAATACTTTGATTTATAAAAACATTTTTTTTAAAATCAAACTTTTAATAAAATGAATATCTCACTTTGTAAATAAGAGGACGGGTGATTTCTTCGAAATGTTTTCAAAGCCAAATAACTGGATGACACAGGCAAAATATGTTTGTAAATAAATCATGAAAACTTTCATTTGTTTAATTTTTCTTTTGATTTGAATGAATTAATTAAAAATCATGAATAACTGTATAAGAAACCGCCAACTAAAATTGACCCTGAAACTTCCCACAGGTTTCTTAAGTTTGGTCAAGACCTTTTTCAAGATGTGATTTTGAAATATTCATTTTCATTTGATTAAAAGATAGAAATCAACATTCCTGATCAAACATGCTTGAAAGAGAAACTTTCACAATATATATATATGTATGTATATATATATATATATATATATATATATATATATATATATATATATATGTATATATATGTGTATATATATGTATATATATGTGTATATATATATATATATATATATATATATATATATTATTGTGTCATCCACAGACAGCTGTTTCGATGTATTACATCTCTTCAGTGTGACCATAGACTTTCAATTATACCATGCAGTACCAGGAGACAGAATTAAAACCTTCACTTCAGACTCAGAGGCCAATATCCTACCTCAGGACTACAGAACTGGACAGTCAGTAAGGCTGAATTTAAGCAATATATCCATTTACACACAGAAATTCCTCATCCACCAGAGTGCTCAATTCCTATGGAAGAGCATTGCATAAGCTTACGATGGATGAGTTACCTCACTTAAAGAGTGCTCAACCCTGAATAGAGGAGCATTAATTATATAATATATATATATATATATATATATATATATATATATATATATATATATAAACTTATATCAATCACAAAAATCTATCATTTAATTTAATAATTCTTTATATGCAATTATTAATCACGAAAGTAATTTTTAAAAAACCATTAGCGATTCTAACAAAATGGTTGTCATTTATTTTTAGACAGAGTTACTTCCCTTGCATTATTTTATTTTCTCGTTTTTGTATAAGTCATTGCAGCGGGTCTTAATTCCATCTTTGTATTGTTAATCATTTCAATATGAAAAATGATTCTAAATTATTGTCAAACTCTTACTGAGTTGACTCTATTTTTTTAACCCAACAACAATGACAATTTCAGACTTACGGTTAAGACTAGAAGTGAAAAGGTTCCAAAATTTAAATGAAGGATAGAGAAAGGGATAGAGAGAGAGATAGATTCTATTCCTATTTCATCCATCAAAGAAGGAAGAAAGAAAGACAGGAAGACAGAAGGAAAGAGGAAAAGAAAGAGAAAATGGGTGAAAGAAAGAGAGAAAGAGAAAATGGAAAGCCATGGACACTAGAGTGAATTATCTGGTGTCACTAAACATATTCTTTTTAGAATTTATCACTTTTTCTCTTTTTTTTTCTTTATTATTATTCTTTTTTTTCTTCTCTCCATTTCTGAGCCTTAACTGTCCATGGTAGAAACTTTAAATTTTGCACACATACTCTCCTTAACATTTTTTACTTTTCAAAAATTGGATTAGTGATTGAAATAGTTGCTATCAGAGTAGGGTTTGACTCTGAAAGCAGCCAGTCTTGTTTTACTGTAGAAATTAATTCCAAATAATTTTACTATAGAAATTCATTTCCTATTATTTTAGTGTGAAAATTCATTCCCCCTTATTTTACTAAAGAAATTCATTCCAAATTATTTCACTATGAAAGTTCATTTCACATTATTTCACTATAGAATTTCATTTCACATTATTTTATCATAGAAGTTCAATTTAAATTATTTTACTATAGAAATTCATTCAAAATCATTTTACTATAGAAGTTCATTTCACATTATTCTACTATAGAAATTCATTCCAAATTATTTTACTAAAGAAAATGCATCTCAAATTATTTCCCTATAGAAATGAATTGTAAATTATGTTAATATAAAGTAATACCTCACTTATCACTCCAGATATATTCCTTAAAAATGCTGCGCTAAACGAAGCCGCACACTATAGGGTCATTGTGATATATCATAAATAACACATTCAGAACATTTCACTTTCTTTGCCTTACTGCAACACTCCTAGTTATAAACTATATGTTGTCATTGTTGAGCCTTAACAAGATGGATGGATTAGTGCCGTGTATCCCATCTGGTAGCTACTTTCTGGAGCTGTTGAAATATCACTAGGTGTCAACATATATCGCTGCATGATATATTATTATTATTCTCTTAACTTAAAGATATCTCATTAACTGAAGTGTACACTCAACATCACTAATTCAGCACCTTTTTGCACTAAATTCAGCATGTTTCTTATTCTGATAGTGCAGAAAAAAACTCTGAACTAGATGTACCTGAACATTTGGGCCATTTGAAAAATTTTTGACTATTTATTCTTTTTAGTTTAGCACTTTTCAGCACCTTTTGGCAGTCAGACTAGCACAAAAAAAATTTTTGAGTTGGCAACACTGTATAACAGTTTACAGTTATTTCAGAGATTGTCCAAGACGTTGTCTTTTATTATTCATTATTTATTTCAGAAATTGAATATTATTGAAGCTTTTTCTGAAAAATATTTGAAGAAAAGCATAATTGGGAATTAGTGCAAATACTAAGAAGCACAAAGTTGAGGTATTTATAGAAATAGTAGACTTGATTGCAGAAGGGGGTAAAGAGTTGTAGTTGTCCATTGCAAGATAAAAGCTCTTTTTCATTGCAAGGTGAAAGCCTTTTTCCATTGGAAGATAAAAACCCTTTTACATTGCAGGATAGAAGCTCTTTTCTATTGCAAGACAGAAGCTCTCTTGCATTGCTAGATGAAAACCTTTTTCCATTGCCAAGATAAAGCTCTCTTCCATTGCAAGATAGAAGCTCTTTTGCATTGCAGAATAGAAGCTCTCTTGCATAGCAAGATGAAAGCCTTTTCCCATTGCAAGATAAAAGCTCTTTTCCATCGTAAGATAGAAGCTCTTTTCCATTGCAAGATAAAAGCTCTTTTCCACTGCAAGATAGAAGCTCTCTTGCATCGCAAGATAGAAGCCCTTTTACATTGCAAGATAAAAACCCTTTTCCATTGCAAGATAAAAACCCTTTTCCATTGCAGGATGAAAGCCTTTTTATTTCCTAATTAGTGCTAAATAGATTATAATTTTTGCTGCAGTTAGGGACAGGGTTGCTATTTTGGCCATTTTGAGGCCAAATTTGATAAATCTGGCAATCTTTTAAAGCATTTGGCCATGAACTTTTGGGTTCAGCTACATTTAAATTGTAAGATAAAAACCCTCCTCCATTGCAAGATAAAAGCTCTTTTGCATGGCAAGATAAAAACCCATCTCCATTGCAAGATAAAAGCTCTTTTGCATTGCAAGATAAAAGCCCTCCTCCATTGCTAGATAAAAGCTCTTTTGCATTGCAAGATAAAAAAAACTCTTCTCCGTTGCATTTTGTCCATTGTAAGATAAGAGCCCTGACTCACATATACAACTGCTATCAATCATTATAAAATGGAAATTTAATAAAGTTTCATTGAATTAATTATCAGGACCAATAGAGCTGGTAATAGACCCAGGGCAGATGGGACTTGTCTGTCTGATTCAGACTTCTCAATAAGTATTTTTGTGATAAGTGCTTAATACATATGATTTATGTATGAGTATATACATTTATATATAATACACATGATTCAATGGTCACTGTTAACTTTGTCTACAGCCAGATTGTGTTCTTGGTAGGATATATGACCATACTTATAAACTTATAGAGAAAACAACACAGGAGATATCAAAAAAAAGCCTCAAACATGTATAAAAGATTATATTATCATCAAAATACTTGTGTTATTAAAAAAGATTATATTATCATCAAAATACTTGTGTTATTAAAAAAGTGAAAATATATAGAATCAGATATTTTTCTGAAAATACCAATATGAAAATTTGTCCGTTTGTAAACATCAAAATGACGTAAATTAGGCATTCAGAAATTTTCTAAATCTTTGGAAAATATTATTATGTTATATGATAACAATGCCTTAACAATGTAAAAAAGTTTTGAAATAATTCCACTGGGTAATTTTTTTAAATTCATTTTTATTAATTTTGCAATTCCCAGTGTCTTAACAACATGATATAAGAATTAAAAATGATAAACTCTGGGTATTCTAAACAAAATATTTTATTAATAATACAGTTTCCCATGTTTTTATACAAAATGGTTGACAAAATTAGACTCAGCACTTATTATAATCGTTCGGACATTTTTGGCTTGAATGTTATAAACATTCTGGGTGTAAACTAAGTGCATATAGACTGAACACAAAAACCAGAACAGAATGAAAAAAATCAACTCAGGAGTAGGCCCCAACAGAATGCAGGTCCACACCAACTTGCACACTGAACCCCCCCACCCACCTCACCTCACCTCCCCCGTTCCGTCTGCGCCTGGCAACCATGAAACCGGAGACTGAAGTTTCAGTCATTCGCAGTTAATGGTTAAGGGGAAAGTATTTGGGTCAGTGGACCGCGAGGAGAGAATAGAGTTCTATTTGTTTTTATTCCGGTTACCAAGAAGATGTTTAACGATTACCAGGTGCCTCGACAGTGGCAAAATAACCATTAGGCAGGGTAGGCTTCAGCCAACCCCTTTCCGAGATAGCAGATCAGTCAAGTGTCTGATCTGATCTTATATGAGCCTGAATTTCCATCTGATGTCACTTCTGGTTATCAGATTATGATATTTGCAGTTGTTAGGGACAGGGTTGCTAATTTGGCTATTTTGAGGCCAAATTTGGTAAATCTGGCATTTTTTTTAAAGCCATGATTTTTGGGATTCAGCTACTTTTAAATTTTTGGCTTTTTTCTCTGTTGCTGAAGTATTTTGATAAATTCCTATTTATGGTGTGAAGTGTTGCCAATCTTGGAGTCACTCTTGAATATGTAAAATTTTTTAAAAAACATCTCATTTGGTAACAGGGGATTTCAAATCATAAAAAGTTTTTACAAAACATCTAAACGTTGTCAACACTTGAGTCACTAATTCGAGAAAACAAAACAAGAAACATCTAAATCGTCAACACTGTTTGTGACTACTTCAGTATTACTGAGTTTTATGAACAATTGTTATTATAAATTTTCTTTATATTACTTATCTATCTACATCTCAATTTTCAGTTGCTTTTGATACTCAGGCTGTTACCATAAAAATGTGATAAAAAAAATAACAGAAAAATCAAGTTGAAGGTAAATAGTAGTATTGATGATTTTTTGGTGATCCTTGCATATCAGGCACAAAAAAATTGCTTGTGTAAATATCAAAAGAAAATACCTCCCCTTATGGCTAAAAATGGCTATATTCCCTGCCTCTCTCCTTTTTTTTTTCATTTCCAGTTAGCTTTATATATAAAAATGTTCAGACGCTCGAAAAAGTAGACTTGAAAATTCATTAAAAGGCTCAAAAAACTATAATTATAAAACGTATTTGTCAGAAATTGATACAATAATAAAAAAATGATGAGTTTAAACAATATAATGATTAGAATAAAATTCGAACAGCGAACCATTTCAGGAGCCTTCGTCTGATTTTTTGAGAGCACTCAACATTTTTAGCTGTAAAATTAGCTGATTATAAGGGGGGGGGGGTCTAGCCATTTTTAGCCATAAATGGTGGTGACTTTTTTTTTTCAATACATCCAAAAGCCATTTTAGTTTGTGATTTGCAAGGATTACCAATTTAAGAAAAAATAATTTTATGATTTACGATATTGCATCTAATATTTTATCACATACAATAATCACTTTAGTTTAAACATATGTATGAAGTTGTCTTTTCATTGCCATGATAAGAAATTATGACCAAATGATCGCAAAGGGGCTCACTTACTGACTGCGCTAAGTTGATAAATATTACACATCTACAAAAATATATGATAAAAATAATCACTTTCAAAATCATTTCAGCTATTTAGGGCCATTTTTGACCATTTTTCAGTGTTTTTAGCTAGAAACATCTCCAATTATCTGGCAACGCTGATTTGGGAAGAACTAATTAGCTTTTTTCTGTAAGTTGACATCCAAAGGGGCCAAAGCTACATTTTTAACCTTTGGCTGTTGAACATGCTTAGGTTTGGTTGGTCACTCAATAGAAACTGCCACATTTGGCAAGATGCTGTGCTCAGGGTGATCAATCAAAAAATTGGAAAAATGGATGATCAATGAATTAATTATTTTCCTCGACTTTTATTGGTTGGTGATCACTAAAATAGTCAAAATTTTCAAAAAACAAGTATGAATGCTACCAGACATTAACTAAGGGATCATTTAGCATAAATTTACTTTATAAATTGAATCCCCCACTAAAAAACCCTATCAGGAGGATAATTTAAAAAAAAAAAACAATTCATGCAGACATAATAAGTGTTTGAATTTTCAACCCACTGGCCCCATTGAAGCAGCCTGTATGAAGCCAGCCAGACCCACTCAAAAACTAAAGAAACCTATGTTGACAGTTATGGTGTTAGTTTCGGTTGATGATTTCTGATATTCCCAGAGTAGTCTATTTCGGTTGTGTTTCGATCTATCTCAGTCTATTGATACCTGCTAATCGGATCCACGTTCAGGTGTTTCCGGTACAGAAACCCATGGAGAATGTATTCAGGTCAGTGGGCCATACATAAGAAGTGGAAAAGAGGATTTGTTCGACTACTACGAAGATGTTTAGCAACTACTAAGTGTTTAATCTTGTAAAAGATTAATCTTCAAGGCGGAGCAAGCCAGGGCCTGGAAGCCCAGCTGGTAGATCTGTTGAGTGTTTGATCAAGAGGTATTGTGACAGATCAACCGTTAGGCAGAGTAGGCTCAAACCTAGGGATCCTGGATAGAAGATCTGCAAATTGTTTGATGAGATCTATTCCTATGAGTCAGAATTGTAGCTGGTGTTGATTTCCCTTATCGGCAATTGGGGGGCGGGATTGAAGAAAAATTGTATCGCATTTTCTGTAAGCCGACCTGGGTAGATTTCCAGAATGCGCACATCAAATGAAGATAACTCCTGTTAGCCTTAAAATCATTTAAGGATTATCCCCCTCTTGGAAGAAAAACAGATTGATTTTGCCTTCAACAAATTAAATAGTTAAACTGTTTTTATTTGTGCACCTTTTTTAACATTGAATAAGTGAGTGCGGGAAATGTTAAAGGTTTGAATGGATATAAAATTATTTTTCATTTATTTTATTTGTGTGCTGTTTTCAATATTGAGTGGGCGAGTGTGAGAGACATTGTAGGTTTGTATGGATACAAGTGGGTTTTTTTTTCCGTGGTTGTTGAAAAGTTCATTTTTAGGCTAGCAAGAGTTACCTCAATTTTATGCTCAGATTCTAGGAATCAACCCTAACTTTTAAGGGACCTGGGATTTAGGTTCATTGTATAGAACAAGACCCCCTAGAAAAAAGCTCTCCCAAAAGGACAACTCCTTCCTCTACCAGGAAAAAAACTCAAGAACAAAACCCTTTCACTGAATAGGATGAGTAGAACGATATCCCCTTGGTTAAGCTGAAATTATGACAATTATTACTGTAATTGAGAACAGTAATACATTTTTTACCTGGCCTCATAATTGAATCACACATTTTTTTATATAGATTTTCCCCTAAATTTTCACTCAAAAAGAAGACTTGTCAATCTTTATATTTTTGACAAACTAAAGTCCAAGTCAGAAGCAATAGTTGACTTTGATTTTCAATTGTAACAACAAGAACAAGAACAATCCTCACCTGACCCTTAACTATTAATCTGTCCCATCACGTTGAACCAAACTGAAATAAAACGTTGACTTTTCCTTACCATGATTTGAAATCACGACCAAATGATCAGAAGGTGGCTCACTTACCTGATGCACTAAGTTGATAAATATTACAGATCTACGAAAAAGTATGTTACAAATATGCAAGGGCTTGTTTCTTTCTGAATGACAAATACATTTATACTAAAAAAAAATGTATTTTTATAATTTTTTCCTTTGTATAAGTTACACTAAATCAGTGGAATTGTCTGAGCAGCAAAATTTTAACTCTTTTTAACCATAAATAAATGTATAGTTTTAATTTGATCAAAAGTTGATTCAATCAAAACAGGGATATAAAATAGCTATTTTTTTTACAATCAAAGTTTGTGAGATCAAACTTTTTTACAAAAAATTAGTAAATGTGTAATTTCACATTTTTAACAAAAAGTAAATAAATAAATCCGTAGTTTTGATTTGGTCAAAAGTTTATTTAATCAAAACAAGGATAGGAGACGATTATTATGGACATCACGTCTCACAACTTGGACCCCCAGAGATCACATAAGAAACTGAGGCTGACAGAACACAAGATAGAGAGATAAACTAGACAGATTCAGGAAATACTGGCTCCGTGATGCCCATGATAAGGAATTGTGGTGAATCCTAGGGAAAGTCTATGTCCAACGACGGATGTTAAAAGACTGATGATGATGATGATTTTTTATGATCAAAAGTTTATGTAATTAGAATGAAATAAATTCTTTTTCAAGAAAATATTACCAATAAAGCAATTTCACTGATTTGGCATAAAATATGTTAGCGTAACTTGTACAGTACAAAAGTTGCAGTTATCATTTTCAGTTGGTATAGAAGTTGGAGCTAAGTTTGACCCTGCGGCAGTCAACCTTTTTTTTTTGCTATTTTATTTTTTTACTTCTACACAAGCGACTGCTGTTGATTTTGGAGTGTCAGATGTTTTTTTGCAGTTGTCAGGGAAGAAGTGATTGGCCTTTTTCAGTGGGCCGACCTGCGAAGGGGCCAAGGCCACATTTTTAACCTCCAGCTGTTGAGCAGACTTACTGAATATTCACAGAACAGTCTATCTCAGTGCCTTTCTGTTCTGTAAGTGTTTTTGATAAGCATCTACCACATCTCACCACAAATTAGTTGCTCACAATTTGAACACTAGCTGAGCAATGCACCCTCAGGGCAATCCTTGAAATACTGCAGTTCCTTGGATTTCCTGAACAACCATTTTAATAGCTAAAAGTTGCTAGATTCAAGAAAAGGGAGGTGATTAGTAGGCTTCACATGATTTGCCATTAGGTGATTTGAATTTGAATGATTAATTTGTTGATGACTGATATATTCTTCAATGATATTGTGATTATATATTATATACATATATATATATATATATATATATATATATATATATATATATATGTATATATATATATATACATATATATATATATGTATATATATATATATATATATATATATATATATACATATATATATATATATATATATATATATATATATATATATATATATATATATAAATAGTAGAATATGGATTCTCAACACAAACTAGCTCATGTTTCTATATACTGTCTACATACATACATATATATATATATATATATATATATATATATATATATATATATATGTATGTATGTGTGTATATATATATATATATATATATATATATATATATATATATGTATATGTATATATATATATATGTATAAGTATATATATATATATATATATGTATATGTATATATATATATATATATATATATAAATATATATATATATATATACACACATGTACATTACATTCTAAATTGAAGCCCCCCCCTTTAAATCAAAAATCATTTTGAAAAAACATGAAACTGTTTCCTCTAGATATAATAAGGAGTAATTGTTGAAATTTTTAGTCATCTAGCTCCATTGGTGTGGCCTGTATACATACATAGCCAACAAGCCAGCTAGCCAGACCAGCTCAAGAACTGAAGTAACCTGCATAGTACAGTTTTGATAAATGGGAGATCTGATGCTGTACGGTTGAAGTATTACTGTACAAATTAATGTGAGTAAGTATTAGCTGGAAAAAAAGACATTAAATTATATATATGGCCTTGAATAGAGAGATTTTGGTAAGTACAGGTTTTGATGTTGTATGTTTAAGGTATCGCTGTACAAATTAATGTAACTCTGTACAAGCTGGAAAAAAAACCCATTGAATTATGGTATGACTTTGAACTGTTTGGTTTTGAACAGTACAGTAAACTTATGGAACGAATTACCGCTCTAATCATGGTATGCCCGTCCAGATTTCGGCATTATTTTTATATTTTTATTTTTCATTTCTTTCTTTATTTTTGTCTGTGAAAATATCTGCTCTGAATTCAATGCTTGTAGGTCAAAAACAGGCCATAAAATTCTGTCTCCTGATATAGTCTGACAACAACAGCTTGACCAGCACTTTGTCCTTGGTAGGGCTATTTTAGGGCCGAATTTGACAAATCTGGCTTTTTTTAAGAGCATTTGGCCATAAAAATTTGGTCTGGCTATAGTTAAATTTGGGCCATTTTGATTTTGATACAGAAGTGCTTTTAATAAATTCTTATTTTTAGTGTGTATTTCAGTATCGTGAAGTTTCATGAACAATCTTTATTATTAATTTGTATATTATACTACTAATTATCTTCACCTCAATTTTTCAGTTGGTTTTGTAGTCAGAATTTTGATACTCAGGCCGTCCCCATGAAATTGTGATAAAAAAACATCTGGATAACTAAAATGTAGGTAAATAGTAGTTTATAAAATTTGTTTGAATCAATACGTACGATTTAGAATAGTTCATCTACTAAAATTAATAATACATCATACCATCACAGTCAATAATTGAACAACTTTGGCATTAAAAATGTGAAAAAATTCCATCAAATAATAAATATGGTTAGAATAAGTTCTAATCATGACATCACAGACATTTTGGATAGGAAAACATCTAAAATAGAGTAAAGATACATCTAGAAACATCTAGATTCTGGAGAGTAAGTATTATTAATAAATCTATCAACATGAAGCCCAAAAATGTCAAAAATCTCCCATTCCAACCACCCCTATTTTTGAAGGAGTACTGATGCCAATTTTCAAGTCTGTAGACAAAACAGTATGGCCTGGAATGCTGGAATACATAGGCAAACATGCAATCACCTGCACAAATACATATAAAAAAAGGATAGAATCCTTCGCCACCTTTACTGACCACAGTGTTTCAATATTTTTGCTTTAATAAATAATTTTGGTATTTGGTCAATTTGCGGGGGTGGGGTGTATTTTTCACAAAAAACGTGTCTACCTAGCTGGCAAACCTGCGTCTGACAATAACAGGTTGAACCACATCTTCCAGGTCCATTGGTCAGCTGAAGATAGACTCGAAAAACCTGTCATTATCTGAGGTTATGAAAGGCTCACATTATGATCTAATGACAGAAATGGTGAGGAAAATCTGACAATGGTTATTGACTGTTCATAGCGTTTGGTTATGAAACAAACAAGTTAAAATGTCATATGTCTAATGTTCCACAAGATTTATTATGAAAACTTTTTCAATACGTGTTATCGTCTAGGGCAATGGTTCTCAAACTTTATTGTAAAACAGCACATATATTTTTTATTTTATAACAGGAATATATTTGGTTTACATGGCACACCAACTTTTGACTCCATTGAAATATGGGTAATAAACATTGGTTTATATCCAACCATAATTAAAACCAGGAATTATATAAATTCTTTGAGAATAATGAGTAAATTTTCATGAAAGTTGGGCGCAATATGATACTCATACCAAAAAGTTGAAGGCGTGAAATACACATTTGATTATTTTGGAAAAATTCATATGGCATATGTGGGAGATTTTAGTCAGACACATAAATTTTTCCAAGTATGTAAACACATGTTTCGAACCTAGAATGTGTCCAGTACAACGGGTATTATGCCTGTTTCATTTCCACGGGAGAGTTATCGATCTAGAGGTTCTATCACCAGATTTTGAGGGACAGATGAAAGAGAAAAGGAGAGATGAGTTGCGTCATGATATTGTGTAATTGAAATCACGAGGATCCTTGTAATTCTCATTTTTATATATCAATAAATCTATCATCTGCGTTGAATATTGAGCACAATGATTATGGATCTACGATGGATATTTTTTATTTCTTTCTGTTTGTATTTTCACAAATTGAGAATATTCTTTGTTCATATGCTGATACATCAAGTTTCACTACTACAAAAAATTTGTTGTGTAATGCATTTCGTTTTACAGTATGTTGACTTATAGTAAACCCTTAATTATTACTTCAAAGTTTACTGCTAGGTGGAGGTAGGATGATGATAAAACAGTAACCAATGTCCCTCGCAATACCAAGGTATATCATAAACCATTAACCAAAACTGACGACATCAATATAGGTCTCTTCAATTTTCAACTTGGTCTGGCTGGCTGGCTGGCTCCATGTGATAGTTGAGTTTGCTGAGTAATTCTGTCTAAAAATTTGGGAGATCAACAAAACATCACATTTTTAGAATCTTAGGAACATGGAGGATCTGAAAATCAATGTTGGTCTCTGCACACACATTTGCATCGCCATCAGTTGGAAATTTAAAAAATGGCCACCATGAAATGTTATTTTGCATAATTAACCAAGTTCACTATACATTTTTGTTCTAAGTCTTTGTAGATTAGCCAAACAATACATTTTTGGAATTTTCAGAAGGTGGGGACTCAAAAAAATGATGTCAGCATTTGCATAGACCTATATGGCTGCCATTATTCTCTCCTTTGCACGTTGCATGGTTCTCAGTTTGAAGGTTGATCTTTTGGTTAGATTGTGATATCTAACTAAAATTCGCCAAACTTCTCTCCATCTGTCCATCATCACATAACTTGAGAAGAACTATAGCTATAGCCACCAAATTTCTGTGATTTCAAATGAGAACCCAGTATTCAGCACATTACTTTTAAAAATTCCAGATTTTTAAAGTTTTTAGCAAGAGATTCAATTCGCAATTTAAGTATATTGTTAAACTACACCCTTACTTTGTGCGCTGCATATTGACTCTGTCTCTTTGCGGAACCATGTAAAGTAGATATCTAGCTGGAAACCCGACACATGGCTGAGATTTTCAGCAAGTATTACAAATCCTGAATATTTGTGATAGTTTTCTTCTGTTATTTGAATCACAAATTCATTCAATTGGGCCAGCACGAATTCAGTGTATAATCTTCCTTGACCTTTGAAAGTTTGTGGGCACTTGAGAAAATGTCTCATCGCAGACCTGCAAACATTCACACAGGTATGAGGGGGAAAAAAAAGAAGTTTTTTTGAGGCAAATGTATACTGTCACTGATTTTCCCACCTGAACACAATGACACGTTTAAGTGCACCCACCTGACTTCTACAAAGGTCCCGAATTTGAATAAGGATTTCCTGTCCCGGAAGGAAAAGGAAGGAGAAAAAGAAAAACCCATCTTCTGCCATCTCCCGTTATATATACATATATATATATATGCAAGTAGACCCTGTTTCAAAAAGAAAAATAGATTAAATGATGTGTACGATAGAATAACATTCATACACAATCCATACTGATAATACCCTATATAAAATAGTAAACTGCATGTGTGACATAAGCTATATATTAAAAAATGTTCTATATCATGAAATGCTATATATTCATAAAATAAATGATAGCTGAAAGGAAAGTGGTGTTTGATCAGCACTGCTGGGGTGCCATGTTAATATAACTATTTTGTTTTTAAAATCACCAAAACAGTTACATGGCAAACAACTGATGATCCCAACAAAAGAAAATTTACACATAGTACCATCCTATATAGCCTACTCAACTGTACATACAAACTTTTCACAAAAATCATCATCAACTGAATCACAAAAACACTTGATGAAAACCAACCACAAAAGCAAGCTGGCTTTAGAAGAGGCTACTCGACCATGGACCAACTGCATTCGATAAATCAGCTGGAAGAAAAAGTAGCAGAATATAAACTACCACTCGCTGTAGCATTTATCGACTTCAAAAAGGCGTTCAACTCAGTAGAAATCCCTAAGGTCATGGAGGCCATCACTCAACAAGGTGTAGATCCAGTATATGTCAAAGTGCTGAAACATATATACAATCACAGTAGCTCCTTTATCAGGCTACATAAAGACTCAGACCCCTTTCAACTCCAGAAAGGAATAAGACAAGGTGACATCAGTTCACCCAAACTCTACACAGCCTGCCTCGAGATGATCTTCAGAAGACTAGACTGGTAGAGTAAAGGAATCAGAATAGACGGCGAGTATCTGTGCAACCTCAGATTTGCAGACGACATTGCCCTTTTTGCAGAGAACCTAGACTTCCAACTAATGCTAGATGAACTAAATGAAGAGAGCAAGAAAGTTGGAAAAGACAAGAATCAGAGACATCATAGAATCCATTGAAAATCTCAAATGGCAGTGGGTTGGCCATGTTGCAAGAATGACATCACAACTCACAACATGAATCCGCAGAGATCACATATGCAACCGAGGCCAGCAGAATATTTGATGGAGAGATGAGCTTGACAGATTCAGAAAGTACTGGCTCGGCGATACCCACAATACAGAATTGTGGCTAATCTTGGGGAAGGTCTATGTCCAACGACGGACACTGAAAGACTGATGATGATGATGAACAAAGTGTATGTCAAACAAGGAAAAAAAACTGAAGAAAATTACATAAATTGCATTGACAGATATTGGGAAATAAGTGACTGGAGTGACACAAAAACATTTTGAAAAGGTTTTTTAATGCTTAGTGCTTAAAGCTGTAAAGCTTTCTGGACTATGAATATAATTTTAAAAGCGTAATTTATGTGATGAGAAAAGTTGTGGATCCGGTAGAATATTGTTGAAAAGTTGATAATATGGAACAGGAAGAATGGATTCATATGATCCGATAAAATGATTATAAATTGCGTCATATCATATAAAACCTCTTATTTGAAATGATCACTCATTACTGCATTGTGTATGTATCACTTGGCCTAGACAACGTAAATAGAATGAACAATTGAAGAAAATGGGGCTGCTGCAGGAATCGAACTTGCAACCAATAGGGTAGCCGCTTCAATGTAACAATGCTCTTACCATTGAGCTAAACAGTCACCGGTAATGCAATTCAATTCCTGAAGCAACCCTATTTTCTATAATTGTTTATTCTATTCACGTTGTCTTCGCCAAATGATATGTTCACCGTGTAATGATGGGAGATCATTTCAAATAATAGAGTTTATGTATGATATAACGCTATTTATAATCTTTTTGTTCGATCATATATTCATTTCTTAATAACGTATACATACATATCGTTATCATCATTAACAATTATAAGTCCATTGCTGGACAAAGACAAAAAAAACCTTTCTCATTTCATTCCATGATGACTGTGATTGCACTAACCTTTGCCATGTCTTAGCAGAAAACGTCCTACACCTTCATCTTATGTCTTGTCTTTTCATTCTGTGTTCACAGTTCCATAGGCACCGATTATTTTTTTGTTCTGTCTATAGACATCTCTTCTTGCTAAATATCCAGCCCATCTCCATTTTTGTTGCTTAATTATTTATATAATGATTTTCTTCCTACTCCTACCTTTGATCATTTTCTATCTTTTAGAGTTATTCCTGGAATTGATTTTTCCATGGCTCTCTATACTATTCTTGCTAATCATGGAAATTAACAAAATATATATATACATATCAATTGAAAAATTGTTTTAATGCTTAGTGTTTAAAGCCATAAAGCTTTCTAGACTATATATATATATATACATAAGTAGGTGTGTAGATATATATATATATATATTGGTAGGTGTGTAGATATATATATATATATATGTATATATATTTGCACAAAGAAGCCTGAACAGAGAACAAATATAAACTTGTTTATGTAACAAAATTTTTACTTCATCAAATTTTAACTCTACTCCAACTTAACTTAATATTCAATGTTGAATGTATCAAGCACTTATTTTTGAATAAACCCATCACACATCAGATATTGTGACACTAGGGGGCCAGGAGTCCCCCATGTCCTGAAAATTACTATGGCCGTTACCAAAAATTACTATGGTTATTACCAGTAATTACTATTGTTATTACAAAAGGAGTTGTCTGTGTTAAAAGGGATAATGTCGAGATAATATAGGAAGTGCGGGCATCTGCGAATTCTCAATCTAGTGTCATCTGTCAGATCCTGGGTTGCAAAAACAAATGCTTTTGGAAAAAGGTTTTGTTCCCGATTCGATGACCATGTCATGGGAAGTTGAGTTATCTGTACTTTTTCAATCTAGCGTCATCTGTCAAGTCCTGGGGTTCAAAAACAAAGCCAGATATAAGGGCCAGTATTTGGGGTCTAGAGAGAGAGAGTAAAAGCTTATGAAAGAAAAGTTATTTGCAGAGTCCTGGGGAGAGGGGGAGACTAATTTATGATATTGAACGGACCTGCATCGCGAGATGAATGAGGGTAAATGTTTTGGGTTTTTCCGGAAAGGTCGAGATGGCAGGAGAGGGAGAGAAGAGAAGTCAATTACAAGAGATACAGTGTCGATACCAAGGGCTTAAATAGGAAGGATTTTCGTAACAAGCAGTCAGAGTAAAATTTGGGTTTGGAGAAGAGACTCACTGCCAGGCTCTCTCTCGTGTCAGCCGTCCGCCCTAGTAACCGTCAACCGCTGCTACCATTCAGTAGACTACCGTTCGTGAAATGAGAGACCAGTCGTCATTTTGACTTAGATGATAATCGGCCTCCTCTCTTTTCAACTGCGAATAGGCATTTCCCGTCTCCAGAGATATTGATAATCAATATTCTATATAAAACATATAAACGAAATTCTGTTTTGTTGCCTTCTTTTACTAACCCAGAACCACGGCTGGGTTTAGTATAGTTTGTGGGACCACCCCCAACAGCAAAACCCCCACAATATTATATTATATCATATTGCATTCCTGATTTGTATTGTATTATATATATATATATATATATATATATATATATATGCCACACTTGTAGGTTTTGTCAGTCTATGATGAATCATTTGAATACAGATTCTTAGAAGTATTTACAGGTATATCATGATGAGTGCAGTTAATTTTTTTCAAATATTTTCTGTGCTGTTCAAAACCGCACTCATAATTCAATGTGTTTTGTTTTTAGATTGTATCATTTGTTCAAATGATTTGCACAGCAATGCCTCAGCCGTACAATATCAAGATCCGAACTATTCAAAACTTCACTATTCAAGGTATTCCTGTACATAGTTTTAAGGTTGGTGCAAAAATAATCGCGGTTTTCCACCAAGAACGTTAAAGCAGTATTTTCCAGCTGAGAATAAAAGTTATTAATTGAAATAAGAACCTTCAGAATCTACACATTTTTACCAACTAAAAAATAAGTCCATTTATAATGGAGGCATAGAATTCTAGGGTCCTGGAACCAATGAATTCTTCGAAGGCGTTTTGAGCTGCTGGTACTTAGTTGTTGAAGACTTTTTCTCACAGGAAGTGGTAGAAATGGTTGGAAAAACGGAAGTCAGTTGGAGAGAGATCTGGCGTGTAAGCTGGATGAGGTAGAGTTTTGTAACCTAGTTTGTTCAATTTCTGCCGACTCATAACATGTTGAGGTATTTTGCTCTAATTTGATACAAATGTTGAACAACTGTTGAATGATCAACATTTAGTTCCTCTGCAATCTCTCGATTTGTTTTGCTTGGATCTGCCTTTATCATTATCATCATCATCATCAGTCTTTTAACGTCCGTCGTTGGACATAGCCCTTCCCCAGGATTCGCCACATTTCTCTACTGTTGGCATCGCGGAGCCAGTACTTCCTGAACTTGTCTAGTTCGTCTCTCCATCAAATATTCTGCCAGCTTCGGTTGCGCATGTGATCTTGGGGGATCCATGTCATGAGTCGCGATGTCCATCGGTTTATAATGGCCCTTAATTAGACGTCATCAATCACAGTATGTCCATGTCTTCAAGGCTAACATTTTATGTTTAAAAATTTTTGGAACCAATGTTGACCTATATGCTTGTTAATAGTCCCCTGACCAAA
The DNA here is from genome assembly GCA_963457665.1 of Thysanoteuthis rhombus. Taxonomy (NCBI): domain Eukaryota; kingdom Metazoa; phylum Mollusca; class Cephalopoda; order Oegopsida; family Thysanoteuthidae; genus Thysanoteuthis; species Thysanoteuthis major. The sequence goes on along the minus strand of OY735239.1, from coordinate 11,393,922 downwards.
TACTTGGTTGATATTGCGAGTAGTTTCCGCTGCTTAATGTCCCATTCTGAACTCATACAACAAAATAACTAGAATTTGCTTTTTGCCCATCTTTGATTCGACAGCCTCAAATAAACCTGAACAAATAGTGAAAAGGAAATGTTCTGCTTGGATACATCAAGCAAAATTCACACTTTTAAATGGTATATGGTATGAACATAGTTAAATAAGCATCAATGTTTAAAAGAACAAAAACCACAATTTTTTTCTTAACCAACCTGAAAAAAAAGTAAGGACATGTTGTTCACACGCATTTCCATGGTACTAGACCATCACTTGGCTTGCGAATGAAAAAGAAATTCCCTACTTCATTCATACTTGAGAACAATCAAAATGTGAGACCTTCTCTGAGTTCATTTCAATTTTTAGTTTGTCTGTTTCCTATGAACACGATAAGCTTGTCACTTATCAATTCAAATTAGAAAGATCCTCAAATACTCAAAAAACTTTACATCGATTTCAATAACTTTGAATTAGTATCCTGTTAATCAGAAATTATAATATTGCAGGTCAGGGCCAGCAATTGTTCCCTCAATGCAATGCATGTATATACACTCCGATCCATTTTGCAAATAGCGCACAAATAAAAATAATGTGTGCACAAAAAAATTCAAATTCTTCAGCTAGCTAAATGAGTTTTTATTGAAAGAAATATTGAGTAACTGTGTGTAATTCAAGAGTGCAAAAATACATTGGTAAAATATATTTTGTTCGTCTTGTTCAATCAAGACACGTACAGACATTTTATTTTATTTACTTGAACTGTTTCAGTATCATTCACTGTCAAGTGTTTGTCACAAATTTCATTCACCCGAGACTAAATCTTCTTATGTTGTCAAACTCGCATCCGAACCTTGAGTTGATTTTGTTTTTCAACTCCAGATAAGTGCGGACTTCAACCTGATGTGACTTCTATTACTCAACAGAGACAAGGTATAGAAATCTAGGCCCAACAAGGCCCAAATTTGCACAACAGAAGATATTTGTGCCTATGGACTAAAAAAAAGGTCAGAGTTAACATAAACCAGGGCTGAATTAACCATTGATAGGCCTGGTGCAAAACGTTTTGGAAGGAACCCCTTCTTTCGTTGTATTTAATAATTATTAGAAACTGTCGACCAAAAAGTGTCAACATAGGTTTCATCAGTTTTCAAGTTGGTCAAGCTGACTGGCTGGCTGGCTGGGTTGTTCTGTATGTATCATGTACAGGCCACATCATTGGAGCTAGAGGGCCAAAATTTCATCCAAAAAGTGTCAAAATAGGTTTCTTCGGTATTTAAGTTTGCTGGCTGGGTTGTTATGTGATTCAGGTACAGGCCACATCAAGGGAGCTCGAGGGCTGAAATTTTCAGCATTTACTCCCCCTTATGTCTAGAAAAGACGTTTTTGGTTTTTTGAACCCTCCCTCCTCGAAATAGGTTTTTAGTGAGGAGTTTCAGTTTACTATGTAAGTAAGCGTTAAATTGGTCCCTTATTTTGTGTCGGGCAGCATTCACATTTGTTTGATGAAAATTTAGACTTTCTTATGGATCAGAGCCGAACAAAATTTTGTTTATCTTTTAAACCCACCCCCTAAATAGTGTTTGTTTGTATCCAGCAGCGTTTATATTCATTTTGAAAATTCAGACTTTTTAGTGATCACTGTCCAACAAAAAGCAGAAGAAGACGCTTATTCATTGATCCCCTTTTATCCAATTTTTTAACTGATCACCTCCAACACTGCACATTGCCAAAAGACATTGGTCTCACAACAATCTCTATTGAGTGACTAATAAGACCTGTTTTTAAACAAATTGAAACAACGATGAAAAATTCATAAAATCATGATGTTTTATCTAACATGAAGTCCTTTATAGATTATTAATCCATCCATCTCATAATAATCTATATGAAATGATCTCCCATCGTTCCACATCGTATCACTCAAACTAGACAACAGAAGTAGAATAAACAAGTTTAAGTGATACATTAACAATGTAACGACGGGAGATCATTACAACTAGAAGTTTCTATATAATACAACGCATTTTATAATCAATAATCTATGTGTTGAACAATAAATCCATCCTAAACAAGTTTAGCCAAGATATTTTACTCATTCACAGGGGAAAAAGTCATATCAGATAGGGTGGGGATTAAATGTTGGGGCCTTTGGCATCTGCAATGTTTGCATTGCCTTAAGTACAGCCCCAAGCAGAGGCTACAAAGTAAAGCCCCTTAATTTAGTCCGAGTATGTAATTGTGTTTATTCAAGTAGACTCCTTATAGAGCACGTATGGGCAACCATAGTCCCATGGGTCAAAATTGGCCAGCAGCAAATGAGGCCAATCTAAGAATTTATTCAAAAACTTATATTACTTTCCTCAGAAAGTCAATTTCATAATCTATACAGTAAAATAAGTATTGTATTGGCTTCGAAAATCAATCATATAATAATTATGATTCATGTCTGTCTAGAATAGAAACTAAACACGCCTTCCGTAATATGATCTATTTCTTTGAAGTCAATATGTGGCCTGAATGAAGGAGAAAAATGTCTCTTATCTGGTCTGTTTAATCAGAATGGTTGCAAATGCCTGTTGTTGAATATTGAGCTGCAATCACTCAGCAGTAGTTTCACAAACAAGTATATATTTTTTTACGGGCTTGAGTTGCCAGCCCCCTGCCCATTCCTCCCCCCTTTACTGGGGGGGGGGCTTTGTTGAAGGTTTCAATGTTTTGTTGACATTGAGACATGAATTGTTTGAAAGGTAACCAACACAACACACTATTGTTCTTTCTACTTGAAATAAAAACAAACCTTAACCTTTGACCTATTGGGCACTAATCAGCTAAAACATCAGGGTCAGCCCTGAACCTCGAAAGGAAATGATCTCTTGTGTAGAGTTTAAATTTGTCTGCACCTATAAATAGACAGATATACTGAGACATTCGCGCTACGTAGTTACCTTTTTGGCTATTTTATGGCTAAATTTGGCAAATTTTTCTTTTTTCCGAGCATTTGGTCACAAACTCTTTGTTTTGACCAAAATTCAGCCATTTTTGGCATTTTTTTTCATTACTCCAAACATTTCATTTTTAAAACAGATCGAGAAAACATTTTGCAAATAATTTTTTGTGCTTTCCAGCCATTAGACGTTTGTTCCCTCAGGGATTTGGTCTAGTAAAAAAAAAAGTCATTTTTTTCAAGATTCTACAAATACATTCAAGATACGTTCATAATGTAATTGTAAAACTATATTGGATCCCTAATTTCTGCTACTCATACAAAATGAAAATATTGACTTTGTTGCAGTTGTATTTTTAATAAATTTCTCTTGAGTGCTCTGTTGTATTGCAATCGAAAATTTCAGCCTTTGGCCATTTTTGGTGGGTTTTTGGCTGGAAATGTCTCCAACTATCTGGCAATCCTAATCTCATTGACCATAATAACTGAAGTGTGTTTATCTCTTACAGGGTGAAAAGCATCAGAAGTAGGTCAAGTTGATCAATTATCTAATATATATATATATATATATACATATATATATATATATATCGAGAAATGATTATCTAATCCAAATAAATAAGTATAGATATTTTATACTACTTTGAAACTCTATTTGAAATGATTTCCTAATGAATGTATCATTTGGCCTAGACAGTGTAAATCGAATAAACAAGTACACGTCATCATAGTGTTGCTCCTACCGTTGACCCATGGAGCTGTAGGCAATGCAAAGGCCAAAATCACCGCTTGAAGTCCAAATCCTCATTTGTCTTCACTCACTGCCTATTTCTGTTGTATTTGTTTCTCAACATGGACAATCATATAATTAAGAAAGTGGATGTATATTCCTACAGAAATCATTATAAATGAATTACATTGCTTTGAAACTCTATGTGGAATGATCTCCTGTTAATACACAGTGATCATGTCATTTGGCCAAGACAACATAAACAAATTGAACAATTGAACAAAATGAAGCTGCAGCAGGAATCAAACCTGCGATTAATAAAGTGGCTGCTTTAATGTAGCGATGCACTTACCATTGAGCTAAACACCCGCCGGTATTGCAAAAGCCCAAATAACTGCTTAAACTCTAAATTCTCATATTTTTCACTCACTGTCTATCTATGTTTTATTTATTTCTCAATGCGGACAAACACATTATTGAGAAATGGATATATAATTCAACAGAAATGATTATAAATGCGTTATATTAATTTGAGACTCCATCTTAAATTATTTCATGTTATTACACAGTGATTGCATCATTTGGCCTAGATAGCGTAAATAGAATAAACAACTGAAGAAAATGGAAAATATATGAAAGCATTTATTTTGTGCTGAACTAAAATGACAACTGATAGACAGTTTTTACGTCTTTTTCTTGTAAATAATCGTGAGAGCAATTCGTTTTTATTCGAATGCACAAACACCTCGGAAGTTGTTTTTATCTTTTCAAACTGTTATGATGTGTGAAGTTCTTTGAGACTGTGTTGAATGTTAATTATTAACCAGGTTCCTCTGCTAGTTTTTAATCTATTGAAAGAAAGGATAGTGTCTGATTTTTCTACTATCCATATTGTTTTAAATCCGAAATTGTTATGTAAAACAGAAATCATGGAAACAAAATTTTTTTTAATCAGAAAGATTTCTTGGGTAGACATCTTGATTTATATAATTTGATGCTTTGATGAAAAGCTGTCTGCTAAATCGGATACATGAACATCTAATATAAAGCTGGCCATGAGAGGAACGTGGACTTATCAATTAGAATGAGATATTTTTAATATTTACAACCAACTAAAAAATCATTGAAAAATCTCATAGAGATATGATTTGAAAAATGAAACCTAAAAAAAGCGATGTCTGTCTAGATATGAAAATATGTGTCAAATTTCTCATTATTGCAATTTTTTTCTACGTATAAAACGGAGTCAAAAATCATCTTAAAACAGGAATAGAATTACGTGTGCTGGTTGTATCACTTCTTATGTTCCCAAATTGTAATAATAGCATGTGGCTTTTTAAAAAATGTAAAATAGAAAATAAAAAACATTGCAAAAAAATCAATTTAAGAAAAGAAATCTGAATAGCAGTATCTGACGTCTAGACATAAAGATATGATTAAAACGTCACCCTTTTTTTTATATGTAAAATTGTGTAAAAATGTCTGAAGACAAAATAACTATAACATAGATAATGAAACTGATAGCAGTATCCAATGGATGGACATTAACATGTAAAATTGAGCCAAAATACCAAGAGAGAAATATCTGTAAAATCTGTAGATGAAAAATACAATTAAAAAGAAATAATCAAAATGGCTAACTGAGGTGGACTGTCTTAGTCAATTTTTTTTATTGCACGTGACTTTTTTATATGTAAAATTGAGTCAAAAAAGTTGAAAACATATCTAAAAAAAGGAATCTAAATACAGAGTCATTGGAAAGATTGAGCTTAAAAAAATACTGTCTTGGTTTCAGTATTTGAAAAATATTGGTTTGATTATGCGTTGAAGGAAATCAGTGAATAGGATGCAATTATTTTTGGAAAGATAGGACGTAGTAACATTCACAAATAATGTGATAATCTGGAAGCTGCTTCAATTAAAAAGTTGACTTTTCAAGCTTCACTGATTGAAGATTGCATAATTCTAGACAAAAAATCTAAAAACATTTAAATACAGGAATAAAATTACCTCCCTTGATTCTTTAGTATCTAAGAAAAAAAACATCTAAACAGAGAAATAAAAGGAAGTTTCATTGAATATTAACTGGTAGGGAGGCCTTTTTTTATCCATACATCATTGCAGGGAACATCTGGACTTCCATGCCAAAAATTGTACAGATTTGTTGAGAAATACCTACATTGTTTCAAGACAAACAAACGAACAAACAAACTTTCACACTTATTATATATATATATATATATATATATATATATATATGGTTATTTTTGCTTATACAGGTTTAAAAAAACAGTTGGCTATAAAAAAGCTACATTCATTGAAGTTTAGCAATATGGTTACCTCGTTTAACTTCACATTGTAAATTTGTTACATCCTTGACTTAAAATAGGATTACTCTTCTTGGTTCAACATTATCGTAATAATTAACTTTTTGGGCAGATCTATATATTTTTGATTTTCTCTTATTTCCTTACATTTTCAAAAATCATGAAAAATTATAAGTTACAAGTCACTTTTTGAATACAAATTAAATCAAACACAGTGATTTCGAATAATCTATCAAAGTGTTTTATTCATTTTTTTTCACAGCAATTGACTCTGCCATTTAGGGCAGGTATTTAATCGAGTTAATAACAACTGAAAATTCAGAAAATTTTGATATCAAATCACTGTAGCCCCACAAATGGCCCACTCGACCAACCAGCCGAGTAGGCTACAGATTCTTCTCTCCTAACTTGTCTGAGTGCATGTGTGTCTCCAGGCTCTCCTGGTCACCTTTCTGGGGGACTAAAACCTTGAAAATTTGCATAAATACATCACTAAGCACCAGCTAAAATATTTTTTTTTTGTTTTTCGGGAGGTTCTCTATGGTCATTTTCGACAAACAATGACCTTATCTTGTGCTGGTATTGTTTAGATGATTTTAGATAGAAGATCTATTCTTTTTGGACGATTTTAGATGAAAGATCTATTTTTTTTTAAATTGTCGATAAAAGATCTATTTTTTAAGACTATTCTAGATTAAAGATATTTTTTTTGCAGTGTCAGATAAAAAATCTATTTTTCATCTAACTGTGGATAAAAGATCTATTTTCAAAATAATTCTGAATAAAATATCTATTTTTTTAGATAGTTTCAGATAAAACATCTATTTTTCATCTTATTGTCGATAAAATATCTGTTTTTTATTTAATTGTAAATAAAAGATCTATTTTTTTCAGATAATTCTAAATGAAAGATCTATTTTTTTTAGATAGTTCCAGATAAAAGATCTACTTTTTACCATAATCCTAAATAATTTTTTAGTTAAATATTTCTGGTTCATGCGCAGGCTATGATGATTTGTTTATAAGAAGTACGATACATCTCTTTATTTTAATTATTGGTATTGCTTATCATCTAGTAAGCACCTAGAGATTGCATAACTCTGCTGATACCTTTGTCACTAAACACTGAATGAAAATGTTTTTGTTTAGATTATTGGGCTTGTTTATCTATCTTATCGATGTTTTGATAAATGAATAACAAATACCGTGAATGAAGAACCTCTGACAAATTTCAAACGTAGATAAAGCTGTAGGAGTCAACACATGCCTCCTCACACACTCTAAACAAAGTCGAGATTTATTTTTCTGGGTGACATATTTTTATTATCATTTGTAAACATTCTATTTGTGTTTTGTGAAAAAAGCATAAATCAGAAATATCTTGTTTGACTTGTTCTTTCGAGACACGCACAGCCATTTTATTTTATTCATTTGAACTAAATCAGTGTCATTCACCGGCAAGTGTTTGTCACAAATTTCATTCACCCGTGACTGAATTTTTCTTATGTTGTCGAACTCCCATCCAGATCTGGAGTTGACATTGTTTTTCAACGTCAGACAAGTGCGGAATTAAACCCTGTGTGGCTTACACTTCTCAACAGAGACAAGGTATAGAAATCTAGGCCAAAACAGGAAAGAAAAAAATATCAACCGAAACCAACGTTATGAGCCTTGCTTCCCTTGGAGAGAAATTCAGTTTACCATCATCACATTCGGATAGAACACCCGAAGAAGACTGTGGAATGGATAGGTCGAAATGCTATCTTATCAACAAAAACACCAAAAAGTTCAATTGTCCGGAAAAACTCTTTGAAAGCTTTATACTATCAGTACAAGTTTGACTTAATTTATTTCCCCTTTAACAAGAACAATCCTCACTAAATTTAGGAGAGTAATAATCAATGTTCCCCTTCTGTGATTTGTGATCATAACCAACTGATAGGTATTCAAAGAGTTTCTGCATGATTGAACTTGTTCTTGCTGTCTGTATTATAAACATGACATTTCAGCCAATTGATTCTACAGCATTTTTCAGGAGTACTATCCGAATATGATGGCTGTAAACAGAATTTTCCAATGTGCCCACATCACAATGTAGGATTCAGATAATGTCAATTTTTTCTCCTTGCCTTGTAAGGCCCTGAATTTGCGTATTTAGTTCCTGTTGAGTAGCAGAAGCTACATGAAGTCGAACTCTGCACTTGTCCAATTAATACCCTTAGTCGACATGTTGTTATGGGCTGCGTCCTTCATTTGCCTCAGTTTCCAACTGCGTTTCCTGTCAAACAATTACAGAGTTTAATCTTCCGGAAAACTCTTCAAATGTTAATGACCCTTCTCAAGACTATAGACAACTGAAAGGTAGCCATGTCTCTTACCAACTGAGCAAAGTTGACAAGTCTTACGTATCTTCCAAATTTATATTAAAAATACAAAAGGGCTCATTTCATTCTGATAAATAAATACATTTATAAAATCATCATTCTCCAACAATGATTTGAAATCATGAACAAGTGATTAGTAGCTTGCTCTCTTACCGACTGAGCAAAACTGTCTTACCTATCTTTGAATTTATTTATTATATATGAATTATGAATTGCGTTGTATTATATAGAAACCTATTTGAGATGATTCTTGTCAATACATGATTGATATATCACTCGCCCTTGACAATTAAATAGAATAAACAATTAGAGAAAATGGGGCTGCTGCAGGAATTGAGCCTGCCACTGATGGGGTGGCCACTTCAATGTAGCATTACGGGCTGATAAGCTCAAAAAAGGAGCATCGCTACTTTGAAGTGGTTAAACTATCTGTGATAGATTTAATCTCTACTGCATCCCTGTTTTCTTTAATTGTTTATTCAATTTACATTGTCTAGGGCAAGTGATATATTAACTGTGTAACGACAGGAGATCATTTAAAAAAATTTTTTTTTCATGAAGCATTTTCAAACTTTTGGGGCCCTTTCTCTGAAAAGTTTATTTATAAAATCTACATTAAATCTACTCTATTATAGATGTTTCCCAGGGGGAAATTCCTGTGATGTCATAAACAGAATTTAATCTGACCATAGTAGATATTTCTAGATGTTTTTTACTCTATTTTACATTGTTTTCCAGTGGAAATTTCCAGTGATGTCATAATTGGAATTCAATGTGATTATTCTTCAATGGAATTTTTTATATGTCTTCAAATTTTGTCGCTATGATTGTTTGATTACTGACTGCGATAGTGAGTTTTTTTTCATTTTCAAAAGCACGCAGAACATGAGTACAAAGATGAATTATGTAACCTATGGAAGGTTACCTTGAAACTTTCTTTTCTTTTTTTTATTTATTTCTGACATTTGACAATATTGATCTTTTGAGAATCTTTAAATTTAAAACCGTCATGCGTAACTGTTGTCATCTCTTATTTCTTGGGAGGTGTTTCTTTTTTAGAGACTGTCAAGCAAAACTGTCACCAAAGCTGTCAAAATCGGTCACTTCCATTCTGCCTTTGAATGTCTGTATTTTTTAATGTTTTCAGGCAGCACCAATCAATCTAAAAGATTGAAAATTCACACTTGAACATCATTTGAAAATTTATTTTTTTCTAATTCCCCTTTAAGTAGATTTTTAGTGTGGATTTGATCTATACTAAAACTTTACGCTGAATTGATCACTCATGCTTGGCATTCTGGAATGTCTACATCATCATCATCACCACCACCACCACCATCATCATCGTCGTCAGCATCATCATCATCATCATCATCATCATCATCATCACCACCACCACCACCACCATCATCATCGTCGTCAGCATCATCATCATCATCATTAGCCTTTCAACGTCCGTCGTTGGACATAAACCTTCCTCAGGATTCGACAAACTTCTCTATCATGGGCGTCACGGAGCCAGTACTTTCTAAACTTGTCTAGCTCATTTCTCCATTTAATATTCTGCAGGCCTCAGTTCTGCATGTGATCTCAGGGGATCCATGTCATGAGTCACGATGTCCATCGGTTGTCCGCCTTTCTTGCAACACGGCCAGCCCACTGCCATTTGAGATTTTCAATGGATTTTATGATGTCCCTGACTCTTGTCTTTTCCTGGATGTGCTGAACTGTCTTGTGATCTCTCCATATGAGGCCCAGCATAATTCTTTCATGTGTACGTTACATAGTTCTCAATTTGTGGATCTGTCTCTGGGTTAGGTACCATGTTTCAGCTCTATAAGTGACTATTAGGAGGATGCATTGGTTATATACCGTTATCCTGAAACGTCTACAAGTGGCACCAAACAATCCATAAGGCTGAAAATTCGTGTTAGTGCTCCATTTCTTTCCAATGTTATTCAGGATTTTTTTTTTTAAATTTTGGATATTGGAGGATTTTTTTGTTCAAGAAACACCAAATTTAGGAAGGTTTCAAAAGTGCGGAGGCTGTACAAAATGTATTTCCCAAGCTACAGCCTTGAAAATTTGCATTAATAGTCTGCAACACTCCTTCTGATTATGTTGTTTTTTCAATCCCTCGCACCTAAATAGGTTTTTGGAGGAGGGTTCACTCTGCAATGAAAGTTTATGCTAAACTGGTTACAGGTTAACGCTCACTGGCTTTTCTTTGAAAATTCAGATGTTTTCAGTGATTGCTGCCTAACAAAAGGAGAGAGAGAAATATCTCATTCATTGATCACCCCTCTTTTCCTGTTTTTTTTTTTAATTGATCATCTCCAAGACAGCATGCCGCCGAAAGACAATGATCATGTGATAGTTTCTATTGAATGACGAACCAGACCTGTTATACTTCTTTTATTTCAATAAAGTTTATAAAAAGAAAAAGATTCTTTTTTTTCTCGTTCGTTTCTTTCTTTCTTTCCCATTTCTTTCTCCTGCTACACCGATTCAATGATATTAGAAGAGTCGCATTAATCAATAATTCCGAGAATAATCTCTGATTTTAAGAGATTTAATGACTCATACCATGCCTTATTACCTTCACTTGAAGGTAGAACTCCTTGTGACACCCAAGGCTGATCCAGGATTTATATAAATGATATATACACTCACCATCATAGCCAGTAATTGAACATCTGTAGTGTTATAAATTCAAAGTCATGTAAAAAGGGTTAATTCTATTTATGATGTCAGTGACATTTTCCATGGGAAAACATCTAAATTATAATAGAAAAACATCTGGAAACATCTAGATTTTGCAGCATCCAGACATTATTAATACACCCATCAAAATAAGGCCCCCAAAAGGTCAAGAAAGCTTTTTTTCCAAAAAAAAAAAGAAGTGTCTGGTGGAGTACTGCTGCCAATTTTCAAGTCTGTAGACAAAACAGTATGGCCGGGAGTGCTGGAACACACAAACACATATTAAAAAAAGGATGAAACCCTTCCCCATCTTTGATGGCTATAGTTGTTTAATAAATAGTATCCATGGATAGTTTGACCTAAATTTGCACGGAAAGACCTTATCTTGAAATAATTCATCTCAAACACGGTCATAAATGATGATCGTTTTTATGACCTCAACTATCTTTGAAAATTCCAGATGAATTTCTCGGTTGATCATTAACAGAAAAAGGTTTAATATTTCTTATATCAGATGGAATACAAAATAATAAGTTTTTGTTTACAAGGTTAATTCATGATTAGCTGGGATTACTTGAGTGCTTAAAGATTCTCCATCCAGATATGATTTAAAAAGATTTTCAATTGTGCTTTGCCCAAACAGGGGGTGGGATCCAAACCCTATTGACCTCGACCTGGATCCACACCTGAATATAGAGAACACTATTACACTCACCAAGATGTAGAATACCTTGCTACACACTCCAGAAAGTAAAACACGTTGCTACCCTTACCTGGGTGTAGAACATCTTCCTACCCTTACCTAAAGGTAAAACACATTATTACACACTCCCAAAAGTAGAACACCTTGCGATCCTTACCCAAAGGTTGAAGACCTTGTGACACACACCTGAATGTAGCTAAATTTTGACAGTTTAAGTTTTGATCTACATGATTAATATTCACCATTAAAGTTAATGAATTGACAGGGAAGGAGAATATGTTCAAAAATAAATATTTGTTGTAGAAAATGAATAAATCAATGCTCTTTTTCCATCATTAGGCTCAAAACTAATATGCGTAACCACTACCATCTGTACTTCCCATGTCATGCTGGAGAATCATATCGTGAAGAGAGTGGAAAGAGAGAGAAGGGGATACAAAAGCAGTCACTGCAGTACACTAATCCTTCAACCAGTATGGCAACCCCCAACTCAGTGGAAAAGGTGGTTAGGGGATGGGTAGGGAATTATTTTTTTGAAAGGTTCAAGGCTGAATTTAAAAGTATTCAAAAATTGAAGCGAATGAAAAAGAGAGTGAAGAAAGAGAAGGAAAGTTGAGAAAACAATTTACACTGAAAGCAAAGAAGAAAAAAAAGAAAAAATAGACGAAGAGGAATAAAATAAAAGATAAAAAGAATAGTAGCATAAGAAAAATGAAAAATGATATACACTATGTTGGGGGTGATCATTTAAAAAGTTGCAAAAGGGGTTGATCAATATATAAGTTACTTAACCCATCTTTCAAGATCACTAAAATCGATCTGAACTTTCAAAAACAAGTGGGCTCAAAATGGTGACAAATTTAGGATAAATTTACATTGCACATTGAAACCCCCTCTAAAATCTATTTTAGAGGGGAATTTTCAAAACAAAGAAAATTATCGTCCTTGCTCATTGAGAGGAGTGCCTGTGCAAAATTTCAAGTTTCTACTATGAATGGTTCAGACAAGGCAAAGTCCGTATAGATAAATAGATGGATACATAGATAGATATATATAAATGTTCAAACATATGAATAACCTTAATCCTGGGACAGTGTTTAAACCAGCCTGTTGTGGGTAGCTGTGATTAATTATATGATAGGAAATAATGATAGATAAGTAAGAAGGCGTTGATGAAACAACAGATAAGATGAATAAATCTTCTTTCAAAAAGTTTTCAGACGATTGAATTTGCTTATGTTGTTTGTTTTTAACACGTTTCAGCTGATAAATTCTCAAGACTTCTTCAGGCGTATTATCTGAATGTGATGGTGGTAATATGAATTTCTCTTTAATGATAGCAACATTGGTAACACGGTAAACAGAATTTATGAATATATTGATTCGAGCGATATTCTTTTCAAAGAGGCTGCACACATGTCGACTGAGTGTGTGTCAGAAAACCGCTGAGTTCAACCCAATGTGGGACAAGGTATGGAAATCCAGACCTTACAAGGAAAGGAAAAGATATCACCTGAATCCAAACATCCATATATTCTGTTAACCATCATTACATGAAGAAGGCCGAAGAACGGATCATACTTAAACTTCATGTTAACAGCACAAACAACAAAAAGGAGTCCAAATATCAAAAAAACTCTTTGAATGTTAATGACCCTCCTCAAAACCATTAGACATAGATCTTCTTCATCGAGTTGAATTTTTTTTAGAATCTAGAATTTTCTACGACTAGTTCAAATTAATCTCTCAGACATGTCACAAACTATGTAAAATTGTTTCTATTCCTTATTTCCATCTTTTTTTAAACATAAATGTAAATCCTAGAATTGATTTTAAAATCACTTTAATCAGTTGAATGTTTTTTAAACTTAGTGACATGAATTCAAAAAATAAATGGCGTCAGTAATCTTCCATATTTACCTTTCAAAAAACGACAGTTTTGAATACCCACAATTTTCCATAACTCTATTCCTTTTTGTTACTTTTTTTCCAGGTTAAGCTTTTTTTTAGATTTTATAAAATTTCAATGAAAGATACTCCACAATTTTCCCCTCAACTAACTTGATCAACAATGTAGCATTTAAACGACATTTAAAAAATGGGTGCTGGGGCAGATATTTGATTTTGAGCAAGGGGAGGAGTTCTGAATTTTTATTTCTCACTCCATTTATCTAATTAGACAATGGATATTGTAATTTATGATTTTAAGGTTGATTTATGATTGATTGAGATCACTTGGGGTTTTTATTCATTAAATTTCTTCATCTTGATATTTAAAATTTTTTTTTTCCCCAATAGTGCTTTGCATGAGCAGGGGGTCTGGACCTCCTGCCACCTCCCTACCCTTGATATACACCTGTAATCTCCGAGTTAATTTTCAAGTCACTTTAATCAATTAAACGTTTTTTAAACAGAGTGAAATAAGCACAAAAAAGATTTCAGAATGTTTCCGATTTAGCTTTCAAAAACAATTTTGAATACCCACTATTTTCAATAACTCTAATCATTTTAAAAATTTTTTTCATTTTTAACTTTTAAAGATTTTATGAAATTTCACTAAAAGATATTCCATAATTTTTTCCTCAAGTAACTTAATGAACAAAGTAGAATTTAGATGATAATTACAATGGTGCAGTCCCATGATTTTGAGCAGGAGGTTGGGGGTCTAAATTTCGATTTCTTATTCAATCCATCTGATTGTTCAATAGATATAATAATTCGTGTTTTTAAGGTTGATTTATGGTTATTTTGGATAACTAAGGGTTTCTATTTATAGATTTCTTTATCTAGATTTAAAAGAAAAAATTTTTTTTTTCAATTCTGCTATGCCCAACCATAGAGGTGGGGTTCCACACCCTTTGGAATTTCCCCCCTTTGGATTTACGCTTGTCATCCTGAGATTAATTTTCTAGTAATTTTAATCAGTTAAAGATTTTTTTTTTAACTGAGCGAAATAAGTACGAAAATAGCTTCTGTAATTTTCCGATTTAGCTTTAAAAAACGACAATTCTGATAACTGACAATTTTCAATAACTCTAATCTTTTTTGTTTTTTTTCCGCATTTGACTTTTTTAGTTTTTATAAAATTTCAAAGAAAGATACTCCACAATTTTATCCTCCACTAACCAAATGAACAAAGTAACATTTAAACGGTATTTGAAATGTCAGAGTGAATGCATAGCTTTTAAATTCAATGATTGATGTAACAAAAGTGAAATTCCATAATGAGGTAACAAGTTTGTATTAACAGCATTCAGATTCTTTCACTAATATTCATGCAATCAAGCTTATTTTATTTTTTACTTTTCATTAAATTAGGATGAAGGTAAATGATAATCAAAATAATTCTTATAATGGACTATCAAGGTTTTTTTCAATTTTTTCTCTTAGGAGCTGTCATCTGAGACTGTCACCAAAACTACCAACATAGGTTTCTTTAGTTTTTAAGTTGGAGTAGTTGGCTGGTTATATATATACACACACACACACATATATATATATATATTATTGTGTAAGTCCACAGACAGCTGTTTCGATGTATTACATCTCTTCAGTGTGGCTATAGACTTTCCATTATCCCATCCAGTAGAATTGAAACCTTCACTTCAGACCCGTAGGCCGATATCCTACCTCTGGACTACGGAACTGGACAAGCGGTGAGGCTGAATTTAAGCGATATATTTAAATTACACAGAAATCCCTCATCCACCAGAGTGCTCGATTCCTATAGAAGAGCATTGCATAAGCTTACAGTGGATGAGTTACCTCACTTAAAGAGTGCTTAACCCTGAATAGTGTATATATATATATATATATATATATATATATATATATATACTGGTACTGGATGGAATAATGGATTGTCTATAGCCACACTGATGAGTTGTAATACAACGAAATAGCTGTCTGTAGATGACACAATAATTAACACTCCCTTATTCAGGGTTGAGCACTCTTTAAGTGAGGTAACTCGTTCATTGTACACTTACGCAATGCTCTTCCATAGAAATAGAGCACTCTGGTGGATGGGGAATTTAAGCTAAATAAATATATTGCTTAAATTCAACCTTACTGACTGTCCAGTTCCCTAGCGCAGAGGTAGGATATTGGCCTCTCAGTCTGAAGCAAAGGTTTCAATCCTACTTTGTGGATGGAATAATGGATTGTCTATAGCCACACTGAAGAGTTGTAATACAACAAAACAGCTGTCTATGGATGACACAATAATATATATATATATATATATATATATATGTGCATCATGCCCAGAGACTGCACAAATAGGAGAATTTGCTTATTATGTCTAGAAAAAATGCATTTTTGTTTTTTTCCAAAAATTATTCCTAATTAGGTTTTTAGTTGAGGGTTCAAATCAACAATGTTAATTTATGCTAAATTGGACCATTAGTTCGTTTCCAGCTGTATTCAGCTTGATTTTTAAAACTTTCTGAGTGATCATTGCTCAACAAAAGGTGAGAGAAATATCTTATTCACTAATCATCCCTTTTTCCAATTTTTTCTATTGATCACCCTGAACATAGCATACTGCCAAAAGATGTTGGTTACATGACAATTTCTGTTGAGTGACTAACCAGACATGTATCATTATTTTTTTTTTTTACAAGTTTCTTTCAATCTAACACAAATGCACCCCTCTAGGGTGTGGGGCATTTGACAATTAGAAAAAATTATTTTTAGAGTTCTTGATGTGATTATTCTGTTTTCTGTAAAGAATTATTGAAATAAGTTTGAAAGAAAACCCTTGCTAACTGAGACAAAAGTCGATAGTTCCATGAATGGCAAAAGATTTTTTTTCGTTTAGACTTTTTTGAATTTGTTATCAATTTAGTAAAGATAGAAAGATACGATAATGTACAGAGTAGCAAATGAAGAAGAATATTCATTTTATTTTTCACTCCACACTGTCATAATCCTTTTTTAAAAATCATTTCTCATGACAAAAAAAATAGGAAGTACAAGAAAGAAAGAAAGAAAGCAGACCATTTAATGTTTATAGCTAATATATACACTTCACATAGATATAATTATAAGTTTTTCAATTAAGTTGCATTTTGGACAATATTTTTTGTCTTATTTTTGATGCAATGATTATTTAATATTGTTTTGGATATTTTAATGGGGGATTAACTTGAAAAGAAATTGTTTTATTGTAGGAACAAATGTTGGTGAATATTGCCTATTACTGTCAAAAATTGTGTGAACATCGTTGCAGATTTTGAATAGAGTCTTTGCTTTGTCTTTTTTTTCATTAGAGTCAGATTTTCAGTGATAGAAACGGATTTTGGGAACTAGGTATATATGTTAAGGGTGGATTAGGGAACGAGATATGTCATAAGGTCACCATTTGTAGACATTGAACATACAAAAAACCTTGAAATTAAGAAGTAATTATACACCAGATCCTTGTGTACTCACCACTGATTAAGATCAAGGTAAAAAACTAAAATGGCGATGGGTAGGCCATGTTGCAAGAATGAAAGACAACTGATGGACATCACAACTCACAACATGGATCCCCAGAGATCACATAAGAAACCAAGTCCGACAGAACACAAGATGGAGTGATGAACTAGACAGATTCAGGAAATACTGGCTCCGCGACGCCTGTGATAGAGAAGTATGGTGAATCCTGGGAAAGGTTTATATCCAATGACGGACGTTAAAAGACTGAGGATGATGATGATGAAATAACAATCAAAGTTAAATGATATCTGCACTTTGCATATAGGAATCACCATAGCCCATGTATTTACCAGAACTAATTATCTGAAATCATCTAAAAAAATCATTTAAAATTATCTTTTAAAATAGATCTTTTATTCAAAATTATCTTTAAAAAAAATGGATTTATCTAACAATCAAAGATGCAAAAGAGCCTTTTTTTGAAATAACAAAAGAAACAGTGCACTCATGCAAATTTTCAAGATTATAGTACCAAAAATGCGACACACACACACACATATATAGATTGGTATATAGAAAGAAAGAGACACTCGGAGAGAGAAGAATCTATAGCCCGCTTGGCTGGTTGGTCAGGTGGGCCATTTGTGGGGCTACGATGATTTGATAAGCTATTCCATTTTTTTTTTTATAAATTCATTTAAATTGAACAACAGGGTGGGTATTCGTCGATTATTTTTAATCATTTCTATCATAAACACTGGAATGAATGTTTTTTTTGTTGTAGAAAATTGCTGACGTAAGGTGAAATGAAACCTTTTTTTTTGTTAGTGTCGTATTAGAAACCGTCATCCAAAACTGTCACCAAAACTGTTAACATCAGCTTCTTCAGTTCTTAAGTTGGTCTAGCTGACTGGTTGTCTGGCTATGTATATCTCATGCATACAGGTTGCATCGATGGAGCTAAAAGGCTGAAAATTTTAACGTTTACTCCTTATTATGTCTTGAAAAAATTATTTTCTGTTTATTGGAAATTTTTCCCTGAAGTGGGGTGGTGGAATTTACAATGTAAGTTTACGCTAAACTGATCGCCTAATTTGCAGCGCTCACATTTGTTCTTTTGAGAATTCAGACTTTTTTCGGTGATCACTTGCCCAAATAAGGCAAGAAAAGTAACCTATTAATTGATCCCATTTTCTGAACTTTTCAATTGTTCACCCCAAACATGGCATGCTGCCAAAAGACATTAGTTGCACGTCGGTCTCCATTGGGTGACTAACTAGACCTGTTTTTATTTATAAAAACGAAATAAAAAATGTCATCTTTGCTGACGTAAGGAGGAAAAGTAATTATATCTGCTTCAATGGAGAACCTCTTATGTCTTCTCTAACACAATACATAAGACTTTGTATCTTTAATGAAAATTTTCCAAATGTCAGGTGCCCTTGACTTTTTGTGGCAAATGCGTCAAGAAAGTACAAATTAGTTCATAATCAGCAGTTCAGCTCAGGGTTGACAGAGAGATCGAGACATTTCTGACCCGAAACATGCCAAAAAAGTGCCAAAAATGGCTAAATGCCAAAATTTCATGCAGAACATTACAATTTCATAGTCAGGGCTGGATTAAAACCTTTTGATGCCCTAAGGACAGCCCCAAAATGGTGCCCCCCACCTCGGCCCTCCTGTCACTTAACTGTCAAGATTATCAAATATGAAACATTCCTGAAAAAATGAAGGTTATATTCATTAAAAAAGCATCAAAATACAAGAGAAAAAACTATGTTTTCCCACAAAAATATTTTACTTCAATAAACCAAATCTAACCAACGAAATTTGTGCTTACATAATGACCAGTTCTCTACAAAAGTACTGGTGTGAACGATTGAATCATTTGAATGTTTGAATTAACTACATAAATAAGAGGAAAAACTGAATTTTGAATTTCAACTTTCATCTTAAACAATTTAAACAACTTATATTAATTTAACATAGAAAACTGCAAGAA
Source organism: Thysanoteuthis rhombus (assembly GCA_963457665.1). Lineage (NCBI taxonomy): Eukaryota > Metazoa > Mollusca > Cephalopoda > Oegopsida > Thysanoteuthidae > Thysanoteuthis > Thysanoteuthis major. The sequence continues at coordinate 11,374,663 of OY735239.1, read as the reverse complement.
ACCTTTGGTACCCCCTTCTCTTTTGATGTCCTAAGCCATGCTTGTTTTGCTTAATGATTTATCCTGGACTGACTGCAGTACACACCAAAAAAAGAACTTGAAAATACTACTGCAATAAAGTTAACATATCTGTTCTGCACAAATGGGAGAAGTCAAGGGTCCAGTTTAGCATAACAATTACATTATAAATATAACCCTGCATAACCTTGAAAAAATTCTCTCTCTCTCTCTCTCTCACTCTGAACAAAAATACAAATGCTTTACTAAAAAGTCAAATTCATAAGATTTGGTCATAAAATGGTCAAAATGGCAGCCCTGGTCCAACTAAACAAAATCTCTCTAAACAAAAATACACCAATTTTGACAATTTCAATGCACAATGGTGTGATAACTGTCAAAATACAATAAAAGCCAGTTCAAACTAAAGGTTCCTCATGCCATCTAAAAACAAACACAGAACAAACTTTTCAGACCCCCAAGTCAAGGGCAGATAAAGAATTTTGAGCTTGGGGGGAAATGGAAAAAAAATATTAGAAGAAATACATACATGATCATTCATATACAGTGGTCAGTTTAATTATTATTTACGGTTGTAGTTCCTAGCTGGGGGACAGGGTAGGACAATTGGCCCTAAGGGAGGAATAAAGCTATTGGGTTTTTTAAAAGATCGGGGGTTCATATAGGGGATGTGTTCCTTACCAAAAGACCCACAGATCGAAGAACTAGAAGCTAAAAAACAAAAACTGGGATTGAATAGATGTGTATATCAGTTATGATGTCAGAATTCTCGGCTTTTTCATAATGAATTGAAATCTCAAATGAAATGTTTCTAATTATTTTTGCTCGCTTTCTTTGTGTAACAATTACACAGTAGCAGCTGTATGATTATAAAATTAAACTAATTCTTCCTACAAAACAGTCTGATTATACGCAAGATAAACTAGTTATTTGAAATTAGTCTTTGTTATAACGTACTTGAATGGTAGGGACAAAAATTAGTAATCTTATCAACATAAGTGGGAAATGACCTTGAAAAGGTTTGGATCTGCTGATACATGCTATCCTTGAAAAATGCCAATTCATTGTTTAATCTCTTATTTCTCCATCCAGTTGTACTTTGCCAACAAACCAGCCGGAATCACTAAAAAACTGAAGAAATCAATGTTGACAGTTTTGGTTGACGGTTTCTAATTACTTATGTGCGACTGGACATCTTAACAAGACTGGCTGCTTCAGGATCGAACTCTACTGTCGGAAGTTGATAAGTTTTGAAGAGATTTCAAATTTTATGAAAACGTTTTTTAACTGAAAAAAAGATCTTTAAATTTGGCCATTGAAGGGGACTTAATAAATAGCATCTACATATTTTTCTAGATTAATGGCATGAAAATCTAGATAATTCTAATTCTAATAATTTGAGACGATTCCAGATATTACCTGAAAACTGACATCATGGCTTTCCATTTTCTCTTTCTCTTTTTGTTTCTCTCATTCTCTCTTCTTCTCCCTCTCTTTCTTTTTTCTCCCTCTCTTTCTTTTTTCTCTCTTTCTCTTTTCTCTCTCTCTTTCTCTCTTTTTCTTTCCCTCTTCCATTTGTTAATTGATGACATAGGAATAGAATCTGTTCCTTCCTCTCTCAATCCATAATTTCAACCTTTTCGCCTTTTAGTCTTAACCAGAAGTCTGAAATTGTCATTGTTGTAAAAGACGTATGCTAATGAAGAGAATTAACCCTGAATCAAACGATGATTTCCGGAAAAACTTCTTATTCATCACAAGTGTATGTATGTGTTTGTGTTCCAGTGAATGTGAAATTTTCATGCGTATATCCATATTCTTTGCTTGAATATGGTACAGGCATGGGTCCAGGGGATTACTATGTAGACAATTTTGGATGATGGTTCTTAATTGTACAGATGCAGATCCAGGGGATAGGTTCAGGGGTCCCCCCTGCACCCCAGCTTGGACTTGACTACCTTGAGAGGGGGGGGCCTCTCTCCCTGGTTTGGAATCATAGATGTCCTTCTCCTACACTCGTTGCCTTCCCAAGGCTAGAGAGCCCAATCTGTCCAACTATTTTACCCATGGAGAGAAGAGAAGAGATGGATTCATGCCTTTCCCAAGGGCATTGGAGTGAAGTGGACATAAAAAGCTTCAACCAACTTAGTTCTGACCATTACACCAATCGCACATCATCCACTATAAGTTTTTTTCTACTAATCAACCAAACGATTCATTGCAGATTTTTCAAGATAGCATGCAGTCATTATTGTGAGTCAAATTATTTTAAAATTAGATTTTTCCACTTAAAAATTTGAGTTGACCTCTATAAAATCTCAGCCTGTCCCTGGCAGACCTATGTATGGTTAATATTCATGTACATATTTATTTGAGTGATTATTTTTTCTACATTCAGACATATCCTCACCGCTCAAAATCCTAAATCCATTCCTGTATAAGCGTGAACTGCAGATGTACACGTGAATTTTCCATGCAAATATCTAAATCTAATTATGAAAAAATTGTTACATTATGTACGAATTAGAAAATCAAAGCCATTCACATTTCAAATGTTGGACATCTAAAAATATCTATGTATCTCAATATTCATTTCTATAATCCATATATACAAACACGTGAGTACATGAATACATGTCCGAGATAAATAGATATGTATAGGTTTATATTTTATGACACACACACATACACACAGAGAGAAACACACGCACACACACACACACACACACACACACACACACACACACACACACATATATTTTATTCATTCATAGATTAACTAATTGATGAACAAAGTTTATACACTCTTACTCCTGAGTCTGCCTCACTTCCTATTGTTCACATTATATATATATATATATATATATATATATATATATATATATATATATATATAAATATATATATATATATAGGCACATGAACGTATATTGGGCGTAGCACTACTTCTGAATGAGTCATCATTGAAATAGTTCCAAGTTTTTCCGAAGATCAATTTTCTTGTCATCAAATCTGACTAATGCCCGCCTTCGAACTATGGAGGATTTCCTTTCAAACGTAACAAATACAGCTTGACCGACTGTGAATGCATCGAATCTTCTCCATTGAGGATCTTTTACTTAATTGTATATCAGGCCTAGGTAACCTATGGCCTGTGGGCTCGATCCGATCTGCTACAGGATACTTACCAGCACACGAGCAAATATTGGGATACTGTGCAAAAAACTGTCAATCAAAACTGTCAAGATAGGTTTCTTTAGTTTTTAAGCTGGTCTCGATGAAGGGATGGCTATATGTAGACATATGTATGTATCATATGTACGGGCTGCGCCAACCGAGCTGAAAGACTGAAACTCAATTGACATCATCTAAAATTACTTTCTAGGATGCATTATTCATTAATTTAAGGCAAAAATAACACCAACAGATTTTTAGTGTCCGTCAATGGACATAGATCTTCCCCAAGGTTCATCAGATTATGGATATCACGGAGCCAATATTTTCTGAACTTATCTAGATCCTCGTGCAATTTTATGATTTCCCAGTCAAAGTTTTGCGTATGATCTCTGGGGATCCATGTTGTGAATCGTGATGTTAAGCAATTGTCTACCATTCTTGCAGCATGGCCAATCCATTGCCATTTGAGTTTTCTAATGAATTTTATGATGTCTCTGACTCCTGTTTTTTCCCATATATATTGAGCTTGTGATCTCTTCATGTGATGTTGAGCATGATTCTCTCCTGTGCACATTGTATGGTTCTCAGTTTGAGGGTCAATTTTTTAGTTAGGTTCCACGTTTCAGCTCCATGGGTGACTATCAGGAAGATGCATTGGTTATAGACCCTTTTTAGGACAAATGGTATTATCTTCTTCTTGAAGGTTGACCTTACTCTACCGAGATTTTAATTTATTGCTAATGATTCTACTATAGAAATGCATTGAAAATCATGTTGAAAATATCAATGACATTATTATTTATTTTGACTAGATTTTATCTTCATCTTAACTTTCAGTTGCTTCATATAACATCTTTACATCGTTCCGTAATCCTGCAGTAATGATTAAGCAGCAAAATGAGAAAATAAATTCAAAAGGCAACTGAAAATTAATATGAAGGTAAAAACTAGTCAAAATTGATAATAATGTTGCAATATTTCATCCAAGAATAAAATCTTTAAAAATTTTATACATTGAAAGTAACAATGGTCAGGAATTGAATCATTGTATCCTCGCAAATGGCCGACCAACCAGCCAAGTGGGCTTCATATGGGCTATTCTACATATTTGTTATGCTTAATTGATGGAATAGGGTAACTGATGAAATTCCAACTTTTTTTATAAAAAATAAAGTATGTAGTTTTAATTTGATCAAAAATTAATTAAATCAAAGCAAGGATATAAAACAACTATTTTTTTACAATCAAAAGTTTGTGATATCAAATTTTTTTTTTACAAAAAGTAAGTGAATACATGGTTCCAACTATTTTTACAAGAAAAGCATAGTTTTAATTTGATTAAAAATTTATTTAATCAAGACGAGAATATAAAACGACTATTTTTTATGTCCAAAAGTTTATGCAATCAATGTGAAATCTAATTTCTTTACAAAAAATAAGTATATTTTGCCAATTAGGCAATTCATATATATATATATATATATATATATATATATATATATATATATATATATAAAATATATATTTATAAAATAAGTAAAGATTTTTTCAATGGCTCATTACAGATTGTACATCCAGTTTCACTTAAAAAAGATTTTCAAATGTTGTAAGTGAAACAGAATGTACAATCTGTAATGAGCCAATGAGAAAAATCTTTACTCATTCTATAACCTCTCTACTAATGGTATTGAGCACTTTTTTCCAAACTAAGATCCACTTAAAACATTAATACACACATTTGTTCTATACCTTATTATTGTTACTTGTTTTATTTATATTATATATATACATACATATACGTATATATATATATATTTGTATATACAAAGAGAGAAAGCTAGAGAGAAAGAGAGAGAGAGAGAGAGATTACTCTCTACATCTGATTGCATCATATTAATGTGTGCGTGAGTTTGTGTATCTGTGAGTCCCTGTGTGTATGTCTCTGTGTAAGAAAGTGTATGCATGTCGGAATATGTATCTCTGCGGACAGATACCTTTATTTTCGGAAGCTTCTAGGAACGCAACGCTTCCAATTCGTCCGACCCCGAAAAACAAACAGAACGAACGAAAGACAAGCTAAGAATCAAAATCGGAGAAATGAAGCCCTGAACCCTCTGACTCATCCAGCTTATTCATTAATCTACCCCAGAGCATTGCGTCCTACCACCTCCGGGGACCAGCCTTCACTTGCCAAAGCACCCGTTCCATCATCCCCCTCCTGCCTCCCTCCCCAATTCGGCGAATTACGCCCCCCTCCCGCCTTCTGACATCACAACTCATCATCATATTTAAAATGAAAAAAAGACGAAAGGAAATATCCCATAGTTTCTTGGCATGGACTGTGGTAGTCCCTTTGATCCAATACAATTGTACGTTTTTATGAGCATTCACCGCCACTTTCCCAGGGATGGGCAAAAAGCTCTATCCCAGAGGAAAGGGGTAGGGCACAACGATACGTCTGAATGTTAAGTAAGGGACTAGGGAGTGTTTAAGCTGTGACTTGTACTAAGCTGTCGCTGCCACTGTTCGTAGTGACTCCTTGATCCTGGCCTCTCCAATGTTCCTCCCCACCCCACCCTCTGTGAGAAGGCCTGATCCATAGGGGACCAAATGTCCTGTTTTTCCCCTACCCCCAGAGAAAACCCTTGCTTGGGACTGAGATATCAAGTTGTTATTATCCAATGATGCTTTTAAATGTAAGTATACAAACAGGTCTGGTTAGTCGCTCAATTGGGTGATCAACTAAAAAATCAGGAAAAGGGATGATAAAGGAATAAGTTACTTCTCTCACCTTTTATTTGTCAGTGATCACTAAAAAAAAGTCTGCTGGACACAAAGCAAGGGACCAATTTGGCATGAAGTTTCATTGTAAATTGAACCCTGCAATAAAAACTTACCTAAGGAGGAGAATTTTTAAAAAAACAAAAAAACATTTCCTGTACACATTGAAGGGTGGGTGTGTGCAAAATTTCAAGTTCCTACCTTGATCAGGGCTGAGAAAAGTCTGACATGAAGAAAGTTGGTGATTCGGAAAAGTAAAGACACAAGGCTGATTGGTACATCTCAATTTCTTTATTGGTTATATTAACAAAAGTTTCATCTGAAATTTGGACTTCTTCACAGCTTATTGCAAAGAATGGTGTGAGAAAACAATTGTAAGTCTATGTGTAGTATAGCCCTGTTGCAATGTGGTAGTCGTGGATTTTGTGAGGTGGTAAGAAATAAGGAAATATCAGAGGCTAGGTTCGAAGCAAGAGAAATAACATGAAAGAAATACCAGTCAAAAATTAATAATTATTGACAATGCTTCATCTGATAAATTCAGACCACTTGAGACTATTACTACCAGGTGTAGAAGCAAGAGAAACAAGATGTAAGAAATGCTAGTCAAAAAAATGAAGATAATAACAACTGACACAGCCTGATCTAATAAATATTCAAGAATATATGCCAGACCAATTCAGGTATAGATATTATCAAAAAATGTACAGTGTTTGTCCCAAGACCAGGGGGGGGGGACATTGTTGAGATGCCATGTTAAATAGGTTATCAATGTCTGACATCTTGATTTACTTGACAGTTGAGTTTAACAGTTTATTTTTTCAGCAAGTAGTAACATGAGACAGATAGTACTTGGTTACATGGTAAGTTACCGTATGACAGCCAATGACAACGTAACCATCGCAGGTATGCTCTTTGCTATGGATGCACAAAAATGCAAAAATATTTTAGTGTCGGTGAAAAGCAATGGACAGTGAACACCCTTTTGGTAAAATGTATGGAAGGTGGACCTGATTGTAAATTTTAAAGTTTCACACCTTCGCTCATTTGATGTTACAAAAAGCAAACAAAATTTTAAAATTCCTGGAGTTAGCAGGTGTAGGAGAACATTAAAGAGGAGGAGAAAAAAGTTTTAAATTTGTTTTTTAAATCAAAATCTTCAAAAGCTGCTTATGATTGACACTCATTAGAGGATGACCCATCAGAAAATGTTTAGATAAATTGTGCGGAAATGCTTTGAAGGCAGAGGGCCTGGTAACAACACTTCAATCTTAAGCAGAAGGCATAAATAGTCTTATCCTATGCAAAAAGTGCCAATCTATACATGAATAATCCTGTCACTTTTGATGGGTATTATGCTAATTGTTACATAAACCAATGCAATTTATTATTGATTGTAGAAGCATTAACATTATAATCGAATCACTCTAGCCCCCCCCTCCCAATGGCCCTTCCACCAACTGGGTGTCTGTCTATGTGCCTACCTACATATCTGTCTGTGGCTGTCTGTGGCACTCCCGATCACATTTAGGGGTTTACAACCTTGAATTCTCACGATGGTCACTTATGGAGCTGAAACATGGAACCTAACCAAGATACTGACATACAAACTGAGAAGCATGCAATGCACACATGAGAGAATCATGCTCAACCTTACATGGTGAGATCACAAGACAACACAGTATATAAGGAAGAAAACGGGAGTCCATGACACCACAGAAACTATTAAAAAAGTGAAATGGCGATAGGCAGGCCATGTTGCAAGAATGAAAGACAACTGATGGACATCACGACTCACAACATGGATCCTTTGAGATCACATGCAAAACTGAGGCCGACAAAACACAAGATGGAGAGATGAATTGACAATCCAGGAAATACTGGCTCCGTGACGCCCATGATAGAAAATTGTGGCAAATCCTGGGGAAGGTCTATGTCCAACGATGGACGTTAAAAGACTGATGATGATGACCTTGAAAATCTGCATGAATACACTACTAAGCACCATCTAAAACCTGTGTTTTTTGTTTCTGTGAAAAATAAGTTCTTTTGGGCCGCAGTGGTCATTTTGGACTAACAATGCCCAAACTTTGGGCAGGTATTTCTTCTAGATAATTTTAGATAGAAAATCTATTTCTTTCAGATAATTTCAGATAACTCTTCAGATAGTTCTGGTATACGCATGGGCTACGGTGATTCATTTATGTGAGGTACAGATATTATCGTTATTATTTTAGTTGTGGCTATTCCTTCTTTTAATATGTCCCCAGGATGTTTTTTCTCTTGTGAGATTTCAATCTTCATTGTTTACTTGGGATTGGACATTAAAAGTGAATATCTTATTTATGAAAAATAGTCGGTGGCCTTGGATTTGGAGAGATTTTTTTTCAAAATACCCCCCCCCCCGTCCCCAGGACAATCTGATAAAATGACAGCTGGCAAATAAATAAATAAGTGAATAAATAAATAAACGAAAATGTAAAATCAAGTGAGTAAATAACTAAAAATTGAAAAAAAAAAAACAGGTCTGGTTAGTTGCACCATAAAAACCATCATGTGACCAGTGTGTTTTGGCAGCGAGCCATGTTGGGGGTGATCAATTAAAAAAATTGGAAAAGGGGGTGATCAATGAATAAGTTACTTCTCTCACCTTTTGCTGGGCAGTGATCGCTGAAAAAAGTTTGGATTTTCAAAAAATCAGGCAGCCACAAGCTGCTTTGTAAAATGAGCCCCCAACTAAAAAATCTAGATTTGAGAAGATTTCTAAAAAAATCTAAAATTTAAAAAAATGTTTTTTTCTAAATCTAATAAGTGAGTCTCTAAAATTTCAGCCCTCTAGTTTTATTAGTGCAGCCTGTATGCCAAGGCAGCTAGATCAACTTGAAAACTGAAAAGAAACCATTTTGATAGTTTTGGTGACATCTTCGGTTGACGGTCTCTAACAATATGCAAAACATACAAAAAAAGGGTTGAAAAATGTCTTTGTTATTTGGCAATTCTGAACTGGTTTGAGAAGCAAATTACTCGAGTCACAAAAGTAGGTCTTCATAGCATGACCCAAAGATATGACTGTACGAGCTTTGTTGTTATACTAGAGTGCATGTGAAGATTGAAAAATGATTATCTATCTATCTATCTATCTATCTATCCATCTATCAATGTCAGTCTTATTTTATCTATCTTGATCTGCTCATATCTATCTATCTATCTTTCTATTTGCATACATGTATTGATTTTTATGTACAGTGTTTCACAGCAGTTTGATAACCCTACGTAGTTTTAAAGAGAGGTACTTGGTTGACTTATATTGATATCTACTACTATTCATGAACAACAGTTCCATTTTTAACCAGGATGGTGTTCCATACCGTACAGCCAGATGTGTAAAGAATTATATCAAGTTCTTGGAATGGCCACCCAACTCAACAGACCTCAATGTGATAAAGAATCTCTGGATATATAATGAAAAACAAAGATTGCATCAATGAAATTCACCACCAGGGGTTCATCTGGAAGAAGTAACAAAGACGATTTGGACACAAGACTTCAACAATGATCTATACAATAGCCTTGTAGCATTAATGCTTTCCAGAGTCAAGGTAGTGATCAAAAACTTTGCATGGTTAGGTTCCATGTTTCAGCTCCATAGGTGACTATCAGGAGGATGCATTGGTTGTAGACCCTCCTTTTTAGGACTAATAGGATTATCTTCTTCTTGAAGGTTGAGCTTACTCTACCGAAAACTTGTCAACCTCGAGTGATTTTAGATTTTAATGTATTGCTAATGATTCTACTGTAGAAATGCACTGAAAATTATGTTGATAGGATCAATGACATTATTATTTATTTTGATTAGTTTTTACCTTCATCCTAACTATCAGTTACATCATATCTCAACTTTGAATCAGGCCATAATCCTACACCAATAATTGATCAGGATAATCAGAAAATAAAGAGCAAGCCCACGGTGAGAAACAAACTCACACCCTCAAGCTAGAGGGGGTCCAACATACACCTGGCCACTTTTAACCATTCAACCACTGGTACTTAAACGGAAGCTGATTTTACACCTTAATCTTGACTCCACCCAACTGATATTCCATGCTATCAATGTTTACAATTGAGACCTAGCAGTCTTTTAATACAATGATACTCAAATTTTTAAAAATTCTACTCTTGAATGAAATATTGCAACACTAATATTAATTTTGACTAGTTTTAACCTTCATCCTAACTTTCAGTTACAATATTCTTGTATCAAAAGATTACTAGGTCTCAACTAGTCAAAATTAATAATAATGTTGAAATATTTTATCCAATAATAAAACTTGGAGAATTTAAAATATCATTTGCAACTCTAGTTAATACATACTTCTTTTCTAGTTAGTTTTTGCACACAATAAAAGAATGCAATATTTTCAAACTGAAATTATCTAATTTTTATGATTTTTGGGTGGGGCTTCCCAACTTTTGTAAGACACTGGATTTTAGCCATGAAATTAATCTTTTACAATTAATGAAATATCATATTAGGCTCTCAGAATCATTGACAATGCATTTACATTATTCATTTAAAAGCCTTATTCTGTCAGTAACACTTGCATAATTTCCTAACCATTGACATTCCTTTCTTTCTCAATTAGAATTGCATTCCTATAGTTAAATCATTAGCAATCCGTTCACATATCAAATATAATAGTCCTATTCTGTCAGTAATGCTTTCATCCATCTATCTATCTATCCATCTATCTATCTATCTATTTATCTATCTATCTACACACATCTATTCATAGATACAGGGTATATTGGGCAATGGTTTGTCTCCATCCATCATCTAGGGTTAGATATACATGGATGCACATTACCTTTCATGTATGTGGATTAAATAAATTAGATTGATTTATATATAACTACTACTACTACTTTTGCTGCTGCTGCTGCCACTAGCAACAATAATGATGACACAGTGATTCGCTGGGACTTGTGTGAATAATTAGGTTTTGACCATTCAAACAAATGTTACAAATATTAGCTAAAAACAGTCAAATATTTAGCCATCTATTAGTTTAGGTCAGTTAATGTCCACTCATATGACATGGGGCATATCCAGTGTTGCTGATTTAATGCCTCTCATGCTAAATTTAGAGCATTTTTTGTTTTGACTGTGCAAAAATTGCTAAATTAGTGCTGTCATTTTGACTATTTTCTAACCTTTTTTTCACCATTTTTAACATCTTTCTAGTGTACCCTGGCCATTTTTGGCTATATTTTTAAAAAATTAGCACTTTTTGGCTGTGAAACTAACTCAAAAATAGTTTTTGAGTTGGCTACTCTGAGAATATGGAGTATTGCAACTTTATTAGTCGGCATTTCATCTTCCTCCAGGTTAGCATCTTTCATGTTTTCCCAGATTAACATCTTTCATGTTCTCCAAAGTTAGCATCTTTCATGTTCTCCCAGGTTGACATCTGTCGAGTTCTCCCAGATCAACATCTTTCAGTTAGTCTAACTCTTTGAAGGTCTTTGTTGAATGCTGGACATTATGTTTTTTTTGTCTACCTCTCTCTCTCCCCAGTCTCACTGGAATCCACAAATCATCGATTTTCCGATGTCTAGTATTTGTCCAGTTAGCCTCATATGTCTCACTCTCTGATGGTGTCCGTGAACAGGCCCATAGGAAGGTAAAAATATTGAGCCAGGGGTGACCAAATCTAATGCAGCTTCAGGGTTTGAGGTACTGTGAGCCTCCCAATGTGATTCAAGGGCTGAGCCTGGGAAAATTTTGAATACCCTATCATTTCAAGATCCAGTTTTAGCAGTCTGAGATAATAATGGTGTGGATTTAGATTTGCAAAAAGTTTAGACGCCCGGATCCTACCCCCAACTTGTTACAGGCCTAGTGGACAGTTTTTGCTCATTTCTCAATCTTCATTTGTAATTCTGTCTCAGTACATGATTTAGAGAATTCTTCTTTGCAGGAAAACATTGAACTTTTTTGTGGTTTTTGTAATCGTTTTCTGTTTTTCACTTGCATAGATAGTGGTTGGGACAGTGTTGCCAATTTAGCATTTTTCTGCTAAATTCAGCGTGTTTTTAATTCTGGCAGTATGAAAAAGCACTAAATTAACACAGACGTGCTCAAATATCTTGGCAATTTTTTGACCATTTTTAGCATCTTTTACAAATTTTTTAAAGCCATTTTTTTGTTCCACTTTGCACTTTTTGGCAGTCCAAATGTTTTTTTAGTTAGCAACATTGAGTGGGGATGGCAATGCCATTCAAAAGAGATAATCCTGCAAGGCACAGTACAAGGAAAGAGAGGGAGAGTCAGGCAGAGAAAGTGATGGGAGGACAGGGATGAAGTTGAGCAATACCCTCAAAGAGTCTCAGAACCAGTGATGCCAACTTAGCTCTTTTGGGGCTAAATTCAGCGTGTTTCTTTTTTTGGCTGTGCAAAAAAGCCCTGAATTAGTGTAAAATGCATGAACATTTTGGCAATTATTTTTCCATTTTAGCAATTTGTGTGTGTGTTTTGGCCATTTTTGGCTTTTTAGTGCGATTTTTAAAATTTTGCACTCTTTGGCAGTTGAATTAGTGCAAACATTTTTTGAATTGGCTGCATTGCTCAGAAGAGAGAAATGGTTGCCAAGTCGATTGTGATGCCTTCACAGTCAGCAAGACTCCGAAATTCAATGGAGTGAAATAATGAAATAGAGACCAAACAATGTTTTGGGCACTTGAATATTCAAGTGGCCTTTCCAAGTTTGCAGTTTGTATGTACTTCAGGGAAACCCCTGTTGAATATTCTACTTCCCAAGCATGTAAACTGACTGACATATAAGCTGAACTCTTAAATTCATTTAAAAAAATTTAAATCTGAAATCAAGGAGAACGATCGGAGTTACTTCCCTTGTACCTATCTTTTAGATCTGTCTCAACATCTCTATAAGATGTTTTTCGGTCGGGCGTTCGGTTGGTTGGTCATTCCCAATTAACTAAGAAGGTATGATGTCATTAAGATGTATTGCATTGTTAAGAGGTGTGATATAATTAAAATAACTTCTATTCCAATCAATTTTTCATCAGTTGTTAATGATCTCATAATAGAATATCCAAAGTCCATACTTTAGTATTTTACAAAAGTGGCTCCAAAGCACCATTAGTAGCCAGAATATTTCCATATCACAACATAGCCCTTTTCGTAGAGAACCTACACGGCCTCCAACTAATGATAGATGATCTAAATGAAGAGAGCAAGAAAGTCAGCCTACACATGAACTTCAGCAAGACGAAGATCATGTGCAACAACCACATCGGGGATAAAAACAGTGAGATCAAAATCAAGGACACACAACTGGAAGAAGTAGACCACTACATCTACCTAGGACAACGAATCTCCATGAGACCCTCAAAGGAAGAGGAAATCAAGCGAAGAATCACACTAGCATGGCAAGCCTTTGGCAGAGCTAGCTCAACCTTCAAAAATAAGAAGATCCCATTAATCCTAAAGAGAAGGGTGTATAACCAATGTATCCTCCCAAAAGTCACTTATGGAGCTGAAACATGGAACCTAACCAAGAGACAGACCTGTAAATTGAGAACCATGCAACGTGCACATGACAGAATAATGCTGGGCCTCACATGGAGAGACCACAAGACAGCACAGTACATCCGAGGAAAGACAAGAGTCAGGGACATCAAAGAATCCATTAAAAATCTCAAGTGGCGGTGGGCTGGCCATGTTGCAAGAATGGCAGACAATCGATGGACATCGCGACTCACAACATGGATCCCCCGAGACCACATGCGCAACCGAGGCCAGCAAAGTGTTAGATGGAGAGATGAGCTAGACAAGTTCAGGAAGTACTGGCTCCGTGACGCCCATGATAGGGAAGTGTGGCAAATCCTGGGGAAGGTCTATGTCCAACGACGGACGCTAAAAGACTGATGATGATGATGATGATGTATGAGAACCAATTGACTCAGTCAGACTTACCATCAGAGTCAATAATTGATAGACATGGCATCAAATTTGGAAGTCATAGAAAGAAATTCCATTGAAGAATAGATATGGTCAGAATAAATTCTATTTATGACATCAGTGGTGTTTTCCACTAAAAAACATCTAAAATAAATTCGTTTTTTAAATCTAGAAAAATCTAGATTATGTAGAATCTAGATGTTATTGTTAAACCCGTCAAAATAAGGCCCCCATAAAGTTTGTTTTTTTTTTAAAATAAAATACTTTCCAAAGTACTGATACTAATTTGCAAGTCTGTAGACAAAACGGTATAGCCATGAGTGCTACAACTTGTAAACAAGCACGTACACATACAAACACATGCACATATAATACAGGATGCTCTTCTTCCTCTTTTGTACCTCCTTCAGCTACAACTACCACAAATGGTGCATGCATCTTTGAACTTATGGTTCTTTTTTAATCTATCCACAAAAAAGTTCAATTCTTTAAATCCTATTCATTGAAGAGTTCCACTGTGTTTCGGAGTGATTCCTATCAGTTTTTGAATTCAAATATTGATTCATTGTTTTACCCACACCTCAGTGGTAGAATTTGATTTATACACAATATTTGCTTTATATATATACATCAGGTTAGTCTGAAGAAGAATTAACAATTTTGAATATCTCGAGAACTGTTTACGCAACCTTGATGTAACTTGGCAACTGATCAGTGGGAACCTTACTCAGGATGCATGAATAGATAATCTCCTGTGGGATTATTCAGTCACTGACTGAGCTTGTGTAATGTGTGACTGTTGTATCTACAATGCTAATTCTTCATGTCTCCAGCAGGCTTTTTTGGCTACCTCCTGTGTTGTATCCAATGTTCAGTGAGAAATCTCCTGCACGAAACATGATAAACCACTTTAGACACGTTTGGTTATCCGCAGAACCTTCTCCATAAATTACACAAATCTCATCTGCATTTTAGACGCAGTTTTACCATCTTTATTTTATTTTTTTGAATGAAAAAGCATGATAGGCCGAAAATATTGCTTATTTCTATCCATCTTCAGTGTTGATTTTGACAATTAGAAATAATGCACTCTGATATGACAGCTGTCAAAATACAACCGATGTGATCCTTTTCACAGAAGTTAGCAAAAAGTAAACACTTCAAATGCCATCTAATGACTAAGCTAGAACAGAGGGTGGATGTCATATAGGGCAGTTAGCATGAGCTTACGATTTTGAGAGGGAGACAAATACCATTGTATTTACTGCTTTTTATTACAATACTACACACTATTGTCTCACCTTCACTCATCCCCTACCAAATAGTTGGACCTTGTCTCCCCAGTCGCACCTCCAACAGAATGATCAGTCTTAAATAGGTACTGCAAATAATTGAAATAAATGAATATTAATATGTTATTATTATTAATTTTGACTAGCTTTTTTTCAACGTCCTTACTTTCAGTTGCTTCTTATTGCAATGTTGAATTGGTCTGTAATCCTATGGTAACAATGAAACAGTGCAATCAGAAAATAAACAACAAGCCCATGGTAAGAATCAAACTCACTGCCTCTAGTCAGAGGGGGTCCTGTACATGTCTGGCCACTTTCAGCCACGGGAACTTTATTATCAACTGGAAACTGATCAAAGAACTTTGGTTTAAAGAGTAAAATAAGCTTCCGTTTAGCTATAAAGTCCCTTAATTAAAAAAAAATATGGCTAATTTTGATGTCGTTTGAACAAACCAAAATAATTCTTTTAAAACACGGTCTTTTGTAGGTTGTAAGTAATGGTAACCCTTTGTTTTACAGATGTCAGAATACGGAGGTTAAAGACAGCATTCAAGGGCTCCATATAGTCCAAGAAAGGCTCCAAAAAGTAGGATATATTATTATAATATATATATTAACATGATAATGAAGTTGAAAACTATTAATTTGTTCTTCATCAGAATATTTTGCACCATGGATTCTTCCATGTATAACGGACAGTGTGCATTTAACCAGTCAAAATGTGGTTACAATTTCTTGACATACACCTAGAGATTTTTGACAGTCTCCATGTTAGATAAAAAACAAATTAATTTCTTTCAACTCATCATTGTTTTAATCAATTAATCAATTAATCAGCTGGTCTGCTTAATCACTTTTGGCAGCATACCATGTTCGGGGTGATCAATTAAAACATTGGTAAAAGGGGTAATCAATAAATAATTTAAGCTCTTGAGAGCCTTTGCATGCTATATTTAACTACAATATTTTTACAACTATATAAGCAAGAATTACCATTATCCCTAACTTACGATGCTTGAAATAACATTTATTTTTATTTGTTTTTATAAAATAATAAATTATTACTAATCCTATTCTTCCAGTGATAGATAGTGAGAAATAAAATAACTATTAAACGTTTATTCATTCAAGTTTACAAAAAAAGATGCTATATTTTTGTCCGTTGGGAATTTTGTCCTGTGGTGATTTGACCGTATCCCCGCCACATTCAGGCTTTTAAAAAAAAATATTGCTATAAGAAAAATAAGATTATTACAAATTCTATTCTTCCTGTGACATAAGGTACGAAATGAAATAACAATAAAACCTTGATTCATTCTAATTTACAAAAGAAATGGTATATTTTTGTTCGGTGGAGATTTTGTCTGTTGGGGATTTCACCGTATAAACCCCCCTCCCCATTTAGGCTTTTAAAAAACTATTACTATAAGGAAAATAAGATAATTACAAATTCTATCCTCACCGTGACTTGTGGAACAAAAAAAAAATAACAATAAAACCTTTATTCATTGAAATTTATGGTATTTTTTTGTCCGGTGGGGATTTGACCGTAACTCTCATTCCGGCTTTCTAACATTTATTGCGATAAGAAAAATAAGATTATTACAAATTCTATTCATCCAGTGACATATGGTACGAAATGAAATAACAAAAAATACCTTGATCCATTCAAATTTACAAAAGAAATGGTATACATCTGTTCGGTGGGGATTTTGTTCAGAGGGGATTTTGTCCAGTGGGAATTTCACTGTATCCCCCCTCGTTCAAGCTTTTAAAAAATCGTTTCTAAGAGAAAAATAAGATTATTACAAATTCTATCCTTATAGTGAAATATGGAGCGAAAAAAATAATAAAACCTTTATTCATTCAAGTCTACGAAAAAATGGTATATTTTTTCGTTGGGAATTTAGTCCGATGGGGATTTGACGGTATCACCCTTTCAGGCTTTTTAAAACTTTCAACTATCCAAAAAAAATCATTACAAATTGTATTCTTCCTGTGACATATGGAACGAAAAAGAAATAACTATAAAACCTTTATTCATTCAAGTTTACGAAAAAATGGCATATTTCGTCCGGTGGGGATTTTGTCCGGTGGGGATTTTGTCCGGTGGGGATTTTGTCCGGTGGGGATTTGACCGTATCCTCCATTCAGTCTTTTAAAAATCTATCACAATAAGAAAAATAAGATTATTACATATTCTATCCTTCCTGTGAGATAAGGTACGAAATAAAATAACAGTGAAACCTTTATTCATTCATATTTACAAAAGAAATAGTACATTTTTGTCCGGTGGGAATACCATACTTTCTCCATTTTTAATTCAGATGAGCCGCGGTCCAACCCCGTTATCCTGAGTTGTTTACAAACTTTTTAAAGAACTCAGTAACGCTCTACTAATGAAGGCTGAGGTTTCTCTAACCTGTCTCTCTGTCAGGTTGGGAAGACGGGTTCGTCGGTGCTACTGAACAACAAAGTGGTTGTGAGACATTGAGGGTGCAATGAAAGGAAAGGTTGGGGTAGGACGTCGGTACATTCAGATGTTAGACTAATGAAGGAGGGGGGAGAAGAAGAAGAAGAAAAAAAGAAAGAAGAAACTAGATTGAAAGAGAGGGAGACAGGAAATTACACATCCAACGACAACAAACCCTTTTAGATTTCATTTATAGACGGCGTAGACATATGAAGGTGAAGGTTACATGTTGAGGAGAGAAGGTTGATGTTTCAGGGTTGCCAATTTCGCACTTTTGGAGCTAGATCTAGCTCCTTTTTAGTGCATTTAGCTCCTACCAGTCTGCATCCTGCTCTTAGCTCCTAATTTAGCTCCTTTTCAATTAGACATCGTCAACCAAATCTGTCGCCGAAACTTTCAAAAAAGCCTTCTTCCTTTTCTGGTTTCTATATGTAATTGTATCACGCTTAAAGGCCGCATCGTTGAAGCTAAAGAGCTGAAATTTTCAGCATTCACTCCGCATTATATCGAGAAAAACATTTTGTTATTTTTTGTTTTTTAAAATTTCCACATTAAGTAGGTTTTTTTAACGGTATTCGGGTTCAGTTTGTAATGTAAGTTTATGCTAAAGTAATCCCCTAATTTGTACTTAACAGGATTTTTTTTCGATAATTCAGACTTTTTGTGATCACAGCCCAACAAAATGAGAGGAGTAACTCATCTTTTTCAATTGATCACCCTCAACACAGCATGTTGCCAAAAGTAATGGTCGGATGACGTTTTCTGTTGAGTGACTAACTAGACCTCTTTTAATTTTTTAAACTTACTTTTCTCATTTATGAAATTATTTACTGTAAAATTATGTTTAAAACTCCGTGTAATTAATTTATTTGTCAATTGCAAATTGAGGGGAAGTTATATTTTGGTCATATTAAGTAAGTCATCTGACAAAATTCTGTTTTTATTCGCGGTCCTCTGGACAAGTGGTCGATATTGACTAAAATGTTGTGGGCCGGGACTAAGTTTAAGAGCTGTTAGTCTATACACAGATAACCTTTAAAAATTTATCTAAACTCAGACTGTCTTAATAATAAGTACTAAATCTAACTATATCAACCGTTTTGAGCAAAAATATCGGAAATTTATTTTTTCCGAATATCTAGGATATTCTTATTATTAGTTATATTAATTCTTACGCAGTATTTTATATCGTTCGGACATTTGAAATCACAGAATCATTTTTTTCCAAATACCAAGTGAAATTATTTTTTTATTCTGTTATTTCTATATCTTCAAAGCATTTTTATTATATAAAATAATAATTCATAGCATAACTTTCAGAAAATTTAAGATTACGTGAACTGTCACCCAACCATCCACCCGTCTTATATCGTGATGTGTGCTATAAGGTACCACCCGCGCTATAACGAAGGACACCCGCATTTAGCACCTTTTTTAGCTCCTTTTCGCGGTTCTAGCTCTGAAATCTATATTCGAGTTGGCAACCCTGGTGGAGGAAAGTGTTGTTTTTAATTCGTCTACCAAGTTAGGAAGGATTATTAGCAGGGTCGAATTAAGCTGGTACCGCCCTGTAGCATATGTTATTATATGAGATAATGTACATGAGAATTAAAACCAGGGTTGCCAAATTAGCCATCTTTCGGCTAGAACTGGCTGATTTTTCCCGTTTAGCTGATAAAAATCAACAATAACCGAAAACATGCCCATTTAATAAAACATACCAAGTTTAGTAAAAGTACATGTGCAATCTTTATTAATACTATTCTGAGGTCTTGGTAAATATTAATTTTATTTTATCATTGGGTTTTAAATGAGTTTTACTTTTTAAGTGATAAAATTAACTGAAAATGGAAAAATTTAGCCGTTTTTTGCCAATTTAAAGGAGAGTTTTAGCCATAAATAACAAATCATATTGCCAGCATTGATTAAAACACACTCATTCTTTACTTACATATTAAAGTAATTATTTTCCTCATTGCTACGTCGCCAATAAATGAGGCAAATGTGTCAGCCATTTCTGTAATAGCATAACTGTATTCTTTTTGATCCTTGTACAGAGGCCATGACTTTAATTTCAAATACCTTCTTATCTATGTGTTATATATACATATCACGTAGATAACACACTCCCGTTAATAACAGTGTTAAAATAATCATCATCAATCTTTTATCGTCCATCGTTGGACTTGAACCTTCCCTAGGATTCTCCACATCTCTTTATCGTGGGCGTCGCGGAGCCAATATTTTCTGAACCTGTCCAGTTCATCTCGCCATCTCATATTTTGTCGGCCTCGGAAATCCAGTTAAAGGTGATGACCTTAAACACCCAATCGTTCTTAAAAGTATAATACTACATTTATAGACCTAGTGCTACCAACTCAAAAAAATATTTTCGTGCTAGTTTGACTGCAAGTAAGCACTTTAAGTACTAAATTTTGAGGGAAAAAGAAATAGTCCAAATCGCCCAAAATGACCATAAACATAGCCAAAGATGCTAAAAAATGGTTAAAAACGTGTCAAAAGTATTCAAACACACCCGCGCTAATTAAGAGTTTTTCGCGTTACCAAAACAAAAAAAGCGTTGAATTTAGCGCAAAAAGCGTCAATTTGACTACATTGAATAGAGTAAATGCAAAAATCGCTGAATCTGAATTGTTAGCTCAAGCGTGGGGACCTTGATATTGCAGGGCCCATAGGGTGTGCTGCTTTTGGTACATAGTTGATCCTGGGCTTCATATGTTGGTCGGCTCATTAGACCGAGGGCTTGTGGTGGTAAGTACCACTCGAGGCTGGAGAGATTGGGGTTAACATTTTCAAATTCGTATGCAAGTGGGTATTCAGGAATACGATAGTAAACAGGGAACTGCAGTTGCATTAGGCAAGGGGGGGATTCAACAGGACTGCTTGTGTATCCCTGCCCCTGAATTATATAAATAGGTTTATCAAAATGTTCCTAAAGATTACCTCTTTCAGAAAAAAGAGATTCCCCAAGACAAAAACTGGGAGATAACTACCTCATTTGTAAAAAACTATATGGCTGCCACCCAAAAAATCCTGAATTTCATACCTTGTCTTGCGATCGACATATTTGAGTTATTAAGGGCTAAATCAGGGTTTTCAGGCGTGAGGAATTAAAAAATACACTTGATTTTACCATAGAAGTAATTTTTAATTCATTCAATTTGTGTCTGTTAGGCATAAAAAGTTGGAGCGGAAAACAAGAAACTGGGTAAGTAACGTTTTTCAGGGGAATTTCAAGTACACAATCCTATTGTTTGAATTACTGGATCAATTCTTGGTGGAAGTATATACATATATTCGATAGAAAAAAAATCTTATCAGCTTTCCAAAGGTGTATATCCTGTGCATCGTAAGTTATAGCAAAAACCCTGAAGATAGGTGTGTAGCATTTTTCAAGAAAATTTCAAGTACATAGTCCTATTTCTTTGGATATTGTAATGAATCCCCCATAGCGGTATATACATATAGCTATCGTTGAAAAGTAGATTTTATCAGCTTCCCAACGATGTATCTTTCAGAGGTGTAACATTCGTGCTCTAAATGATACAGGCGAAATTGTGAAATAGGTACGTATCATTTTTCACGAAAATTTTTAGTTTGCAAACTTATTTCTTCCTTCACAAATGTAATTACGAATTTCCGGTTTGAAAAGTAATTACGTTTGTTTTTGTTTTTTTTTTCGTGTTTGAAAACTAATTACGTATTTTCGTGTTTGAAAACTAATTACGTATTTTCGTGTTCGGGAAATTACATGTTTTCAAAAAGGAGATAAAAACTAATGCCAGTGGAATTTAATTAAATACCATTAATCAATAATGCAATCAACATCATTATCAATGACGGCAGCATAACGGGAAGGCAAATTTTCGATTCCTTCTCGAAAAAAAAAAATGCTGTGTTGTTTTTAATCTTTTCTCCGAGAGGTTAAACTTAACTATACTCTATAAACGATACACTGTCTGATACAAGAGATAACGAACTATATCCAGATGGTTTTTTTTTATACCATTAACCCAGGTCTTGCCTAAATTGGTTGACATACTTTATAGTAGTGAAATACGTATTTACTTTCCGAACACTCTAATATATTGAAGATTAGAAATAAATGTATTGTCGATGGTTAGGAATCGAGGCTTTATAACAGAATAGAACTGTTATGATGTAAATGCATTGCAAACGAGGAAGAGAGGTATTGTCGCTGGTCAGGAATTATTGCAAGCATTTCCAATGGAAGAGGACCCTAATCATAATTAAGCAAATGTCCGTCTGCCCAAACGTGACTGCGTAACTTAGCAACCACAATACATATCCCCATGAAATTCTCTGCGTGTACTGATGGAACCCCGTTGAATGTTTTTAAGGAGTTAGGTATTGAAAATTCGAAAACATTTCAAGTTGAAGGGTTCGATTTCCATAGTAAGTTTTATTCTGAATTGGTCCCTTAATTTGTACCCGGTTACGTTCGCGCTTGCCTAAGCATTTATTATCATATGGTGCATTGTAGCCAGGGGTAAAGTATAAAGGAACCTCTAAAAACAGTTTTGATCTCCTATTAAGGTCAAAGACCCCATTTAGGCCTTACACAGGGCGTGTTTTCAGCTGGTAGGTAAATGTGTTGAAAATTATTTCACAATAGAAAATTTGTGAATGAAGCGATTGCCAAATATTTATAATAGGTTTGTTTTGTTATTCAACAGAAACCGTTCTGAGATCAACATCTTTTAGTGGCGTGTTGGGTATGATCAATTAATAAATTTAAAAAAGAGGTAGTCGGTGAATGAGTTGCTTCTTCCGCCTTTTATTGGATCACTAACCAATTCAAATTGTGTGAACGCAGCCAGGCACAAGCGAATGACTAATTTAGCATTAACGTACATTGTAAATTGAATTCCATAAAACTAAAAAAAACTATTTTGGC
Organism: Thysanoteuthis rhombus; assembly: GCA_963457665.1. Taxonomy (NCBI): domain Eukaryota; kingdom Metazoa; phylum Mollusca; class Cephalopoda; order Oegopsida; family Thysanoteuthidae; genus Thysanoteuthis; species Thysanoteuthis major. The sequence continues at coordinate 11,352,002 of OY735239.1, read as the reverse complement.
ATTTAAAAAAACTAGAAGACTTTTCCCAGTTGTGATGAGGAGTAAATGTTTGAATTTTCAGCCCTCTAGCTCCAGTGCAGTGGCCTGTAAGCGTGATACATGCATGGCCAGCCAACCTGCCAGACTCACTTGGAAACTGAAGAAACCTGAGTTGACAGTTTTGGTTGACTGTTTCTAACAGGGAGGAAGGAAGGAGATGAAGAATAAAAGAAAATGGATGAAGACGAAAGAAATACATGAATCTCCTAGTGAACCACCGTTGCCTGCGCGTGTACCAGAATCAATTATCTTTGAAAAATAGATTTTCTTCTTAAATTATCAAAAAAATATCGTGGCCTGCGCGAGTACCAGAACTTACTATCTGTTTGAATGATTTAAAATTACTTAAGTAGATCTTTTAATTATGATTATGTAAAAGTAAGATAACAGCACAAGATTTGGGTATTGTTGGTCAAAAATTACCACAAAGGCTCCAAAAAGCACTTTTGGGGGAAAAAAAAAGAAAAGAATAGATGATGCCCAGAGGTGTTCCCATGGGAATTTTCAAGGTTGAGGTTTGATTTTTTGGCTCCATGATATGACCAGACACACATACGCACACACACATACATACATACTCATATAGATAGACACAGAATCTTGGATGGTTGGTCGAGCCATTTATGGGGCTACGGTCATAAAGAAAGGGGGATGGCCGGAGAACAAGCTTGGCAGCGCTAGGGTCAATCTCCCATGCTTCATTGGAATCTGAAAGGTTAACAAAACAAAATTCATTTCTTCATACAATATGATTCCAAAACTACATGCCCCATTTCAAAATTCTTCAATCAGAGGTTCCTATGAATGCAGTTTGAAAACTTTAGCAAAGCAAGTCGACCTCAGTTGAGATTATGAATTCGTCATCAGTTTTTGCGTACATGACGTCACTGGTTTTTGTGATATACGAAATCAAAGTCAAAACTCATGGAGTAAGATTTTGACAAAAGGAGTGACGAAGAGGGTGAGGAGAGGTAAAATAGGAACTAATCAAAACTGAGAAAAAATGGAAAATAAGCGAATCTGATGAAGAACAAAAAAAAAACAAAAAAAGCGCAGAAAATGAGACAGAAAAAGAAAAAAAAGGAAAAGAAAGAAGAATACTGACTGAGAACCCACCATCAGGCGGTTTTCAGCTAGTTCCAGCGTAAGGCTCTACCCTCACCCCACTTGGGAAAACTTTTGACCCTCACCAACCCTTTCCGGGAAGTGAAGACCTTCCCCATCTTATTCCTATAGTTACTGCCGTGAAAACAAACTCATACAAATTTGAAATTTTCGGAATTTTCCGAGTTCTTTCCCTTGATCTACATTTGATAAAATCTTTGGAGTCGTTCCCCTTGTTGAATATCTATCTATCCCCCTCTCTCTCTATTTATCTCTCTCAGTCTCTCTCTCTCTCTATATATATATATATATATGATTAGACATCTTAATCCTTTAAATCTTATCAGCCTATTGAAGTGTTACTACCCGCTAAAAAGTGGTTGCGTTTCGTTTCAACCATGTATACGAGGATACTTTATTTGATAATTAAAGGGTTAAAAAGATTTGACAGAAGCTTGATGGTAAACGACAAAGAAAAAATTAACTTTAATGTTAGTGGAACAAATTGTCAAATTCTTCGGTTGAGTATGTTGGGCGAGAATCAACTCGTAGAAGTTTTCTCTGTGTAATTAGTATCCTTAAAGATGATATCATAAGTTGGTTTGCTGGCATTCTGAAATTAAAACCGGCACGACGGATTTAATATTTACATGGGTGAACATTCAATAGAAATGACACGAACAGCGAGTCACATCTGTTGTTACACTTACTTATCCCTCATCATTGAAAATGTTTTGGGGGCCACCGACGTAAGTAAGACCTGTTTAAAAAATGATATGTAGTATAAAATAATATCAATATACAATACACATAATACTCTATGTAAAATGACAAACTACATCTATGACATAGGCTATATAGGAAGAAAAGGGAGTTGTGTTTGATCAACTCTGCAGGGGTGCCATGTTAATATAACTGTTTTGTTTTTAAAATCCCCGAAACTGTAACAGGACAAACAACTGATGATCCCAACAAAAATAAAAGATATTGTACCATAATAACAAAGTAAATGTGAAACATCAGGAAATCACAAGAGAAAATTAAATAAATTGTTTTGACAAATATTGGGAAATAAGTGACTGGACTGACACAAGAAGGTTTTTGAATACGTTTTTAATGTTTAGTATTCTACCACACGCACACACACACACACACACACACACACACACACATATATATATATATATATATATATATATATATATATATATATGTGTGTGTGTGTGTGTGTGTGTGTGTATGTATATGTATATATACATATATATAAGAGCAATGCTCTTCCAACTCTAGAATGGAGTAGTCTGGTGGATGGAGAATTACGCATGATTAAATGTATTGTCTAATTCGATCCTACTGACCGTCCAGTTCTGCATAAGGTAGGGGTTGAGCATTTGCCTTTGGGTCTGAAGCAGCACTGGAAGGGACATTGGATTTTCCACAGCCACAAGAGTTATAGTACAATGAAGCAGCTGTCTGTGGATGACACGATTATATATATATATATATATATATATATATATATTATATTCATTTCTTGATAATATATATATATATATATATATATATATATATATATATATATATATATATATATATATATATATATATTATCAAGAAATGAATATATAATCCGACAGATGTAAAGCGGGGCTAGTTTTTTGCAGTAGCAAGATGATATTCTATCATTAGTTTCAATAAATGTCAACAGATGGCGCTCAGTATTCTCGTTGGGGTCGAGCATCAATATCGACTATATTGAGAGAGGATTGAAGCCACATTAAACAACATTCTCCAAAACTAAACCAAGAAAACGATTTTGGACACCTAGAGTATGTATTCTAGTCGCCACGAACCATTTTTCTTAATAGAAACTCAATAAGACTTGTTGGATTATCTGAGACGGCTGTCTTTATGCTTGATTTGTGTGTAAAGTTTATTTGCTAAGAATTCAATAGTCAGGTTGGGTCTGGTTGTTTGTCACACCTTGTAACAACCAGCCCTTCATAATATATGACTTGATGAAAAGCAATTGGCGTAATTAAAACCTCTAGGGCATTGCAACCGTTTACAAACACTACAAAGAAAGACGCAACGCGGTATTAACAAAATACGTCACACTACCATACTAACTAACACACCTGAGATGAAAAAACAAGATTTCCGAGAAAATATCCAATCCTACTAAAGAAATCTGGACATCAAACAGTTAAGAAAATCTGCTGGAAACGGGAGAAAGAGGAAGGCTACAAAAGGTTGTTGAAGTCTTGCATGCGATGAAAATTGATCAAAGCCTGTCCCAGGGGGGAAATGGGTGCAGTGAATCAACTGTGAAGGTTGGGCCCATAAGGAAAGTGCAGATAGAAAAGACCCTTTATTGCACCTCTGTGAACGAGAGAATGTTTTTATATCTTCTGTTCTAAGTTTATGGTGAACATTATGGACTTTCAACAGCAGAAATTGTTTTCAAGTTATCTTGTTGAACCACTGAATGGATGGCAAAACTAGTAAGTAGCCCCAAGTGAGCATATAGACTCATAAACAATTCATTATTTTTTTAAATCAATAATAACTTACCCCGTGAAAACAAGCCCCACGTATGGGGCAAGTTGTACATAATTACCTTAATCGATAATATTTGTTATATCTCGGCATAGAAGCCATACATCACTTTTCTGTTTGGAGTTTATAAAAATAAACATTATGATCCCACAGTAGAAATATCTTCCAGCTATCTTCTGTTGCTTTCTGGGGGTGGGGATAAAAATAGTGAAATTGTAACAACTACATCCACCCAAATACATTGAGAAATGAATATGTAATCTGACAGAATAATTATAAATGCGGCATTTTGTATGAAACTCTATTCGAACTGACCTCCCATTGACACACGGTAAACGTGTCGTTATATATATATATGATGTGGAATCGCTACACAAACAAGTTCATGTTTCAGCCCTCTCTGGGCCTCATCTTGTGAATGATTGTATGTGTTTTTAGATTCTAGTTTGGGGAATTTAGTGAGAATCTTGTGGGTGTCACTGTGAGTAAGAGGAGTTATTCATTCTGTTTTATTGTTTTCAGTCGTGTGAATGTTTTTGTTGGTGGTTGTAAGTTATATTTCAAGGGTGTGAGCAAGGTACAGGACTTTATCAATGGATGGGTGATTAATTGTTTCCAGGGGTATGTTTTTATCTTGACCTTGATATTTGGCATTGGGTTTATTGCCTATGTTGATATCCTTCGTGGCTCTAGTGGATTGTATTTTTCTTAATTTACCTGGACGTGTGACGGAGTAGATGATATTGATTAGACGTTTGGATTCGAAATTTATGGGATGATGGGTACATGAATAGAGTGTCTACATTAGCTTTAATTTACTAATGTAAGTAATTTTAGAAAAGCCCGAAGTACATTTTTGAATAGAAAAAACGAAATAACACTAACAAGCAGGCATCGCTCAAAATTCTTATCAACGAATACGAAGATTATAAAATAGCAACATATATATATATATATATATATATATATATATATATATATATATATATATATATATATATATATATATATATAATATGAACTATAGAGAGTGAGACAAACTCGGGAGTAAAGTGTATGGAAGTTAGGTTTATTTATCTGTAAATGTTTTTTATTAATGGTCTACGCAAGTTTTGGGGGTATTACCATCTTCAGTAGTGTGCGTGTGTGTACTTTTTGAGGTTATGGGTTTGATGTGGAACATGAGTCCACCATCAGGAGCTTTGCTTTGTGAGCAAAAAATGGTATCCAATGTGCTGGGGGCATCCTGTTATATATATATATATTACATATTATATATATTGTCTGGTCGTTCAGTCGCCCAAATAACTGCTTTATGTAAAAAAAATGCCAATTGGCTGTTTAGCTCAATGGTAAGAGTATCTTCACCTTAAAATTGCTTTCTATCGATTGCAGGTTCGATTCCTGCAGCAGCCCACTACTTTAATTGTTTATTCTATTTACGATATCTTTGCCAACTGACTCATTCGCCGTTTGATAAGTTCAAATGGAGTTTCAATTAAAATGACGTATATTTATGTACACACACATATATATATATATATACATATGTGTGCATGCAAGGGAAGAGAATCTCATTTCCCAAGAAACTGGAGCTCTTAACAACGCCAAAAACTTTTTTCCCACAAAACCATTTGACTGAGAAAGCCAGTTTTTCACGCCCATCAATCGTGAAGTTTCATGACCGGATTGGAAGCCGCCCAGATTCGAACCTAATCGCTGGGGCACAGGGTAATCTTTCACTTCGTATATTGACTCATTTTCAAAAAACAAGCCTGAAAGTCAGACCATAGATGCGCTAGTTCTTTTCTTGTGTGAAGTCCTAGGAAGGGCAGAGTTGTCAACTGTGTTGTCAAGTCTACATTCAAAATTAAGTGAAAAAACATACTAACTACCAACTAACATGCCATTCACCAGATATATAACTACAATCTAGGAAATATATTACATATTAATATAATAAATGTGACTTGAATCTTTAACATTTATTTCATCAATCTTTTACTTAATTTATCAAAAATATCATTAATTTCATCACCGTGGAATATTATCAAAAATCGTCTAAACAGCAATTTCAGACTTCTTGACGCAATCAGAAACACCAAGATTTACATGGAAAACGTTTACATTGGTAACCCTTAGCAAGGGACGTAACTCACATTCTGGTATGTCAGTCAGTGGCGACAGTCAATGCTAAAGATGCTAAAAAAGGTAATGCTCTCTCTCTCTCTCTAGTGCAACCAAAAACTCGGTTGAAATCTACTGGAAATAGAATTAGCTCAAGACTCCGTTTACTCGGGACACAGCGAGATTGGAACAATTTGGTCTAATTGGACAGCAGGCTTGATTATGCAAACAAGCATATAAACAATTTAAACACAGATTAAATTCCCAAACTCGGCAAAGCTGGGACTAAGCCGAGCCGACTTTTGGAATTTGCCGACTTTTAGAGGGAAAAAAGCATAACAAAAGGAAGACAGGTCTGGTTAGTCACTCATTAGAAACTTTCAAATGACCAACGTCTTTTGGCAACATTCTATGTTAGGGGTGACTCATTATTGTTTTGATTAATTAATTAGTAGGTCTGCTTAGTCGCTTTTGGCATCATGCCATGTTGAGGGTGATCAGCTGAAAATTGGAAAGAGGGGTGATCATAGAATAAGTTATCTCTCTCGCCTTTTGTTGGTCATTGATCACGGAAAAAATGTCTGAATTTTCAAAAAACAACCGGACATGAAATAACGGATCAATTCAGCATAAACTTATATTGTAACTTGAACACCAGTCCAAAAAGATAGTTGGGGGAAAGTTGGAAGAAATTTGAAAAAAGTTTTTTCAAGACTTAATAAGGAGTAAATACATTCATAGTAACAACTTGAAAGCTGTTAGAAACCTTTGTTGACAATATTTTTGATGGCAGCTGACGGGTTCAACCAAAAAATGAAAATACTTTGAATGTGTAACATAAAATAGAGGTTGTTTTCAAAACAAAACTTCTCAGTAGAAGGTCAGTGAACTAAGCCAATAGCACCAGGAGTTTTGCCGAGTATAGGAAGTATCGGAAATCGCTCAGCACCTGCTGAGTTTTTAGGAGTTACGGAGTTTGGGATTGTCGTTTTCGGGGAATTTAACCGATACGACCATTTTCAGTTTTAGCATAAAGTATATAAATAGAATAACATAAACATTTTCCCTCAAATAAGTTAAATTTGTATTTCAAATAGTGCCTCAATCAGGACAATATTTAGTTGTAAGGTCAACCAATGGAGTCCTACTGTGGTTTATTATTTAGTTATAAAATTCATGCTCGAACATTTGGTGTCCAAGATCTCCTCTGAGATTTGATCTTCGTGTTTATGTTTGGAGAGGAGACTATGACATCTGATAGTTTGTTCCAGGTAAATAAGTGCTTTCTAACCCTGGTGGCTGTTTGTATTTGTAGCTTCTTGCTGTGTCCCCGGGCTGTACTGCCTAGGGGTGGCTGTTCTACTTAATCTGGACGGATGCTGCGCTTACGGTCTTGGTTGATAGCGTTTAGACCAGATGTTATCCTGTATATTTCTATCGGATCGGTGCAGATTCTTCTGGGGGATAGTGTCTCCGGATCAAGCTCTTTAGTCTCCCCGAATATTGCAGGTGTTTGAAGCTGAGGAGCATCTTGGTGGTTCTTCTTAGAGATAAAGGGTCTTTGATAAATTTGTGCTGGGGTTGACCAAATGCAGGAGCTGAATTCTAATTTGAAAAATAAAAAGTTTGCCATTTGACAAATGTAATAATATCCTAGTAACCTTTTTTAGACACTTCTATATTATAATGAACCGATTTCTGTTTGTTTCAGTTGTGGGTCTGTACTGTCACTTTTGCAAAATGGTAGTGCAAAACTGTCCAAATGCATCAACTTGGAAAATAAAGTAATTTCTGCTCCAATCAGGCTACCAAGTATTTATTTTCATTGACCAACAAATGTCTATCCAAGGGAGATAATCCCAGGTCTATTGACTGTTAATTACAGTTTTTCATTTGGAAATGAGATGAATAAGTAAATAATTACGTATTAAGTATAAATTCTATCTAGGAAGTGACTTGACATCCAGCTTGAATGCCCATGGATGCAGTTTTCAAGCGAGTTATCTTGAAAACATTTCTTCACGTGATAGATTTAATAGCAGCATACTGGAGTACCGTGATCAGATGTGGATTAGGAGGAAGTTCCAGGGGGTCTGGACCCTGTTACACACATACATACGCATTCACCCGTACGTCAGGCATTCTCAGTCGCAAACAAAACTGAGTAAGATAGTTTTGCAGCTGGTATAATATATCTACACACGAAGTCACTAAGAAGAAGTGGGTAACATTAGACCGTACACACTCATCAACGATTCAACAATGATTTTCACTCCACATTTATCTACACACAAATTAACGTCCAGGGAGTACCTTCCTCACCGATATGTTTACGAGTTTCAACACTTTTAAGATACTTTGTGACTACTCCCAGCACACACAATCTAACATTATTTCTAAAAGACCTATTACCTCCACACACGTACTGAAATATGCATCCCTATAAGGACTATATAGGACTGAACTTACGATTGAATACATTATGGACGCTTAGAACAAACGCATTATCTTACAATCCACACAAAAAGGAGACATTACCTTTGTTGTTGATACTTGAATGGGAATTACATTATTATCAATATTCACCGCCTTGTCAAATGTTCCATTGAACTTTGAACCCGCTTTGTATTATGAATATTTCGTTGGAGCAGGCAGTCATATAGGCACTCCACAACCTCTGGCAATTCAAAATAAGTTTTTTTCCACTCAAAATTTGGGTCGATCTATTCAAGGGTAATGTTCAGGTATTCATTTGTGGAAGTAATTTTTTTTTTTCATTGGAATTCACTGTGGAATTAATTTCATTATAACTCGCTCAGTTATTTTTAATAAATTAATAAAATTACTGCCTGTGCGTAGGATCTACTGTAATTGGAATGGTTTATGTGCAGTTTGTCGACGCCCAGGTGATCTGTACTAATAAGATAAGTACTAAATCTACGATCTTGTTTAAAACATTGGAAATTGCAGAATTGATACAATATTTTCAAGTACCCAGGGATATTATTATTCTTTAACTCATATGTTTTATATTGTCAAGATACTTTTTTTTACACAAAATCGTTGAGAAAATTAGATTTAGCACTTATGATAGTTTTGACATTCTGGACTAAGACATGAAGACAATCTGGGTGTTGACAAAATACACTTGAACCGTAGTTATCAGCTATATTTTGATCAAAAATTTCACTGAATAATGTTTGATGTGATTAATGGAGAAGCCTTGGTTGAGTTCATGGACAAGGATATAGAATTTTGAAAAATAAATATTTGTTGTATGAAATAAATGCTTCTTTTTATCATGAGTGTACGGACTTATCAATTTACTTATTTATTTACACACACACAGTATACATGCACATACATACTCATATATATTTGAGTCCAGGAAATGAGACGAAAGGACTAGAGTCATAACTTCTGTTTCAGGCTGGGAAATCATCTAATTTTAAAATTAATATTTTAATTTATTTAATTCATAATAATGAAATAAGTAACACTTCGAATAGAACATCTCATTCTGTAAATCAGAAGACAGCTGATTTACGACGAATGTTTTCAAAGCCTAGGTTTAGGTATGAAGGTTGTAGACATTCTGGATGTCGACAATCTAGGCATAGACAAATGAACGGTCACCATTTGGATATGGGAATACTAAAAATCTACTTGGAGTTTTGCTGCTCTGTATTTACATGCATTAACTTCAGATATATAAAGCTCATTTAACCTTTCTATGTATGTATAACTTGTCAGTTCGAATTACACTGGCTGTCTATATTCAGTAAGGGACGTTCCATTGTCTGTTGAGACAGGATGGGGGCCATTATTCATACCATGCCAGTTTCAATTATACGCAGTAAACAGACTTTGATGTGTAAGAAAGTGATAAACCGTGTATTTTAATTTCTGTGTGTGAGGTGCCTACCGAACCTGGAATGCCCCGGGACCCCTCAGTCGAAATCCGGTACTGCCCATGACATATTGGTAGGGTGGGAGAAGGATTAATGTCTTCACCGTACAGTTAACTGCTCAACGACTCTGACATTTTGTAAAAGCAACTTTTTTTCAATGTCCATACGCTGGCCACGACATCACCAGTCCCTGCTTAGGATCCACATACGCTGTGACAAGCACCCGAAGTGGCGGCACTCACTTCAACACCCACGTTGACGAAACTTACTGAACACATTCCCGCGGATATAAGCAGTGTTATCAACTTGAAAAAATATTTTCGCAATAGTTTGACAGCTATAAAGCGTTAAATTTGGAAAAATAAAACAGCCCAAAACGGCTGATATGGCCAAACCACATCGAAAAGTGGCTTAAAATAGTCAAAAACACGGAAGAAATTGCTAAAATATTTGCGCACGCTCGCGCTGACATAGTGCGTTTTCGCTCTGCCGAAACGAGAAACGCGGTGAAAATAGCGCGAGGAGCGCTGAATTGGCAACGCTGGACATTAGAATGGTTAATGTTGTAAGTGAGGGAGAACGTTTTGTTTTTTTTTTCTTAGCTTCTACGATCACGGGTTTGTTTAATTCTGATACGCAAAAATATCTCCTTCAGATTGGTATGGAAAATGTAGCACAAGGATACCCGGGAATCGTGGGTGGATATAAAATATCTGGGTGTTTTAAGATGTTTTTTGACTCAACTTTGAACGTAAATTTGAAAATAAATTTCGCCACACGGCTGCTCGATCTTCACACAAGAAAATAACTAACGCAAATACGTTTCAACTTTCAGGCTTGTTTTTTTTCTTTTCTTATTCGTTTTACGGCTATGATGAGTATTTGCTTACTTCCAATGTGTAAAAATATCTTCTTCGGATGGTTTGAAAAATATAGTGCAAGGACTCCCGGGGTACGTGAGTGGATACACAGCCGATTCGAGACACAAGCGGACTTAACGGGCCGATAGAAGCCCCCCGCTTCCAAAAGGCGGTAAGGCCCCTCTCAAATGAAATTCTGCTTAGGGCCCCGTAGGGCTTCGGTCGGTCCAAAGGGAAATGAATTGTTTAAACTTACAACGATGAGCCGTCACTATCATGCGCACTTAAATTTGATTTTGTTTGGCTGAAACTGCTATAAAAATGGCTAAATTGGCTAGATTCTTGCACTTTCGACTTACTTCATGGATAAAAATGAAGTACACTCAATTAAAGCCTGGTTATCAAATAAAACATTTATTTAAACTCAAAAACAAATTATATATATAAATTGTATATTTATTTTTTTTAATTCCCGGATTCGTAGTGGATTTACAAATAAATAGATGAATAAATAAATAAAATAAAATTTGACGCCCGAAACATTCTCAAAGCTTCGTTTCGGCTAATATTCAGCTCATCGATCTTAAGTAAAAGAAAATAATATGAAGAAGTATTTTTCTTATGAAGTCCGATTTGCTTTGATTAACCCTATCCTTATTTTATTCATTTTTTAAAAAAATAATGTTTAAGGAAAGCGAATTAATTGGATGTAGAGAGGCTGACCGAGTTACAATGTGCATATTATGTAGAACTTTATCCACACTTCGGTTCCGTCTTTGCAATACCCGATGTTCAATTTACAATGTAATACAAGCCTGTTA